>OX411309.1:26418782-27091250 GCA_948150685.1 Rhaphigaster nebulosa
CAGATGAGCCATAAATGCTAAGTGACCCATATAGTAATAAGAATAATGACTAAATCAGAAAATGAGTTAAATACAAGTTAATAAAATAAAAATAAAAGTTATGGAAAAAGAAAAAAAGAGATCGAAAGAAATGAGAAAACTAATTAAATAAATGAAAAAAAAGTAATTGAAAGCAAAAATTAAATGATTTACAAGAAGAAATGAAAATAATTATAAAACTTTTCACATTTTTATAACTCTTGATAATCTATAAAGCAATGGTGTTAATGCATCATTATGTGTTTTAGTCTTCTGGATGTATTATTGGAGAAATATTGAGTTTGATGCTTCCAAAATAAACTCCCAATAAGCTATTGTACATTCAAGAAAACTTCGCCTTTTATTAGGATTGTATTTCGTATAAATGAAGTTGAGGTTTATTTTGGGATTAGTCAAAAATTTGCTCATGATTTTTCAAAAAGTGTGGTGTCCAATTAAGGTTTTCACCACAAAAAAGTGTTTTGAGAGTAAAATGTATTAAATTCACTTTGTTTCTAGTGGATAAAATAACACACAAATACAGAATAAAAACTTCTTTATGAAAAAAACAAAACATTACTAAAAACATATCTGTTAATTAACCAAAACAATTCTGAAATTAACTATGAAAGACTAACCCCAAAATAAACCTCAACTTCATTTATACGAAATAAAAGCCTAATAAAAGGAGAATTTTTTCCTGAAATATGTAGTCGAAGTTTTTCCTGGTATTTGTAGTCGAGCAGGGGTTGAGAAAAATATTCGCAAGTAAAGTGTAATTTAAAAAATAAAATAAAACTTTTCGCTAATGATCGCTCCGAAAGACCCCGTACAATGGGATTAAATAAGCCAAACTATATTTCTTATAAGAAATTTTATCTACTTTACGATGGTGTAATTGGAACTAAATTTTCTTGAATAGTTTTTGAATGATTGCTTCATATTCAACAAAAAATGTGACTTGCTTAAAATAACACAAAACTTAAATTTCCTGGTTTTCTGTGGAGAATCGGACCAAGGTTTATATTTACTTTTTTGTTGCTATTGAGGTACAGATTCAGCGCTTGAAATTTTCTGTTTTTTATGCTGTACATTCTGTATGTATGTGTTTATATATATATATATATATATATATATATATATATATATATATATATATATAAATAAATAAATATAAATAATAAATATAATAATATAATAAATATGCATATACATATATAAAACCAATTATATGCTATATGTATATACATATAGAACGATATAAAAAAAAAGCCTTAAGCCTCTCAAATATAAATAAATAATATCAATATAAATAATACAAATACAAGGCATCATCGATATCAACAGTAAAAAAAAGCAATAAAAAAAAACAAAAACAACTGGAGACAACACACACTACATGTAGACATATACATGTACAGACAACTTATGTAGGTCTATGCAGAAACTATTTATGCTTAGTTAATTACATAATGCATAAATGTGACTAAGTTATCTTTTAATTCACAAAATCAGAAAAGGTAACATCCATGTACTTTTAATTCTCCCTCCTACACCCGAATTCCCTCCTTTCCATTTTGAGAAAAGTAGTGAACCTTGTTTATTCAACTCAGGTGACGAAATAAGAGCACTCGAGAGGCACAATAAAAAGACGTAGCCGAACCAATATTCGTAAGGCAGCGGTAGTTGTGTAAGATGGTAAACACTTGGTACACCAGACCCACAGATGTGTCGTGGCTGGTTTCGTAATAGGAGGGACTTCATTCTGCTTCTTATACCATCTGAAAGCTCTCCTTTTTATAGCCGGGAGATTATTTATATTTCTTTGAATATGAAAATTCTTGTTGATGATCAGTTTAAAGGCTAAATAAACAAAATTGATTAATACGTGTTAAAAATTCTATGAAATATATATATTACAAAGCAAATATGAAGGAACTGTCCATAAGCTAATAACTCAATGGAATAAACTGTCTCTGTAACAGTGGTTTCGAGATGAGGTGGACATTTATTTATCTTGGCTCAGATCGCTTAGCACCAATCAGTAGTGATTTACTGGGCTACTGCTATTTTTGGCTGATCACTTAATTCAAGGCAGTGCTTACATGAATTGATTACCAGTCCCTAGTTGTTCATCCTGCATTTAGCTTTAATTCAATCCCAATCTAGTATCTAATGTAATAATAATATCAATTAATTCAATCTAACATTAGCTTAGGTGGAAAAAATAAATATATCTGTTTTATGCAGTATTACTGCCTAAAAAAGGTACTGAACAAAAATTTATGATAACGTAAAAAAAAAATTAAAATATGGGTTGCTGTTCTATTATAGCTTAAATGTTCATTGATCTACTTTATCTGTAAATTTATTTATTTCTCATCATTATTAACAAATTGAGTATTATTAACACGAGTTCACTGAAATTAAAAAACTCAATTTAATTATAGAAACGGTCAGAGAGGTCGATGTTCCTTGAATGTGTGGTAGAAAGATGTTCCGACGAGAAGGTTAAGAAAAATAAGAATGATTCTTTTTGCTAACGCACATAAGAATAATGTTTTTCGTTAATTATGTACGTTAACGCTATGAAATTACAAGCGAAAAAAAAAATGCAAAACTTTTGCTGTTTTTTGCGACGATCTCAAAAAGAACCAGGAAATATTGCTAGATGACTCCAGATTCGGAGTGACCCCCTCAAAAAATATCTGATGTGGACAACACATGACTTCCTTGTACGCCTATTAAATTATAAATCCGTGGCTCAAAAAGTGATACTGAATTTGGTTACTAGTTTCCGAAGATTTACACTCGGCGTCCCGACATCCATCTATTGACACACACACACACAAAAATACACACTCTTGTTCCTGAAGGTCTCATTGCGTTTTTATATGTCGTTTTCCTTCAGTAGGTAACTAGTCTTCAAGATATTTCTCCATGTTCCGTGACAACAATAAAACTGTCAATATCACTAGGTAAAGCATTGGAAATCGATAGTTTCGACATTTTAAGCGGAAAAACCCACTTAACCAATATCTTATTCTCATGCTGCAGACTTGTTGATCTCACAAATGGGGAGGAAAACCAGTATTTTACAATCAATTTTAACACTTAAAACAAGTAATAAAAATGTTTAATTGGATTGGAAACCAAATTGCGTTTGTAACCTTTATTATCGAAACATATGATTTATGTATTTAATTTATATATAATTTTTGATGTAAGCTTATTATGTCCTTCAAGTAAAGTACCCTTTTCGGCTCAGGAATTTTAACCAAAATCTAGTAAATACTTTTATATCGATAACAAAGTCCTATTTACCAAATTTGAGATGTTATACATTAAATTTTAATATAATTTTTGATGAAAATCTAATATGACCTTCAAGTAAAGTACCGCTTCCTGTTTTCTAATTTAGACCAAAATCTAGTATGCTATCTAAATCAATATATAAATTATAAATACTAAATTTGAGAAGTTTTGTATAGTATTTTAATATAATTTTTTATGGAAATCAATTATGACCTTCAAGTAAAGTACCACTTCCGGTAATCAAGCAGTGACCAAAAAGGGATGTCCACAACTAGATTTTACAAAAATTCTAAATATAAAATTACAACTTTCTACGGCTAACCGTTTTTGAGTTATGCGAGAAACGAACGTACGAAAGTACAGACGCCAGGAAGAAACCAGTCAAAATGGATTCAGGGATGGTCAAAATGGATATTTCCGTCGAAATCTGAAAACCGAAAATTTTCGCGATTACAATACTTCCTTTACTTCGTACAAGGAAGTAAAAAGCTTTCGCAAGAAAAACTACCATTTGACTGGTATATTAACTCACATGTTCCAAAATCCACTAGGGTAATTATTTATTTTTTTTTTTTAAATTTCGTTCTATCGTCGTAGTTTACATATCCTATTTTTACGGAACTCTTCTTTTCCCAATCTATTGAACCTTTTTGGACAATACTTAAGGGATATTTAGCAGAGGTCGGGGTCATGAGCAACGCAAAAACACCTATTTGAAAATCATCAATTTTACATCTTAAACTTTTAATAATACAACCACATCTGTCGCATGAGTATAATCAGTTGTGAGGGAGATCAGCTATGAGATCATTTGAAATTTAAAATAACCTTTTCAACGTTTTTCGGATGTTTTCAGGTGTGACCTCTTTCATTTCTTGTGGTAATGTTTCTAAATTTTATTGTGAAATCGTTTGTATTAAAAAATAAATTAGTTATGGTGAAAAATAAACAAATAAATTATAAAAAAATGAAGAATGTAACAATGATGATTTCTTTTTTCAAAATAGTAGAGAATCGCTCTTCCCGTCAGACATGAGATACGAATCGAAGTGATAATAAGCATATCGTCACTTCATTATAAATTTGTTACACTTATTTCAACGCCAGATGCCATATTGAACAAGGGAAACTTTCTTAAATTTCCCCTTGCTGGATAGCACATATTGGTTTAGTTCAGATAAAGATAAATTATTTTTTAAAAAATGCTGTCCCAGGCGTACTAGAACTAATTATATTTGTTGTTGATTAAATTATATTGCATTACAAATTATATTAATAATATTTTGTTAAATTTTTAAATTCTTATTCATGAATTAAAATTAAGCTTTTATAATACTTATTACATTAGATGTGTTTCATTAAATTAATAGTCTTTGGTCTTTAGTTATATTTCATCATGATAATGCACGATACACGATATGTTACTCCAATGATTCTGTGTACCTCTATCGTAAATTATTATTTTAATAATTATAATTAAAATTATTATTATATTTAGTCAACTTATCAGGAGATAGAAAATAATTATTAAAATAAGAATAAATAAATGGCTAAAGAAGCAAAATATCAATGGTTATAAAACAAAAAACATTGATGTATTTTTGCTACTCCTTATCATGGGTACGAAGCCAAAACATATGTACCATCGCAATATGCTGATTGGCGACAGCCGAAATGAGGCACAGTCCTTGCCCTACAACATTTCGACAACAGGACCTTTAAGAGGCAAGCTTATCCTCTGTAACAAAGACAGAACTAAATGGTAAATCGCAGGAGGTGACAAATCACTTGTGACCTCTGACCTGAGGCGCCTGTCCCTGTCCTGCAATACTAACTCAAGCAGAACACTCACCTCAACACCGGGTCGAAAGGTCATCTGGGTCTTCGTGGTCTGAAGGCCACGACTCTGACTTCTTACAAGAAAACGCAACCTCAACACCTAATTACACGGTTATCAAAGATGGATCACCAGAAAAGATGGTGTGACAATATATCAAACACTCTTCTTGCTTTCTTTTTTGCGAAAGTTTAAATAATCGAACCAAGATTCAATGTTCTAGCTAATCTAAACTCAAAAGAGAACACTTTATTTTCTCTTTAAACTATAAACAACGTATATATTTATAAATTAGGGTATACTGTCAGAATGATAAAAGTTCGTGATATTATTTATTAAAGATTGATTTTTATTTTATTTTTTTTTGTATATAAGTATTTGTTCGACAAACAATTTAATTGTATAGATTTTTGTCTGGGTCCGAAATTATGTCCCCTCTCTGTTCCTTCTAGACGGCGGGTCAGATACAACCTAAACCTATTTATTTGCGAGTTGTTGACCTAAAATTAGATCAATCATAAGTCAAAGGCCAATAACCTTTCCTGGGGCTTAAAGCTAATCCATAACTCAGTTCCTCTCAGTTAGCATACTAGGAAACCCCTTCCCAGCTTGTCTCTTTCGATGTACTTTTCCTAGAATAAGATATTCATTCTGTCTATAGATCTGAGGTAGTTACCATTAAGACATTAAATTTTTTTTAAAGTTCTCTATTTGAGCAGCTCTTTAACTGTAGACTAGAATCTGACCTATTTAGAATGAAATGAATAAAGCAGAAAAAAATAGCATTTGCTAGTGCTTGAAGCCAGTTCTAAAAACTTGAACTTGCTTAGCTACCTTTCACGTAGACCTCAAGTCATTTGGTGTGCCGACATTTAAACTAAACACAAATCAGTAACTGCAGATAAGCGGTTTATAACTGGCAATCCCCAAGGTACTTTTTGAGTCCGATTAAAGCTTTTTGAAAAAAACTACATTAAAACATTAAAAAAACCGACAAATATTTAATAGCTAGTAAAAAAAAAAAAAAATCATCATGCAGAAAATATGAGAAAACGGAGTTAATGAAGAATTAATAGCGCGCAATTTTATAATGAATGCAACTCACCTCACCGGAGCCGGGAAGCATTACTACAAACATTCGGTTATTCGTTGATACAGCTTATCAACCACAATATTCCTAAATAATAGACTATACACTATTTTGAAGATCAGAAGGGAATATTTTATATCCTTTTCGTAACCCTTTGAACACGATTATGGGGGATGTCTGATTATATATATATATATATATATATATATATATATATATATATATATATATATATATATATATATATATATATATATATATGTACATTTTTTTTCCCACTACTTCTTGGCACTTCCAGCCACTCCTTCAGATCAAATGAGCTGAAATTCGATATGTATGGTTGTTTTCTAGATAGGAAAATACCATAGAAGTTGGGGAAAATTTCGGTATGTTTTTTCGTAGTTTTGCATACCTCTTCAGATTCTCCAAATTGAGTTAGAGGGTTAAAAATTTGTATGTTAATTGAATTAGTGTTAGAGAAGTTCCTATTGGGGTTCTCAACTTTTTCTCCGACCCCCACCACTTTGATATTGCCAATTCCGTATCTCAGTGAAAATAAAACCTTAGTGATGGAGCTCTGCTGCTCAAGTTTTTTTTTATTATATCAGCTCGTCTTAAGTTTATGTTTATTTTTACCACCTTACTATTTCTTAATATTCAAGGAGCTCTAGCTCAAGGTATCTTTTCAGCTACTAATTATTAATACCTACTACTTTTCTTTTTTGAACTATTGGACCCTGTAAAATATTACATATTTTTTATCGTGCATCCACATTCCGGTTTACTGTTATTGTTGAAGATTTCTTAGTTATATGGATCGTTTATCAATCGAGAGCCCTGATTTTTTATTTTGATCGCGCTTGAGTGTTTTGAACTATTATCTGTTTTTTGCGCAATTTTCCGAAACATGTTGAAATAATTTTTTTTTTTTACGAACTAGTTGTTTTTCTTTATGTAGTTAATATCAATGGTGAGGAAGCTATATATTTATTTTGAGTGAAATTAGCCTACAATAATGAGAAATAAGATATATTTTAACGAATACATCATTTTTAGGGATGCTCATAGTTCAGTTAAAAAAAGAAAGTTGAAGTTAACTTACCCGGAATCGTAGAAAAGTGATATAATTATAAAAAATGTTCAAAATGATCTATGTCCAATTCTTAATAGAGAATGGATGGACCCGAGTGAGCAACATTAAACTCTCTTATTTTTTTTTAACTTTAAAAAATTATTATTGTGTTAATAAATTGAATTTAATGGATACTTGAGGTTTATGATATTAATAATTGAAACAATGGGTGTGTGAAATTAAAGGTTGAGGATGTTATTGAATGCATCTTTAAGTGGAGTGCATAATTATACCAAAGCTCAAATAAAAACCTTAACTGGAACAGAGTTATGTCATAGTGAGAATGGTCAGGTATTTTGCATAACGTTGCCTTTCATGGCTTACTCTTGAATTACTTGATGAAATCCAAACTGAACCTCCTCTCCTCATACTGGAGTCAGATGCTGTTGAAAACATTCGAAACATGACGCAAGAACTAGATGCAATATACCCCCATCTAATATTATTCCTAGGCAAGATAACATTAGACGCTAATGCACTATGAGATGCGAGATCATATTCCCGATGATCCCATCGAGGTTTCGATATGACTAAGAACGGCGTGTATCGAGATTGGTATCGATGTGAACAGTTGGTCGGAGTCCGCTGCAGTCGTGATCCTTTTCTTTTCGGAAAGAAACTGTTGCGCAATGCGCTTGCAGTTCGCAAGTCGCGCACGGGGAAGTGACCGTCGGCGAAAGTTGCCCTCGTGACCCCGGCTTTCTACGGGGTGCAGCCCCGAGGAGCATCTTCCAACGTTTGCAGTTATATGTGCAACTTTAGAAAATCATTTAGTTTAGAAAAAAAAAGTATTTTTTTCATTTTTTTTTGTATTATTACTTCAGTTATATTTAAATTATTAGTATAATTGATATGTTATGAAATGCTAATTGAGTACATTATATAAGTAAATAAACAAAAAATTTATGAAATCCGTATATTAGCAAATAATTAACAATGCAAAAGCTCGATCTCGACCAAAGTCTACTAAGTCATACTGAAAAGTGAACATACACTTTCTACTAAAAGTATCATGATTATTTGGTTTGATATATATATATATATATATATATATATATATATATATATATATATATATATACATATGTATGTTTGTATATATATATTTTTTTTAATTATTTGTTTTCTTATTTATTAGTTTTTTGGATTAGGTATATCAGTACTTGTAACCAAGATTCAATTTAAGGGGTCTAACACCGAGGGCCTAGGGATGGATATACCTCATAGCCAGGTGAGAGATAGGAGCGGGAAGGTCCTCTCACGAGTGATCGTTTTTAGATCGCTGATCAAAACTGCGTTTTTTATACCAATTGAAGTTGACGGTAATTGCACGAACAAAATGTTTTTAGGAACAAAATTTTTGTATTGCGATTTTAATAGAGAATATGCAATTGTTTAATTACTTTTCTCAGACAATTCATAGAAACGAAAATTTAATTTCTTGTTTTGGGATGAGGCTTCAGTTCCCCCTGACTTACCCTGAAGCTTCCCTCCCCTTGATCCGCTAGTGATTGTAGCTTTTTACTTTTACTGTTTACATCGATTATTATTCAGGTTTACAACTTAAAAATAACTTATTAAAATATTATTATCCCCGTTAACTCCTAGAGGAGCATGGTGCATCTACAAGTGCGTTCCATTCCTTTCCTTTTGCTGCAATCACTTTAGCCTCTTGCCAAGTCTTGCCGGTCAGTTGTACCGAACAGCGCCACGTCTCTCTGGGTTTTTCGTTTCTTCTTGCTCCCTGGGGATTCCAAGCTTCTTTCTCGATGGCACTACATAGTTTTCTTAACGTGAACGATCCACCTCCATTTCTTTTTTCTTTTTTCGAGCTTTATAGGAAGTTGCTCTGTTGTACTCAACAGCTCCTCGTTCAAGATCCTCTCAGGCCATTTTAATATTTCTATTTTTTTTTTTTGTACTGAAAACAAAACAGTATAACTTATAAGTTATAAGAGGGTAAGGAACGATCTGATCCAGCAAGGTCGTAGGTCGATAGTGAAAGTGGTGCTGTAAATTGACAGTCGTGGTGTCAGATCCTATTGAAAACACTTTACATTCAATTAGCTAATTCCACGATAACCATATATGTTTAGGAGCTTATATTTCCTTTTAGACACGTCGTAAACACTTCGCGGATGATTATCGAGTCTCTCGAATAAATTACAAATTCACTGAGAAGTGGTTATTTATTTTTTTACTCGCACTTATTACTACTTCCGTTCTGTAATGGCTTGGTAAGGTTTTGGATAAACGTCTGAGGGATACTTTTGCGACAAGGAATTTTAGTAAAGTTGTAAGTTTCCTTTATTCATCCAGACAAATATTACACATGTTCAACTGAGTGTTTTAGCATAATAGCATCTTTGACCATCGGGTTGGAGCGCTTTAGAGGCATAGGGGGAAAAAGAAAAAAAATTGCCACCATTTTCGCCTTTCAGTTCATATTGAGCGTCGCTGCTTAGAAACTTTCATGTTTCGATTCATGATATCTCTACTCAATTGTTCAAAGGCGCCAAGTTCAGCAAGAGGTTCTTCCCAGCCGCGCGAAAATAAATGAGTGACTGCTTGGAGGAAGCAGGGGTCCAGTTGAGAGTTTTGAAATTAACTTCGAGAGTTTATTATGGCACTTTTTTTCTCGAACTTCTATCCTGACAGCAGTAATCGATTCATTAGCACCTATCTCACAAGTTGAGAGCTTAAGCTAAGGCAGGAGGCGAAGATATAAGGTACGGTTTAGTTTCGATTCTCTAAAAGGAACTGCATAACTTCTTCAGCATAAATGCTTTATCTTTAGTTTCTTTTCTCGTTAGTGAACATTCCGCAGTGTGGGACATCGATGAGAAAGATTACAATTTGTAGATTGGAACACAAGTCATTTTACTATGGCATGAAAAAAAAATTCAATTTACAGAACTTTTTGAAATTAAAATCAATGTAAGAAAATAAAGAAATGTTTAAGAATTGATAAATTATTTGCCACTTCTTCTTCTAAAGAATCTTCAGTTCTAAAAACACACACAAATTCAAAAATAAAGAATTCAAAATTATTTTCTCAATAAAAATTAAACCAAATAAAAATTATTTTTGAATTTTAGTGTGTTTTTAAAACTGAAGATGAATATATAATATTTGTAACTAATTTTCAATAAAAACCAAATTATAGAAGTGGCAAATAATTTATCAATCTCTATTTGGATTGATCCTCCTATACCATCATGCGGATATCAACTGAAAGAAATGGTTAACCATAGATATTGAAAGGTTTCCCCAAAAATCTGCCGAGGATTTCCCATAACTGATCTAGTGATACACTTCATCGATTACATCAAGGCACGACATTTTAAAAGTCATGTGACATATTCTCACACATGACCTAGATTCGTTACCACTTTAAGGTATGTCATCAAGTCACATTTCCAAAATATGCATCATATATAACATGAACGATACGCAATAGTGGTTAGTTATATCGCCTAAAATAGGAATCTGTGACGTTTCTATATCGATATCTTTATCGCTAATGTGAACTATATTATTCATGGCAAAACTAAAGAACTACAGAAACTTGTTAATTTTACAGACTATACGAGGCGATCCATAGAAGATGTATAAAAAATAATTATTATATCTGGCCTAGGGACCTATAAGATAATAAATAAAAAAAAAATTAAATATATACATCGTTATAAATATATATGTATATATAATATATATATATATATATATATATATATATATATATATATATATATATATATATATATATATATATATATATATGACAACACGCTGTTAATAAATATGAACATATATTCATGCATATTATTTTTTTCTAAGTATATTACAAGAATTTCTTCTTTTTTATGTTAATCTATTTTTTTATTTTTTCATCTACTAGCTCATTTTTACGAAATGAACTCTTATGATGGACTCTTTATGATGCTAACTCCCCACCTACGTTTTTATATATAGATTAATATATTTTTTTTCTTACTACATGATTATGATTTTCATAGTCAAGTTTTTTAAATTTATTAGAAGTTGTTTTTTCCATTTTTGTTTTATTTTTAATATAAAATAAATTTATATTTTATAATCATGTAAATATTTGATATTTATTTATTTATTATCTTATAGGTCTGTAGGCCGGAAATAATTCACATTTTTTATACATCTTTGTTATTCACAAGGGACTTAGTCCCAAAATAATTTTTTTTTTTAAACTGCCCTATGTTTTACATCATACATATTATGATCGTAACAATGTATATGTATCATATATAAAACTTTCCAACACCCATCCCATTACTTTCGTACATACAACTCAGGCATAATCATTGACCAAACCCTCACCTGGAATCACCAAATTGCCCACATCTCCCGACGATAAATTTTTACTCTAACACTATTCCATCGCTGGCGCCAACTCTTACCCAAACCTACAAGTAGATTCTAAGAACCCTCTATTATCTTTCTGCACTTTGACTACGGCTGCGTAGTGTACGGTGGCCTCTCGGCGGATCTCTGAGACAGACTCAAGAAAATTATGAATAGCTTTGCAAGATGAGACGTTCCCGTGTTACGCACTGCTACGCTCAGTTAGGGCGGCTTTTCCTCTTCCTTTCATAGATAATATTTCCTATGCACATTCCTTTTCCAAATAATCAACAACTATTTCTAAAATCTACTCCAATTCAAGCCATCTTTCCAGTCTCTTACCATAAGATTTCGACCTTTTGACCTTTATTCTCCTTTTCGCAGATTTGCCTCATTTCAACACTCATCGATTGTCCGCTCCCTTCTTTCTGGAATTCCCTACCTCTTCAAATTCGGCATGCCCTATCCTTATGCACATTTAAAACACTCCTATTCCGTTATCTTTTCACAATACAGTCGGACGGTGGCTAAACACACCATTATACTGCAATGCATACTTTATATGAATAAATATAATTTCATTTCAGTTTTCAATTAGTTCGTTTTTACATCCTTGTACGCAGTAAATGAAGTAATGCAATCGCGAAAATTTTCGGTTTGCACATTTCAACAGAAATATTCTTTTTGACCATCCCTGAATCCATTTTGACAAGTTTCGTAGTGACGTCTGTACATACGTTC
Source organism: Rhaphigaster nebulosa (assembly GCA_948150685.1). Lineage (NCBI taxonomy): Eukaryota > Metazoa > Arthropoda > Insecta > Hemiptera > Pentatomidae > Rhaphigaster > Rhaphigaster nebulosa. Next base: position 26,431,296 of record OX411309.1, read on the forward strand.
GTACATTTGTACGTATCTCGCATAATTAAAAAACGGTTAGCTGTAGAAAGTTAAAATTTTGTATTTAGGATTACTGTTACAATATATGTATATATATATATATATATATATATATTTTTTTTTTTTTTTTTTTTTTCGGTTGGCTCTATAGACCTTGTAGATCTTTGGCCGCGCGATGTGGTGTTCTTACAGACATTTATTGCTTGCGGGAGCACAGACAGCCTGGAGGGGGTCACCCAACCTCACGTTGCTGCGAACCATGGTTACCATGGTGCAGCGGCAGGCTGCCCATTGCTCCATAACCGGTCCCTTTGGGGCTAATTCGGCAGTGTCCTTCCCACCGACTCACTCGGGTTCAAGGACAGTGACAAATCGGTCTAGATCCACGGATTATGGCTGTTCGGAGTCAGCAGGCGCCCGAGGACCTATATTTCTTTCCCCGAGACAGACCGTCCATCGACCAAACCTCGGGGCGGCTATTTTATGTCCTGGAAAACCACAACGCGATTCACAATTAAGATACACGGGTAGGGTCATCACTCCTACGCCCATATATATATATATATATATATATATATATATATATATATATATATATATTATATACAATAGGATTACTTTTTGGTCACTGCATGATAACCGGAAGTGGCACTTTACTTTAAGTTCATTATTGATTTTCATCAAAAATTATATTAGAATATAATTCAAAACTTTTCAAATTTGATATTTAAAACTTGCATATTAATATAAACTACATAATAAATTTTGGTTGAAATTGACAAACCGGTAGTGGTACTTTACTTGAAGCTCAAAGTAGACTCATCAAAAATTATATTAAAATATAATGTAAAACATCTCAAATTTGGTAAATTATACTTTTATATTAATATAAATAATATGGTAGATTTTGGTTAAAATTTAACTGCCGAAAGGGGTACTTTATTTGAAGGTAATAATAAACTTACATCGAAAGGTATATTGGCATTTCTTACAGAGATCATATGGTTCGGTGATAAAGGTTATAAACACGATTTTATTTTCACTCTAATTAAACAATTTTATTACCTGTTTTAAGTGTTAATAATATTATAATTAATAATATTATAGTTATTAATACCCTGCTTTACTTTATAGGTAATATTTTTGAATTATTCTATATATCCATCATTTTAGAACAGAAAGATTATTTTTTAGAAATTATATTGCTTTATAAGATATGGTTAAATGATTCATCAATTAAACTTAAACATAAGACTCGAATTGTTGCACAATATGGTTCCTGGTTCTAGAGAGAGGAAAAAGTCAAGTAAGTGCTACATAGTTATTCTCAAAAAGACATAATTATAACACATTCAGAGGAAGAGCGAGCTGGGCTGTTCAGTGCGGCTACGAATTATAGTTGATGTTAGGAAAAGACAGTGTTTCTGCTCTACTGGCTAAGAGAGTAAGAGAAATGGACGATGGCTTAGTAATTATAACTTACTTTTAAAGGTTAATAATACCCTCTTTCACAGCCCGAATTACGAAATACCCCTCCCTCCCGAAATGTACGAATAAATATACTTCTCATACCCACTGAAATAAGCGAACTTCTGATTTAGGACATTTTCATACCGACCAACATTCGGTTCATTGACAGAACGTCAGACTGCAGGAAATGTAGGATCCGACTTCTATAAATATCGGACAGTGTGAAAACGCCCTAATTCGTGTACGTCTGATGGATAAAACAAAAAATATTGTATACCCAAAAGCTCTTCGATAAACAGAATAGCAATTACAGAGTAGAGTAGGATTACAACGAATGTCGGGTACTCATAATAAACATATTATCACGTTAAATTGAAGACTACGCGAACGAAATCTTGGGCAACTGCTATTATTCTATACATTTCTATTTCTTAACTATCAATATTATTATTTGATAATTTTTAGCAGTCTCTGTATCTATATCTCTGATCCATTATTACACTCTACATCAATGTTTTGCAGATCATGTTTTTTTTTTTATTAATTAAAATATTGCTACTACACAGTATGGAATGAGCATTCTCACTTTTTATTTCTGTTTGTGATTCTTTTTTCGATTTCTGCATCTGTTCTACCGTTGCTTATTATGGATCCCAGGTAACAGGATTGGTCCACTTTAGTCAGCTTTTCTAATTTCTATTGGGTCGATATTTTCTTCTCTCTCCGGGCACATATATTTAGTTTAATACCAATTTATGCTAAGACCTCCTTGTTCGCATTGGTCCATTATTCCTCTAAGCAGTTAACTGATATCCTCCTTATCTTGTGCTATTAACACCTGATCATCATAAAATACACAGATTGTTTCCTTTTTCCTCCTGGACACCCTTTTTTCCACATTTCCTCATCCAGGAAATGTGGATTAATTAACAATTTTAACTTAAGAGTGTGTTGTGCAACTAAAATTCTAGATATTACCAGTATTTTTAGATTAATTAAAAACTAGAGTTTTTATTAACAATAGAAAATAGATATTTTTTTTTAAATACATGTACAAATCTAATAAAATAGTCTTGAGTGTCATGTTATAAATTGCTTTGATGATGTACTGTTGATATCCAAATGATTCCAATAGATATGCCATTCGAATTCAAACTGCCTTTTAGGCATTCGTCAATGTATATTTTAAATAGAGTGGGGAGACATGCAGCATCCTTTCAGTAGTTCTTTTCCGTATTGGAATTCTCTCGATAATAATGGGCCTAATTTAATCTGTCACCTGTTATTTCTGTATGTTTCTTAAATGATTATCAGAAAGCCATTCCTTCATGCCATAGTTTGAAGAGAAGGGTCATAGACCCAATTTAATAGATATGGGTCAATTAATATTAACTGCTGCTAAATGTGCACAAATCGTAGGACTAATCATATATCATCTAGTTCCGTTAGCATAAATTTCCTCCCTATTACTGTAAGCGTCGAACGAATTCATTCATCTTTAAAGGTGTCAAAAGCCATCCCTTCATGCCATAATGTGAAGATATAAGAGCCATAAAAACCAATTTACAGAAAGAAAAAAAATCTAGTGCACTCAAAGGAATTCAAGCTTGCTAACTTACTAGTGCTAACTTACTGCTTGCTAACTTACTTACTAACTTACTAGCTGCTAACTCTTATCTACTTGGAATATTATCGTATATGTTTAAATACATTTTTAACTTGTTGCATAGATTATACAGTAGTGAATTTTGATACTTCATAAGTTAAATCTATTAGAAATGGCAGAAAATCTAGTAAATAATTTTTTTTAAATGTACCGGTAGTGGATACAGCTCCAGTAGTGGCCACTTGGATAATTAAATTGTGAAAATAAGGCAGCTAGGCTTTGATTCAGATTCAAACTTGGAGTAAATGTAACTGATACCATCTAGTAGTAGTATAAGTACTTTTACAAATATAAGTTCTGAAGTTACAAATTTTAATTTGACGCAACTTTCTTTATATTTCTTTTACTATTTATAAGAGCATTGTAAAATAAGAAAACATTACATAAATGCATTTCAAGATTAATGCAATTAGACTTGAGTCCAAAAGTTGTTATAACGCGATTTCCAAGTGTTCTACTAACGGTGCAAATTTTTTGTTTAGGAAAAGTAAGAAAAAAATATACTAATCACCATCAATTAAAATTTTATCAGTTATGAATTCAAAGAGGAATTGCTGGCGCAATCACTGGATTTTCCTTAACGAAAATTTCCTTAATTGTGCCCACTACCGGTTCATTTACCTTATACAATTCATTTATAGCAAATGATTCATAATTAAAATTATGACGTTTCTTTTTAATGTTATTTATTTACTTTTCGAGTTTAAGATAAAGAAATTACGAATGAGCTCAAAACGATAAAGTAAAATAAATAATAGTATAGAGCAATATGCGAAACATTTCCAATGTTTTACATGCTACATAACAGTGTATGTGTGTGTAAATTAATGTAAATAAATGCATGTGTTGCAAAATTAAGGAAGAGTAGAAAAAATATTTGAATATTTTAACATTTCATTAACTAAAGTCAAATGTAAACAATAATATATTCTTTAAACCTGGAGAAACTATACATCAACAAGTGTTGCAATCGTTTAGCATTTAAATGATTGTTGCATGGTTTTATTACTAATGACTAAAAGTTCTAGTTTGCCTAAAAATCAACACTACTTTTGTATTTATAAATTGTTGACGGCTATGCTTCTATACAAGTACAACAAATTAATCATTTTTCATCGATACATTACTATATTTTTAAATAATGCACACTTTATTCGTACACACAGACATTATTTACTCTTCCTAGTGTTGGCAAGATTTTTTTTTCCTCCGCTTATCTTTAATTCATTGTCTCAGCCGAACCGGTGTCTGAATAAAAGCGACGGTTGTTTGTGTGTCGTAACCAGCCCTGCTAACAATGGAAATGGAAATTATTTAATGGTTGAGAAAACCCGCAACGCCAACCTAATGTCTGCGAGATGGGGCTGAGGTTCTTAAGACAGATGGCCAGTAATGGATCTAAACTTTGCGGATTCCTGGGCGAAACGATATTGCGGAGTCCCTCTTGGTTAGGACGGGGGCTCTGTGGGCTTGAGAATCCGAGGTGCCCTAAAATCATTAATACGTCTGTAATGTATGATAGCCATTTATTTAATTTTTTATGACGCGAAGGTCCGGACGGCGCTCCCTTCGTCCCCTCATCACTCCTGGATCTGCCACTGCAGATGATTAGCTATTATAAGTTCATTAGCTGGAAGATATTGATAGATTTAAACAGATTTAATAGATTTAAGCAGAAGAGTATTTATAGTACCTACAGTAAACATCCTCTAATCCGGCATGTTCGGAACTTGAGACATGCCAGATTACGAAATATTCCGAATTACAGAATGAATATCGGTATAAGTCATATTAAAGAAATCTCGAATGTCACTTTGTTATTTAGCCTTCTCTCTTCGTTTTTTTTATGAAGTCGTTTCGTAAACAAACTTGATGAAGGCATCATTGATGTTTGCTATAATTATAAATTTTTATTTATTATAAATATATAATAAACACAACAAAGAAACGTCGGTCAGTGATACATACATAGTTCCGTGGGTTCTCAACTGCTAAACTCCATTAGAGAATCATATAAATCTGGTTTCTTTTTAAAATATAATTTTTGAAAAAATGCACGAATGTATTTCATTTTTTCCAAAATACCAATGCGTTTCTCTAGAAATGTTCAATAAACATCGTTACAAAGTTTCGGTAAAAGTTTTGCAATAATAAATTTCAATATTTTTAATTTCACATACCAACATTTGAAATATATATCACTTAAGGCGATCGTGAAAAAAAATCAAATCCTAGTTTTCAACGGAAATGCATGTTTTTTAAAGTTTTCTGTGTCCAAATAGCCATGTCTCGAAAAATGGTCTGTGAATAGCCTAACTCAAAAACGAAAAGTTGTTTGAAACTGGAATTAAGTATTTAAGGTAGGTATATGAAAGGGTTGTTACAGCAATTTTTTCGCTATAATCGACTTACCGGAAATGCCTCTTTTTATCATTGATTTTACACTTTCTTACAATTTTCTTGAAAACGGCTTTAACGATTATTATCAAACTCATTATATAAATGCACAATTAAATGGTCTTTAATATCAGCTAGGTCTTAGTTTCATTGAAATAGTCTATCAGGTCTTAAATGCCGAATTTTTTAAATGACTTCATCTAAAGTACCTTTAATTTAGTTTATTTGAAATAATTAACCGTCTCTCATTGTTAATAGTAATAAAAAATGAATAAATATAAACTATAAAATAATTTTATAATTAACTTAAGTGATTGTTGTATTAAGTAATTTCTACGTTTATATTATTTAATGTAAACAAAATATTCACATGGAAACTTAAATGGATTTTCCATGGAAACTTTTAAAATTTCACTAGATAGCCTTATTTGAGCGGAAACTAATTTCTACTTAAAGTAGATTGGTAAGTGAAAGTAGTTTGATGCGCGCTCCGCACCAGATTTTTATGTCATGAATTTTTTTCATCGAATTCTGTTACATAGTATCAAAAAAAAAAGTGACTAATCTCTGTCTTTTGAAGATCCAAAACTATCAAAAATTGTATTGCTAATTTACATACTAAAAACATTTTTTTAGTTAAAACAAAGCCGGTTATTAATGTAGCTGAATTCTTTTCATCGTGGTATTTATTATATATTTTTTTTATATATGCATATGTTGAACTGTTTTGGAATGATGTGCTATCCTTATTTGGTTAATTTTATTTTAAGTTGCTAAGGTGAGATGTGCTATCTCTGGTCTGCATATTTCGTCCCCACTACGTATAAATAACGAACGTGAAAACTACTATTTTGCCCACACCAACCCCCGCACCCGCACCCACACCCCCACCCACAACCCTCCAGCCGTCCACGGATACACCCGCATGGGTAGAGGGCCCACTCGCTATGATTAGTGACATGAAGGCCATGTTCCATACCGTCATGAGCACGCTTAACATCGTGCTCCAACAAGCTTTCACAGCTAAAGTTAATGGATAGACATTCTATCCTTAACTATAACATAACAGGGCTCGTAAAGCGTAAGCTCGAGCTGGAATCCCTCCTGGCCTCTCATAGGCCATCAGTTGTCGCACTCACAGACACAAAACTTAACAAGCAAACGCGAATACACTTTCACGGTTATCACACTTACAGACTAGACTCACAAACCCCCGCACAAGGAGGCGTCGCACTTCTGGTGCGTTCTGACGTCCCCTCTAAACTTATAAACAACAGCACACTAAATGACGAAAAACACACAGCCGTCACCGTACAAGTAAAACTTAAACACACATACAAAATCACATGTATATACAGAAGACCGGGAGCACAACTCGACACCTTCAAAACACTCTTACGGGAAACCGAAACAGACAGACAACACATCATCGTAGGGGACCTAAACGCTAAACATCACACTTGGAACTGCACAAAGCCAAATGCGCTAGGTACTCACCTCACTAAAACAAAATACACAATCATACACCCCAACGCCTACACATACAGACATCACTCAAATCCAGCGTACACATCTACACTAGATCTGTTACTCACACAACAATCACACAGATTCACAGATTGCACAACAATAGAATTCAGTGACAACGACCACATCCCCGTTATCTATCACCTCGGCCGTGACACAACAAGAATCCCACCAACAGAACACAAATACAACTTTACACAGGCAGACTGGAAACTATACAAGAACACAGTCTACAGTAACACGCCCAACATCACACCTCTCTCAAACACTCATGACATAAACAATGCCATAAACACCCTCCAAAACATCATACGCGATGCCGCATACACCTCGATACCCACGTTTAATCCCACTCCCATTCACCTACGCCAGCCACCTAAACACATACTCGCACTAATCAAACAGAGAAACAACATAAAAAACTGCTGGTATAGGACTAAAGACCCAACATACAGACCTATCATTAACAGTCTCACTAGACAAATCACCTCTCTAATGTCGCAGTGGAAAACATCCCTCTGGCACGATCAATTACGCCGGACCCATTACGACCCCAAAAACTTCTGGAAACTAGTCAGAAGCCATAACACCAAATCAAAATCGGTGAGAATACAACGAGGCGATGAGCTTCTCACTCCCGCAGATCAGGCTACCATACTTGCTGATTACTACGTCGATAGAGACTCAGCACGTACCACTACCATTTACAACCACAGTCCACTGACTGATACAACCCAAACTATTTTTTCCTCCTATAAAGAACTGACTGCAACTCTGAGAAACACGAGGGGAAACAAATCAACAGGAGAGGACAGTATACCCTATGTCCTACTCAAACAACTCCCCAGGAAAGCCCATATGTTTTTCCTCAACATTTTCAACTCATGCTCACGCCTGAGATACTACCCTACTCAGTGGAAACATGCTATAGTTGTTCCACTTCTCAAACCCAAAAAACGAGGAGCGGCACCGGAAGATTACCGGCCCATCAGTCTCCTCAACCACATCTCAAAAATATATGAGAAACTTATTCTTATCCACATCCGAAAACACTGCGACACACATGACATCATCCCCTCGGAACAAACCGGGTTCTCTCGCGGCGTTAGCTGCTATCATCACGTAGCAAAACTACAGTATGATACAGCAAAAAACCTCAATAAAAATCTTGCTACAGCAATGATCTCATTAGATTGCACACAGGCATTTGATTCTGTATCCCACTCCACCTTAATTGATCAACTCCGGCTTCACCGATTCCCGGACCAACTGGTCGACATTATTGGCTCCTACCTCAGTGGCCGGACATTTTCTGTCCGTGTCAAAACTGAGATCTCCACCCCGCGCCCAGTTACCTGTGGTGTTCCCCAGGGCTCGGTCCTTGCGCCAGTCCTTTTCAACATATACACAGCCCATATAGTAGGGCAAAAGATTGATGATGTACAAATCGCTGCATATGCTGACGACATTGCTATATATACAGCAAGCATGAATGCAGATCACGCCATGCGCAAGGCCGAAACGGTAGCCCAAAAAATCACAGACCAACTTAAAAACATTAATATCCACATAAACACACAAAAAACTGATGCAATCACATTTTCATACAAGAAAACACTCAAACAACAACCAAAACTGAATGGACAAACCATACAGAATAAAAGACAGCTAACATACCTCGGTATGAAATTGGAATCACACCTATCATTTACAGCTCACACAAAACACAGGATACAGATAGCCAAAGCCACTACACACCAACTAAATCACTTACTCTATTCACCAGGGCTGTCACTCAGACTCAAGATCCTGATTTACAAAGCCATCCTTAGGCCTACATTGCTTCACGGTGCCCCCATCCTGCACTACTATATCCCTCAGCCCTGAAGTCTCTCCAAACATACCAAAACAGCGTCCTACAAAAAATCACAAAACGAACATCTCTCGAAAGACGGAACATGGCACACATTCACAATGAATTACAACTCGACACGGTTCAACAGCACATCACAAGGAGACATATAAAGTTCTTTGACAACATCCCTGCCTCATTTAACCCACTCTTCCGGGCCATCACCCCATCCTCCCTTCCTGTCAGATGGCAGGGCCGAAAGGGACCACTCAACCCGGTCAACACTATACTTTAATCCGCTTCTAATGCACCCCCAATCCCAGTATCCTATCCCATCGCCCCGTCCTGCCTACTCCCTAGTCCCACCCCAGCACCACTCTCTTATATTCATCCTTTGTAAATATAACCATGTAAATATTGTAAATATTATCATTATTAATCTTGTATATAGTTCTTAGTAGTAGGTATTTTATTAACAAACAACTAGAAGAGGACCCTCACCTCTAAAAAATGAGAAAATTCCCCGACTGGGAAATATCATTCAAATTGTAAATAGTCATCAGACCTTCAAATACCAACAGGTAGTAAAAGGTAAAGTACATCAAGTTTATAATTTATCTAATTATTTGTTTTATTAATGTTCTGTTTTGTTTGAGGGATTGGAAAAAAAAAAAAAAAAAAAAAAAAAAAACTATTTTGCAAGAGACCAAAAAATAACTTTACGCTTTACTAGTACCTTCTCCTTTGCTATAATTTTTTTTATCTCTCGGCCTATTAATGCCCTCGAGATTTGTATTTAAAAGATTTTATTTTGCAAATAGGTTTTTCATAAATTAATAAAGCAATTCCATTGGAGGAATTTCATGTAGCGGTAGCGATCCACGAAGAAAAGACCGTTTATATGAAAAGCAGCCAAACACCACAAAATGAAGAGGCCATAAGTATAGACAAGCATATTTTTACGGTACGTAAAAAAATTAAATATCTTGCCTCCTTGGTAACGGAAGATAATAACATAGAGACCGAAATAGAAGCAAAAATAGCTGCGGGGTCCAGATGTTACTTGACTCTTCAGCGTGTAATAAAGTCCTGGAGACTATCAAGGAAAGCAAGAAAATTGTGTACAAAACGATGATTCGTCCGGTGCTAGCGAAACATCGGCCATGACGGTTAAACATGAGATACTGCTTTGTGTTTGGGGGAGGAAGATCCTTTGTAAGATTTAGGGGACCCATTTGCGAAGGAGGTGTATGGACACCAAGATGAAATAAAGAGCTGATTGAACTGAGAAGCCGATATCGTCACCATTTAGTTGGTTAGATGAAGTTGAGGCAGATCTGAAGCGGATTGAGGTCAGGCTGTAGCGGCTAGGAGAAGAAGAAGAAGTAATTCCAAAAAAGAGATTTTTCACATTCGTTAGTTTATACGTGGTGGCGACGATATCGTCCATACCATGCCCAACTATCGAATATGCAAAAATGAGATTTTCATATCCGTCACTTGCTAGTTGAGGCACGCATCGTGGCAAAGTCTTGAATGCGTGGCCTCCAAAAGGCACAAGGCCTCAACCCTTGAGAATTAGTAATTCAATACTTGGCCACAATGTGACACATCTGAGTGTTTCAAAGTGACGAATATGAAGATCAAATTTTTGAATATTCGATAGCTGAACATGGTAGGGACGATATGTACATATATCATGTTATGTTTTTCAGTCTATAAAATACCTGAATTAGCGACACGTTGGCTGGTTAGTTATTTACTACTATTTGAGAGACTCGACCGTTAGTTTTAAAATCGTCGATAATAACCTAATTTATAGTTTTATAATTATAATAATTTGGATATTTTATAGAATAGGCACACCAGTTACTTTTCAGTAGCTGTAGTGATCATTAGTAACTATTAATATGAGATTTAGTGATCATAAGATAAATATTACTTTGAGTAAAAAAAAAAAGTTGTTTGAGCTATATGAAAAATTAAAACAAGGACCCGATCGTTTAATATCGAAAGATATTTTACATTCTAAGAAGTATGCTGTAGTGAAGGACACATAATGTTATGGATATTTGGTAACGAATACTGTAGTTATTGAAAAGTAATGAGTGTATCTATTCTATAATAAACACAATTATTTTGTTACTATTATGTGTTCTAATAGGATGTCTTAGTATGTTTTATTAATATTTTTAATATTATACGGAACCGCAATATTTTTCAATTTAAAAATAATATAATTCTTTTTTTTAACAATTGTTTTAATTTCTTTTATTTAGAAGTAACATACAGTTTGCGGTTTATCAAAAAATAACTTGTATTGAATACAAAATCTAATTTTCACTACAACCATTCTGGAAAATCGTGTATTTTACGCAGGAAAACAATTATGTAATAACTTTAAAGCGTGATACAGTACTTAATGATCTTTTCTCGGAGTTCGCAATCACTCAGCAAATCTCTTAGTAAATTGTACAAACGATTATGCAGAAAATGATGCGATAAGAATAAATTTTAAAATAAAACGAATTCATGATCAATTACATCTTGGGCTCTTCGCTTATACAATTATCGGAAATTATAAAAAAGAAAAAAGAATACTGGGAGATCCTGATTCTTCCAGCGTGTTTCCCCGAGTTACTATTTCGTTCTCGAAAAAAAAAAAAATCTGGAGTCTGATTAGCCAATAGTACACATTGGTAAGTAAGAACACGGAGATCTTTATAATCATAATTTGTGATCATATTTCTTATTTCGTGATGTATTGTCAGAGAGACCTTACATCAAAAACATTCACAAAATTTAGTGAACCACAGAAATTCGGGTGGTGATCTTGAAAAAAAAATCAAGGTTAAACTTTGACTTTCATAAGCATGCCTTGTCTGAAACAGGGAAAATCAAATGTATCCTTTTTCAATTTCAATATTTAAAAAATAAATAAATAAAAACAATAATAAGAGATACAATGAATTATTAATATACATGTACCATACTTACAGTAAAACCTTGTATATCCGTTTTTTTTTAATTTAATGTACAAATTAGATAATAATTTTTAACTATTATAGCAAGAACGTAATTATGCATAAATACGCCAAATATTCGCTTTTTAGTTTGTTTCAATGTACAGTTCCTGCATAAATTGTACAATAAATTATGGCAATATAATGCTTTTTGTTGAATTTCAGAAAGGTTTACTAAGGTGTCAGGGCGTTGACGTTGATTTACTCACCAGCTATAAATAGTTTTGTTTATCATATTAAACGAAAAGTTTGCTTATTTAAGGGTTTGGTTTTGCATACTATATACCCGGGTTATCCGGATTTTCGATTATCCAGATTGCCTTTGGACCCAGTTAGTCCGGATAAACGAGGCTTTACTGTATTTTATCATGAAATCTTTTTTTTTTCCTTAAAAAAATAAATATATTTTTAAGCAAATAAATAATTATTCCAATCAAATGAATTACAAAAATTAAAAAGAATCCAAAATTCATTGACCAATGCTTGATGAAAGAACGTTTCGAAATGATATTTCCAATATTACATATTATTTCAATAAAAAATAAATGAGATATTCTATAATGCATTAAAATTTATCCAAGCTAAAAAAAAAAAAATAACTAGAAGTTCAAATCAAATTTAGTTTCATTGTCATTTATTTCTAAATTGTGATATACTAATGTATCAAGGTATAGTATGCTTTAGTACTTAAATAGATCATAAAAACAATTTCATTTTACATTACCAAAATAATTATTAACTATTTTCAATTTTTATTTTATGTTATGAATAATGAATAACAATAGTATTAATTTTACTGCGTTAAGTGCACATTGAAAATGTTATGTATAATTTAAGATAGGTGAAAGTTGACTTTTATTTCGGAGCCGATCTACGAACTAAGCTTTACTTTATACTCGTATTCTACTAAACTCACTTTATATTCTACTCTGAATAGAATAGATTGGTAAACTGCAGTTAGCTATCAGTAAATAAATAATGCAGTTAATAAATCAGGTAACCCTTCTTAACTGTCATAGTTTGGATAAATAAGGGAGTTGTACACAATTAACAAGAAGACTTAATTATATCGTCGTGGTAATGAGGTTTCGAAAATTCAATCCAAAACTTTATTTAAATATTTTTCAACATTTATTCATTCTTCAGGGTTGAAATATACAATTTTTAAATGAGTCGGGTCCTTTAATTTATAATTAAAAATTATATCGTTCCTGTAAAATTGTGTATTTCATCGCTCAACATGGGAAAACATCCCGAAATGTCGCCAGATAATTAAATAAATGTTTGAAATAAAACTTTTAAAACCTCATTTTTCCTGGCGTCATTAAATAAATCTGTTAGTATTGGCACAATATTAATATCGATAGATAATTTCAAAAAGATCAAACTATCACAGTTTGAAGATTTTAAAAACAATTGCATATTTATAATATGTTTGCATTAAATCGTGCCTTGTTAACACAATTAATAATTTTGATTTGCAATCTATAATTCATTGAAACAATGTAATTGATTTTCATTAAAAAAAAAAAATCTTAGAAGCCACAATATTATTACAAGTAAGCACCATTCGGCGAAAGACATTCTTTAACGCAGAAAATTACAGGAGGAGCTTAGTTGTAACCTTCAAGCGTAGAATCACTAACACAAATTATCTTTATTATAAAAAAACAACAAGGAACATTAACTCTAGAAAGGAGGCCTGCCTTGAGCTAACCTCTGTCAACAATGACTGCGGAAATAATGAATTTCACTGAATAGTGTCATAAAGAGCTTATCTTGTAATGGATCCTCACTTCTTAGTGCTGCTCAGCACTTAGTTATTGCTGGTGCATAAATATGACATAATTGTTGCGTTGTAATTTTTCTCTTATCTTTTTCGCAAAATAATAGAGTCAACTGAACATAGTAAATGAATTACGAAATTTCAAAGTCCATCTGTCTAACGAGAAATTCACAGATCTCCTCAACATGATCAAATGTGATTTGATTCTCTCATCTAGACAAATATTATTTGGCTATCGTAACTATCTATAGTTAGCTTCATACAATCAGAAAAATCAATTCGAAAAAACTTAATATTGATACAACAACGTTTTATTAAATAAATGAAATATAATAATTTTGAAAATGAACATATTTAAAATCTACTGTTGTAATTATACAAGTCAAATGCACTTTAGAGGAAGCCAGTTTTAAAATTCGGCAACTAAGCAGTGCCAGATTATTTCAATGAGGATAAGAAATAGCCATTCATAATAAAGACCATTTAATTGTATATTGATATAACGGGATTAATCAAAATCGTTAGAGAGCCGTTTTTAGACAAAATTGTAAACATTTGTAAAATCGATGTTATAAAGTGGCACTTCCGGTAAGTCGATTTTGGCGAAAAAGTTCCTCTAACATCCCGAACCAACCTTAAATACGTACTAGAAATTTCAGTTTCGAGCAACTTTTCGTTTTTGGGCTAGCCTTACCACACACACACACACACACACACACACACACACACACACAAAGGAAAAAACAAACAAAAAAAAAACAGGCACACACACAGACCATACACACAGGCGAAACTTGGTTATTTAGACTAAGAGGACCTTAAATAGAAAACATTGCCACTGAAGGGGGATGAAAATATCGGAGGAAACACAGGTTATTACGAGCTAAATTAAAGCTACGAGCGATGAGATAGAGCTAATGACCCAGCTATCAACTAATAGGACATTTATCCTTGTCTCTTCTGATCAATCAAATCTCATCACAATCTGTATTTATTTTCTCAATTCGTGAGTATTTCCGTGTCAAGGACGTAGTTTGGAGATTATGTTCGCAGGATTCGAGTATCACACATTTACATACACTTCGGTAGATAAGGCGGTTCGTAAAACTTTAAGCACGGTGTCGGAAAAGATATTTATTGTTTATGGGTTTATTTTATCGCTGAATCATGGAATATATTATTTATATTGTCAATTAAGCAAATCTTATAAACCAAAACAAATTTTATTCAAACAGTTAACGATGAAAGTGATAGTTTCTACAGCTCAGCAGCACAAAACAAATATTAATCGGATTAAAATTTTCTAAAGCATATTAATTAACTTAAAAATTTAATGAGAGAATATTTGTATCTTTTGTTTAGTATTGATTCCAATGACAAATTACATTAGAGATGTAAAGATGAAACGATAAGAAATGGTCATTGCCGATAAGAGTTACGCCCTTAATTTCAACACTTCGAATCACCAAATTTCATAACAATATATTATAGCACAAATACTATAATACGTCACTGATTTATGAATTATAGCATCTCTCGCAGCCAACGATGTTCACAGGCACAAAGAATAAGAAAATGCAAAGCGGATATGATCATAATTTGATTGATTTTTTTTATTTTAAGAGTTTGAAAAAGAAAAATAATTTTCATATCTTTACTTCTACAACTATTAAAGTTAAGAATGGTAATTAGTCGATTTATTTTTTCAGTGAAAAATTATTTTTGTGTTTCTTTTGGAATTTAGGTAAACTTTATATTTTGTTGTTATCTCTTTAACGAGATAAATATCTAAATAATACCGTTTTTTTTTGTTTTTTTTGCTGACATGTCATGACATTTTTTTTCCCTTGAACTTTCAACTCAAAGAATTTCTCAGGCTGATGTTATATATGAACAATTTCTTTTTCCTTTTATTACACATTGTTATTTACTTGCATTAATATGAATATGTATAAGTTCAGATGAATATTCATTATACGGCTACTGTAAAAGAGAAATAACTGAAAAATATATATGTATGTAGTTTATCAATATACTATTGTACTTATGAGCGTATTATTATTAATATTTCATAAAATAGGATGCTAATCTCCGACCAATAAAATACGCTTAGAAATCTAACTACCACAAAAGATCAGGAATGTCTTTACGGCTTTGAGATAGACTTTTTTTTAAATAAGAATATTACAGAAAGTACTGTACATAAAATATTGTCGATATCGTCTAATAGAATAGTATATTTATGAACTGTAATAAGAATTAAAAATATTAGATAATGGTAAGAGTAAATGGGGGGATTCGTGGTTGCAGTCTAGAATAAGTAGTAGCCATTTATAGTCAACCCTAATGAGGCCAACCATTACATATCGAAGTAGCCCATTCATGTTTCATTAATAGAAATAAGTGGTAGCTTATATGCGATGTTTACCTTCTTACTGTATTAGTAAACCATTCTGTGTTGAGAAATCGTATCGGAGAGAACGTGAATGAATCAAGTTTTTTGAAAAATGGTTTTGTGATTGTTAAACAACATTATGATTCAAGCCCAAAAGAATTGGGCGATTGCTTCGATTTAAGGACTTAAAATTTCCTTGTAAGCATTTTTTTTGTACTTGCCGACATACATACATACCAACCTGGAAGAAGTTTCAGGAATGATAAAATATATATACATGTATGTATATAGGTTCGATACCGGTCACACTAACAATCCTTGCCTACAAGCATCCCTCCACTGAATTCCATCAAAACCTAAATCCTCAAGGTCGAATCTTTTTTCCTTGATTACAAGGGTTCATTATCAAAATAATAAACCAAAATAATAACAATCTCTTTTTATAATAATCACAATAACAGAAGGATTAGTTAAATTGGCGGTGAAGGAGAACCATCGCCTTACCATAAAAAGGGCAACTGAATGCATGATGACCCGTTTTAAATTACAACCCCAATCATCCCATAAGTGTTGTAATTTAAAGGATAAAGGATGCTCAGTTGGTAGCACTGCTGTGGGAGGCGATAATTGCCGAATTACAATAATCGATAGTCTTTTCTCGACGGACATGATGGATCGGGTTTGGCAACAGGCGATCAAAAGGGCACCGGCGTAATCGCAAACCATCGCCGTTTAACGGGTCAGTGCGAATGTGGTTTACGACGAAATGTTCGTGATGATGAATCTTCGTGAGGAATGAGTTTCTGTCACAGTCTGCATTTGGAGAACTTCTCTACACGACAGAAGAGGAGATTGAGTTAGCAGTCACAATTCGAAAAGAATTATTCATATTTTTAATAGACAACGAACTAATTGATTGTTAAGTATAACTATTAATATGTGTTCAGAGAATCGATTTACTGGTTGTTTTAATAGAGATAGAAGGTTATGAAGTGGCGTTCATTACATAAAAATTACATTGATAGTTAGAGAATAGCATTTGCAACTTTATATATTATTAAGAATCTATATGTATTTATCAATAATTGAAATATCTGTCTTTTAACAAAGGATAGTTTAAAAAAATCATGCTGTGACCTTTCGCAGTTGTGGAGATATGAATAGTACCCCAATAAATCCTTCTTGGGGTTGTATTGTATTGTAATCTTGTATTTCATATTTAGTTCTTTTAACAAAGTGACGTGTTTATTTGTTTATTGCTGTACTGAGCAGTCTACTTAATTTCTCTATCATATTTTCTCAACGCTCCTCCTCTATCCACAACAGTTATTTTAGACCTATAAGGATCATTAAGTGTTAACACTAAGTCAAGTAGATAGTCTGCATCAATATGTCTGTATGTTAAAGATAAGGCAGATAGGGCAGATAGTAATTGATAGAAAGAAGCAGTATGATGCCATAATGTCACAGTCATTATTATACTATATCATAAATAAAAGTTTTCTTAGCAATCAACTATTGGTGAATTCGTTGACTAGTGTGATCCGATATATCGAATAAAAAATAGCAGATCAATTTTAACCTTCTCAACTATCTAAAGTCTGGTAATTAGATGAAAATTTTTTATCGAGATCTCACTTGAAATTGAATTTTGAAGAACTCGATAACAATCAGAGAAATGCTAGACAATTGCTTAATTAGACCCTAGTCAATAAATACAGAAATTATACTGTCAGTCCTTCGTCTGACAACAAACGGATGCTCAGGTTATCAACTGAACAGCGGTTCCTCAAACATCTTGAAAAAGCGATTCCTACCAAATGTATAAAGAAAACACATTTGTATGTGTCTAAACTGCAACCTACTTAGGACTATCGCTTACCGATTTATTCGGCAACACATTTTCGAAATAATTAGCAGATAATATTATATAAAATAACACACAAAATGTCGCATAATCATGATGATGGCAAGCCCCTCTGCAGAAGCGTTAAAGCTTACGAAACAGGATATACGGAATACATAACCTCTTCTAATTAATTCAATTAAATTAATTTTAACAGATTAAGGAATAATACTAGGTGCCTTTAGCCTATTGAAAATTAATGTGTATATTTTTGAAAAAAATGAATACTGGGCCGGTCAACAAAGTGTGTAAAATACTAGTGAAGGCCACTTAAGAGCTAACAGACTTGTAGATTTTATATATGAATCTGAAAGTTACTGTTTTGATATTTTGGTTCAACAAATCTTGGATCAGCAGAACCAGCCTGTCACATCTCTGTTAATGTTGAGATATTTTTTTCTACTTTGCTGCAAGTAACTCTATTATATATTTGTTTATTCTAGCTGTCTAACTGGTTTTTGTTCTCCCATACTGCCTCTCTACTATAACAATTAAGGAATTCATGACTGTGTAAGCACGACCTGATGAATTGCATCCAAGCCAAACGTACCGCCAAACTCAACTGCCTAGCCTTAATCTCATCGCAGTAGTTTCTAAAATAATCCCTTATTCGTCCTATTCCTTTGTGTCTTTAACAACAGAATCCAGATCGTTATCATTATTATCATTTGGTGGAAATCTCTCGTTTCAGCTTAGCAAGCTGCCTACTTCGTAAGGATCAAGTTCCACGGCTGCAGATGAGTTCCATTACGGCTAAAAGTTATTGTTAAAATTATATTGTAAATAATTTTGGATTAGATAATTGAAAATAACTTCAACGTTTCTGTCATTACACAAAAACGTCATCGAAATCCTCATTTATTTCGCATCAATTATTTCGTCGCTCTTCCTCATCCCCGTTCTTTTGTTGTTTTTAAACTTTTTACCATGCACAGCCTTTAACTTTTTACCGAACGCTTTGTCAGAGACCAGGAAACCCCGAAACGGTTGGAACAGGGTCGCTAAGACAAAGGAACAGAAAGGTACACGGTGCTGTATAAACAAATGTCAGTGCCGCTCGTTTGAAAGAAAACGGAGTGAAATCTAGTCTGTCCCAGGACCGATACAACATGCAAATTTTCCTCCAGTAGTGAAAGGAAGTCGTGTGTCTTCGTTAGTGAAGAAACAAGGCACCTTGTAGTTCAAGAAAAATATCTTGAAATCTAATTGTAATCGCTGTAGTACACAAAAGATAGTAATTACTTTTAACAGGTATACAATAGACCGTTGGGAAAATTTATAATAAAAAACATAGTTGGGCAGTAGTTAACTACATCACTTATTTACAACCAGCTAATATTTTTTATTAATTGCAACTACAATTACTGTTAGTAGTTGTTAGTTGGCAGTGCGAAACTATTATTTGTCATCTACCAATTATGTAGAAGGAGTCCAAAACTACAACTACAGCAGTTGGAAAAAGTAGTTGTGTCTGCGAATACCGACTAATAGTTGTATAATTATAGTTACAGAGCTACAACTATACAACTATAGTACAACTACTGTACTACGTATAATTCAACACTACATGTTTTTTCAAATTTTGGGTTTGTGTTGTGAATTGAAACATAATATACTCACAAGTGAAAAGTTTAATGTAGTAATTGAAAACAATTTAAATTTAATTAAAGAAATATTAATTTTCAAATTAATAATACAAATTTCATGGTATTGATGTAATAAAAATGTTTTAATTATTACTTTACTGTTTTATTAATTGATTAAATATTAAAGGAAATGGATATGGTACGGTATTATAATTTATTTGTCCTTAAGTTATCAGACAAGATTTGATAAAATTTAGTATTTCAATTTTTTCAATTAATACACAGTGTATGCCAAGTGAATCCTTTTCTACCAACCACTTGGTTGGAGCCTTAATCCATTGGAACAGTCATGCAAGTAAAAATCATCAGTAATTGTTGTAGCTCTATAACTACAATTACAGCTATTAGTAGGTAGTTACCGTCGCAACTAGGAATGTTGCAAAAATGTAGGTATATCGAAATATCGATATTTTAAAAGAAATATTTCGATATTTTTGTCCGATGGTTATAATTTGATATATCGTAATATCGATATTAAAATTTGAGTATCGAAAACTAACATTTAAAAAAATACAATAAAATAAACAAATAAAAAATTCCAACAAGCACTTTTTGTAGGTGGACTAGAGATATAATGTGCTCCTGTTAGCTTTTTATTTTCTTTATTTTTTTTTTTGGCACATGTTACTAAATTGATACTTTTATTTATTTTGTTTGTGATAAGCAGTAAATAAATATTAAATTGCTGCTATTAAAGCTCTTAAAAATTTTAGACTTGTTAATTTATACTACTATATCCTTCAATTCAATGTAAACCATCTTTCCCTTCTCCTCTTTTCAAAGATTAAAAACATCAATCCGATATATCGAAATATCGATATTTTTTATTGGTAAATCTATTCGATTTCAATATATTTGAAAACTACCTATAATATATATATATATATATATATATATATATATATATATATATATATATATATATATATATATATATATATATATCGATATTTACACCTCAAGTCACAACTACTTTTTCCAATAGTTTTTATTGTAGTTGTAGTTGTGAGCTCAAACGACTTTGATTTTAGTTTCCGCTGACTACTAACTACAAAAAGTAGTTATGGTTGAAATTACTTACTAAATACTGAAGTTGTAGTTTTGTAATTTTTAGTTGAACTGCTTTCTTCCCAATACTGATAAAAACTATGGGGACAAATAGGGATTTTAGAATCTATACCAGCCTAAGGTAGTTAGTACGGAATAGCGTGAGATTCAGTAGACCATACCTAATACCATTTGGATTCCAGAATGTAAGTGGAAATTATAGATTGCGGTCATCTACTCATGTGTATTATCAAGAAGTTAAACAGATCCAGTTCCCGACTTAAATCAGTTAGAATCCATTTCTCAGGATTCTCGGGGACCGAATTCATATCTCATATTCCATGCACATCGCACTATTGAATTAATATCTGAATTAATATTTTCAACGCTTCTTAAATGTAAATCTGTTACTACCTTTACTTTGAACAGGCCTTTAATCCAGAAGATATAAAGGCTTCATTTATGAATATTTAAGAAAATTAAGAGAGAGATTTTTCGGTCAAGAAGAAAAAGAGGAAACTCCAGCAAATCCTATAGGAAATATTATATGTTTCACAGAATTCAGTAGCGTAGCTCTCATGATGTAGACAAATAAAGAAAATTTTTCTTTTACCTAACCACATATTTTCTCCTTTACAGCCAGCAGAAAAAAATAAGTTATATCTTAAAAATCCAAAAAATAGGAGGTAACCTGGGGAAGTAGCGAATGATGATGAAACAGACGAAGGTGTGAACTGTTGCAGAGACACTGACTGCTAGGAGGGTGTTTTATCACAGCTGATTACCACAGTTCACACGAAATCTCGAAGTTATGGGAACGGCCTGGGAAGGAGGTGGGCTACTAACTTGAGGTGGGTTAACTAACTTACCGATAATCAGATCTCTTGCCATAAGAGAACTCATCTGATAGCTGATCATACGAGAGAAACAATCAAGTCAAGAAGTAGAGTGCCAATTATCTGCAAGATTTATATCAAGTAGCTTTGATATGGAACCTATAATGCGATGGTTATGTAGATATATTAAAACATTACTCAAATTGGGGAATTCAAATATTTAATTCATGCCTCTGCATTTTCAATTTAATTTATACTACTTTTCAGCTAATTCTTCTAGCTTGTTCTGTAAAGAGAAAAAAAAAACACTTCCAACTTCCAATGATTGCCATTGATTAAATTATATTTCAAACACGAAAAAAAAAAAAAAAAAATTCGAAAAGATAAATCGACAAGGTATATTTATAGTTATTTATAGAGTGTGCAACAGTAACTGTGAAACCGAAAGATTCAGGACCTCTCGTTGGGTTCATCCTATTTGGTACACCATTCGAATGAAACGATGCCATGCTGTTTAAACCAGAGCTTTTCCAAATACAATCAAATAGTATTAAACATACTAAATAAATGTATTTAAGTAAGATAAATACTAATAATTAAGTTATAGTATTTATTAGTAGGTGTTTTTCCAAATACAAATACTAGTAATTATATTTGTGATTGTAATTATAATGTAAATAAATAAATTAATATCAAGTCAAAAATGAACTTGAGGTTGTGCGATTCACACTGAAGGAAGAAGAAGGTAAAAAAGGGAAAACAATATTTCATTCAACAATCCTTCCTCTTCCTTCATCAGCAATGCGACTACTCGGAAAATACTACAAAAGAGTCAAAATTATTTATTACAATAGCTGTGATTAGTAGACTTTCTCTTGGCTGATCTATCTTTCATTTTTTTTCTGTTTCCGCGATTGTTACTACGTTTCATATTAGTAATCGTGGATACATTTTAAGTGTTTAAGAAAATACTTGTTGCCAGCTGAGAGCCTTAAACTATTTTTTAATTGTTTACCATAGTTGTAGTTTTGTTGTAAATACAAGTTTTTGTTAAATACTAAATACAAAATATAATTAAAAATATTAAAATATTCCTAATTAAATAAACTTATTTAAGAAGTTAAGTATTTAAATGCATGTATTTAATTATAAATGATTATTTAAATTAATAAATTCCCAGGTTTAAACTAATAACTGAAATCCCACAGATCTATGTCTAAATCAGTTTAGAAAAGTATGGGGGGTGAAGGGATGTATTGAATTTTGGTTAGTTGAAACGTCTATACGTTTTTCAGAAAAAAATAATTAGGAATGATTTATTCATAATCACATTATTAAAAATAAATATTAAAATTCCAATATACCAATTTAAAGTTTATTGGATTATTCAAAGCCATCAGTTTAATATCGAGGATGTGTAACTGAAAAATATTATCTAAAGCATCGATATAAATGGGCTTTGATAGGACGGAATAACTTGCATAAAAGGAGTTACGACTGCAATTCAAAAGGCACTAACGTTTTCAGTTGTATGCAACTAAATAGCACGGAAGACGTTCTATTGCTACGAAAGGGAATTTTAAAGGAGAAAGGAGAAATGTTTGTCTATAATAGGCTCTCAGAGTGACAGATTTCAACCTCGCTATCGAGGAACCGTTTACAATAATCATATGTCACTTTTATTACCAGTGAACAATATGCCGTTAGATACCATTTCCCTTCTTCTGATTTTTATTACTACATTTTCTAATTTAAATTTACATAACATAAATTTCAAAAAAATTAGTAATCATTTTAAATAAAAAATAAATAAAAAAGTCTTCCAAGATTAATAATAATATATATATATATATATATATATATATATATATATATATATATATATATATATATATAATGAAATAAATAAATATTAGGATTTTACAAGAGTCTATTCATTTTCCATTAATAAATACTCTATCGGCATAAGCACCACTTTTTCAAGTAAATAATAAGAATTTAAGTGAATATTTATATTTTTTTTCTTCTAACACTACAACCCTAGAAGGGCCCGATGTCGGCATTCTCGCTCAACACCATGTTTTTTTCCTCAAAGCCATTGAAGAGTGAGGTTATCCGTTCAAAACAGACTGATTGAGCACCAGCAGGATCTTTCGACCCAAGAATTGCTTCACGGCTGATACAACAGAAATTAAATTATCAACTGTAGCCGGTGTAGCACCTGAGATCATGAGCTAGCTGACTTACCCACTGAACCCATTCTTTAATGAGTTGGAAAGTATGTAGAAATAATCAAAGCGGACACTCAAATTTATTCCATAATATTTGGAACTATAGTTTATGAAAAGAGGGAATAAGTATAAAATCTGAAATTAATTTTCACTTCTCCAGATTGAATAAAATTTGAAAAATTGACACATAATTTATTAATTCCGACATTTCGATCATTATCCTTGGTCATTTTCAAAAATGATTAAATTTTTTTTATCATTATATCCTTCTTGCAAGGTTTATGACCAACGTTTACTTTCAGTGGTTACTCTGATAATTTATGCTTCATATTTTTCCGAACTTTAGAACTCGAATTACCACAAAATGGTGTTAAAACGACCTGTATGGTAAGCGAATTCAGATAGCTTAGGTTCTTTTTCAACCAAACTTCACATTACTAATTCAAAAGTCAATAAAGTAACCATTATTTTAATAATTACGTCAGCATTAGAATATTTATATTTACCTCAATTTAAATAAAAAATAAGTAATTCACGAATTATTTAAGGCTGTTATTAGGTGAGCCGGTTTACGTGTAGGAGTCGAAAAGGACGGCTCAAGGAAGTTCACGAATTTCGGTTCATAATGTACTTAATATATCGGCCTTGACTTGTTGACCTCATCCAGAACGAGTGACTGATACATCCAGATATGCGAGAATACGATCGCTTAATATGGCACTTGGGAAACGATTATCCACCTATGGTCTGCTTGGTGCATGGCTGGGAAAAATAGTTTCCTAAAATTATCCAATAACGTTCACAAAGGTGAGGCGAATAACTTTTCTTATATCGATTTAAGTAGTGTGGAATCAATCTTCCGGAGATTGGTCTCTTTAAAAATTGTAATGAGAGAGAAAGATTTTTTTTCCTTGCCACTAAGTATAGTGTTAATTTCTGCAATTCATCCATTTTGAAAAAAAACTTGGATTAATTGCAGTGACTTATATCGCTTAGCTTCTGATCCCCTCTTTAACACTTTGGCGTAAATAATATCAAAACTAGTCTCTAGGTGTGCAGAACCAAATGAAGTCCACATACGTCATACATATTTATAATAATAAATGTAATGGGAAATGTTTATATTAACATTTTATAGTTTATATATTTACTAAATAATTCTTAAAAATTCCTTGATATTTCCAAACAAAATAGCAGACGTATACCGATAGGACTTTCTTTTCCTTATAGGATGAAACGAAGTTTTGAAGTAGAAATGACTGCTATAGACGTCCACTATTTTTTATGGAAGTTTGTCAAAGTACAACATAATTTCATTTAGTAAGTATGAAAACTTTATAAAATTTCTAAAGATTTATTAAATTGAGCATTAAAAAAATACATTTGTTTGCCCTTCCAAAAGCAACTGTAAGAGAAAAGTATTGTTTACTAATGAAAATTGGATCTGAAACGTGCAAGCATAGTTTCTGAACATAATTTAGCAAATGTGATAAAAAATATCCAATGATTTGAAATATACAAGAAAGATAAAATTATATTCGTCTTATAAAAATTTGTCTAGAGAATGCCTAGAAGATTTGCTGAAAGAAATATTTGCAGATTTAGAAAAAACATTAATATCATATAATACACGTTTAAAAAAGATGATACATGATGATATAGTACTCACAGGCAGAGGAGGTTATAGCCAAGCATGTCTGACCACAAACTGACTATACAGTGGATGCTGCCTCCCAGCCCCTTCCAGCCCGCGGTACCCCCACTAAGGGGTTCATCCACTTCTTGGGATCGCTGTGCCCCTGGAAAATGAGACCATTGAACATTATGTATCAAATATTATGTAGCGAATCGTATAGACTTCCATTATATCATACTTATAATATTTAGAGAAAGTAGATTGCCTATGATGCTAAAGAAAAAATATATATATCTACATATGTAACATTTCTAAAAATAACTTCAAAGGTTTCGTTTGCAAAAACGCAAAGGACAACAACTAAATAATAAATAAATTAATTATTAATAAGTTATAATTTCAATGATGCCGTATTAGCCGATTAAATCAGTAATAGTATTTTAGAGTCACGCTGGAAAATATTTTATTTAATTAGTTAACGTGGATGAAAAAAATACTATCGTTATATGTACCGTCAGTAACTGGCAATAACTGAACTACCTTATTATAGATCTTTTATCAACACAATAAAAATATTACGAAACAGTTAAAGTATATGATATTTATAATCATTAGTGAAGTTCAAAATAGAAAGCAAAACACTTCCTCTGGTTTCTAAATACATTAAGATATAATACATTAAGATTTAATAACGCATAAAATTGCACCTTTATGATTTTTGTTGCATTAAATTGCATATTTGCACTTTTTGGGCTAAATTAGATAACTACGATTTTAATAGCACAAAATTAAACGTTTGAGCCAAACTATCATATGGTATAAATGATTTGTAAATATTTACTGTTTTAAATTTTATAATAATTATTTTTCTTTATAAATTGATAGTTTAGAACATAAAAATATGAATAAGACGCCAGGTATCCATGTTATCGCTCATTTTATTCGCTTGTATGTAACAACTTTAAAACCGTTTATCTATTTGATTCGCGATCAATGGAATTGTACGAGTTGCTCATTTTGAACTAAATTGCACATTTGGATTTTTGTTGGATAAAACTGCATCTTTTGTACTTTTTGCCTAAATTAGATGATTTCGACTTTAACAGCATAAGATTGAACTTTTAAACCAAATTTCCCACATTATATATGTAGTTAGGTATGCAAATATTTATAGTTTTCTATTTTATAATAATTTTTTTTCCTTTATTAAATCTATTATTAAATGTATAGGTCAAGCTTCTCTTTTAACTAGATTTAAGTTAATCGTAATTTATTGTTGTATCAGAATGAAGTATTTTTTTTTTTAAGTTATTACATATTACGTTGAAGTTACACGTAATTTTAATTCAGAAGCTAAATAAGCTAAAAAAATAACACAAGGTTAGATAAGCTTTCTATGTATTAACGTCATAAATTAAACAAAAGATATGACATTTTGGGTTCTTACTGCACAATTTTGTACATTTTGAGTTTTACACTGTACGTTTTTCGGTTTTTTACTCTTAAAACTATTGTATTCAGCTTATCATTTTGCATTTTAGTACAAGTTATGATTCTTTTGTTTAAAAACAAAATTGAATGGTTCCAATTTTACTTTTGTGTAGCGTGGGGTCCCGCGATTATCTGTATGATATGGTTTTAGGCTATATAATGTTGTTCTTCTGTATTTTATAATTATATTATTTAAATTCAGTAAATGGCACAGATACCGCAGGTAATCTTCAATATGAACTATAAATTCGTCTTTAGTGTAATAAATGTAGGAGTCATTTATTTAAATGTCCTATGGCGTGGAGGCCCTGGCCGATAGCACCCATCCCTCCCTACCTGAATCCGCTACTGCCATGAAGCATTTTTGATCATTCTTCTTTTATCCTGCCAATTATAGAACAATTAATGAGATTCACAGTCCTTGCATACCTCTTTTAATTTCCTTGTATAAAGACTTAATAATTCCTATAATTGCCAGCTTTATGTCTTGTGAATGGTATAAAACCTTTATAGATTTTCTCTATCTAGTTAACTCCTTATCATTTGGCAGATAACTCAATATTCATCTAACCAAGTTTTTTTTTAAAAATGTCTTCTATGATTATTTTACTTAAAATATTTCTTGTGCAACGATCACTATTATTTATTAATATTTCTCCATGTTTACGCTAATATGTCAATTATTGCATTATTCAATTGAAATTCAAAGTTTGTTCTCGTACCTCAGGATTTTATGCTTTAGTGGTTTCCTGCTATTTTCTTCCTGTTACTTGTCTTCTTGGTTTTTGGCAGTCCATTACGCGACTAAGATAGGTCTTTATTAAGCCGATCTTCCAATTTGAACATAGGAGTCTGTTAATATGATTTTTACATTCACTTACCTATATACGAAACATGTAGTAAGGAACAGTATAGCGATTGTGAATAAATTGAGAAATATACATTTTAAGAACATCTGAGTTCAAATTGCCAATAGTTTCGCAAAATGGTCATTGTGTGCGTGTATGGTGTCTAGTTCAAAAAAGAAAAGTTGTACGAAACTGAAATTACGTATTTGAGGTAGGTATGCCTGGGATGTTACCGCAACTTTTTCACCAAAATCGATTTACTAGAAGTACCACTTTATATCATTGATTTTATACTTTATTACAATTTTCATGAAAAAGGCTCAAACGATTTTGATTAAATTCATTAAATTAATCAAAAATCAATAGTCTGACAGGGATTAAATGCCGGGTTTAAGTACCTTTAATTTTGTTTGTTTGAAATAATTAATCTTATCTCATTGTTAGAAAAAAAAAGAAGATAAATATAACGTATGAAAGTATTTCAAAATCAACTAAAGGAGAAACATTTTCCCAGGTTAAAACAAATTACCGAAAATAAGAGTAGAAATGCAGATATATAATAAACCGTTGGAAAGCTAAATATTAAAAAAAAAAAAATCTAACATGCAAAGTTGTAGAAGGTAATGAATGGAGAGTGACGAAAAACTAATGACAAATAATTGTTGTACATCCCAATTTCTGCTTTTATATTATTTAAAGGAACCAAAATGGAATTCCAATGGAAACTAAATGAAGACTTTTAAAATTTATTTCAAGTATAGCAGTAAGTAAAACTTGACTGTGATGCGCGCACCGCACCATATTTTTATAGTAAACCTACAGATTTCAAAAACTACAGCGACATGAAAATAACTGTTAGAAATCAAACAATAATCAAATTGTATGATGAAATGATTTAACGGAACAAATTAGCGAAATTGCATTCTATGATATTAATGATGTTACAATTGATGTCAAGTTTATTTCTGGTATTCTCAAAGAAAATATAAGCTGGTTCAGGAAAACTCTTTGTTGAACAAATTAAACGGAGCTGCACAGTTAAGATGATTTTTTTTTATGACGCCATAAGCTCCTTTCTAAGAAATCATAATTACAGGCCCGGTGTGTATATAAACGTATTAAAACTAGGATACAATTGGATGATTCCATATACAAAGCCTTAAGTATCTAAAATTCTAGTAAACAACTAACCAGTCACGTTTCGCCAAATTAGGCATCATAAGGACTACTACTACTACTACTACTCACATCAGTAGTCTAATCCCTCCAGGACATCTAAACACATACTGATCTAATC
The DNA here is from genome assembly GCA_948150685.1 of Rhaphigaster nebulosa. Classification (NCBI taxonomy): domain Eukaryota; kingdom Metazoa; phylum Arthropoda; class Insecta; order Hemiptera; family Pentatomidae; genus Rhaphigaster; species Rhaphigaster nebulosa. The sequence continues at coordinate 26,460,350 of OX411309.1, forward strand.
CCATAATTTGCTATTTTACCTCCTTGAGTATGTGATTTGATGTCTTAAAGAGATGTGCTGTTTCTAGTTGATAGATCTTTTTAGACTGTCTATATGCTATATTTGGTTGGCAATTATGTGATTTTGTTGTTTCTATCCTGATGATGCCTGGATTGGCTAAGCGCTGACTGGTTAGTTGCTTTCCGGTATTTTGGAGACCTAAGGCTTTGTGTTTGGATTTTTCCAATTGTAACCTAACAATTTATGCTTCTTTTTGAGTTTTTGCTCTTATATACTAATTAACTTGAACTGTATATCTATATAGAAAGGTACATAAACTTGATCTTTACATATAGATAGGTAACTAAATATTCCTCCTTCCTTATTAGTCGATTACAGTATAGAAAACGTGTTTTAATTTTACCATTGATTGTATTCATTTATGTATTTCCTTTTTAAAAGTGACTTAAATTTTAATTTTTCTTCTTCGTTTTTAGATTCTTCTTCGTAAAATCATTTAAGTGATTTTAGATGATAAAGGAGTATCGACCAAACACTAATTATTCTTTGTTTAAATGAAAATTTCGGCTATTAATAGGCCATTTTCAGATCTGAAACATAAGATTTGCTAATTATAACTTTGGATAAAAGACAAATTTTAGACGACTAAATACGGATTTTCTCCATAAATAATAGACTTTTCCACTGCATCGAAGGTCATCTTAAGGGAGTGGAGGAACGTTTTAATCCGTTTCATAGCCCCCAGAACACGGTTTTGGGATGTCTGTTATATATATATATATATATATATATATATATATATATATATATATATATACACATATACACAGGGCCGGCGCGAAGTGAGCCAAGCACGCTTGCGCTTTAATTAAAAAGGATGTGTGCTTTAATAATAATAAATGACAAATGACTTACATATTTAGATAGAAAAGTTGCTTCTCTGCGGTGCATATTTGTCGTTCGATAGTCGTGATTGTTGTCCCAAAAAATTAATGGCATTAGTACACCATATGCGGTTTTGAAATGCATTTATAACCACAACTTTTCCTAAATCAATAATAATTGTATTGCGAGTTCTGATTCTACATGTTCCAGTTGCTAAGATTGAGAGAACTATTTCCAAATTGAAATTAATTTAGAATTTCCTACGATCAAGTATGAATCAGGAAAAATAGAATGGTTTGGCAATTATTTCAATAGAAAATGATATTGCACAATCAATTAATATTGACGAACTGCTGGTGGAATTTACGAAAATGAATGCCCGACGCGTTTATTACATAAGTATCAATTTTATTGTTTTGTAAATAAGAAATTTTAAAATTATAGTGAAATTTGTATAAAGTAGTTTTCTTGTCTACCTAATTTTTATTTATTTATTTCATGTTTAGTTAACAAATATATATAACTTATATATTTTTTTTCTGTAAGGCGCTATACCTTTTTGCGCACACACAAGAATAATGAAAGGTGCCAGCACTGTGTATATATATATATATATATATATATATATATATATATATATATATATATATATATATATATATATATATATATATACTATAACTATATATATATATATTTTTTTTTTTTTACCGCTGTATTTGGGTTCTTAAGCGGCCACTTTTGTATCAAATGAGCTGAAATTCGGTATGTGCAGTTGTTTTCTAGGCAGAGCAATACCATAGAAATGGGAGAAAATTTCTCCAAATTGAGTTAGAGGGTTAAACATTTGTAAGTAAATTGAGTTGGTATTAGATCGGTAATTCAATTGAGGTCCCTTTTGGGGGTCTCAACTTTTCTCTCATCCCCACCATTTTGATATTTTCAATTTTTTGTTTTTGTGAAAATACGGCCTTAGGGACGGACGGAGCTGTTCCAGTTTTTTTATTTTATTTATTTTTATAAATTTATTTGTAACAATATTCCAAATTTATCTTAATGTTTTAATACATTTTTAGAGACTATATTGATGAAGATGTAACTCCTGAGCGTCCACCATATACTCTTAATCAGCACTCAGCATTAAAAATTACCTCAATATTGATAGCCGAAAATAGCAATTGATGGATCACCCTCGAAGATGAGACGTGTTGCATAACTTCATCCAGGTCTTCCTGAGACAAAGATTAGGACTAAGATGGGTGGTTCGGGACTGTGAAAGTAGGATGTCGCAACAGGAGTCTGTTCTCTCACGCACTACTCTCCGCCGCTCTTCCCTCCAACCCGTATCCTCTTCCAATCCGGACCTACAGTTGCCAAGATCCCGTGGGATTACGAATCTTATCGCTCCACTTAATCATCCTCGGCTCATTGTTTATCCCCATAATGAGTGGTGGGAGTTCCCACAACTAAATTATGTAATATATTGTCGCAGAACCTGGCGATATTTCAAAGGGAAATCGTATTATTCGCTATTATTTTTCTGTGTCACTTGATCTGCTCTCGTTTAAAAGATCACGATAGCTATTACGAAATGTCGATTGGGGCTATTAATCAAATTCTGTAAGTAAAGAAACTTTGATAGGTCTTTAGACAGTTGAATGGATAACAATTAGCAACCATTTAACAGATCTTTCCTTCATTACGTGATGGTCTAGCAAAATTACCAATTCTCAGAAACAATCAAGCTAAAGTCAACACATAATATTAATATAAACAACGGATTTGATTTGTGATCCAACTATGGAAGGCAAGACGATCTGCTTCGGTTGCCACTACTACGGTAGTGAACGTAAAGAGGTATATCGTGGTCAGCCAGACGTAGTTCCTTACAACCTTGATTACGATGTTCTGACTGGAACGCTACTTCTTTATTTCAGTAGCTATTCAGTTATCACTATGGAATTGTCTTAGTGGAAGTCGTTTCTTAGGAAAAAAATCTACTGTTTACCAAGGATCCATCCGATTCTAATCTGGGTCTCCATTTTAACGCAACTGATATATTGTAGATATTGCCACCTTCCTAATAGAAAAGAAAATTATTCATAAATACCTTTCCACTACTTCTACATTTACTAGACCAACGATCTACGTTTTAAATTTCTTAAAAAATGTCTTGAATTTATACATTCATTTTAACGTTCTACAAATAATATTATCTATGGAGATGACAGAGGTCCTTCAAAAGTCGTTATTTGACTAATAGTCAGTTTTTATATTGATAGAAATTTTTTTTTCTCTCCCTCAACAAGAACGGGCTATATTAACGATAAGAGAGACATCATATAATGCACTATTTTAATACTTTTTATTTTTTTATTTCTTTTTTTTTTTTATCTTTTTTTTCGACAATTTCTTCCCGTGTAGGAAAATGGACTAGAAAATATTTAGGTAAGTGTGCTATATTAGGGAGATAGGCATGACTTATTGTAGATGTTCCCAGTCTTCCAGAATGCTCTGGTCATCTTTTGTTGTCTCTGTTCCTGAGCGGCCTTCCCTATCCCATTGGCCTGTTCATCTCTCCGAGGAATTTAAATTTTTGAACCCTCTTGATATTCCCGTATTTTGTTCTCATAATTTCCGGTGCATCTTTCTGGTTCGACATATACTCTATTCTCTGGAAAGAAATCCGTAGTCCGATCTTTCCAGCCGTCTCATTCAGGATCTCGATCTGTTTTGCTGCTGTTTCTGAAAGGTCATATAAAAAAATATATATGTTACATATTTATATATTTATTTTTTATTTTCTGTGTCTATAAATTGGGCAAGCATTACAGCATTGACCAAGATGATGTTTAAGATTCATAAAATTTATTGAAATCATCAGGTTCTAGCAGGATACTGTACTTATAATTATCACATTTATAAAAGTAAAATTAAAAACTCGGTTATAACTGAAAAGAAAAACATTTTGAAGCAATATTATACAATTATTAAACTAAAAAATCCTTCAGGACCTCCAAATAAAAATAATACAACAGGGTCAAAAGAACATAGGTATTGGGTCATAACAGAGGGTCCATTAGGGTCAGGAGTCGCCATTTGGGTCTCTTCGTTAGCGCTGACCTTTCAAGGCAGTTTATTTTACCATTAAAAACGTTCTGGAACATTTTTCAATGTTCACTTTTTATGTTCCCAATGTACTGATTCATTAAAAAAAAAAGAAGTAATAATAATACTCTTTACATTCAACCATTGTAAATAATAGGCTAATAGTCTAACTATTATATAATTACAATCTAAAGTCTACCTAATGTGAAAATATATAAGAGTAGATAGGATTACGGGTTGATTATCTAAATGTTGTCATTCCTATCTTCTAACGAGACAACTCTGAGATTTGTTATATATACTTAGTATTAAACTAATTTCAAAGATCTGCCTCGATCAAACAGACGTTTTTAATGTTAAAGCCGACAATTCACCAAAGATCGTATATTTGATCTTTCGTGGTGCTATTGGTCATTCGACGCCAAATCTATTTCTCCATCACGCTAGTTTCCATCCGTTTTTGATGCATGGAGTCGTTTCTTCATTACTTACCAAAAAGTATTTAGTCTAAAAAGTGGTTAAAACTTCATTTGCTGAGCCATTTTCATTGAAAGTCCATATGGCCCCATGGGTTATCCTTTTTTTGGAGGTCACACTGTATATTGATTGACTAGAGATGTATCTCTAATTAAATGAAAAACAATAAATTTTTTTAATTGAATAAAAATAACAGTTATTTTAAATTATCAATAGCAGTTCGAAGAGCTTGTTGAAATCAATAACCATCTCAACCAATATTACTGTAATCTTCATCTTGTAATAAGATGTAATCAAGAAATAAAAATTTATTAATTTTGTTTCTTTTGTTAAATGTTAAGTATACTAATGGGTACCGCTAATATTTGAAATAATGATAAGAAAATCTGGTGCGGTGCACGCATCACACAACTTTCCCTTACCACTCTATAAGGGAATTTACATAATCATTTTAAGGAATTTACATAAATACTACGTAATTGAAATATTTTCAGCAGCATACACTTCTTTAAAGAAGTAGGTACAATAAAGTAGTTTTTTAAACAATAACATTACGACCATTCTGTGCACTATGTATTTTTGGTTTGTTTAGTTGTAATAAAACAAAACATTATAATCAACATCTTTTTATTAATTGAAAATCTGTTCGGTATACATTCATCATCTTACAAAATGAATAATTGTTCTGACAAAATTGTTGCTAACTTCTCTAAACATAAATCACAGATAATTTTTGCTCATTTGCTCACAGCAATTTCTTTATTATTATGGCAATACTTCTCCTTACTATATTTCCATATATAAGCAAGTGAAAGTAAAAATTATAGATGATACAACATAATAATTTAAAACAATTAATTGCCATATGTAACTCTTATTTCCGGAAATTTCAAGCTGGATTTCTCCTTTTTCCTTCATTAGCTAATTATCTATTTCCATTCTATTTTAATTATCTATCCATTCTTTCATAGTTTATATTTATACATTTTTTATTACTAAAGACAATGGGAGACGGTTTATTATTTCAAATAAACAAAATTAAAGGTACTTTAGAGGAAGCCATTTTGAAAATTCAGCTTTTAAGCCGTCAGACTATTTCAATAAGTTTATGACCTAGCTGATTTTACGGATGATATTAAAGACCATACTATTGTACGTTGATACGAGTTTAATAAAAATCGTTGGGACCGTTTTTGAGAAAATTGTAAAAAAGTGTAAAATCGATGATATCCAATGGACTTACGGCAAATCCGATATCTTTGCTGATACTGGCCCGTATAAAGTGGCACTTCCGATTGGCCTATTTCGACGATAAAGCTGTAAGATCCCAGGCGTAGACCTACCTCAAATACGTAATTTCAGTCTAGTACAATTATTCACGATCGCTATACTCCCTCTTACTATTTATTCCATATATAGGCAAGGGAAAGTAATGAAATATGTTTAGTTATTTATTTTTTACAGCCGTGAATCACTATCTATTTTATAGAGATTGACAACAATATTTTCAAGAATAAGTTTCAGCTAAACCGATATGGCGTGACTGACGGGCTGAGGTCCTTGGTCTGAGCGTATCCTAAATGTGCTGTCTGATTGAAATATGACAGTGGCTTGTGGAGAAACTACCCTAATGGTAGCACTTCAATTATAAGACCCTGTGGCTATCTTTTTTTCAGACGTCCTCTGTAGATTTTTGGAAATAAATTGGAAATAAAGCTAAATACTTGTGGACTTATGGAAGTATAGATATGTATTTCCATAATGCCATTCAAAATTTATAAATTTAGTCTTTATAGATAATTTGATTTGAGACCTAATAGGTTACATTGAGGATTTTAAGAAGTATTTTTGTACACGGATAGGAATTTAATGGTATGGAGCAACGTATCCCAGGTTCAAAGTGGTACACGGACGATGACTACGGGATCCGTGAGATATCATTGGGAAATTATTTTTGCAAATATCATAATAAATAAAATAAAGAAAAATATCTGTCAAGTCTCAGCCTGTAGTAAGAATTAAGTGACAGTTTCTAGATAGTGGCAACAGAGGATTACACAAAAAATCCTTAAAGTAACCAACTCAAAAATACGACCTAAAATATCAGCCACAAGTAGAGACACCTATCAGTTTTTGTGGTTATACTACATCAGCTAAGTCAAAGTAAAACAGGCAGTTTTCAAACAACTATTTTCTCCTTTTTTTTTTTTATTTCTTTACAAGTTTATTGATACAGTGAAAATAAATAACTTACACATGAATTCGAAATGAAATTAGCAATGGTACGCTAAACTAGCTGTTGTAAAAAGTCCTTACACCCGAGAGACGTGTGTGTTCAGAAGAAATGTGCGCTCAAGTAACTCCCACCAACGTGCACCCAGCCCCTTCTCCAGTATTGGGCAAAACGTAATTTCAATTATAGTTACTCACCAATTACTGTAATTTGGAATTGCAGAAATAAAGTTGCAATTACAAATAATTGTAATTGTAATTTCTTCATGAACCACTGTAATTATGATTGTGGGCTGCAATTACAATTAATAGTTGCGCCAAAGTCATTTCAATTACAATTATTTGTAATTATAATTTTATTTCTGAAATTCCAAGTACTTAAAGCCGATATGGCACCGGGATCAGGTGCTCAGGTGCACAAATGGAATAACCGTCTCTGATAAGAATTGCTTTGCACAGACCAAGCAAACATTTCCATTTGACATACCATAAACTGGATTAACATTAATACTGATTGGCGTCAGGATTTCTAATTTGAACTTTCTAAGCGGGCTCACAATTTGACCCCTTTTGATACAGGCAAACTAAAATCAGAAACTAAACGAAAGACGGTAACATTGAGCCAGCTTAAAAAGTTCATATTGGAAATCCCCATTGAGTTACGGTATCGTGTAAGCTAGGTCTATGTACGGTAACTGACAAGTGACAGCCACTTCGGTTGACGGTCGACCATTTCTATTTCGTCCATCGCAGCACAATCCGTCAGGTTTCATCTGAGCGTGAGCGGTCGGTATAATATGCGCAAAGGTACAACCGTGATTTTGCAACTTCAAAGCCCCAAATCTGAGCTATTTTCAGCCGATTTTTGAAATAAAAGGTGCCAAGCAATGAAAAATTAAATTTTAAAACTTTTGTTATTTTTGTGAAGTTCAAAATTCCACTAAATTTTAGATTTTTCATCTGTCATATTGAAACGGGACCATAAAATCTAACGGCTTTTCATACACTTTTTTAACACAACACAATCTACACCTTTCAGCCAAATTTAGCTAAGACCCATGTTACGGTGAAATATGTTATTGATCAACGGAATAGTATATTGATAACGAAATATCTAGTTCCAGAGAGTTCAGCGACACACTGTGTACTAATGTTTATACAAGTATCAGAAGGTAGCAATTTATGAGAGAAAACAAATTTAACCATTTTAAGAATTTAGCCATTATAGCGATTGGATGAGGGGGCCAGTGAAATTTTTTTGTTGGGACCCACTGATACAGCAGAATCTTAATTTTAAATATAAAGTTACTAGATTAAATAGGTCTAATTATACATACAAAGACAAATGAACTTCTTGTAACAAAATTTAAAGTTAAGAGCATTTATCTTGTAAATATTAAAATAATCAGAAACGATGATCAGTTTCTTTTTTTAAAAGTATTGTTTGAGGAATCTATTTCAGTCGTTTAGATTATATATAGAATATTTTTATCAAGAGAAGAATAGATATATAAGAGCAAATTATTGACGCTCTTACCGGCTCATTATAAATCGTTTAAACTCATTCGAACTATTCACACTGCAAAGTTGAAGGTAATAAAAGCATTAGAGGAGAAGCATCAACACGAAGGTTAAGACATGTAATAAGTATAAATTACTGTGAATTTACGCAATGTTCATCTTGCTGCTATAACTATAGCTAGATAGTAATTTCCAATAGCTATTGCAAAATGGTGATACAATGATGTCATGAACTATATATAATCTTTGTCGGATGGGCAGTAAAAGATCCGTTTGGTTTAGATTTCTGACCTTGTAAACCCTAATATGATCTAACAATAAATATTGAATATTTCACTTATGTCTTGTTCCTATGCCCATCCATGGTATGAAGTTAAAGTGAATAAATCAAAACTGATACTAACAGAATCTTGCTGTGTTATATTTAGATGAAGAGTTTAATTTTTATTGATTTTCGTTCGATTTAATGTGGAAATACTTAAAAACTCAGCAATTTTAAACATTTGTTCTGCTGCAAGTCGTTTCACGACTTCCATAACTTAATCCTCGGCTTAAATTGTTTCAAAGGTTGAGATTCCACATGAAAAAAAATATTAAATTTGCATGAACAGAACAGGGGTACCAAAATCAATAAAGTTTGAAAAAATAAAATATTAGTATTTGAGAAAAATTTAAAAGTGAAAAATGTATTTTTATTAAAACGAATCATCACTGTAGTTATGGAAACATTCTTAAAACTCGGGCAAAAGTATTAGAACTTAGTCATTATTTTATTTAAAAGATTTTATAAAATTATATTAAAAATAGATATATTTCGAAAACTACTTAAACGCGTAACACTATAAAATTCATCATATTCCGATACTCTTTTACCGCTGTGCAGTGTGAGGATGCCCTCTGTAGAGCTTGGACCAAATGTCCCTCTCCTTTACCAGCTCTCTCCTCCTGTTCCGAAGGGTTCGAATCCTCATTTCCTGAATGCCTCCCGCACACCTTCCTCCCAGGTGATCCGTAGTCTTCCTCTTGGTCTTCTTCCCTCCACTCGAGTCTCCTCGCGATTTTTCCTGGATTCATCCTGAGGAGGTGTCCAAACCATCGTAATTTATTCTCCTCTAGGGTAGTCTCCACCGGCTGCACCTCGAGATTTGACCTAACAGTGGTGTTGCGGATCCTGTCTCTTCTGGTCTTCCCTGGTCATCTCCATTGCCTGGATCTGGCTCCTGTGTTTTGAATTGAGGGTCCATGACTCCGAGGATAGGAAATAATGGGCAAGAAGGTTGACTTGTAGTCGGACATCTTTATCTTCTTAGTGACTTCTCTTCTGTTGAGGAATAAATTAATTTATAGAAATGTTTACCACAGTAATGGTCAATAATAAATATATGCACTAGTTAATAATGTTCTGTAAAATCTTAAAATGTTTATTAGGCCTGAAGGTTATTGTAATGAAGGTCATCATTACAATTAATATGAACCGGACAGAGGATAGTAATTGCAATAATATTAATTGTTTTTAATAACAAAGTATTTATTCCAGCAGTTGCGGATTCACTGTTTAAAAGAAGGCATACAAATATTTAGTTCGAGAGAGTTTAAGAAGTTTATTATGAAAAATATATCTTATTTTTTTAATTTCTAAGAAAAATTCGAACCTTCAAACTTATTGTTTCATGGGAACAACGTTTCGATCCAATCGGCTCATCTTCAAATTCTACAAACAAACATTTACATGTTTAAGGTATATTTTCAATTTTGGCTATTTCACTTAAAAATTATGATTATACATAGGTTAAAATTATCACTATATTACACTACGAGTAAACTTTATTAAACATTTTTTGTAAAAATAATTACATTACGACATTTAAAAAAGAGTGTAAATTTACGCAATCCTAATTATTTGTAGAATAAATAAAGTTAGAGTAAATTTACATAACATAATAATTAAAACTAATAATATTATAGTTTTTAGCAACAGACAGAATAAGGATAAAATGTAAAGGGAGACAGAATAAATAATACAATATTGAAGAGCATAATATACCAACAAAAGAAAATAAAAAAATAAATAAAATTGGATAATGCCGTTATATTTGAATAAAAAGTAATTTTTGCTGTTTTTTAAATGTTGTAATGATTTATACATTTTTTTTAAATTATAAGTGAAATATCATAAATTAAAAATATACCTCAAATATAAGTGCACCAGTAGCCAGAATTTTCACTTAATGTTTTTTAGATAAATGAATATAAACTAGAAGTTTTTTTATTATTATGTTTTTGATAATTATGATTCCGTTTTTTTAATTGGATTCTTTGTAAAGTTTGTGGATTACAAATTACCATCACCTTTAACTTTTTTTGCGAATATACCTAATCTATAGAATAAAAATAAAAAATATCAACTGTAACGGTAATACGAAATGCGTCTGCTCGATCAGATGTTCAATTAGAACGAATCACGACCCTCTAAAACCTAATGAACGATCCTTATATCGATGAAATATTCCGAGGCTAGGGTAAATCATTTCATACCCGTATTTTTTAAAGTCAGAACTCGTAGTGTCCACCACTGGTGCACTTACTCTATCTGATTATGTGTAGATTTAGAACTTGAAGATGAGCCAATGGGCTCGAAACGTTGCTTATAAAAAATAAACATTATTGAAATTAAAGGGTTGAACTTACGTTACATATTAAAAAAAAAATAAAATAAAATAAAGATAAAATCTAAAATACCCTTAGCAAAATTATTTCGCATCTAAGGTAATCTAAGAAATTAATCAATTTCACTGCCTATGAAAGCAGTTTTCCCGGCGATCGAAAGAATGAGAAAGAGAAAAAGTATTAAAATCCTTATGCTAATGCTGAAAGAAGATAGAGGTCAGAATTTCTGCAGCTAACACGTGACATTTATGCTACCTAAGGAATTTCCCAGCATTATGACTGCATAAAAATAAAGAAGGTGAAGCAGTACCACTGGAATCCAATGTCGAATAGATTCATCTTAACAGTAGGGAATCCTCCTGGTTTAGAGCCAAAGTCATAAGTCCTTCAATAGTAGATAAAGGTAAAGACATGTGGCTTTTAGACCGTAATTTATCATAATCTAAGTGAAATTATTAACGTTTTACTCCGATTCAGGCATTTGAAAGTGTATTGAGATGTAAATACTCTCTATTTCAGATTATACATTTAAATGGGCATATTCTCTGCACCTATCGACAGATACAAAAATAAAAATTGTTTTTCTATCAAAATGTGGGAAATAGCCAGTATGAATGTGCTGTTTGTTGTTTGGCATAACGTCTTCAATTAAAATAAGTAGGGCAGAAAAGGATTTGCATGGAACTAAAACATTCCATACAATAATGTCTTATTAATAAAGAAAGTGTAATATTCTCCTTTTTGTATTAGCGTAAGATTACGGGAAGCGAGGAAGCCTAATGGGTTTAGCATTTTTTATCAGTATATAGGAAATGTTCCGAAGGCTGGAGGAACCAGAAAAGTGCACAGTTTTATACCTGCAATTTGTTAGGAACTGATAATATGATGAACAGACACAGAGTTAATTTATTCTAAATTAAGAATTCAGGCATCAGGATTGAATTATATTTTACATAGATACTTGGAGTATGTGTTGCGATTTCTTGCAGTGATATAATGTCTCTATCAGATTACTATTTTTTAGACTGTTGGTGTGACATGTGTTATCCTCAGTCTGCGTTTGTGTGATATGCGTTTGTCTTTTTTTATCCTCTTGACGACTAGGCTAGATAATTATTTACTGTTTTTTGGAACCTTAAGGCTTTATTTTTGGAATCTTCCAATTATATCCAAATACATATTGAAGAATAAAGTTAATAATTTCATTTGTTATTAATCATAAAACATTCGTCGTACAATTACGAAAATGTATAATTAATAATAAAATAAAGCAACAAATAAACCCTAAAAAAATTATATCTAAAATGTTACGTAGAAATAAGAAGCAGAAGAAGCAAGCTAATTGGGCACGAAAGAGTTACCAAACGAACCGTGGGAATAAGAGATACTTCTTGGCAAAGATGTAATTGTTTCATTTTTACTCTCTAATTTTCCTTTCCATTTCATTTCCTTATCGCCGTGATATGTAATATTAGAGTTTATGATAAATGAAGATGAGAACCGTAAAAGTATTTTTATGGTTCCTGTCTTCATATCCTTAATTCATAGGGTTAATGTAGGCCTTTAAGTTTGGATGGAGGAAGAGGGGTCTAAAATAACGAACTGTCCATGACTTATATCCACATCAGTTAGTCTCTTCCCTTCCCCAGGATAACTAGTTACCAAAGGTCTAATTTTAAAAACATTTCAAGGCTTTTACTAAAATATGCTGTAAGGTTTTTATTCAAAGCCGAAAAATTCTTTTAAGCTAAATCAAATATGTCAGAATCATTGAATTTTATGTATACATTTTAAAACTGATTATAGTAATGGAAATTTGAAATAATATTATTTTAAAATTATAATTATCTGTAATTACTACATATTTCAAATTGAATGCAATTTATTAATAATTAATGTTTATATTAATATCACTCGATTCATTCCTTGGCCGTAGTACACAATTCAAATTACGAAAAGTGATGATTCTACAATAATGATATTGTAATCATTTGTTCTTCCTGCAAGATCCAAATCATCTGTGAATCCTCAAATCTGGACTGTCCTGTTAAGAAGCGGTTTATGTAATTGTAATATGTAAGTTATTAACTATAACAACTTTTTGGACTTAGGAAACGAGTAAGGTAAGTAAGATATCGAAAAACAAAAAGCGTTGACATATCACGGTGCTTTCTTTAGTAAAAATTTCTAAAGAGTCCAAGAAGAAATGAATTCATTAAAAGTGTTTTTGGTAGTATTTCAATTATAAAACACAGATAATCAAAAGAATTTCGATTTATATTTCTTGCAAATTTTCATAATCAATATCGTTAGTATATTAAAATTTATGACACTTAATATTTTTAAGGGAACCATACTAAGCCGGGAAAAGAAATTCAAGACAACTCTTGCAAATATATGTGACGCATTTTAGGCTTATGGGGCCAATTCGCTTCAACGGGTATGAAGTTGAGTGAGATTGTTAGCATTGGCTTTTCCTAGCGTTCAATAAATTTGTTTTTACTAATGTTACATAAAAGACAAACTATTTTAATGAATTTATGAAAACCATAAATATAATAATTTCTGAACCTAGTAAAAGATAATTAATAGCATTATACAATTAGCAATGAAAATCGTGAACTAAATTTGAATGAAAAAATAGAATCCAAACTCTGAAGCAACGGAGTGAATAGTTTAAGAAAGTTTAAGAGTTTACGAGACTGCTTTCCTATTATGCAAACCATTTTAACATTTTTTTCGATACTCCCTTTCCTCAAATTATCAAGTATACACCACTCTGAAATGCCCTGGAATGGGGCAATACTGATTAATGCCTTGCGCATATAGCACCGAAGACAAAGGACAAATCGCAACATGAGTGACGAATCCGAAAACAATCAGCTATTGTTCATATTTTAACAACTAATGATGTTTTATAAATTAATTAAAACATAAATTATTCGATTCAATGATTGTGGTGATTGATAAATCATTGTGGGAAATGCTATTTAATATATGTATCAAATAAAAACACAGTTGCCAAAATAGAAATGAGTTTAATAAATAACCTAGAAGACGTAGTAGAATCCTTAGGCTAAAATTTTAGCCTTGTAGGTTATTTATTAAACTCATTTCTATTTTGGCAACTGTGCTTTTATTATGGGCCGTATTATTCTTCTACGCACTCAATCTATACCTATCTCTAGATATCATTTTTCCCCCCACTCTACTTTTTAGAAAATAGGCTCTCGCACAACAATCTTCTTCTACACAGTGATTGGCAATTCAGCGGATCCGCGGAGTTTTAAAGCGCTCTCGAACCGTCAAGGATACATACATCATCCTCAATGTGAAGGTCTCAGTAAAAGGTATCGTTCGCTGTAATAAATTCATCAGGTGTTAAAGAAATTATGGTAATAGGTGTTTACTAAGGTAGACTTCATAAATTTTTTTTATTGTAAGTTACTGAATGTTCCGGGTATGTCTTAAATGCACACTCCTCTAGGCTTAGCGTTTGATCATCAATATTCACAATTGTAGATTCAGTACATCTTTATGATTAAGTGGTTCGTTCGGTAATGATATCCTAACTGATTATTATTAAATACAAGTTGTAAATGTCTATATAATTAGGGATTGATAAATTATTTGCCACTTCTATAAATTAGTTTTATTGAAAACTAGTTTCGAATGTTATACATTCATCCATATACATTCGAAACTAGTTTTCAATAAAACAAATTTATAGAAGTGGCAAATAATTTATCAATCCCTAATTAGATTGATCCTTCTATACCATCATGCGGATGTCAACTGTCTATATAATTCTCTGAAACATATATTTTCTATTGCCATGAATACCGCTTATACAGCCCACGAGAAAAGCCGCGGACGGCGGAAGGCGGACGGACGGATTTTTTAAATATTCGATTTTTGGATTCCGCGTATCTTAAAACGTAAAACCTCAAATTTTGAGGGGAGAGGAGAGTTCATTTTTATTTTTCTCGATTGATTGCAAAGGTTCATTATTGAAAAAATGAACCGTTTCATTTGCAGCAGTGTCACACGCATATCAAAAATCGTTTAAGCATTTCTAGCTTTATTCGCCGATAAATTATTACATTAAGATTACAACTCAGTGGACATCTTAAGCATCAAAAAGTAAAATGTTCCTTTCCACGAACACTCCACTCAAATTATTTCTCTGGGTAAGATTCAAGGTAGGAATATAATCTACAAATCATTATTAATTATGATAGCATTAAAATTAGTTGTAGAAAAAGTACTTTTTTTAAATTAGAGAAAGCATACGTGCTTCCACAATTTTCAAAGTTTTGTCACAAAATTGTCATAAAAATTGAATTTTTCTTCTAAACTGGATTCGATTAAACACGGATATCAAGTCATAAAATGTTCAGGAAAAAAATAATGCGAGCTAAAAAAAAAATTTTTAATTATATATTTTTACTTTGACTTACTTATATATGAAATATATAATAAGAGAAAGTATTGCAGTCGTGAAAAATTTCGGATCCGAGCTTTCAATGGAAATACACGTGAGTCCAAATAACCATGTCTTGCAAAATGTTTATTTATTTATTTATTTTTTTTTATTTTTTTTTTATTTTTTTGTTATACGAGGGTGGGTGGAAATCTTCAAAAGACACGGATAGGCCCGTAACCTATCCGCGTGTGGGATTTCCACCCACTAAAACCACATCCCTACACCTCTTTCCCACCCTCCACGGGACCACCGCTAGGCATTACTTCATGGAGGGTGATTGGCTGTGTGCCGCCTCATTGTTTTAGGCTGCCACTATTTAGGCACGCCTCTCCTTCTCCTCCTTCCTCAGCTTCTTGATGACCTCTGCCGCTAGGCGCTGGCCTGCCATCCAACACTCCTGTGAAAGCAGCATCAGGCTGACGATGATGTCTACTGTGGGTCCTGAGCCACAGATTCCTAGAAATTCTCCACTCTCTTCTTGAAAGCGGGGACAGCTAAAGAATACATGCTCTACAGTCTCATCTATTGTTGGGCACCTTGGACATACAGCGGTATTGTGCAGCTTGAACCGCACTTGGTAGGCTCTGAAGCAGCCATGTCCTGTGAGCATCTGCGTTAGGTAGTAATCTACTTCCCCATATTTTCTATCCAGCCAAGGTTGGATTTGAGGTATCAGCCTATGGGTCCACCTCCCTTTCAATGTCGTATCCCAGCTACGTTGCCATCTCTCGGCCGTCTGCTTCCTTTCCTCGGTACTGGAGATGCGTTCAACTCTCTTATATGAGCGTTGCCTCTCTTCTGCGACCAGCTCTGTCGGCGGCATCCTGGCCACCACAGCTTCGTAGCTTCGTAGGAAACTCTGCGGAACGCGCTGATCACTCTGAGAACACTCCGGCGGTAGACAGATACCATTGGTCTCCTGTAGGCCAGTATGTCCAATGCCTCACTCCATATCGCGGCTGCGTAGAACAGAGTAGATGGGACCACACTTGCTACCAATAGTCTCCGACTATTTCTGGGTCCGCCTATGTTGGGCATCAGTCGGGCCAACGCTTTTTTTTTTTTTTTTTTTCCCAATCCCTCAAACAAAAAAGAACATTAATAAAACAAATAATTAGATAAATTATAAACTTGATGTACTTTACCTTTTACTACCTGTTGGTATTTGAAGGTCTGATGACTATTTACAATTGGAAAGATATTTCCCAGTCAGGGAATTTTCTCATTATTTAGAGGTGAGGGTCTTCTTCTAGTTGTTTGTTAAATAAAAATACCTACTACTAAAACTATATACAAGATTAATAATGATAATATTTACAATATTTACATGGTTATATTTACAAAGGATGGATATAAGAGAGTGGTGCTGGGGTGGGACTAGGAAGTAGGCAGGACGGGGCGATGGGATAGGATATTGGGAGTGGGGGTGCTTTAGAAGCGGATTAAAGTATGGTGTTGACGGCGTTGAGTGGTCCCTTTCGGCCCTGCCATCTGGCAGGAAGGGAGGATGGGGTGATGGCCCGGAAGAGTGGGTTAAATGAGGCAGGGATGTTGTCAAAGAACTTTATGTGTCTCCTTGTGATGGGCTGTTGAACAGTGTCGAGTTGTAGTTCATTGTGAATGTGTGGCATGTTCCGTCTTTCGAGAGATGTTCGTTTTGTGATTTTTTGTAGGACGCTGTTTTGGTATGTTTGGAGAGACTTCAGGGCTGAGGGGTATAGGTAGTGCAGGATGGGGGCACCGTGAAGCAATGTAGGCCTAAGGATGGCTTTGTAAATCAGGATCTTGAGTCTGAGTGACAGCCCTGGTGAATAGAGTAAGTGATTTAGTTGGTGTGTAGTGGCTTTGGCTATCTGTATCCTGTGGTTTGTGTGAGCTGTAAATGATAGGTGTGATTCCAATTTCATACCGAGGTATGTTAGCTGTCTTTTATTCTGTATGGTTTGTCCATTCAGTTTTGGCTGTTGTTTGAGTGTTTTCTTGTATGAAAATGTGATTGCATCAGTTTTTTGTGTGTTTATGTTTATGTGGTGATATTAATGTTTTTAAGTTGGTCTGTGATTTTTTGGGCTACTGTTTCGGCCTTGCGCATGGCGTGATCTGCATTCATGCTTGCTGTATATATAGCAATGTCATCAGCATATGCAGCGATTTGTACATCATCAATCTTTTGCCCTACTATATGGGCTGTGTATATGTTAAAAAGGACTGGCGCAAGGACCGAGCCCTGGGGAACGCCACAGGTAACAGGGGTGGAGATCTCAGTTTTGACACGGACAGAAAATGTCCGGCCACTGAGGTAGGAGCCAATAATGTCGACCAGTTGGTCCGGGAATCGGGGGCCAACGCTGTACTCACTCTAGCCGCTTTATCGCATGCTTGTTGGATATGCTCCTTGAACCGCAGCCTCTCATCGATTATAACCCCAAGATACCTCAGGGAAGACTGGGACCTAATTTCTTGTCTACCCACTCTCAAGGTTATTTCTTCCTTCCTTTTGTGACTACTAATAAGAAAGTCCTCTGTTTTCCTGTCTGCCAGCTGGAGCCCCACTGATGCCAGCCAATCTCGGATCAATGAAATGCTCTGGTTGGCCTTCAAGGTCACTTCATCTTTGTATTTTGCCTCGATCACCACTGCGATGTCGTCGGCGAAGCCCACCGTCTTGGCACCCTCTGGCAGGCGAAGCCTGAGGACCCTATCGTACATGACATTCCACAGTAGTGGCCCAAGCACTGAGCCCTGGGGTACTCCACCAGTCACCTTAAACCTTTTTGGCCCATCCTCTGTTGAATAAATCAGGGTCCTGTCTCTGAAATAATCTTGAATAATGCTCGTCAGGTAAGTGGGGACACCCATTTCCTGCAGGGCATTCAGAATACAGCTCCATTTAGCCGAGTTAAAGGCGTTTTTAACATCAAGCGTGACAACTGCGCAGTAGCATTTCGCACCTCTCCTCCACCTCTTCCCCGCAATAGCCTTCCGAGCCGTTTCTACCACCATGGTGCTTGCGTCCAGTGTTGATCTTGCTTTCCGGAAGCCAAACTGAGTCTGTGCTAGGCCCCCTACGCCTTCTGTGGTCTCTTGTATCCTACCAGCTATAATTTTCTCCAAAGCCTTGCCAGCTGTGTCATATCGGTCGATATGCTGAAGGGTCCGATGGGTTTCCCTTGCCTTTCGGGATCAGCACAAGGCGCTGTCTTTTCCATGGCCGCGGAAAGGATCCTTCACTTAAACAAGAACTGAAGACTTCCTGAAAAAGATTTGACCTAGTCTCCATTGCCGCCTTTAGTGCCACATTTGGGATGCCATCCAAACCTGGTGCTTTTCCTATCTGAAGGCTAGTGCAGACATCCTTGAGTTCTTCAGCTGTCACGGATGGTACGTCAAATGGCTGCCACAACCCTGAATGCATTAATTCTTCTTGTTCTGGAAAAAGTTGTCACTATCTTCTCTACAACAACCGGGCACGTGGGTGATCTCGAAGAGTTGCTCTTTAACTTCTTCATGTGTGTGTGTGTGTGTGTGTGTGAACAGCCAAGCTCAAAAACGAATAATTGTGGGATACTGAAATTATGTAGTTAGGATATGCCTGGGATGTTACCGCAACTTTTTCGCCAAAATCGACTCACTTTATACCATCAATTTTACACTTTTTTAATAATTTTCTCGAAAATGGTTCTAACGAATTTGATGAAACTTACATAAAGTCTTCTCCACAAAGCCCTGTAACTTTTCATATGAGTTCAAATATTATTTTTCCAGGTTGAAAACAAATTTCCGGAAATAAGAGTAATAACATTGATGTATCATAAGATTTTAGAAAAAATAATATATAAGCTATAAAGTCGTATAAGGTATTGATTGAGGAAAAAAAAACATAAACTTTATTTAGTTAATAATGTCTACTTTTATATTATTTAATGAAAAATAAATATTTCCACGGAAAATAAATGGAATTTCAGTAGAAACCAAATGGAAACATTTAAAATTTATTCTCAGCTTAACAAACCAAAAATATATGGTGCCCAGAATTGTAGAACTAATTGCTTAAAAAAATAGTTTATTGTACTTTTGTGAGAAAGGACGTAAAGAAATGCTTGCTGCTGAAAATATTTCAAGTAGTGTGAATTGGTGGTAAGTGAAAGTTGTGATACGCGCGCCAGACTTTTACTAATATAAACAATTTTTGAATAATACTTGTTAAATATTTATTACAGAACGCATTGGTGTTTTTAAAATTTAAATAAATAAAAAAAATATAAAATAAATTTTAAAAACAAAATAAGATCAAAATGAATTATTGCTAGAGCTTTAGAAAGTCCGTACGTGAAACGGACCAACGTTTTTTGTAATCAACTCACAATTAGAAAGTAGACTCTCATTGAAATAATGGTTTAATGTTAGTTACGTTTGAAATTAAATAATCTAATCTATCTCAGACTTCTTTATCCTTCTTCATTTAACAATTTTTTAAATGTTGGTAATTGAGGTTTTAGAAAGCGTGTATAGTCCTTATGACCTATGATATCTTGCCTATTCCTGTTAAACAGATACACCACTTCTAAAAGACCAGGATTACCAAACGATGAGACAATTGCTGAGGACCCTAGATGATCGATGGTCGTGCAGCATAACTTGAGTGGACACGCAGCGAGATGAAACAACATGAAACGAGCATTGCGACAGTTCTTTGGGATCAGGCATAATTAATAAAGATAATAGGAAAAGATACAATTGCTTCCCATGCATTTCTTTCCACTCTCCAGTGAGCTAATACAATCATTAGAATTATTAACCGTCTGTATACACAGGATGAGAAATGCACTGTGTGAGCTCACCGCCTTGGACAATGCTTCTTTCAACTCCAGGCTTACTCTGAGCTAGACAATACCGTGGCGGTTCCTGGATAGAGGCAATGGGGTTTCACTCAAATAAAATGAAAGATTTTACAAACACTTCTCTAACTCAAAAATACGACGTAATTTAGAGACGCATACAGTTTTCATGGTTATACAACTCAGGTTAAGTTATTGTAAAGCAGATACGTTCCTAACAACTATAATGCTTTAAAACAATTAACTGAAGCTTGACAATCTAAGTGCCTTCGCAAAATTCAAGTTTAAACTTGAATAATACTAAAGAATATAACTTTGTCAAAAATAAAAACATTTTTTTCTGATTACTTGCTGGTATCAGTGATAAAATCATATTTATGATTTAAAATCATATTGTAATCATATTTTAAATCATATTTGTCAGATTACCTGTAATCTGAAAAAAAAAATTGTGAAAAAAGGCACTAAGACGCTTTTGCAGTTCCATGCTTCAATTGTGTACAGCGTAGTTTTTATTTGTGAAATAAAGAGTACCTATTTTTTTTTCTTTTTATCAAGTTTTTAGACGCAGTGAAAATAAATAATTTAATGAATAACTAATAGTTGACCGTAAAAATTATTATGAAGGAATAAGATGATGCGGGAGGCGGTCCATCTATTTACAAATAATTTATACACACAAAATGGTGAATTATGCACAAATAATTTATACATGAATTGGATATGAAATTAACGTTTGTAACCAAAATTAGCTATTGTAAAATAAATAAAAATTAAAAATAAAAATCCTTGCACAAGCAGAAAAGTGGTGCACAAATAAATTGTGCTCACAAGGCGATGATAGAAGATACTACCCCCTCTATCGCGCAATCAGCCTTCTATCCATCTCCCGGCCCATTCGTAAGAGCTCACCGCTCAAAAGTGGCGCGGGTAGCATCTGTCAGAATGAAGGAGTTTAGTTCCTGTTGATTCACTCATTCTCAAATATATATTTTCCATTTCTTTTTACTTCTATAAAGTAATTGAATTTTTGCTTTATACAGCGAGGGGAGTCACGTACCTCATGTGCACAGATAGAATAACCGCCATTAATTGAGGGTAAATCATCATATAAAAAATAGAAAACTATGGTCTGACTTCGGAGAAGTAAGCTTAATAGATGTAAAAACAATTAATTAATTTGTAAATATTTAGGCAAAAAACGCACAGATTTTGATTAAAAAATATGATATTGAGTTAAATACGACGAGTTATAATCAGAATACATCCGTTAGAATTAGAATTTTCTTGAGACAATTGTAATTCAAATTTATTCGGAACTATCTTGACAAATACCCATTTACTCAAACTAATTGAACTGTAGACATAATATTGTGGGTTGATATTGCCCAAAAGGTTACTTGTCTTAGACCCAAACGATACATCTAGAGACCTTTCCAAACAGGGCGATTGACCTTTCGATTTGAAGACCATAATAAATAGATACCCTCAGCTACGACAACGCAACAGTGAAAGAGAGGCTAACTAACTTCTATAAAGACCAGTAATGATGTCGGACTGGAGTACAAGGAAGGAATCTGTTGTTAGCAAGTATACTTGACTTCAAGTCAAAATAACGAGCAACAATTAGAAACAAGCAGAATAAAGAAGATGATATTTGAACATTTATAATCCATATTAATAATCAATAAATAAATTGTAATCCATAAATTTATAATTAAATAAGTCACAAAAAATAAAGCTTTTTTACTCGGTGCCTTTTTGCGTGCTATTCCCCGTATACAACATTTTGTGTAACTTCTCTTACATCATCAAAGCCCCATACTAGTCACACCGAGAAAAATGATTTACGAGAGTTATACAATTGTTTTGTAGTAGTAATTTATTATATCAAAGTCCTTCTCAACAAATTTTCAGTTTTAAATGTAGTTAGGAGTGATGATAATACCACACTTTAGAAATCTGGAACCTACATATGATTATTATTATGGAACTATATTATATTATAAATATAAATATTATAAACTATATTATTATTATGGAACCTACTATTGATTATTATTAGTCCAGAAAGATATTGAAGATGATCGGATATAATAAATTTAAAAATATCCACCAACATCTAAAGAATCAGTGCCAGGCAATTACTTTTATTGATTTTAGCAAAATTATTTTCTTTTTAAACTTATTTGCACCTACAAGGAATTAGAATCACTCAAACTTAATTAGATTGCTGATTTATTTTATTTCACATTATAAAATTAAGATGAAAAAGCTTTGGTAATTTAGTTTTCCAATTTGGGAATCACATCTATCCATATACCCAAATTATTCAATAGGATTTTTGAAAATGGCCACAAGATTGCATAATATCGTGGGGTTGGAGGTAAAAGTCATCAACTACAATTTTTACGAATATGAGGTTTATTGATATGCACTTGTGCCTGAACCAACTTAAATTTCACTATTGACAAAATTGTGAAATTATTGATAAAATTGTGAAATTACTGATTAATTTATTGATAATTGATATGAACTAATAATCATTGATAATTTCACAATTTTTCTATACTGAAGCGTAAATTCAACAAAGCCGTTCAGGCACAGGTGGATTTCAACAAACCTCATCTTCGTATAAATATGATATATGCAAGAAAAATATATTTCGTTCAAATATTTTTTTTTTAAATTGATAAAAACCTAAATAGTTTTTTCTTTCCAAATGTTTGAAAAATAATAAGTTTTGATTAAACAAAAATTAAATAAATACGCCCGAAATTTAAAATATCTAAACGCAATGCTATTGGTTGGATCGCAATGTGACGTCAAATTTGATATCAGCACAACTAACTACTTCGTATGGCTGCTGGGCACTTTCTTCAAATGATAGACGATATATTGATTTATATCACGATTTCTTTCATTAAGTGTTGTGTGAAATCAATAATTAAAATGACTGAAAGAGGATCTATTAAAGCGCAGTCGAATAATCTTCCAAGAATAGATGAGATTATGATATAGTTTTTTCTTTCTTCAAATCCAGATTTTATATCCACTGAATTTAAAGGAGTAAAAGCTACTATATAATTTTGCGATGATAATTCAGTTTTGAATCTCTTTTAATACATAACTTTCCGTATCAATTTGAAAAATTAAACAAAGCCTATAAATGCAGAAAAAAATAATTTTATCAACAAATGCAGTCATACGAATACGAATTATTTTATCGAGTAAATAGGTGCATATGCTTCAGTTGTTAGAATATAATTCAATTAGAATTATTATATCTAATATTTTTGGTATAGATCTCAACGGGAATCGTATGGAGACTCATTCTTTTGTGTAGCATATAATTTTCTTTTATAATTTTCCTCTTAAACGAAGGAAAAAATAATAATTCTATTCACATAAAAACATCGATATGGAAACAAATTGATATTACAAATAAAAAATATAAAGTGATAAAAATTCATCAAATGTCCAATCAGGACTTTTTGAGGTTACGATATTTTTTTAAACATAAAGCTACAAAACTGTGAATTCGATTGTAAAGGAAACGAAGTATTCATTATAATGACTTCAAAACAATGCAAACTAGTTATTGCAGATACTTTATCTCTTTTCGTGGTTTAACAGCACTTTCCTCATATAGCTGAGTTTTTTTGAACTTGAAAAAATACTTTATCTGATGCAATTTTCGTTGTATTCTAACCCAAAAGCTAAGACAATACTTGTAGAAGGGTTTTCGCTCTTGTTCCTTGGTTTTTCTAGCATTGGTTTTTTCACCAAAACCAATAAAAAGTCGTTTAAATAGCATTGTTGACATGAAAAGTGACGTCACATAAATCCCGCGGAAAATGGCGCGTTTGAATAGCCAAAATATCTTGCCTAAAGGAAATATATATATTTTTTTTAATTTAATGAGAATGTTTTTATGAATAATTTCATCGTATCCTGGTTTTTTATGCTGTATTTTGCGCCATAAGTGTGCTTAGCTGCCACTGAGACAGTGTGCACTTTGTTGAAAAAATGAAGCGACTATCACGGCAAGGCCATAGGATCTATCGAGTTTATATAAAATGAATTATACATATCGTCCCTACCATGTTCAAATACTGAAAATGCAAAAATACGATTTCGATATTCGTCACTTTGAAACGCTGGAGTGGAAGTACGAATTGTGGCATAGTCTTAAATTTCTAATACTCTAGACCTTGTGTCTTTTGTAGATTAGGAATTCAAGACTATGCCATATTGCGTGCCTCAACTATGGTTTTGCAAAGGAAGGAATATGAAAACCACATTTTTGCATATTCGATAGTTGTACTTGGTAGTGACGATATAATATAAGGTGCATATTAAATCTGA
This sequence comes from Rhaphigaster nebulosa, assembly GCA_948150685.1. Lineage (NCBI taxonomy): Eukaryota > Metazoa > Arthropoda > Insecta > Hemiptera > Pentatomidae > Rhaphigaster > Rhaphigaster nebulosa. The sequence goes on from OX411309.1 coordinate 26,484,932, forward strand.
AAATTGTACACATCTTTATCCCTAAAACTTCGAGCATCTGATTATTTATAAAAGCAATCAACCTCATTGACTCTTTTTTGTACATACATGATTATATAACATTTATTGACTTCGTTGTATTACACAGAATAAGGTTAATTTTTTTCTGATACATTTTATTTAAAGATATATTGTGACTAGTATTCTGTAATAAGTTTTTCACAAGACGATACGAATGTTGTATTAACGAAAATACATCAATTAAAAACAATTGCAAAAAAAATTAAAATTCAAGTCACAGGTTTTTTGATTTATGGAAATTTTCAAAAGTTGTCGGAAGTTATATCTTTTTATAAAATAGTTATTTATATACAGTCAGTGCAAAAAGTATTCGAACACCCACAGAAATCCTATTAAAATGTTATTTTCATAATCTTACATTTCCCTATTACAGCTAAAGTAAAATATTAGTGAAAAAGAACCATTATTACAAAATAACTATATTATTTTAATAAGAAATTTGTATTTTTAATATGTAAAAGTAAATTGAATTCGGAAAATGTTCATAAACTATAAATTATTCGAACAGTCCGTGTTTTTATTTTTGTTGTTCTGTATTCCTCATCCCTTTCATTCTATCAATTGTACACAATCATCGTTTAGCCTCTACTTTTTTTTAATATTAATTAAATCCTCAGTTCTGAAATAGAAACTGCTGAGTGAACATGGACCGAAAATCAAAAGATACAAGAAGAAAGGAGCACTATTATTAATTTACATAATAAGTTTAAATCACTCCCTGAAATCGGAAAAATAGTTGTGAGAAGCCATGTTACTGTGAGTGATATCATTAACTAGTATGGACCGAGGCGAACTTTCCGTTCTAAACCTCGTTGCAGCCCGCCAAAGAAATTCACATCTAAACATGAAAGATTTGTTATAAAGAAAATCAAGATTAAGTGCTTCGAAATTAGCTGCAGAGCTGGTCGAAATTAAAGGGACAAATGTTTGTTCAATGATAGTAACAAACTGTTTAAAATAAATTAACTTTCATGGACGGACAGCACGGAAAAAGTTTTTTATTTCAAAAACTAAGCAATGAAAAGATTAAAATATGTAAAAAATCAATCTCATTAAACAGATGACTTTTGGAGGCGTGGTATTTTTACGGATGAGACAAAATTTCTAATTATTTAGGCGCAGACCTCATAAAAAAATATGGAGAAAATAATCCTGTGAATTGAAGACAAAATATTTAAAGCCAACCGTTAAGCATGGGAGAGGTTCTTTAATGGTTTGGGATTGTAAGAATGCCAACGGGGTAGAAAAATTGAGTTTTATCCGCGGAACAATGAACCACATTAAATATGTAGACATTTTGAAACTAAGTTTGCAACATAGTGAGGAGAAAATGGACATAAGAGACAATTATATCTTCAACCAGGATAATGATCCCAAACATACGCCTGGAAAACAAAAAAATGTGGATTTTGTTAATTCTCCAAAATGGATATTAACATCTTCAAGTCCAGATTTTAATTCCATGGAGCTTAATTGGATTATTTAAAAAAAAAACTTGAAGCAAGGTCTGTTAAAAATTTACGGGAATTAGAAATTGCTTTAAAAGACGAATGATCAAATATTCCTAATGCTGTAACATAAAACTTGGTAAGTTCCATGTAGAGGAGGTTAGAGGTCGTTTTTAAAGCAAAAGGGGGAGGGGACAACAAAATATTAAAACAAATATTAACTATAAACAATTACAAACTAAAATCTGGAATACTTTTTGTCTGTTTGAATACTTTTTCTACTTTATTTTTGCTGTTATTTAGTTTATTTGTTTACATATCTGTTGAACCAAGATTTAATTACTGTTATGTTTGATGAAACTAAAGTTTAATGAAATGTTTATCTATTTTTTAATTTATTTTAACGCAAAATTACCCACAAATTATCATAGAAACAATATAATTACCTTCTGTTTGAATACTATTTGCACTGAATGTATGCACATACCTCATTTAAACTTGCCTATAACATTAAATTATTTAGGAATAAATATCTTATGCTAAAAATGTTAATGATAAAATTCTATTTGATTAATGATACAAGATTATTGTTTTGGAATCCTGAATACAAAACAGAAATCATTTTGCACTAAATAGAAAACATATCTATGACAATTTTACATGCTGTCAACTAAGCCCAAAACCGTTTTCACAATATATAATAGAAACTGAATTGAAGGCTAAACATCAGCTCAATACATATTATTTTATGATGTTGTGCATACATGTGCTGAGTGCAAATTTGCCAAGATGTGGTAAGTGCTTATATAACATTTGCCCACAACATCATTTAAGCTTAATTGTCCTTATCACCTTTGAAACAACCTATTTTAAAGGGAAGAATTTAGATATCACCACTATTACCAAATTGGTGCACAACATTCTTTATATTAGATTAGTTGCACAAATGGATTTAACACATTTTCAATGAAGATTCGCTAACCAGATGCATGCACAATACCATCGATACATGTTCTTGTAACTGACAAAGTAGATCAATTCTTAGTTAATGTAAAATATGCTACTAAATTTGCAAAATTTATTAAGGAATTAATATAATACCAACTCTAAAGAAATTCACTTTACGCCATAAAAACAGAATGAATCATAGGATTGGTTTCTTTTTGAAAAATTATTATTGATAATAATAATCTGGTTTTGAATTCAATATTCTGTATTCTATTCAATGATTTAATTATTAATACTTCAAATTAACAATCATAACAATAAATTAACAATCATTTCGATTCTTAATATTTGATCATTAGTTTTTTATAAATTAAAGATTTATATAAAACACAATGGTATAATATTCTTATAACTGATTTCAGAATAAAAATGTTAGGTATTATTCTTATGTAGAAAGTGTTGATTGTAAATTAAATCTGATGGTGGAGAGGCAGAGTCATTATAAATTTAACATTGTAAACTTATTACTGTTTTAATGTGTACTGAGGTTTCAGCTTGGTTCACAGACCTTCTTCTAGGCAAAAACGTTGTAGCAGATCAAGTCTTGACAGTTAAATGTAGTAGATCGAAATGTCTAACATATTAAAGCAGTAGGTAATAAATTTACTGGATATTTTATGATACTTTATATTAATATACTATCTTTAATCGTAATTTAAAATTAATTGTCAGATTTCTAACTATACAAATATTATGTTTTGAAAGCTAAGCCTTTCAATAATACATTTTTTTTATAGATAATCTTATATATAGTAATACATTTTTTATCAGTTTTTAGCAAACAAATACAGAGATCCAAATAATGATTGTTTAAAAATCTCAGGATTTGAATTAAGCAAATAATTAAGCATAGGTTGATAATAATATAATTTATAGCAAGAGGTCATTCTAGGAAGTAGAGGAAATTCATGGGCACTTTGAACTAGAATGTTTCTAGGAAACAGGACTGGAAAAATAACTGATTCAAAAAAGCATTACCTAAGATAAAATGCTACACATTATAATGTAGTGATTGGCTGTAAGCTGTTTAGTAGATCTATTTAATCAAAAAATACAATTTTATTATAAGTATAACTTTAAACTATGCACTTATGTAGTTATAAGTTATAAAATATGTACTTCAAATGTTTATTCAAATTTGTAGATATATGTAGAGTCCTGCATTCTAAACATTAATCTAGTAATGTAAAACTGTTTCACTTGTTGGCTTCTTTTAAATAATTTTTTTATTTACCAGTTATTATTAGTAATTTAGCAGTTGAAATATAAAATCTACATATAGTTTGTAGATTAATCTAAATAATAAATACCTGATATTTATGCAGTAAAATGCAGGAGATGTGCTTTCAGACTTCAGTGAAAGGTTAGCCAACAGATTAATGATAATTACATAATTGAAGAGTATAATAAAGTCAATATCAAAGAGTAAAATATATATTCACTTTTGGAAAACGATTACAAAAAAAATTAATATAGAGGCATCTCACGAAGATAAATCAAACTTTTATTGAAACTGTTTATTTTGAACACCAATTTGACAGGAGAAAATTTATGGTTAGAAATAAAATAAATAATTTTTAGAAATAGAATTTTAATTCATGAAACAATATTGTTTGATGGCAATATAAGATATTCTCAAAACGCAGGCTACTATAGCTCTTTCTAATTAAGTAATTAAACATTACATGGAAATTAATTCAATGAGATAGTACAACAGAGCTCTCTTCTACTGTCCAAAACTGTAAATCTTGTGCATTAGATTTCCTCAGAAATGGGCTATATATAAAGAGTACATAACAAAAAAAAAAAAAAAAAAAGTCATAGTGTATCTTATAAATGTGAATTAAGTATTCCAACTAGAGCAGTTACTAAATTAAAAGTACTTTTTAAGTACTGCTACAACATACTGAAAGGAAGCCAACAAACGAATATAGATTTTTATAAAACACCAATGGTAATACATAAATATTAAACTTTACCAAAATTTTAAGAATAATGAAAACAATTAGCTTATAAATGAGAGCAAATTAAAATCTTTTAAAAATAGAGCAAAATGTTAAAAAGGTGGTCAATAGATTGCTATTGTATGTCAATAGATTGCTATTGTATGTCAATAGATTGTTGAGAACATGGTACCATTAAAAAATGAAGTGACTACGAAATGAACTCCAAAAGAAACCAGAGTGAGAAAAACCTCATATTTGTTATATAAACACTTTATTCTCTTACAACGCCCACCTTTAAACTTGTCTTTGACATTTCGATTTGGCTGTATTTTTCTTTACACATAATTCACTACAAATACTTCTTATTGCCACATCTAGGAAACTGAGCTACGACATTTAACCACTCTGTCATCGCGCAAAGTGATGTTGGCCAATAAAATGAGTTCTTGAACGAAAATTTAGAGGTAACAAAAATATTCGGACAAACTGACCAACCAACGCAGCACAGACAGTTGACGCCTTGTGAAAGGGTTCGTGATAGGGCGGTCGTGCTTTGGCTTGGCCAATCCCTTTGATGAAGCATCAACCGAAACTGATCTTCCTTCTTTGCTAAGGAAGAATGTCTTCCTTCGAGTCTCAGAAGATTCCGTGAATTTCACCAACGATACAGTCTATATTTATAGTTCAATCTTCTTTATTGGATATTGTGCGCTTCTACGAAGTTATTTAAAAAACGAACGGCTAATATGTGATAAGCAATCTCCTCTTAAGATCCAAAAGACATCACATCAAACTTTTATTTTATAAAATCAATGGGGTTGGCTTCATTGAAATTATTTTATAATTAGACTCAATTAAGACATATTTTCATCATTGCACAGGTATTTAACATAGCTACATCTTTTTTTTTTTGATAAACGGTTTTGTCTATTATTTCAAACTGTTTGCAGAGAATGGCTATCGTATTAAAATATTAAAATAAAGCATGATTTATTTACCTTAAATATGGACTCAATTAACGAATCGAAACGCAAAATGGAAAAGCATTTCAAAGTTATGTTTTATAAAATATTAAGTTGAAGCTCCTGTAGTGAAAAAAAAAGTTATTAAATTTAATAATCGATGTTATAGAATAGAGAAAGTTTTTAACATATTAAACTAATATATATTGTAAAAAAATTCAGGATGCATTTCTTCAGCAAACTACAAACATTGTGAGGAAACGTTAATTCTTATTTATGGCTTACGTCTCAGCATATTTCATGTAAGCTATTACTTAAAGCTTTAAAAAGGATTTGAAATTACATAAGGATTGGTGAGAGTTATATAATATTTTAAAGCAAACTTAGAACCCATCATAAAAAATCAAATCAAATAATTCATCTGCAGTCTATGTGGTGATTGCAATAATAAGCATGAGGGCATGAAATAGCAGATTGAAATGCAAATAACAGGCATCAAGCCATATGGGATAAGGTGCATCTATGAAATTAGCACTATGTAGAAGAAGGGTTGTGTGGGTGGCCAGCAGTGTGCTGACTTTTACTCCAAGGTTAAATTTACGCAATATGATCCTTATCCAGATCTCTAAGCCTTCTACAGCTAACAATCACTACCAGAGGGCATCGTTTCCTCCAGCTGCACTTATATGTTTTATGGCAATATGGTGATGGACTGGCACGATTCTACCAACGTTCTGTTCAAAAACAGGCCATCACACGAACGCGTGTGAAATGCACTCGGAGGTCTCAATGCTCGCAATAAAACATAACGTTTTAAATAATCTTTGTAACATTATTTATTTTTTAGTGGCGTCAGTTAAGTCCTGAAGCATTATTATTTATCAATGATGAGGGGAGAGAAATGTTAAAACTTTAATAATGCAACTCTACAGCTCTACAGTTATATGATTAATTAGTGCTCGGAGTCGATGTCTATACATTTTAAATGGTTTGAGAAAAGAAGTATGAGCAAACATATGTATATGTAAATAAAAAAATATGAGAATAAACTTGATACAAATATAGTAACATTCTCGTTTTCAATGTGCTAATTATTTACGGCAATCCTCTGATGAGTTATATCAAATTCATCTGTCAGATGTAGGACTAAAAATAATATAAATATAAATTAAAATTAATTTTAACACCTGGTATATTCATATCTTGCTCAACATCAACCCATATCTTTGAAATAATATGTACTTCATGGCACTCCTTCAATCAGTGGCGGTTCCTGGATAATGGCAACGGAGGTTTACAGAAATTATCTCTTCAGCAACCACCTCAAAAATACGACTTAAAATACTCTTCACAAGTAGAGATGCCTTCATTTTTTGTTTTTATGTTACATCAGATAAGCCAGTGTATAGCAGGCATTTTCCAAACTACTAGAAAGCGTTAAAAGAACTAATTGTATACAGCGTCATTTTTATTTCCTTGTACGAAGTAAAGGAAGTATTGTAATCGCGAAAATTTTCGGTTTTCAGATTTCAACGGAAATATCCATTTTGACCATCCCTGAATCCATTTTGACTAGTTTCGTCGTGGCGTCTGTACGTACGTAGGTACGTTCGTTCGTATTTCGCATAACTCAAAAACGGTTAGCCGTAGAAAGTTGAAATTTTGTATTTAGGATTGTTGTAAAATCTAGTTGTGAACCTCCCTTTTTGGTCACTGCTTAATCACCGGAAGTGGTACTTTACTTGAAGGTCATAATTGATTTCCATCAAAAATTATATTAAATACTTTGCAAAACTTTTCAAATTTGATATTTATAACTTATATATTTATTTAAATAACATACTAGATTTTGGTCAAAATTGGAAAACCGGAAGTGGTACTTTACTTGAAGGTCATATTAGACTTTCATCAAAAATTATATTAAAATATAATGTAAAGCATCTCAAATTTGGTAAATAGGGCTTTTATATTGATGTGAATGTATTTACTATATTTTGGTTAAAATTGGTGAGCCGAAGGTCATAATAAGCTTACATCAAAAATTATATTTAAATTAAAAACATAAATCATATGTTTCGGTAATAAAGGTTACAATCGCAATTTGGTTTCCAATCCAATTAAACATTTTTATTACTTGTTTTAAGTGTTAAAATTTAGTGTAAAATTCTGGTTTTCCTCTCTATTTGTGTGTGTGTGTGTCAATAGATGGATGTCGCGACGCCGAGTGTTGTTTTTGAGATACTGCGATCTTCGGAAACTAGTAACCAAATTCAGGATCACGTTTTGAGCCACCGATTTATAGTTTAAAAGGCGTACAAGGAAGTCATGTGTTGTCCACATCAGATACTTTATTTGGGAGCTAAAAAATAATTTATTTCTTTTTAAAAAGTTTATTGATACGGCGAAAAAAAATAATTTATACATGACTTGAAAATGAAATTAATATTTGTCACGGGCCGGTGCACAAAAAATGTGTGCTTACGAAGCGATCATAGGCAGACAGTACCCTCCCCTCTCCCCCCCCCAACGCAGCGTAGGGTCCACAGTGGGGGGGAGGGAGAGGGAAGGTGAAATTTTCCCGTCCAAAATAACCATTGAGAAAAAAAAATCTGGTGCGGTGCGGGCATCACACAACTTTCCTTTACCGTTAAATTATCCTTTTAATATAATTTTAAAAAGTTCACATAAACAATGCTTGAAATAAACTCAGCAGCACTCACTTCTTCACATCTTCTCCCACTTCAGTACAATAAAACAGTTTTTTAAACAATTTTAGTACAAAAATTCTGTAAACTACCTATGTATTTTAACTTAGTAAAGTTGCAAATATATTTTAAAAGTTTCGGTTTAGTTTTCATGGAAATATTTTCTTTCCATTAAATAATATGAAAGTAGAAATTATTAAGTTAATTTCCGCTTTTGTATTGTTAAATTACTTTATTATAGAGTATATTGTTTATAACAGGTTCGGTCGCATCCGTCTCCTTTCAGATGCGCTCGGTTAGGGTCTGGTGTTCCTCATAAAATACGCTGTATCTTTCCTAATACTGGTCCGATTTTGATGATTCATGCCTCCCTATAAACTTCCTCTTTGGCAGAGTATCGATGTCGTCACCTTCTTTCTGAATAAATACACCATTGTTGCAATAGCCCGTGCACAATTCGGGTATGTGACAAAGCAGTTTGACGATGATTTTCTACAACCATAATCACATCCTTTCGTACATCGGCAATAAATCATTTTCAGCCGCTTAGCAGCTTGCATACCACCAACTACACCTATGGTTAGGGATAGAACTTAATGGTGGGGCGCCGAATCTGGGTTGGGAGAAGAGGAGTGACCTACTAGTTCCGAAACTCTTGAGTTGGATACTGCCCCAGACGAAATCTTGAAGACGATTTTTTGCCTATGCACGAAGGATGTGACTGTGGCGGTTGTGTTTCAATTGCAATTACCTTATTTCCATTGATAAAGGGTTGTAATTCATCAGGATAGCAACTTATGGCAGTAAAAACGCAACATACTCATTTCTAGAGGAACATCGAAATTGAGCGTACATCTTAGAAGTTCTATAGCTTTTGATAGCAAAGATGTATAATATCAAATTGAAGGAAATTTAATGCTCTATAACATAGTTTCTGACAATTATCGAGGGAAACGATCGTGGGAGGCACTAGAAGTAAATATTTGACAAAAGAATGAGGCTAGAATGATTTTTTTCGAAAATTATCGATTTGCAAAAACGTATATTTCGAAAACCGTTTGGTATTCGACAAATATGTATAGAAACAATTTTATAGGAAATTTAATTAGCTTTCATTTTTATTTGAAACATTTTTTTCCTCAGTACACCATTTCCGAGGTATAAGCGAAAAAACAAAAAAATGGAACCTTTGCATCCCCCTCCCATATTTAGCCCACCTCCCAGAGGCCAGGACTTTTATTATAATTACCCACTAACTACTCCGAACAAAGTCCTGAACGAAAAAATTCTCGAAATATTCCATGCACTCTACAGTATATTCATAGACTGGACCAATAACATAAAATCCAGTAGGAAAAGCATTGCAGTGAACATGTTAAAACAGTATTCCTATCAAAATATCTTACAATACAATTAAAAAACTAAAAGGCAAAAAATTAACTCCTATACAATTCTAAAAATTAAAATGAGAAAAACATGCTGAATACAATACCTTCAAATTATTTAATGTGCTTGCGGCTTATACAATAAATTATTTCAATAGCTCAAGTTATTTATATGTGAATGATAAATTATATAATAGAATACAATTTTACTACCTATTTTTCAATGAAGCGATTGTAATGGCTAGTTTCAAATGACCAGAGACCAGAATTTTAAGCAACCACGGGTTAAGCATGTTTTTTTTTTTTTTTAAGTAGTTCAAAAATCATTTTGAATAGCTCATTAAGATAAATAATAACCACTTTTATGAAACATATTTATGATTTAATTTTTTTTAAAATATAAAATATGTTTATAAAGCTGAATTAAAGAGAAAAAGACTTGGGAAAAATAAATGATTTTAAACAGAAAATGAACCTATAGTTGGGTTCACGGAATTAGATGCTTGGGATGAAGGCGTTATTTGGCGCGGTGTTGCCATGAACCAACTCTCTTTGAGGAAGCTGGCAACAGAGCATCTGCAATGCCGACAGTTCTCTCTGCCCTGTTCCTACTACCTCTCAGTATAGACGGTGATGAATAAAAGTGGACCCCAAAAATACAAAATAACCTATAATATACTATTCGGCCTCATGTGTTGCAGACATTTCCATGGAACAGGGTCAAAACAATAAATTTCATAAAGAATAATAAAGTGTCATTTTATTTTACAAAAAAAAAAACCCACTTTCAAACAGTAATTTCATACTTATTGAAATGCTTGAGTGAGTAGTCAGCTTGGTTCCATTGGTATAAAGTTGCCATGACAACAAAACCTTAACCAAATATGGTTACTGCTCCGTTCCTATAATAGCGTAATGTTATTAAAGAGGTCTAATGCATGATCTAACTAAAAAAAAAAATCGTTTTAATCGACAACTGCAGGTGTAAAAATATTTTTAAGAAAGTAATTTGAGATTAATTTGTCTCTAAAAAGGAGAGCACACACTATTGATAGGCAATAGGACTAATTACAGTGTGCTTAACAATGCAATATTAAACAATAATCGATCATTAATTTTGTTGATGATTGACACCATTGAAGTAAAGTACTCAAGAAGTTAGAAGAGAAGTTGTACGCAGAGCGGCAACAGCGCTTCCCATGTATTGTGGATCTCAAGCATCAATTTACTTGAACCCAACTATAGACAAAAAGAAAAAAATAATCCACTGATAATTAGTTAGAAAAATATGTTATCTTACAATCATATTCATCTTTGGTTAAATAAAACATCTCTTTAATCATTCACATTATTTTTTTATTACTCTTCTTTTAAGCTAAACACAAGTTATACAGAAGATTAAACTTTACTTAATTCAATATGAAAATGTGTTTGATAATTCAGAACTTCTAAAAATGATTTTCATCTTTATTTGTTAAAAATATTACTATATTTATTTTATAAAACTAAATCTACTTTTGTATTTGTTTCTGAAAACAGAAAAGTTTGTATGAATTTCGGTTTTTATGTACTATGAACAGTTAACGCTTTTGTCTTCTTAAATCAATGATTCGGTTAAAAAGCTTTTTAAAAAATTATTTTAAATGAAATAAATATTATTTCTTTAAAACACAAATAAAATTGCACTTCTCTTTTTTTTATTATATTGGGAAAGAAATAATTTTTTATTCTCCTGTTGGTCATTTTCTATGATGAATAAATATTACTATTTTCCCCCATGCTTTGGCTATTACATGACCTATTTTTATTGTCAAATTTTAGCATTTGTTACTGCCTAAGACCCAGCCTCTGCTTAAAACGTTGGTGAGAGCCAATGTTGTTTATTTTTTTGTGTGTGATTTAATCAACATTAATTAATTCTGAAATCAGGATAATTACATGATTTGAATTCTTTCAGTTTAATAATAGTTAAAGAAAAAAAAAAAAAAAAAAGGAAAGGAAAAATAGAAATTTAATCACAGTACATCAAAATGTTCTTACATAGTAGACAACATTTCATTTGTTTCTATTAAATAATCTAACTGCATCTTTTGACTTAAATACTAATTGTTTAACCAAATTTGCAATCTTAAATCTTAAATATAAAAATGAAAAATAAAAGTTAACATTAACTAATATGTTTCGATGTTTTATACAAAAGAAAATTAATTTTTAAGAAATTCTTATTAAAAGAGTAAGTGATTAACCAAAATAAATAAGTTAATAATAAATATATTGTGCAAAGCTTAAACTAAATCTCATACCAAAACAATTATTCCTTGATATTTACTATACAATGATTTATTTTTGTTATTAAGTATAAGTAAAAAATAGTTTTACTATAATATACATATTTTCAAAATATGTAAATGAAATAAACTGAATCATTTGATAAGAAGATATTTATTTCATTGACTTATTGTACACATGTCTAATTATCAGACTTATGATTCATGACTAATAAATAGTAAATTAATAAATAAACTCTTAAATCCTAACACGCTATTCTAAAGGTATTTTATTTTTCAATGAAGAAGGGAAAGCTAATAACAACTTGGATTTTAGTTCATAATTGTTTTGGCTGTTTTAAACATTATTCTTATACTGCTGGAAACACATAAAATAGCCAGCTTATAATTTTTTTTTCTCTAATTTTACAAATGCAGCACTTAATTGTTTTATCAACTGATTTCAGAACAAAGTCTGTAATCATGATAAATTTGGGAGTCTAGAAATATAATCTTTCCATTTCATAATTTATCGGCACAGCTTCATTAAAAAAAAAAAAAATTATAAGGTGAAAAATAAAATATCCATATATAACTTAGAAATTGAGTAATCATAAATAAATCATTTGGTATATTTTATTATAAAAAAGTTACTATTTTTAATCAAATAAAAAAACAACTTTAAAAAGAGCCATTCATTTTTTTATTTAAAATGAGATAATTAAAAAACAAATAATAGATCAACAATAAATGAACTAATTTTAAATAAAATTAATTTTCAACTTTCCCTTCCTTACATATCAATCAAATATATTTTTCTACTTTAGTAGTAGTTTTGATAGAGAATTTTTATCAAACTTTTGTTATGACACATGTTTCTTAAAGAAACAATAATTGTCATTCTTTCTATTAAAACAAATTTACTGAAAGAGAAAGAAAAATAATTACTAAATAAAATACAAGCTCCATACGCAACAACAGAATACTTCACTATCCTCATCGACTTAACAAAAATTATAAAAAATATTTAACAAAATACATTTACATATATACAAAGTACATTAGTACACATCAAATGACATATATACAAAACAATAATTACAAAAAATTATTAAGTTAATGATGACTATTTCAAATAATTTCCTCTCCAGGAACTCATGTATATATGTACAATTATTATTACATATTGGACATTTAACATCATTACTCAACTTTCAACCTTTTACTAAACTCCTCTTGTTGTTTCTCCATCCATTCTTTTTTTACTCTCATCCGCTTCAACTGACCGTCCCTATAATAAGAAAACATCTAATTGTTTAATTATATAATTTCAAGCTTATTTAATATTAGTTTTTACTTTTTGTGATCTTTCTTTTCCATATCACTCTTGTTTCTAAAAATGATGCTTGGAGCAACCATTTCCCAGCATGCTGTACTATATTCAACCAACTTGATGGGAAAAATTAGAAGGTTTGGTAATGTTCTTTTATTTTCTATTCTTGTTTTACTGCTTTTATATTTTTATTTCTTCTACCTTTTTAATATTTATGCAAATTTTTACATTGTATAATACAATACCATTATTAAAAATGCAAACTGTACATGACATACATAAATTATGCGGTTTTGCATAGAGCATGTACAACTTAAAAATTAACTCCTCTTGTACAGGTTTACTATGCAAGTGAAAAAATAAATTAATCAGGTTGAAAATATGGCAGATTTTTCCATGTGGAGAATAAAACATTGCCACCGTTCAAACAGATCACTTAATTTTCTGTCGAGCGCCACTGGAGCCGACAGAAGTTTTCCTATCATCTTGAACTAGTGGCCTACGGGATCAAATGCATATTTACATATACAGCAGTTTTTCTACCATTGAGATTGATTAGCTCAGTGCGATTTGAACTTTCATATTGACAGGCTTATCAATATTTTGATATCGCATTTCAAATAACGTCTTGATGCTGTGGAGACCTGTACTGAGTTGTAGTGCCTATGACGATAATGATTTCGAATATCAATAGTTTTTTAAACAGGAGTGGCATTATTGATAATGGAATTCTTATGTAATTAATCCAAGAGAGACCTATTTTACAGGATAAAACCCTTGACATTTTTAAGGATAGAAACACTAACAGAAACACTTGGCATGAAGCTTGCCTTGGATTATGAAGTGACTTCGATCACCAACATTCTGAAATTATTAAAGAATTTTGTATCATCCAACCTCAACTCTACAAACAATTTGTAAAAAGCTCTAACCTCATTTGTTTCATTAATTGGATGAACCAAAATTAGTCATTTTTTTCTTCTCATTTTCATTTGACAACAGAGTAACAATAACACTAGAAGCTGCTCTCTGTTAAATTTCAAACTACACCAAGCAATAAATAATTTGAATAACACAGATTAAAGTTATGTGAATTGATTTCAAGGTAAAATTACACTGCACCTTCCAGCTTACTTGTGCGACATCAATGGAAATTTTTATGTCCTGTGTGCAATGCTTAAGATTTCTTTGAGCGATGAAAGTAAATTATCTGCCACTGAAAAATCTGCTGTGTATGTAATTGGCCTAAGGTTTAGTGCAGCAAATAAATGTATCCATGGAGTACATTTATAGCAGAAATTCAAGAGCTCAGAACGAATCAAAAGCGACAGGATTGAAAAATTTAGCACAGGAAAAGGAGATGCCTTGGCCTGTTTACTTTTTAATTTAGCCTAAGAAAAAGCCACTTGGGAGGCTGGCCTTCAGATAAGAGGAACAATATACAACTACCTCTAACAGCTTGCGGATTATGCTGAAGACCGATACCATAGAATTGTATAGGCTAAAGCTTCGATGCTCTGATGGAGTGGCAAGCGACACTGTATCAGGGACTGAATGGTGGCTACCAGAGACAGACATTTGGAGGAGCTGGTTGAGAAGGCCAGGTCTCGTCACAGAGTTGTAGATTTGAACGAATGAATACCAGTTACCAAGTATGGATAGGAAAAATGAACATCAAAAGCTAAGTTCTGAAGATTTTTGAACCAATCTAACAATACAAATGTAGGCGAACTTGAACAAATGTAAGGTGTATACAAAGAGTCTAATGCAGAAGGATTTGTACAAATGTAATGAACTATAGTCAAGTTCAATAAAACCAATAGATTAAGATGGTTCAACTATGAAATATAAGAAATAGGCCACTGTCATAAGAGAAAGAGTTCAAAAGTCAGGTAGAGTATAATACGCTATGATTAGTCGCCAGAGGAAGCCCAGGCTCTTGAACAGCAGCACCATATTAGTAAAACTAGTCCCAAAAATAATTTATTAAAGCTTTTTAATAAAAAGGTGACATTTCATTCTTATTGACGATATATGAAAAAATTAAAACTTTCAAAAACTTACCACATAAGGTCCACAAGGCCTCCTTGCTTGGATATTACTCTCTTAACCCTGTTAGCAAAATCAATTGCTGTTTCTCCTTCTTGTTGTGTCATTGGTGGAAGATACCAAACTTCGGCAACTATTGCCCAAGATGTCATCATCATAAAAAGATATTGCATCATGGAGTATCTACTGCTGTTCCAAAAAGCATCACCAAATTTTGGATCATACTGTAAAAAGAAAGAAAATTATCATTACATGAAATAATGTAGAATTAATGTTCATAACAAAAATTATGAGAGCAAAATGTAGGATTAATTAAATTAAAATCAATCATATAAAATTCATGATTAAGATTTAAAAGAAACTTAAGTTAAAAAAAAGGGTAAACTTTCGACATATTAATTAAATTGCTAGTTTGAAGTTTGAAATTTTATATTAGAGTGTTATGCATAAACAAGCAAGTAAAGTATAACAGTTATTTATGGAAGCTAATTTTAGGAATCTACATTGACCTAGGCCTAGGGAGGAGCAATTTTTAGTGATTGCCAAGAAAGAGAAAAATAATAATACATAATTGCATACAGTGGATTCTTGCAATCCAGACAATTCCATAATTTATTAGAAAAAAAAATAAAAAAAAATTTGAGCATTTGAAGTATATACATACGTTCAATAAAACCGTATGCATTAAAAACATCTTAGGTGCTGTTTATTTAAAAAAACTAGTTAAAAATACCAACTCCTTTTATATGAAATAAAAACTAAGCTTTAACAATTGGAAACAAATTAATATTAATTTGCCTTTTCATTAAAGTAAAAAACATATTGTTAATAAAATGAGTAGTTTATGGTATTCAAAAATATAATTAACTAAGAGTCATAAGTTTTTGGACAGAGGCCTTGAAAAAGATTTAGATATTTTCAACTTCCAAACTAACTACGAGTATTTATCAAAATAAATAAAAAATAAATTTCAGAATGATGATTTACTATTGTAAACATATTTTAATATATAATTTTTATATTTAACTTGCCTTGTTATTAATGAATCTTTTTTTCCTGTTTAGTAATCTGAATTTCTCACTAATCTTAACCTCTTGGGTTTTAATAAGTTTGGATCAGCAAGATTTTACTGTATTTAGTTGAAATAACATACAGGGGAAAAAAAATTTAATTTGCATGTACTGCCAAGTTGTGCAGTATTCAAACAATTATTTTAAAATAACTACAATTTCGAGTGTAAACAATTTAAATAAACTTTCAAAACCAAAATAACATACTTCGTTATAATTAATCAATATTTTCAAAACCAAGTTTGCCTTAATAACACCATGCACCCACCTATAAAATGAATAATATTCTCTCCCTTAACTAATAAATAACATACAAAAATAAAAGCTGATTTATCTCAACTCGATAAGAAGTTCAGTTTGAATAACCAACCTCTAGCATTTGCTGTTTTAAATTACTTTTGTATGATTCCTTTATATCGAAATCAGAATAAGAATAGTTTATACAAACTAATATGCCAACAAATGAAATTTCACCAAATACTCAAAAACTATGAATATGTTTGAATATATTTTAACAATTTATTCCAAGAATCATTTCTTCATCAAGATTGAAATAAAAATTAAGTTTAAATTTTGACTTAAATCCAAACAGGGTTAATGAAATTTAAGTAGATGAATTGATAACTTTCATCAATTATTTTATTTTTTATTTAAAAACACATCAAAATATAACACGTAATTTAAAAAAATACTGAAAACAAAAAACAGAGGAAGCTAATAGAAGGTAAGAGAAAATACAATGAGGTCATGAGAGTGGAGTGGCTACAAACAGAAAACGTTCTTGCAACATAGGAAGGAAAATATTACTCAACTGTCAGAAAAAAAATATTTACACTGACTAAATAATGGGCATGGTAAAAACAGGAGGGTGATAACTAGAAGGATTGTCTTTCTAACTCTACTCTCTCCAAAGATAAAAAAAAAAAAAAGTTTCAGTGACAAAAGTAAATAATCCTTCCTCCCATTAGCATACAAGCATTTCTAGTAATGTTTAATGTATATATTATTCCCAACAAAAACCAAGTTAGCCAGTTTCCACTGTAGTCTTCAAAAATACTATGTCAAGTAGTAAGATATTAAATTTTATATTAAATATATATGATAAATATGATATTAAAGATATTAAATTAAATTTAATTATTGAGCAATTATTAGTTTATGCCTAACTCAATAAACAACTGTTCCTGGAAAATAAAATTGTGCATATTTTTATTATATAACAAACATTCAAATTTAATTGCTACCTCTAATCATCATAAATAGATAAAATGTTTCTTCTACCCAGCATATTATTAAATATTTATCATTTTAATAAATAGTTTTTTTTTTTGCCTTTTAACTCATTGAGCACATAATGAACATTTGGGAATTGGAATCTTCCACGCAGCAGTGAATTCAAATATTTAGGTGTGTGGGTAAATAATGATATAAGAAGGAAAATTTCTAGAGGTAAAAAGATGATTGGGATCTTAAACTCGATATTGTGGAATTTAAGTATTACTTTTGATGCAAAAAAAAGAATTTATCTTTCTTTTGTACTAGGTACCGTACTATACTGTGCCGAAACGTGGATCATAAAACATCAAGAGGCCCAAAAATTGCTGGCACTGAATATGGACTTCTTGAGAAGAAGTTGCGGCATTTCGAGACTCTACCACATATCAAATAACACTATTAGGAATATAATAGGTCAGGAGCAGAATATATTGTACAATATTTAAACCAGAAGACTTCAATGGTTTGGCCATTTGATGAGAATGGGAGAAGAAAGATGACCAAAGAAGATTTTCTTATATCAGCCAGAGTTAAGGAAAAAGAGGCTGGCTGATGTCAATGAAGGAATGGCAGCTGGAGATCTACGAGAAGAGGATTGGTTGGATAGTAAAAAATGGCAGGTGACAATTCTGGGGATCGGGATACAATAATGACTGTACTAAAATGAATAAATAAAATAAAAAATATATTTTTAAAAAATACTTGAATAGAAACTACTTACTTTTATTGCTACTGGGAACACAACACTTCCAACTTCAAAACTACCTTTTTTAAATTGCATCACAGAAGTGTTATTTATGCATGTTCCTTCAGGGAATATTAGAATAGGTGGATTATGTTCAATAGATACATGCTCCCGAAGTCTGAAACAGAAGACAAAACAATTATTAAAAAAAATAATTGTTTCGAAAATTGGTTATTTTTTAAAGAGGAACACATTTCTTTTAACTGAAACAAAGCTTAGTCTATTTATTTTATTTTTTGGTTTGAAAGAACAACATAATAGACATACTATATTAGGAGGATCCAGAAAATAACTCAAGAGTGTAAGTTTTAAATTATTTATTTTAATTTTATAGTATGAATGCCTGCATGTATTTCGTATTGGTTTGATAATAGAATTTCAATTTTTTCAATATTTTGGTTGTCACTTATTGACTAAAATAATTTTGTTGCAAGTTAGCTCAGTAAATTTATTCATATTCAAAGGAATTGAACAATATCCCAAAAGTATTTTTTTTTTTTTTGTAGGTAACTTCAAATATTTCTGTTAAAAGATTCTAATTTTTAATTGTGATGACAATGTATTAAAATATTAAGAGAATGTTGAAACATATAATACATATGTATTATTAAAGAATAAATGTTTTCCTTCTCTTAAGAGTTAAATTATTAATATACATAGTTAAATTTTAAATATTATAATATATTCATTCTATAATAAATGCCTCTACCAGACTTAAATATTAACAATTTGTATTAGCATATACAGAGGAGATTTTGCCCATAATATTATATATACAAATATTTCAATCACTATTCGGCAAATAAATTCAGTATTATCTTTGTTATAAATGAGAAGTCAGCAATTCTCAGATAAATAATCAATTTCAGAAACAGAGGATTCACAGATTAAAAATAAATGCATACTTTGGCAAATGAATGTCTCCATCAAAGCCAGTACCAATTTAAGTGGATCAAGAGATTTTGACAAGAGTAGAGATAAATTAATCTTTTTTTTTTATCCGGAAAACGTGATAAGCTTAAGAATAAATAAAATAAAATTAATGTAGAAGTGGAATGCCAGAAGCAGTACGAATATCTTAAAGCCTTCCACTTGTGTGCTGATTACAAAAATATTTCTACAAATAACAATTCTTAAAATAAATTATAGCATCAATATTTTTGAAGACAACATGGATGCAGAACTACAACTTTAAAATAAAGTAAGGGAACACCAATTACATACATGAAAATCAAATTGGCAAGAGTAAAATATACATATACAATTTTACATTCTAAAAAATCAGGAAGAAATTCTTAAGAAGTGAATGGATGAGCCAATGATAGCAAGACCATGAAATTAGATTAAATAAAAAATTGATATAAAACAGAATGTATCAAACAAATAGATACGGCATTTTAGTTATTGTTGGTACCAAACTTTCAGATCGTGCTTCATACGTATATGTTCAACTATTGAATCATTATGATAAATTAATCGCCTAATGCAGTTATAAAATACTTTGTAAATTAACAGGTCTATAAATCCATGTTGTCATAATTATAAGGACTATATCCTACCAATCACTCAATCAACAACCAGGAAGTACAGAGAATAACAAATGAGAGAACTTATGTATATTAATTGTTTATTTTAACATAAATGCTTTACCAATAAATTGCTTACTTATGATTGTTAACCAGTAACTAGAAATCCTCTAAATATAGCTTGAAAATTTGATGTTTAATTTTATATTAAAAAAATCAGTCATTTTTTTTTATTTCTATGATTTATAGAAATCGCAGCTATGAAAAATTCATTATATCTGTATATTATATTTACTGTAGTCTTTTTTTTTTTTTTACTATAAAAATAGGAAGAAAAAGAAAATTTAGTGATCATTACTTGTAAGTTTATCTTAGATGTCCACTAAATTAAGAGGGGGTAGGTATATAAATCAAGTACAGAAATAAAAAATAAATAAAAACATTCTGTTGAAGTAACAATCAAATTCCACTTAAAATAATAACAAAGTTCCAGAATTACTAATTCAGAATAATGAAAACTGACAAAATATTACAATTTATTATAACATAAAATAGAACTGTAGCCCGTCTTCATAACTAAAGTAAATATTTTTAAGTTCAACAATAATAGATCATTACATTACTTACATATTTAGTACATTTGATCATTAAAACGATTGCATACTACAGAATTTTAAAATAAATTTCATTGAGCGTGTGTCTAATTCATTTTCTTTTTTTCTTTTCATACACATGACAATATATCGGTAATGATGTCAATACTATTTTTCAAATTTAGATTGAACTCATTATCGGCCAAAAATATGTAACACATTCATATTAAAATATTCAGTTAGTAATTTGGTGATCAATATGTTTAATAAAAAATAAATAATTTTTGACAGGAATCAAGAGTGTTTTAAAAACTGTTATATAATATCATTTAAGAATTGTTTAACTTGAAAATATTTATTGTAGCCCTGACAAGGGGAAACCTATTGTGCCACATCTTTTAAAACTTAAGTAAAGGATCATTATAAAAATAAAAAATATCTTTTTACAATGTTTTAAATTTTGAATTATAATTGCCAATTAGCAGAATCAAGTTTGAACAAAAATAATCAGACAATTAACCAGAGCTATATTTATGGTAGCTCAGGCTAAAAATAATCTACTTTCACTTCAAGATAAAGGTCTAAGTCAAACATACAAGTTGTTGTAATTAGCTCCTTTTCTAATCACAATTAGCTTCTTTTTTTTCATTATTATTATTTATTTTTTTTGTAAAAACAACTAATTCAGAGATAAAGATATTATTATTAATTTGCATGAATTTGAGGAGTGTTCGATTAAAACTTTCAGTTAATTATTTCCAAAAAAAAAACATGAAAATTATAAGAGAGCATCTCATACAAATAATTAAATTTTGATTTAAAAGACTGATTTTTAACAATTATTTGACAAGAGAAAATTGAAGTTTTGAAGGAAACTAAATAATCTTAAGATGTAGAAGCTGCCAAGAAATATTTTTTCATGAAAAATGAATAGCTTACCTTTTGATAGAATGTTTCTCATTTATTGATTTTTTTATTTGCATTGATGAATAAATTATCAATAACAAACTCCAAACCAAAGGTCATATGCAATGAAAAAAAACAAAAAGAAACATTCTTTTTTAGAGATGAAACCAAAGATGAGATAATTCAGAAAAATCAGATAAGTAATCAATGAAAAAAATAACAGATAAAAAACGAAACAGGGTCTTCACACGTTTAAGGATAATATAAAAATCCGCAAATGTTGCATATAAATATTTCCATTGTTAGTTGAACCTAATTTGTACAAATATCGTAGTAACACTGAATGTAAATAACAACTTCAACTCTTATACTTCATACTTAGTATATTTTTCTACAATGTTTTGGGACTTGTAAATAAGCAACCAACCAACTAAGAAACCCATTTAAATATTAAAAATACTATATTATGAAGTTTAAATTTCATTTATAATCAGATGAATTTACATACCTTGCAGCGACAGTCTCTCTGTCTTTCACTTCAGATCTTTCAAACCAAATATGTGGCGAGGCTCTGGCAAGTGCTCTTTGAAGAATGCCAAGAAAACCACCATGTCTCTGTCCAATCTAGTAATTTAATCTTCATTGTATGAATTAAAAATTTAATTATGACAAATATAATTAGAGCAATTAATCAATGAGAGTTTAGTGTCTTTAGAAATGTCATATAGAATTAATTTCAAACTGACTAGTTTTAAGAAGCTGCAATGAACTCTAACAACAGAAATAGGTATTAGTAAACCTAGTTAGATAAATTACAAAACAATTTGACTGTTATTAGCTAAGAATTTACATTTAAATATTAAAATTTTAATATCTAAATGTAAAATATAAAATATATAGAGAACATTGCTTTCTTATGCAATATAAAAACCAAACTCAAAAGTAAAGCCATGCCTTTCACGTTATTTTAAAAACGAATAGATAAAATACAAAATACTTACAAGGGAATATGAATTATCACACATCAGCACAAGAACATCAATTGGGGAGGTATGATTTGCAACGCATATACCTTTCTTTGGCCTATTCTGGGGATTATTATAAGTAACAACTGATGACAAGGCAGAAGAAAGAATGTTGAAACAGAGAATTGACACCTTCCTATTAGTCCACCTTTTGAATGCACCTTCAGGAATATATCCAACAATGGCAGTACAAAATGTTAACCATAGTACCTAAAAATGCAATAAAATCTATATTCTATATATTCTTAAGAAATAAATTTATACTACTTATATGAAGAATAAATATTGAAGATTAATAAAAACAACCAGTTAGCTTAGTTAATTAAAATAAACAAGCACTGACCATTAGGTCAGTGTATATTTATACAGAAGGTTATGTATTATATTTTTTTTATATTTCACTTATGTGTGATAAAGCGAAAAATATTTTAGTTGTGATGGTTGCAATCTCAAAGCTACATGAATTCGACAGAGTAGTAATGTTAGAAGATATATATCTCCTTGTTCTGATCGCTTGGTATGGATGCAAAACAGAGTAGTACAGCAGTACATTGTTGTCACTATAGTATTGAGGCGTAAGTCTAAAAATATTCTAATCATCTATGTCTTAACTGAGTGTGTTAGAACTTCCTCTTAGCCAAGGAAACATTTGAAATGAAAAATTTGGATCAGTACTTTTTTGAATAAGTTGGCACGAATGAAGGAAATCATTGAAGAGTTTAAGAATAAATACCACAAAGGATAAAACAATGTGATCAGTAAAAAAATGCTTCTTAAAAAAATTCCCTTTATCTACAGTTTTTACTAAGAAATGAACATAAGTCATGGTGTTAGAAAACTTAGCTTGGTATTTTTTATTAACAAATCAGTAAAAATATCCATTTTTTAAGTAATGTAGAACTCTTCGTAATGGGCTTAGAAAAACTTTAACTTGAAAAATAGATAAATTTTTTATTTTATGTTGTCTCTCTCTGAAATTGGCATTAGCCACAAAGCTTCAAAACCAACCAATTAAAAGATGTAAAAGAAGGGAAAGGAAAAAAAATAATAGAAACAATAGAATAGACAAACAATAGAAAATTGAGTTGTCTGACATTAATGCATACCAATAAATATATAATTAACCATTTAATGATTTTACATTCAAAAATTTATGGCATGAAGAATACCTTAAGTAGTTTCGGTCTTACGTTATCAACATTTTTTTAAAGTGTTGTCATTGTTCAGAAGTGTTTTTTAACACATAGATAAGATAGAGCTAAAATAAAAAAAACAGCAGTGCCTTACCCCAAAAAAACAGATTAGAACTCTCATAGGAAGAAGAAAAAAATATCTAATGAAAAATCCTGTGACCCATATAAAAGAAAGTTTCCAGCTGATGAATTCATACTGTCTATTTGTTCTGGTTAAAAGATTCCATGACTAAAAAAAAGATAAAAGTTGTTTAGTGAATTTCTCACATAAGAAACTATTATGAAAGAAAAATGTAGAAAGAAATATTATCAAGTACTTTTAATTCCTCAGCTTCAAATCTGGATGTTACTTGATCTTCGATAATTGCTTCAACACCTGTTTTAATATAATCAAGACAATCAGAGAGATGAAACCCCCTTTTCAGTGTTTCAAATGATGGCCTCCTAGGTAATCCATCTTTATCATCTTCTTCCTGAAAAATGAAGGTTATGTAGAAGAAGTTAAAAGTCATCTAACTCCAAGAAACATGTACATATAAATATATTAATGGTGCCAGCTAGAAATTAAAAAAATTTACTTATTGCACCATTATTAGTAAAAATTTTAATTTAATTTTTGCGGAGATTTGAATTAAAAAATAAGATACATAAAAGTAGAATGAGGTGGGTCATAATTACCTTTATATCTCACAAATATAGACAGACTTTTCTCAATAGATTGAAAAACAAATAGATTTTATTCTAGATAAAAAAAAAAAATAGTTGACAATAGTACCTGCGGCACTTCAAGATTGTTGTTTCCCAAATAGTTTTGTTCAGGATCAGGTACTAAGATTAGGTCTTCCCTTGATATAACAGTGGTTCCATTAGATTCAACCTTGTTTTCTGATGTCAAGGGTGGTGTATGAATATTCCATTTTCCTTCGGCTTCTATAGTTTTCCGACCAAACTGCAAGAAATGCATTTGATAACAACAAATCAGAATACTTTGCATACTACAGGGGAAAAGGCCTTCAATTGTAATAATTAACTGTAACTGTGATATTTGAATTAATTCTGAAATTAAAAGTTTAAAATAGAAAAAAGAAATTAATAGTTAAATTTTTACAATAGTCTCCAGTGACTATAGGACACTTTGAAAGTTGAGGTTAACAAAGATGAGACCAGGAAAAACACCAGTACACATTTATTGTATTCCACACAGACACAATCAATATATCACAATTTTCTAATGTAACATAGATTCATTGAAATAGAAATTAACCTCAAATATCTTGACCAGAAGCTTCACATATGCCCTACGAACACCTAAGGATCTACCAATCGAGCCGAGGGATACAATGCCGAGTATAATAAAGAAAAATGGGGTTAAAAATATGGGAAAAATTAAATTCACAAGGTTAATCACAGGCGCGAACATATCTGTAACACACTCAGACCAGAGCACGGCAACCTCGTGCCAACTACTAGTGCTCAACGCAACCCTCTCCTTGTTGTGCGTGGAGGGGCAGGAGCTCCGTCATCGTCAAAGCTCAAGATTCAAAGGTTAATGTGAATTAAGAACGAAATCAAAACCTTTAACTAAAAGGTTAATTAACCACTAAAATTTTAAAAATACAAAGTATCATTTTCTATATAAACTTGACAACTAAATTAAAAACGAATAATGTTTTTTTTTTTCTAGAAGAAAAAAAACCATTCTTTACATCTACCTTAGATGTTAAAATATTTTTTTTCTTTTTACCATATGTTTATAAATGATACATAACAACTGTCCACATGCCCATTACATTGTATATTCTTGGCAGGTTAGTTATTGGAGTTTAACATCCTTATATGCTCCAACTAGGCAGGATATGCAAGCTTTCGTACAGATTACCATGCTAAATGATAAATTATTTGCCACTTCTATAAATTTGTTTAATTGAAAGCTAGTTTCGAATGTTATACATTCATCTTCAGTTCTAAAAACTCACACAAAATAAAAAAAATAAGCAAATCAAAATATAGTTTGGTATTACTATACATATTAAATTAGATTGATCCTTTTATACCATCATGCGGATGTCAACTGATTACCATGCTAATCCAGCCAGAGTGAGAAGAACGAAATTTATTCTAAGTCTCCCCTTCTCAGCCGATACGAACCGGCGCGCTTTTGATCCGACAGAAGTAATCCCAAAACGTTCGATCACCACGGCCTCAAATCAATTGGCTAAATTAAACTCCACAACTTTCAATCGAAAATAAACATTTTATTTACAGTAATATGCCTATGTACATAATAAAAACTTCCTTACGTGCATGCGTACATACGACTGTAGTCGTCATGACAACTCCATATTATAGAAGCAAGCTCACAACACACACTTTATTAGATTAATGTTTATTAATTCTAAGCTCCGCAAATATCCCAGAATGTAACAATATTACAGAAAAGGAATGTTGTCGAAAAAGAATATATAAATCTAACTACAGTTATTAAATTTTCATGATGGTGTTGGAATAAAAAAATCTTGCTACTTATTGCTCATTTTGGGGAGTGCAGGGAGAAGAAAGTTTATAACTTCATTGTAGAGGATTAATGGCCTTTGAAAATACGGATTATTACATTATTTATTGTCATTTTATTTAATTATGTTTGTGCAGCTATTGTTTGCTACTAACTATTTCCCATTTTTTTACTGATATGAAGTGGAATAAATATTATGCTTTGCATTTTTCCAGTGATTAAAATTCTTGGGACTGGCCCATATACTATAAAAATCTGGTGTGGTGCGCGCATTACACAACTTTCACTTACCACTCTATAATAATTATCCATTAAGAATAATTTTAAAGATTTCACATAAGCAATAGGTACTCGAAAGTTTTCAGCAGCAGTGGCGTGCCAAGGTGGGGCGACCCGTTCCGGCACCATGGTAGAATGGGAGTAAAAAAGAGAGAGTAAAAAAAAAATACTTTACTGAAATAGGAAGTTTTTATCAAACAATTGTATACAAAAAATATCCATTCCGATTTTTAGTTAGGACTGGGTCGTAAATTAAATGAAAAGGGGATATATGAGAAGTCTACCGCCCCGGGTACACTAAGACCTTGGCAAGCTACTCAGCATATATGCCTTTCTTCACGTCTTCTCTCACAAAAGTACAATATAGTTGTTTAAACAATTGCAATACGACAATTCTGCACGGTATATTTGCCAAGCTAAAAATAATTTTAGAAGTTTCTCTTTAGTCTCCATTGAAATTCCATTTAGTTCCAAGAGAAACAGTTAGTTTCCATTAAATATTATAAAAGTAGAAATTATTAGCCATAATGTATAACTAACTAACTATAAGTTAACAACAGAGATGAACAGAGCGTATTGTTGAGAATAGAATGAAGGCGTGGTGGGAGGAGATTCCGCAGTTCGATCACATCCGTCTACTTTTGGACACACTTGTCTTTCAATCGAGGATAGTCTTGTAGTCTGAGATACGCTGCATACACACGAACACAGGCAAGAACGCACATGAGCGTACGCGGATGGGAGAGAGGGGAACCGTGGCCTCCCCTAAAATTTATTGAAACAAATAAAAATAATTAAATGCAAGAGAAAAAATTGTTTAAGTTTTTTTAAAAAAAGGTGTGGTTTGAGACTATTTTTAGTTCCATGCACGCACTTAATTTTCAAATTAATTAATCTATGTACTTTGCATTAGTTTTTAATTGATCGACATTAATCTGTTGCAGTAACTTCTACGTCATTGGCAATCACGTGACTATTTTGTATCCATTTTATCTATGATGTGACGTATACGAGTCGAGACCACAACAATGAACAACGAAAAACGAGACCACAACCATTAAACTATTATGTTAATAGGTAACTTTTTCACATTCTGGATTCTTATAGGTGTCTGAATATATCTGTACGGGAGTATACGCACAGAGAGTAGAAGCAGCAAGCCAAAGAAGACTACGGCATCAGCTACTCTTCCTCCTGTAGGCTACAGGTGGTAACCCCAATCCCAGTGTTTTAATACAGTCAATATAGGCATAAAACAGAACTCGATTTTACAAAAGGTAAAGTAGTTCTATTTATTTATTTTTGGACCTGAGCTAGCAGCTAGAAACCACCGACATTTTGGCATTATTTTCAGTTATACATAAATGTTACACTATCATTAGCTCCATCAAAACCCACTTTGGTAGCAACGTCTCGGTTGTTTTCGATGTTTATCCAGAGGATGCTGTTAACAAGAGCACCAAAAGTTCTCAACAACTCAGACTCTGTGGTTCTCACTTCTGCTATGAAAATTTTTCGAGGGATCCATCATTATAGAACTACCTCAGGTAAAAGCTTTAGCCAATGAGAAAAAAAAGAGACGCCGCATTCTGATGAGGAAGTCTGTTTAAAGGTTTAAGTAAAGAAGTCTGCTTCTTTACGATTCATTTGAGAAGTGGAGTACTCAAGTGAAAATTGCCGCAAAAGACGCTGATTAGGTATGGCATTGTCCAAAAGCAAAACATTTGACCTTGTGATTGAAGTAGGAGAAGATGTCGATCTTCTCGTTCTCTACAATGGTTTAGTTTCTTGTGCTCCTAACATCTACTTCCAGAAGAGCAGCAGAGGTGAAGCCGACAATTGCCATTACTCAAATTTCTCTACCGAAAGAGAAATCCTTCTTCGAAAGATCATTTCTTAAAGCCTGGTCCGTTAAAATTAATGCAATTAATATTGCATTTCTTTTATACCGTGTATATACTACTTATTTCAATCAATACTCAAGTCCGGATCCGACCCGACCATTTGTTTTCCTTCTCCCTTACTCCCCACTTCTTTGCAAGAGCTCAAGCCGAAAAGGAACCCTACCAGTCAGTCTTGCAACAGATGTTGGAGCGTTTGGTATTACTGGGTAAGTGACTTAGGCTTCTTACTTTCAATTTTCTTTCGAATTCCTCCATTCCAGGTCACTTCCGACCGAACTGTACTATTATTGTTACTAATTTTACAAAGAATTTTTTCTTTTTCGTAGTTTTGATACCAAGATGGCTAAGCGATAACTGTTTTGCACTCCTGAAGAAGTTCTCGCTGAGAACGTCGTCAGCAGGCTGCTTCAGACAACGAAGATGGCGAATCTGACCGGAAAGAATGTGCCTCAGAATCGGAAGATGAAAGCTTGCTGAACAGTGATATTGGAGAAGATGTTTTCCACTGTAATGAGGAGGAAGAGAGCGATAGAAAAGTAGCAGATGGTAGAAATTTTGTGTTAGGGAAGGACGAGGAAGCAATCCGAACTGATATGCCTTTACGCTCAAGTCCAAGAACGTCAGTCAATATTGGGTAAACTGAAGACGAAGTGCAGAGCTTCAAACTCAAACGTAAATTTGTGGCTTTAAAAATTTTCAGCACACTCGGAACCGAAATTTATTTTTATTTTTGGTTTTCGATTATTTTTTCAACATTAAGGTTTTTTGATGTTCTGAATCCAAATCTTTCATCATTTTTGGTATGCAAAAATCGATAAGGCTATTAGCTTTAAAGTTTCATAATTTAAGGACTTTTTAAATTTATTTGACCAAAAATCAATTGTTTTTTAATGTTTATATTTTTCCTTTAATATACTCTGAAAAACATTGCTGGAAAAACCATGTCGATATTATTTTTCAAACACGAGATATAAAATAAATAATTTTAGCATGCTTTATTTTTTTTCTCAGCTCCTAGGCCCCATTGGACAAAACGATAGGATATTGGTCGACTTTTTTCAATGTAGAATAATCCTGTTGATCAACATCGGCAACGGACACATCGTTCACTCTCCTTGTTACCTTTAGGACGGTAACGTAATGAAGGTTATTTTAATAATTTTTGCTTTGAAATAGTAATGAGAAATTTAAATTATAATTTAATGACCCATATTATATTATTAAAAAAAAAACCGTTACAAAGATACTCCCTACTTACTAAATTCTAATATCTTAACTGGCTAGTATTTGCTTCATAGAGGACATTGTTAATATACCCAAAGGTAGGGAAAAGGATGGACCAAACGGGCCACGAAGTATAGTGTGTGGGAACATCGAATCATAATATGATTACCCTTTTTGAGCGGGTCTTCGTCAAAGCTTTAGGAAGCTCTCCGAAAAGTTTGTTAACAGGCCATTTGTATGCCGCCTCCTGGGCTATACCACTTTTGCTGCTATAGCAAGCTTGGTCTCCTTTGTCTAAATTCACTACAGTTATATAAAAAATACTAATTAATAAATTAAACTGATAAGAATATGTATACATTAAATACAAAAATAAAATATGCTTAATAAGATGTCTGCGTTTATACTCTTATTACTCCATTAATAAAAATTATTTTCACATAATTTCTCATATATGAAAAGTAGATTTATTAATAAAAAGCGTTATCAGTTGGCTCATTATGGTTTTCGGTATATTAAAGAATATAGATAAAACTTCATAATTCTATAAATTTAATAATTTAGTATCAACTTTTAATTTCTCAAACAAACGAAGATAAAATAAAAATGAGGTTTAGCTCAACCCAATTAACAACACTCGCAGTCTCGTTTAGCGGATCAGGAAATTAATTTCCGCTCCATCGCTCTTTAACAGCGTTAATCTATATTGTGTTCTTCGTCTAAATAACACGTAGGGTACCAATCTCACGGATTATAATCTTGATAAAAATTGGTTTGAAACATATCGTCTTACGACTGTGAAAAATTGGATTTGTCTTTTATTTTTCGATAATATTTCGGTTGATACAGCCTGCAATAAAGCTACGTTTCTGTTACGTTTTTTTGGTTCTTAAGAAATTCTGCTTTTAAAAGAAGTGAAGTAAGTTTTCAAAATAAAATATGATCTACCGAGTCAATGAGATAGACTGTACTTCAAGTACAATCTACCTCATTGACTCGGCGAAAAAGATGATTATTATGATATAATATTCAACACTCCATATTACAAAATAATAATTATTTCCTTAATTTATTTTGTTTATAAATAGTTGGACGTGTATTTCACTCCACCTAAATAAAATAAATTAAATTTTAACCCTTAATGTCAAATCGTCGAGGTAATCTTGATGCTACCGAAAATAGGGAAAGTATTCAAGTAGGAAGTGAAAACTAATTTAGCCTCAGAACAAAAAAATTCCAGACATCAAGAAACAAATTTGGTTTCGTTTCTGACGGTATGTTTGTCTGTATGACGAAGAATACAATTTTGGTTTTGTTAATTCATAACAATCTGATTTATGATATGAAACTAATAACAATAGTTTTAATAATTATAACAAGTATTTAATCATAAAAAGAGAATAATCTTATTTTTAAATGAAAAATAATGCCAAAATATTACTTATTCATAAGTCTACACCAATATTGCAATGATATCGAATATGCATTATTATCATTTAACGATTAATTAAAGTTAAAACTAAAAAACACTTAAAAATTTGATTATTGGCTTAAAAAGACAAGCCACTATGATTTGTATATATGATCAGTGGCATAGTTCATTCCTCCAGGATTAAACTTGCCTACAGGTGTTCTTAATGATGCTAAATCAACTCATTGCGTATTTATGAGCTTTAGACAACAACGCAACAACCAAGTGACAAGTGCGCGTGGGAAAAGTACAAGTATACAAAGGTTCCTGTTTAGAGATTACAAGTTACTTATCATAATTGGATTCAGTTTTTTTTTTTTTTAATTTGCTGATTTTTAATATTACAATGTTAAATTATGTCGTGTTTCAACATTATAACAATGTATACATCAACAATACATCAAGGTTATATAACAACTTGTACTTTACTATATAGGTATACCGTGTTTCATAATAAAGAAGTGTGATGTGGGGCAAGTGAGCACTAAATTTTACTAGGTTCGACTTTTAATTCGAATGTTTATTTTTGAAGCTAAATTTTTCCTCTTTGTTTAAAAAATGATTCTTAGACGATTTCGTTTAAATATTACATTCAAGCCTACATTTCAACCATGCCCATTTTGATGAGATCAAGGTACGATCGCCATACTTCCTATGTTATACCTACTACATGTTTCATTTGTACATATATAGGTAAGTGAATGTAAAAATCATATTAACGGACTCCAATGCTCAAATTGGAAAATAAGTCTTATAAAGACTCTATCCCTATCTTACAAGGGGAGGGCACAGTCAATGGGTCATCGATTTCAAACAAATTTTTATAGTGATTATACATCCAAAAATATTGAAGATGTGCATCGGTCGGCGTGCGTTCTAATAGGCCCTAGGGGTCGAGAAAAAAATAAAACATGTTGAAATAGCCTTATTCTTTCTCTGCAGTTTGAAAAATGATATCGACGGGGGTTTTCACCAAAACATTTGGTTCTCAGTGTATATTAAAATGAAAAATACGAACTTTAAAAAATGATTTTGGTCAAATAAATTAAAAAAATATTTATATTATTGGGTAAAATAGCCTTATAGATTTTTTTATAGCAAAAATTATGGCAGATTTTGATTCACCGCATCGAAAAACCTTTATGTTTAAAATTTTATCGAAAACAAAAAAAAAAATTCGGTTTCGAGGGGGTTCAAAATTTGTAAGCCACTAAATTTTGTCTTCAATTTATCCGATTTCGATTTGCTTGGACTCGTTGGAAAGAGGGAAGTTTCTTTCCATAAATATAAACAGCGATTGCATTATCTAGAAGGTATATGAAAAAAAACGTGATTACAAAATAAAAACAAAATTAAGGTTTTATCGGATAACATTGGTTCTAAAACACGAAGGAATACTACGTTATTACTAAGCAAGATTACTAAGCAAACCGCGGTGATTGAGAACCGTAACAGACAACCCAAATTTGTTTTGAATCGTTCAAAGGGTTCCTGATTTATGGGGAATTTTTTAAATCTTTAGAAAATGTTGAAGATTACCTCCTTGGCTAAAATTTTAGAAAAAGAACTGGTATTGTGCGAGAATAAACTGAGAATTTAAATTGAGTAATACATTAATTGATATATTAGTGTAAAAATAGAAGTACTAATAAATAATTTTATTACTGCAGAAGACAAATTTTAAGTAAAATAATCAAAGAACAAATTTAAAACGAAACTTGGGTCAAACGAATGTTGAGTTAGTTACCTACTTTATGATAAGAAGATAAATGGGCAAAGAAAATCGATAAAGGTTTTAGAATAGAATAGAATAGAAGAATTTTATTCAGGTACTAGGTCCCTTAAGAATAACACAATTGAACAAATAAAACAGAAAAAACATCTGGCCATAAGATTACAAAATACAAATCAGTTTTATGCCATGCACAAGACATAAAGCTGACAATAATAGGAATTATTAAGTCTTTATACAAAAAAATTAAAAGAGGTTTGCAAGGACTGAGAATCTCATAAATATTTGGCAGGATAAAAACAGATGAGAAGGAAATGGATGAATGAAAGGAGCATTTGCTAAATACTGTCAACCATAGATCTCAACAGAGAGTACTTAATTAATCATAGTAGGGTGATGTAGGGCAAGTGAGCACTAAATTTTACTAAGTTAGACTTTACAGGGCTCTAAAATGTTTATTTTTGAAGCTATATTTTTCTCTTTTTTTTTAAAAAAATGCTCCTTAGACGATTTTGTTTAAATATTACATTCAAGCCTACGTTTCAACCACGACCATTTTGATGAAATTGGTAATTTAATTGAATAGTACTTAGTACACACTTGTCCCTGCCTTAAGAGGTAAGTGAGCAAAAGGTATGTGGAAGACTCATTGTTCAAGCAGGAGCGTTTTTGGGTGAAGTGCAAAATAGTTCGGTTTCTGGAGGATGATTATACTGGTGTAATCATCGAAAAAAGTTGAAGATTGTCTTAGATTCACATTTTACAATCTTCATTGAGTTATGAAAATGGTATGTGGAGTATAATTGAATAAATTTATTGAAAAGTAATATTTGTTTCAATTCGATTGTCTGAAGTTGCCTCGACAAAACTTGATAGTAAGGCTAAGTGTACACAAGGCAAGGCACCCTTGCCACACAACAGAGGTCTGCACTTGCCTCTACTATCATGCTTTGCTGGGTGTTTACTTACAAGCGCTTAAAAAAATAGAAAACTGTCAGGAAGAAATGTAATCCACAACGGCAACAAATAAAAAAAAATGCCTACTGGTAGATAAACACCGATATAGCTGTACTGCAAAATTTGAAAGACACGACTTTATTAATAAGTAGGAATTAATATTTTTAGAACTCGTTTACCTTAGCAAACTTTCTTCTGCTTATTTCTAACACATAAGTGTTTAGGCTTCACGCTCCGTAAAGGGCAGATCTTACCAGTTGAGAGTTTGGATTTAACGAGACAATTACGCATTTAGCCCGAAAACACACTTACCCCACATCGCCCTATAAATTTACATCAACAAGTGTACTATGAACTTACAACGGATACGAATGAATTTCACACTGAAATGTTGAAACACGATAATGTTTAAAATAGTTATATTTAATAACAGTTAATAAAAATAAAAACTATGAAATAGGGTCCTGAGCGTAAGCATGAATTTGATTTAAATAATTAATCGTTATTAATTCTCTACCTCGACATAAAAAAAGAAATTACCATTCACGTTAGATTTGAATCTTTACAGTAGAACGAAAATCTTCACAATTACATTTTTTTTTTATTAATGTTTTCAGAATAAGTTAGATCTTTCTCTTCAATAAACTTGTGGAAATTTTCAGAGAACAAAATGTTCTATTCATTAAAAAATCAACACTAAGGTTAAACCATCTATATTTAATTTGTATAGACGCCAATTAGTTTTATATTTACTATTTAAAAGTTTAATTACCCTCTTGTTCAGCTATTGATGAAAGCAAGTTGTACGTGAGGAATGATTAGTAATACTGTTAATGATAAAATGAAAAAAAAAATTACCAATGACGGATCAGTCATTACCAACACACAGTCTCGAGGCCGAACTGCTTTCAGGGTTTGTCAGGTTGATAAGAGCGTGCGATAATGCTGGAAACCGATAAGTCAAAAGCTTCAGGTGGTTCAATAATAATCAAAACTTCTCTGCTTCGACTTTTTGTTTATTATATATTATAATAAAGTGCAAAAGTACAAGTACAAGTGGAAAATGTTCCTTTTTTTAGGTTATAGGTTACTTATCGTCATTAGTTTATAATAATTGTATTCAATTTTTTTTAATTTACTGTTTTTTAATATAACTATTTTAAATGCTATCGTGTTTCAAGATTTCAGTGTTTCATACGTGTATTAAGTAATAGGTCCATTTGTGCTTATACTTTATTAAGAAACAGGGTGTGCCTATAAAGTAAAGTACAAGTTGTTATATATTGTTAAAGCATTGTTATAATGTTGAAATACAACGTTTAAAATAGTTAGGTATATTAAAAAACAGCAAAACGAAAAATAAAATTATATTGATCTAATGAAGATAAGTAAATTGTAACCTCTAATCACGAACCTCTCCACTTGTAGTTATGTACTTTATTATGAAACAGGACTCTGAATGAAATGACTTCATTAGGCCCTTTCTTGCCCATTTTTTCTGGATAAGTGAAAAACAGACTTTGACCAGACCCCAGTACATGTATATTGAACGAATACTTACTAATCGTAAGTTGCCTTCTGTCATTTGTTGTGAAGATATGTAAAGACTTTTTTTTTAAAATCTAAAGCAATCGAATGGACATAGCCTTTTATTCTCTCCTGTAGCTATTTTTCGACAGGTATGGAATCATTTTGTCGAATATTTGATTCGATAGAAATGTTGTGTTTTCCTTTATATTTTTATCCGTAAATAAATCAATTTGAAATAAAAACTTGGCATCGCTGGATTTTTCTACGTGGTCTTCAACTGTTCATAATATTTACTTTTTTCTCTCTGCACATAAATAAAGTCGTAAATTTTAGTAATAAAAAATCCACACTTTTAAATTAATCATTTTTTTTGTTTTTCAGCCAATTTAAATTCAACCTCAAATATTAAAAACCAATTTAAGTTATATTGCTTTTCAAAAAGTACAGGTTGGAAGATTTTTCGTGGTTTTGATTAATTAAAAAAAACATGAAAAAAAATTAAATAATATCAATATTTATTGTTTAAACATGTAATTTTTGGTCCACTTTTCTTAATTATGTTTTACATTTTTTTTGTTTATTTGCGTTCTTTTTATATCCATCATTCAGTTGCATCGGTATATCTTTCATTGGTACTAAGTATGTATAGAAAACACACGTAGGATCCACGTGGCGAAGCATTAAAAATAGCTTCAAAAGGCCTAGACCTTCCTTGGAATACAAAACCAATCACATTAGTATTTAACGCTCACCATATAGGATTATTTATTCACAATAAAATTAATTAAGAAAAAATGCGACTTTTAAAAGTATTTAAGAACAATAAAAAGGTTAGTTAAAAGGAAATTGAAATCGCATATCTTATTGCCCAGCTGTCATAAAAATCTAGAAGATATTTAAAACCAATTGGTATTTTGCTGTATCGAAGCAAAACCTAATATTTCTGACAATACGAAATGTATAGTAAGGGAAAGTAATGCGATCTCAAAAAATTTCTAATCCGAGTATTCAACGGTATTACTCGCCATAAGTTCTAAATAACCAAGTCTCGCAAAGTGGTGTGTGTTTATGTGCACATGGTTAACTCTATTTCAAAAATGGAAGGTTGTACGAAATTGAAATTACCTATATAAGGTAGGCATCTGCCTGGGATGTTACAGAAACTTTTTAACCAAAATCGACTTAACGAAAGTGCCTACTTTATATCGATTCTCGAAAAAAGAAAATACCAATTTTTTTTCAAACTCGTTACTTCAATGTATAATTAAATGGTGTTTAACATCAGCTAGGTCTTATCTTCATTGAAATAGTCTAACAAGGATTAATTGCCGAATTTTCGATATGGCTTCTTCTAAAATTCCTTTAATTTTGTCTATTTGAAATAATTAGCCATCTCTCATTGTTAGAAGCTATAATAAATGGATAAATACAAACTGTGAAGGAATTTGATAATAGACTAAAGAAGAAAAACAGGAAGTATATTTTCCCAGATTGAAAACAAATTTCCGAAAAAAAAAAGTAGTTTCATAAATATATAACATACCATTGGATAGCTTAAGACTATAGAAAAAACTATTATCTAGCATATAAAATGGGATAAGGTAATGGATAGTGATGAGAAACGCATAATCTTAAGTGATTGTAGTTAATAAATTCTACTTTTATATTATTTAATGAAAACTAAGTAAATGTTTCTATCGAAACTGAATGGTAACCTTTAAAACTTCAATAGATCCAATTGAGTAGTAATGAATTTCAACTCGAAGTAGGAAGGTATTTGATAGTTGTGTGAAGCGCGGACCGCAACAGATTTTTTATCTTTGACTATCGTTTTATTATTGATAGAAAAAAATTATTTGTATTAATTTCTTAAAATATAACTATAATTA
The DNA here is from genome assembly GCA_948150685.1 of Rhaphigaster nebulosa. NCBI lineage: Eukaryota > Metazoa > Arthropoda > Insecta > Hemiptera > Pentatomidae > Rhaphigaster > Rhaphigaster nebulosa. The sequence continues at coordinate 26,521,926 of OX411309.1, forward strand.
TATAAATACACACTAACTTTCAGGATCGTAACTAGGCATTTAGGGACAAGGGACATGAGTGCAAATTTGGTCCCCTTGGTAAATTATGAAATATTTGTCTGGAGCCTCCTTTCCTATGCTTCATATATTTGTTCTCAATAAAACAGTAAGATATCCCATTTGTGCATTCTATTCAATGTAAACTAAAATTACCATTTATCCAAAGAAGTTATTTTACATTGTTGACTATACAGTCCTTATAACTATAAACACATTGACAATATTAATAAGCAAATAAGCATTTGAAATGGAAAATATCCGAAGCAAAATCTTATAGCTAATAAGGCCATGGACATTATAAGGATGGTAAAAGAAACAGATATCTATTAGTTATTTTATACAACTCCTTTAATTCCATAAATTTATAGAGGCAATGCAAAAATATGATGCTTATGATTATTTGATATAATGCACTTGCAGGGTAGTCTAACTATTAAATTTCTGATATTTCAAAACCGTGTAAATCATATTAGACAACTTAAATGGCATTTTCTTTGATTTTTTTCTTCAAAAAAATATCAATTATCTTAGAAAAGTCAATCTCTTTAGCTCGTTCATTTTCAAATGAAAACGGCACCTAACTTTCTAGCCGATTCTGACTCATTGTTGATCTCGTATAAGTGTTAATTATATTCAATTTAGAAATTGCTTTTGCTTTTGTCATCTTAAAATAAAGTATGGAAACAAATATTACAATAGATTGAGCGAAATATCAATTGCGAATCTGAATAAAATATATGGAATGAATTTTAAAAGCCTCAGCATGTAATCAGTATATAGAAAAAAAAATGCAAATGAATGATAATTGGGTTAATATCTTTGCAGCATGCAGCAGTTTCGCAATTATATGGTTCAAAGATCCTGAGCATCATCTATGAGATATGACAATAATTAGCTTTTTTTATTTAAGAATGTGTTTTTTAAATATTTCCATTAACTATGGATGAGGCCTCCATTTTAAATTCGGCCAATTTATATTTAAGTTAACCGAAAGATTTATGGGATTTTTGAAAAAAATACGAAATGGCGGGGTGGTCTTGAAATTAGTATATACAATTTTACGCCATTATTAAAAAAATAGAAATGTCGTTCGATAAAATACTGAAATGAAGGTGTTACTAAACGAGCAACAGTTTTAGTTTAAAACATTTAGTAAGAGTGTCATGAGTCCGGATTTCGTACAGTAAAAAAATTGTAAAAGGTGCAATAAAAACGCCGAAATGTGCAACAAAAATTAAAATCCTGCTATTCACTTCTTTTATGCGCAAAAAAATTACATCTACATTTTTTTTTTAGATAAATTACTGTTTTCCATCATAAAAGTAGGTAGGATGAAGCATTGAGATGCGATGTGTTCCGCAAGTATACTTTTCGCACGATTTCATTTGATCCACGCACTGTGACAAAACGTTTTCTGCCTGATTTTTTTTTATTGCCCATAGATCCGGCTTTAAAGTTTTTAATTATGTATTGCATGGTCGAGTGAGACAATCCCAATATTCTTCTGATATATCGAAAACTCAATTCTTGCCGAAAAAATTGAACAATTTATCTTAGCAGGTAGATCCATTTTGGTGGAATTATCTTTCAATTTTAATCATTTGGCCCATTTTGGGTTTTCGTTTGAATCAGGGATTACCATGAGCTGATAACAAACCGATTATGTGGAATATTGTTTGTTATGATATCCATCAGGTAATTGAAAACGTTTTGAGAAAATGAAATCTTATTTAGTTTGTTAAAATGTTTACATTTCCAATGACTTTTTTATTTTCGGATGAATATGCAATTTTATGCAGGAAAACATACGTATGTTAATCAGGATGTCTTAATTCGTATAAATAAATTGGATGTGGAGAATTTCAAGCTAACGGAAATAAAGTGCAATTGCACGAGAATCAGATATCATATTATGCTAAACAAATAATGTGGCTTTTAATGATGCCTACGTACAATAAAAGTTTCATGCAAAAATTATCAACTTTTTGCGGAAATCGCGAAAATGTATGAACGGGCGTTCTCGAAAAACGGCATGAACAAAGCCCAAAATAATCCTACAGATATTTTTCAAAGCGCTATTACTTCGCAAAGCATTGCTCTACAACTATAGTATTATGAAATATATGTCCTCTAAAATACCTCAAAAATGCCTGAGAAAATCGGTGTTATTCTTGGTTTGGCGGCAAGGGCGTGAGAGCGAAAAGGAAATGTTACATAACGCGAAAGGTTATTATTATTTATAGATGAACTTTTTATTGCAGATAGGCACCATTTAAACCCCGAAGGATGCTCCTAACACAATTATCTGATTAAGCATTACATAATTAAGTCCAGTAATTAAATGCTCTAAACTGGACATTTCGCAGTAATGCAATAAAAAGCCCGATTTTCAAACGTATTTTTGAAGCGCTTTGAAAAATATCTCTTGGACCATTTTGGATTTTGTTCATGCCGTTTTTCGAGAACGCCCGTTCATACATTTTCGTGATTTCCCGAAAATGTATGATGATTTTTGTATTAAATTTTTATTGTACGTAGGCATCACTAAAAGCCACAATTTAAGCACACAAACATGTTCATGCGACAATTACCAGCCATGTAATTAAATGTCCAAAACTGACCATATTTTGTTCTTTTTAATTATTTTGGGAAAGAAACACAGACCGATTTCAACCTTTTTTTCGCCTTCTTAGGGGCTATTACATATTATTTTTTAATTTGCCCGGACCAAAATTTGATACATTTTAAACGTTTAAAAAAATACCTTTTGGCACCTTCATGAATTTATCACCGTGTTGCATCATACCGATTTTATCTGAAATATATAAAAAAATTATTTTACTAGTTATTATCACGTTGAGAAAGTCCCTGGGGGTTTATTTAAAAAAATTAAGATTTTTGATCCTATACCCCCGCCTGGTCTATACTCTTAAGAGGTGAGTAAGGTATATATATATATTTTAAAATAATGACTTTTTTACAAACCTATTATAGATTAGAACTGACTCAATGATTCGAAAATCAATTTTTTTTTAGTTATGAAGAAATTTTATATACATTTTTTTATTCTAATTTTATTTTTAAGAACTTAAGAAAAATCACTGAAGATTAAAATTTAACTTAATTGTTTTTCAGGTTTATCAGATATATATCGACGGAAAAAAGGTCAACGGGCTTAACCCTCAAAAAAAAATATTACAAAATGAAAGAAAAATTTTAAACTGTTTTTTTCGCATTTACAGGTACTAACTTTAGTGTTTTTAGTGTAATAAAATATCTGGTGTGTCCACTCACACGACTTTCCTTACCGCTTTGGTGAAGGTCCAAAATAAAAACTGTTTGCTCTATCTTCGCTAATTTTTATCCGATTGAGAATTTTATTTTAATGTAATGCTTTGTAGAAATTTAAATTATCTTTCAAATGAACATCAAGATTTTTCCGGCAGATGTAAATTTATTAAATTTTAAGAAAACTAAACAAAGTTGAACCGGTTTCCAAAGGAACATTTAAAGAATATCTTATTAAGCATGTTTATAAAGTTAAATACACTTTATCTTTGCTAATATTGGCCCGATTTAGATGGTTCTTTTTTTACTTTGTTGAGAATTTTATTAGCTTTCGTATTAATAAGACATAACCGACTCAGGAAATTCTGAAACGTATAGATCTGTTGAAAACTCCACTTCGAAAATAATACTACACGGTAAGGATAGTAAAAAGATGGCTATAATGTATCTACCTCGTATCTTTGCTGATCATGGTTCGATTTAGATGATATGTTTTTTTTTGTTGTGTTTTTAGAGAATTAAATTATCATTCAAATAATTAATTACAAAATTTACCATAAAATGCATACTTTTCGAGTTAAGCGTAAATAAAATATTCTTTTCGTCATAGCTTTTTTACCTGTATTTTCTGGAGGATGACCTTGTATGTAAATAGTTAGAAAGTTTTAAGTAGAAGACTAGGCAAGTTTCACCAAAATCGTTAGAGCCGTTTCGCTTCAGTCTATAGAAAAACAGGTATTTCGGATAATGTGCAGCCAGTATTGGCAAAAGGGTGTCCGATTGGGTGCATATATATTGGTGGGAAACTCTGCATAGAAAAACACAAAAAAAACAATAAAATTGGTTCAACATATAATCGTATCAGAGATATTCACACAGTCAGACCAATAGCTGAAAATACGTTTTTCCGACTAAGGGGGCTTTGAAACGCATAGATCCGTCGAAAACTGCACATCGAAATTTCGATCTGATTACAATACTGTCATTACCTCATAGTGGTAGGAAAGTAAAAAAACATTGTGGGCCACCACCAAAAATTAACTATAGAACGGAGGAAATCGAAAAGAACCTTTTCAACAAAAAAATTATTTCCCAATTTTTTTTTTTGGAGGGAGAAGGATTAACACCATCGGCCTTTTAGCCATCAATATATACTAATCGTTTTTAAAAGAATATTCAATTGATTAACAACGAGTATAAGTATACCCCTGCATATACATATATTAGGAGGGGATACGTGGTATGGAATGACGACAGATGTGGAATTTCACATCTATTTGTGGCTTAAGACCATGAACATCGTCATGATCATTTACCAATACATTCTTGGTGTTGAATAATATACTTTAGATACAAGTTTAGAACATTGAAGGTCGAGGCCGTTTAAAAATTATCTTTGCCTTTGGTCGTTTGGTTAATAGCGGACGATTAAAGTTGGGATGGGATTTTTATTAAAAACATAAAACAAAGATATAAACTATAAACAAGGATTTTCTAATGTGGTTATTAATTATTAATTAATCTTGCTTAATTGTATCAAAAATATTTATTACTGATCTATTATTTATTAGTTTCGGAGATTGGATTTTTAGAATCCTTGATATCTATTTTGTTTCTTCTAAAAGATTCAAAGTCGTATCATAATTTATAAAGTTAATATAACTGTTTACAGTTATTAACCTTGCCTCATATAAAGTTAGTATATGAGACAAGTTTTTACGCTCTTTATCCATAGAACTGTTCACTGTGGGTTCAGTATGGATTTTCTATCTTGTTTTTAAAAATTTTGAAGAAAAGTGTTGCCAAATTATTTCGTTGTCTAATTTTACAAAAAAGTATCTATTTGTTTTTATTAAAAAAGGAGTGTGCACATAAATTATTACTTCACTCTATTCTATTTTGAGTGTAACTGGAAGTATTTTGTTCTATGTAGATTTAGTTCTTCTTCATTTGAATGGTGGCTTGTTAGTTTTGTTAGAAAAATAAAGAAATTTCAAATTTCATTATCATAAAAAAAGAGAAAGTATATTTTTATCCATTTTGACAATCCCTGAATCTATTTTGAATAGTTTCATCGTGACGTCTGTAAGTACGTTCGTACGTTTGTTCGTACGTGCGTATCTAGTATAAAACGGTTAGCCGTTGAAAGTTAAAATTATGTATACAGGATTATTGTAAAATCTAGTTGTGAATATCCCTTTTTGGTCGTTAGATGATTACCGGAAGTGGTACTTTACTTGAAGGCCATTATTGATTTTCATCAAAATATATTAAAATATAATGCAAAACTTCTCAAATTAGATATATGAGACTTACATATTAATATAAATAATATAATAAATTTTGATTAACATTGGCAGAGCAGAAGTGGTACTTTACTTGAAGGTCATATTAGACTTTCATTAAAAATTATATTAAAATATAATGTAAAACAACTCAAATTTGATAAATAGGACTTTTATATCAATATGAATGTATTTACTAAATTTTGGTTAAAATTGGTGAGCCAAAAAGGGTACTTTACTTGAAGGTCATAATAAACTTACATAAAAAATTATATTAAAATTAAATACAGAAATCATATGGTTCGGTAATAAAGGTTACAAACGCGATTTGGTTTCCAATCCAATTAAACATTTTCATTACTTGTTTTAAGTGTTAAAATTGAGTGTAAAATACTTGTTTTCCTCCCTATTTGTGAGATGAATAAGTCTGCAGCAGGAGAATAAATTATAAGTTAAGTGGGTTCTTCCGCTTCAAAATGCCAAAACTGCTGATTTCCAATGCTTTATTAGTGATATGGACAGTTCTTATATTAAACACGAAGAAATCTCTTGGAAATGGATGTCGCGACACCAAGTGTAGTTTTTGAGATACTGTAATCTTCGGAAAATAGTAACCTAATTCAGGATCACTTTTTGAGCCTTCGATTCATAGTTTAATAGGCGTACAAGGAAGTCATGTGTTGTCCACATCATATATTTTTTACATAAAATTGAAAATTAAATGTGGATGGGCCGGGTGGCGGTCAATAATAACATAAAATAGTGGTAAATATTTATTAAATGCTCACATTTCGACCCATATTGTACGTCTTCATCAGACATTCATTGTACGTTCACCCTCAGACAAGTAGGCGAAGACTGAGTCCACATTTAGTAAATAGTTACTACTTCTCACAACGTTGTTTTTTACCGACACTCGGAATATTTCCATCTTGATTTACCGTACGGTCAACTATCAATAATAAAATAATATTGAAAATGTATTTTCTTTATTTTGTAAGGTCTATGGAAAAAGGGCTTATGACCACTTCCTCTTCTTTAGTACCTATTTTACAATCTGCAATTGATTGAGACCTGAAAGTAAGTGTTTTTATTATTCCTTGATGCACAGTATCGAAAATAAATACCAAAATAGCTCATTTCATAGACTGTTATATCATTTACAAACTTCAAATGGTGATTCCTATGATCATGGTTTTCGGACATACGTCCTTTTTCCAGCTAGCGCATCAATTATTATAGTATTATTGTACCGGACTTGGTGCTTCATTTTTTTAATTTCAATATCTTTAAAAAAGATAAGATATTACTACATATAGCAAAAGGAATAGATTAACATACAAATAAATTAAACGCTCCGTACAAGATACATACATACTTGGAAGAAATTTTCAATGATAACTTAAATCTTAGTATAGTATTAATTACCTGTTCGAAGCTTTTCTACTTTCCTTTAAGAATAAAAGAAAGTTAAGAAAATTCTGTCAACAGGAAATCAACACTACAAGGATTAAAAATAAATAAATAATTATATATACTTAAGATAAATATAAAAAGAAAAACAAAGTGTTCGGAACGAGCTTCCTCATTTACTTTTTGCTCCAATGATATTTAATTTTTATTAATCAATTTTCCTTTTCGACAGCTGCATTGAAGTTTAAAAAAAAGATCAAAATGAATTGTGATCATTAAATTCCACAAAAATTAGCATCATTCCTCAAGGGCGTACGCAGGAATTTCATAAGGAGAGGGGGCTCAAGAGAAATATAGCTGACCTATCTATAATATAAGTAATTTCCGCTTTATTCAAGACAAGTTTTGAATACCGGATGCAAAATTTTATGTGTTGTGGCTTCTTGGGAAAAAATTCCGCTCGTGGGAAAAAATTCCACCGTTTACAATAAAAATATTTAAAATCGGATGTGAATTTGTGATTTGAGGATTTCTGGAGCAGAATTAAGCTCTTTATAATTTCATCCGTTTCAAAAAAAAAATTAAAAATCGGCCGAAAATTTTGGCTTTTTGAGCAGAATTCGGCTGTTTATAATTTTGCCATTTCCAAGAAAATTGATGAAAAATGGACAAATATTGGCATGCTCTAAATATTTCTGGAACAAAAATTCCAAGAAAATTGGGGTGTTTTGAAACCTTCAGAACCCCGTTATAATATGTCGATTTTCAAGAAATTTTTAAAAGGTCTAACGCGAATTCGGGTGTTTTGCTGCTATCCGGAGCAGAATTCAGCTCGTTTTAATTTCACGATGTCATGCCACGTTTTTCATTATCGTAAACAGCACATGATTGCCAATGATGCAGAAGTTCCTGTGACAGCTGTTAGGTTCCCTGAGGTTATCGCGTCTGCCGGGATAAAAATTTCATTTAACGCACAACATTCCTGTTCGTAAAAATTGTTGATTTTTGAATGATGTAATTGGTCTGTTTTAGTTGAACCTAAGGCTTCTACTAGCTTGTTACAAAAGTCTTTGTGGATGAACACAACCCTTAATTCCAACTCTCATAATTAATCCTATAAGAATGTTTTTGTTTCTACTATTTACTTTAACTAATCCTTTAATTCCTTGTGACTTGAGTTGGCTATATGAGGTCATTTACATTTTTAAAACTCAGGTGCAATGTCAGAAGAAAAAATCGTGGTTCGCGGTCTTTTGAGTTGTTACTAGAAAAAAAGGTTTAAGCGCAAAAGCAGCCGCTGAGAAATTTGTGCCATAAAAGGAGAGTCAATTATCCATCGAAGTTCCCGATGATGACGCTGTTCTTCGAATTTAATTTAATTAATTTATTTAATCTTTCCGCACCTTTTCTTTCCAAGTTACTTTTGTTCTCTCTTTCACAATTCAATAATTTTTCTTTTGATTTTTACGGGGAGCGAAGCCTCCTTCTGTCCATCTCCCTTGCGTACACCAATGCCATTCGTAATTTTCGTTTTTAATACATTTTGTACCGTGGATTATTTTTTCTAACATATTATAATTTGGATATTCTTATTTTATTAAAAATGACTACACAAATTTTCATAGAGCTCAATGTAGCTTTTTGGGAAAAAATAAAAGGAAGGAGGGCTTTGGCAAGGTGAGGGACTTGGCCGTTTGATTAACGTGAGTACCTACATATATACGGACGTTAATGAGATTTTTTTTTTAAAAAGCATGCCATAGTCATTATAGAACTAAGATGAGCTTCTGACCTCTGTTTTATTTGTAATGGAAATATTTAATCTATGCCCAGGATCAGGAAAAAAATAAATAAATACACTAATATAAATCAATTATTAAGGTTGTTGATTGAGTTTCGATATAAGAAAAATAAAACTCTCCGAGCAAGGCGAACAACCAGCGGTCTTCATAATCGGCGAACGCACACAACCTATATCAACACTCTGTAGTTGATGCAAAAGGTATTGAATCGTTCACTGGCCTGGGTTCGATCGGCCTTGCGGCAGATATACTTGCGCCGTCATTGACTCGGAACCCTTGACTTTTCTGGCATCTCGGCACCGCTTCAATCATATCGCACCTCTGCTACTAAAGAGTGTTACAATCCTGAATTTTTATATCAGCACAATGCTCTGTAAGCAGTGCTTCTCATTCTCGAATAATATTATAAGCCTTATTACCAATCTCAATAATGTCTAGAAATCTCATAGATACCCTCTTTCACTTCGCATACCCTCCTCCACAACTAGGAGAGAGAATCTGCTCATGGTCAAAGAGAGTGACAAGTTCAGATAGAACTCAGTTTTCGATCTTCAACCCATACCTAAGGGCGAAGCTTCACTATCCTATTAGTACATTGTCCTATTAGCATCAATAGCTACTTTTGATGGAACTCAATATCAAGAATATTCGAAAAGTTAAAATAAATCGATACGTGATCGCGCTGTCTTAAATCGATAGTATCTTAATAAAATGGCCTCCGATAATCCAATACAATGGACCTTATGGATCTTAATATCGAAGATGTCCGTAAAAGTAAAATAAATCGATATGAGAGCGCGTATTCTTGAAATCAAAATTATTTTCATATAAAGCGCTTCCAATAACCCAATAATGGATCTCAGTATTGAGGATACACGAAAAGTTAAAATAAATCGATACAAATACTAAATGAAAATAAGCTAGGCAAAATGAAAACTAGTTTAAAAACACAGTAGGTAATTAAAACATAATGCCCGTAAAAAAAAAAAACAATGATATAAACCTATGTATTTTTTTTTAAAACTTTTAAACACCAATTCAATTCACCTACAAATTGTCAACCCTATAAACTAATTTGGAGGGGCTGTAGAGGTGCACAAAACCCTAAAACTCGCAAAACCCCGCTTGATGTCGTAATAATGGTCAAATTTTTACTTACATTTACCCTATTTCTATAGTATGGTTCTGCCTAGAAAAGAACCGTACATAACGAATTTCAGCTCATTCTATACCCCCAAACAAAAAATGTGTATATATATATATATATATATATATATATATATATATATATTAACCCCCATAATCGTGCTCTATGAGTAACGAATTTAAAATGACGGATCTAAAATGACCCACCTCCATCTGATGGCTTCCAACAAAGTATAATTTCTATTATTATCGAGAAAAATACGACAAAAAAATGTTGGCTTTATTGCTCTATATTACAAAAAATTATACTACTGACAAGCCATTAAATATCGATATGCTTTTAATCTTGGATTACTAATCTTTTGTTATCACAACAGACTTAGATGATCAATTAAACAACAGAATAACACAAATGGCACATCCCGTTCAAACAAAATGTGAAATGCGAATAAAATTGTTTTTTCAACATTTTAATAATGTTTCTTGAAAGGATTATTTACGGTTTAAAATGGCAAATCTGTAGTTTTACTCGGTCTCATATGGATTTAGAAAACAGAAAAATATATTCCCAATATGCGTTTCACAGTCCACATTGGATATATAATACTTTTTGATCACCAAAATGCCGAATTATTCGCATTCAATAATTTGCACTCGGATATACAATAGGCAGAGGTGGATCCAGGGGGTGACGAGGGTGCCAACCGCCCAGGGCCCCGCGCCTTGTACAAAAATTAAAAAAATTAAATTTGATAACAATTTTCTTTTTAACAAAAAATCATAAAAAATTATACTAAAATGAAGCTGAATACGTGAGTTTTGAGAGTAAATCTCAAAATTTTCAAATCACTCCAGGGGAGGGCCCTCAGACCTCTTAGGGGTATTTCCCGGCCCTCCCCCTTCCTCCTCCCCTCACGATAGATCCGCTACCGACGATAGGCTAAACGTGAAAGACACTGATGAGCGCTGAAAAAAATATTTACCTAAAATCATATAGAGCACAAGTCCATCATTAAATGATCTCAGTTTATCAATAATTAAACATTTGATCAGGTGTAAGAGGAAGGAGAATCTAGTATTGCCGAGTCCACGATAAGTTATTACATAATATATAAAAAAAACCTGTAGAGGTACACTCATATTATTTTCCTTCAACATCACAATTGAATCGTTTTCCAAACATTTTAAAAATAAATTATCTTTTGATCAGAGTAATTACAGCAATTGAAATAATTCTTAAAATACAAAACCGAGTTCGTTATCAATTTGTCGAACTCTCTGAACCCTGAAATCGGTGATGAAGTTCGGATTTTCGAGTATTTTATTTTCTCAAATATTAATATTATCAAATATTAATTTAATCAATTAAAATCTCAAATTTCACAAAAAAAAAAAAATGTATATATCCCCTTGAAGATTATTTTAAAAAGCCTTGAAATCCAAAGCTGGTGTTATTTGGAGTATGAAATTGAATGAAATAAGATCATTATTTATATTAAATCATAACTGAAAGGAAAACAATTGCAAGGAAATAAGACTGCAGAATACTTTCTGTGTGCCCTATGTCCATGGTTTTGGCATAAACAACAGTATTTGATCACTCTAAAAGACTTTAAAAAATGTCATACATGTGAGAGTTACGACTTTATTAATGAATAAAGGCCCTCATCACTTCCCCTCCGCTGCCTCACCCTTACTGGGCTGTTGCGATAAACAATCCTATATTCAAAGACGTTTTTTAGGTATTTACTGGAACTTCACATATATTTCATGAAAATAGGGTTGTAGAGAAACTCCTGGGGAACAAATAGCGCTTTGAAAAATGGCTCTAGAACCATTTTGCCCCTTCTTCAAATCTTTTTTCGAGATCGCCTGTTTTTACATTCTCTCAATTTCAGGAAAAAGTTATAATTATTTTTTGCAATACAATTTTTATTATAGATATACACTATTCGCTGTTTTTATTTTATTTATTTTTTTTTTTTGCGCAAAGTTACTGATCGACTTAAATTGTTTAAAACTCATTTTTCGCATTTTTAAACGCTATTGCTTACTATTTTTTTTCTTAAACAAATTTTTCTCACATCTTAAACATAAAAAAATATTTTTCAGCACCTTTGTGATTTGTTTCATAATGCTGCTACATGGCGAGAATTTTAAAACTCGAATTAAGTACTTAACTTATGTAGATATGTGCCTGGGATGTTGCAGCACCTGTTCGCTAATATCGACTAACCAGAAGTGCCATTTTATTTCATCGATCTTACACTTGTTTTACGATTTTCTCGAAAACGGCTCTAATGATTTAGATTAAACTTGCTGAAAGTCTTCTCCTTAAAATCCTTTAACTTTTCATCTATGTAGTACATTTCCCGAGGAAATTCAGGAAAAAAAGTTATGATGAAAAGAATATTTTATTTGCTCATAACTTAAAAAGTATGCATTTGATAGTGAATTATGTACAGAAATGTATGAAAGGTAATCAAATTATCTAAAAACCAAAAAAAAGAATCATTAAAATCGGACCAGTATTATCAAAGATACATTTCATCGGATTAACCAGAAGTGGCAATTATATCATCGATTTTACACTTTTTTACTATTCTCTCGTAAACAGTTCTTTGATGAAAAAATTTTGATGAAACTTGTCTAATGTCTTTTCCTTAAAGCCCTTTAACTTTTCATATATGAAGTATATCAACAAGAAAATGCAGGGGAAAAATTTATAGGGAAATGAAAATTTTACATTTTACATTTACATTTTACATTTTACAATTTTGCACAACTCAAAAATTAAGCATTTTATGGTAAATTAGGTATGAAATCATATGATAAGTAATTCAATTCTCTAAAAAATAAAATTTTAGTAAAGATACAGCGTATCTCATAAGGACTACAGGAGCGTACGGAAGGAGACATATGCGACCGAACCTTCTCTCACCAAACCGCCAATCTGTTAACAAAACACTGTATTGTAATAATATATTGTATTACAATACATTGTAATAATATAAAAGTAGAAATTAGCTGAATAATTTCTATTTTTATATTAATTAATGGAAACAAAATGATTCCATGGAAACTAAATGAAATTTCCATGGAAACTAAACCGAAACTTGTATTATATGAAACAAATTATATTTTCAGCTTGACAAACCAAAAATATTTTGTGTACAGAATTGTAGTACTAATGTTTAAAAAGAACTAATTTATCATACTTTTATGAGAGAAGACTTGAAGAAGTGTATTCTACTGAGTTTATTTTGAGTAGTGCTTATGTGAATTCTTTAAAATTATGTTAAAAAGATTATTATTATAGGGTGGAAAGGGAAAGTTGTGTGATGCGCGCACCGCACCAGATTTTTTTTAATCGAATTTCCATACTTTCTAAACCTTAGATACGCAACATAACAAACCATAATTTATTCAATAAAATTATAATTTTATTGTATTTCTTATTACTGAAGAGCAGGCATTTTTTTCCCGTAACGCATGCTTTTGTATGTTGGCAGGAAGGATATTATTACTTCTTCAAACAGAAGTAATGGTGAAGCTAATGGAATAGTCGGGCTCGATCGGCGGTCTGCTAAAACATTTTTAGATTAGAATACCATAATTGGTTGATAAACACAAATTACAGAGAATTAGCAATTCGAATAAACATCGACCTTATGATAAATCAGTTTATCGCTTATCCGATAATGAAGGAAAAAATTCAAACTCAATCGTCAATTTTTTGCAATGATAATGGCAACAGTTTGCTTATTTGAATGCACTTTTTCGATAGTAGATATGTTATCCATGACGTATGAAGAAAAATCTTCGTGACGTAGGTTAGCAAGCTAAGGCTGGCAACTGGCCCTTACGCAACAAGTGTTTTTTCTTGATCGTTTACGGAAATGAAACGTGATTACGGAACTAAAGTCACAAAGGACAGGAAACTATGGAACTGCGTTATAGTTAATTCAACAATGACCGGATTTTAATTATACCAAATTAAATGTCCAAAACATGCTAATATTATTTATGAAATGATAATATATGACGAAAAAAAACATAAGAAAAAAAAATTAAATTAATAACATTCTTTGCATAATTATCACAATTATGACTTGTTAATACAAGGAAAAACTAATCTGTATGAGAAACAGCAATAATTATCAATCAAATTATAAAAATAAATCTCAAACATTTTTTTAGTCTAAAGCATCTTTATATAAACGAAATAAATAATTGAAAACAGAAAACATTGGATCACAAAACAAACAACTGAATCTCAATATTTTAAATTAAACATTAAAAAAATAATATATACAGTGTACTAGATAAAAATCGGGAAACTTCAGGGGGCGATTTTACACCTTTACAGCAACAAAGAAGTTTACATGGACCATGATCCCATTTCACACAGAAAAGCGGAAAATTTACGTTTTGTACTTTTTTAAATATGTCACGTCTTTTGTTGAATAGAAAGCGATCACTCAAAAACTATTCAAGATAATAAAGTTCCAATTGCACCATCATTGAGTAGACAAAATTCACTTTAAGAAATATAGTTTGTGTTAACAAATCCATTCTAAGGGGACTTTCGGATGGACCAATAGCCAGATTTTTATCTTATATTTAAAATCACTCTTTTCTTGTGAATGTTTTTGTCAGCCCCCTCCTGGGGTATAAATATCTCACTTTAAGAAAACTTTTCCTTTTTAACAAACTTTAATTTCGTATAAATGAATTAGAGATTTCTTTTGGGATTGGTCTTGAATTGGTGTGGAATAAGGCTTCCCCGACAAAGAAATGTTTCGTGAATGAAATTTATTAAATTCACTTTATAGTCAATAAAATAACACGTTACTATAGAATAAAAAAACTTCTTTGTGATATAAAACAAAACTCAAAAAAAAAAAAGAAAATTAAATCCCCCTGTAGAGTCCTCTTTGGTCTTTAAGAAAATCTATTTCAATAAGGAAATTTTTAATTTAAGTAGGTATGTTTTATATTTTTAGAGTTAGAGCTGTGGTAATATTATTTTCTTATTTTAAATATTTAAACATTATTAATTTAATTTTACATTACATTACATTATTAATGTTTATTTTATTTTTATTTTCATGGAGCGTTTCGCTTCATATTTAACTTCAGAATTGTTTTGGTTAATTAACAGATTTTTTTTGTAAAGTTTCATTTCACAATAAATAATTTTCAAATTATTTAAATAATTTTTTACCACAGCACTTAATAAAAATGCAAAACATACTTAGAATACAAGTACTATTGTTGGAATAAATTTTGGTAGTCAGAGAGGACTCTACACGCTCTTGCCTTCACCTAACTTTTTAACTTGACTTTTTTTTGGTATAGTTTTGTTTTATTTCACAAAGAAGTTTTTTGTTCTGTATTTTCGTGTTATTTTATTGATTAGAAACAAATTGAATTTAATAATTTTCATTCTCAAAACACTCCGGAGAAACCTAATTATACACCACACTTTTTGGCAAATCAGGTGCTAATTCTAAACCAATCTCAATAGAAACCTGAACTTCATCTATACGAAATAAAAGAGTTTAGGACAACAATTCTAATAAGAAGAAGGGATAATATGGATGCTAGAAACAATATCAAATAATTAGGAACATAGGATAAACAAGAAGTTTTTAATAATAAAGAATTGACAGAGTTGGCATGTGATTAACGCAAAATAATACAAATTAACAAATTGAAAATGGGCAAAGAGCCCGAAACGTTATTTGTATGAAAAAGTATATAATTAAAGATCATTAATCTAAAGAGAGTTATTAAATTCAATTCCTGATACTGATAAAACTATAAACTGGGAAATCAATTCTAGGCCAATACCTAAAACAAACCTCAATTACCCCCTGGAAGTAGGAAATTTTTTTTGAAAACTGTTTTATATTACATATACAACTTTTATTGATATATTAATTGAATTTTGATTCATTAATGAGGATTTTAAAACGTTAACTTAATTTAAAACAAAATAATATGAAAAAAAAAATTTATAGATAAAAGGAAGCCACTAATTTAACTTTTAGAATATTAGAAATGAGAAAGATGGTGAAAGTGTGGACGGGAAAAAACGACGTAGTTTCTAAAAAAATAAAAAGTTTCTAAAAAATAAAATTTATTTTTATTGGCTACAATGATACATTATTTTTATGTTTTCTGTTAACGTAAAGAAGTTGCTGTTTTTATACCTCAAGCATTTACTCCTATATTAAAATTTATTGTAGTGAAAACAAAAACAGGAATACTTTTTCGGGTAAAAAAGATGTTTTAAACAAAATATTCAAATGTATGCATAGATTCAAAGTATTCAAAGTATAAATAAATTTAATTGCGGATGAATACATTAATTTTTATACATTAATAGATATTCAGACAGCTCATTAAAATTAATTTCCATTAAGGTTAACAAGTTGAGCTAGCACGAAACAGTTTTTAAAATACAACCATAAACATAAACTGCACCATATTTCATGATGATTTTCGAGTTTTACGCCTCAAATAAGACTATTATTAAAAAATATTTGAGCTGAGAGATCAGGGGAAAAAATTTATGAAACAAAGACAAACATTTTTCAGAAACCAAAAGAGCCGTTCGTTATCACTTTTGTTTGACTCAAACAATTATTAGACAAAGGAATGTACTTTGACTGTTTTTATCTCCACCGTCCACCATTTCTTTTCGCTACTTGGAGCTTTTACGACTCGGTATTAATAGCTAACCTCAAAGTCAATTTGAAAAATATTCTGTTGTTTAAAAGTAGGGGCTTACAAATTGGCTAAGGCAATTTTAAATGCGTTGTTACCTCTTACTAACATGCTACTTCAAATACTTCATAAATCTTTCAATTTCATTTTTTTTTTTAATGTATCCTAAAGGAATCAATCTTTACCAAAAAATTATACACTTCATTTTTGGCATGAATGGGTTATTTACATATTTATTTGCCCGAATTAACGCCATACATAGGACTGTATTTATCACTTGGCCCCGGCCTAGGACGCACAAATCGAGGGGACGCTAGCTGAAAAAAAAAGTTTAAATAACAAAAAAATATTTGTTTATGATGCGTTAAGAAAAGTCTTCATTTTTATAAGTGATGTTATTATGCGATAAAATTAAAATTGTCATCATAAAGATTAATTTCTTGATGAAAATTGCCGGACCGACCGCCCAAAATACTCTTGGGCCTCAGAGCGTCTAAACTTTAAACCAGACCCTGGTCATTCAAACCATTTGGATTTTGACTCAATTTAACACCGCCATGGAAGATTTTTCATCGAAGATCTTCGCGTTTCTCAAGATTCCGAACTATTTATTTGTTAGATACGTCTAAAATTTTATCAAAACAGATTAATTAGTTTAGATGAGATACCCATATACTTAAAATACAGGACGACAACATATCAAAATAAAAAAATGTTTTGGACTCCATAAATCGTGTAAATTAAGTGTGAACTCAAAAAATTATTGAGGATTTGACACATTCGCTTTACCTAAGGTAGCTGAGTCCATAAAATATGCCATTAAATACTATTTTACAAACTCATTCTCATTTCAGCGGCGTAATCACGCCATGCTTAAAAATAAAATTGTGGGGTCCAAGGTGTGTGAGGTCTAGTAGGTGAAGGTTGCTCATCAAGTTGCATTGCCACCTCGTCATCATTATGCCTTCTTCTTAACTTAATTTCTTCTCCTTCTGCATCAACCCTCATGCACAAGAAGTTCAAAATTAATGAATTTGAATTGAAAGAGAATGTTGGCTTTTCTTTCTGTCAAAATTGACATGTGATAACTGTTCCAATCATTCCAGGTAAAAATAATTTGCTGTTTAAAATTGAAGATAAACAAAATAACGAATATTGAAGCCAGGGTAAGAACTTGGGGGAGGAGAGGGCGGGGCAGACAAAGGGGACACTTGCCCCGAGCGGTAGAATTTAAAGGGCGGCAAATTTCGAGCGAAATTTTATTTTTTGATTAAATAAAAACAATTTTGTTTATGCTTTTTGATTGTTTTGTCCTTAATTCAGTCAACAGAATGAGTTAACGTTATTGATGATATTTATTTCGAAATATATTACCTAGAACCCCTTTTCTCAGACTTTATGTCAGTTTGTACCACTTCCAATTTTCAGATAACTGGGCGTAGCACTATCTTATCTTAAGACATTAGTATTTATTAAAGAAAAAAAAAATTGATTTAAAAAGTTTATTAAACAAACAAAACAATTTATATTACAGATAAATGTGCTCATAAAATAATTAATTGAAAACAAAGTTATAAAATCTAAAATCAAAGGTAAAACTGATAACACAAAACAAAAACAACAGTGAGAATAACAACACCATAAATTCTGCAGATAAATTCTATTAAAAAATAAGAAATTTGAAAAGTTTTTTTCAGTTGGAAGCATGTTGCTTTTTTATTTACTATCAGAACATCAATGTTAGGCTTGATGGAGTTCGACTTGATTCTTAAGTCCTCTTCAACACTGAGTGCTTTCGCCATTACTATGGTAACGATCCTGAATCATTTTTATTAATTGTAGATCGTGGTTATTCATCATATAATTGATACTTTCAACAATAATTTAAAAAAAAATTATTATCCCTCATTTATCTTACTAAAAAGATAGTTTTATTCATGACATTTATTTGCTTGTTCGAGTACCACCTGAGACGTCCTTGTGTACCAGGGTCTGGGAACCTCCCACCTTGAATATTGTTATAAATCAGTTAACTTTTATTGGAGGGAGGTGAAAGAAGGGGCGGCAAAATTTAGCTTGTCCCTTTCTGGTGAAAATCCTAGTTCTGCCATTGATTGAAACATCTGATAATAAAATATAAATGCCTACTGATCAAATCGATAAGTATGTTAATTACAAAATCGATATCTAGGTTCTAAAATAACACAGGACGGTTATTTAGTTTTTTAAAGTCATACTTCTTTTACTGTTAATATTATGATACAGAAATTATTTATTTCAATAATTATGCATTTAACTTCTTTTACTAATGTTTGCTATTGGTAGAAAAAAAACCATTATAAGAGTAAATTTTGCATAATTAAAGTGTATTGGCATTAGTTAACAAGAATAAACATTAGCAACTAAAAAGTGAGATAAAATCTTGAAATGTCCTTAGACTGAGTCTTTTTATTGTTTAGGAAGCAAATTAGCAAGGCAAAAACTAATAAAAGTTAATGAGTGAAAACTTATAACGTTTCTAATTAAGTGATTGTTGTAGATTCAAATACCTAATGTAATTAATATGAAATATTGAAGTAATAGAACAACTCATAAAATAATTTGTCGGTTAAAAAATGTATGCAAAATATACATCCAAAGATGTATAAAAAATAGATTTTTTGTAGTATTAAATGTGGTATCCTTATGGGATATAAAAAAAATAACTTTACAAGGTAACTGTAAAGATGAGAGAAGATGTAAGTATTCCCTTTCCTTTAAGCCATTAGAATAATTTATGATATTTACAATGTGATACCAATCAAGCAAAACCTAAATTTTTAATATGCAACTAATATAAAGTATAATCTTTCTAATAATTGGAGGTGTTGATAATAATTTTTTTAAAGGATATACAATGATTACCAACAATATAACAGCTGAGATGGAAAGCACTAACAAACATCATGTTGAATAGCATTCCAACTTTATGAACATTTGGCGTTAAATAAGTTAAAGATAATACATATATTTATTACTGGTACTTTTACTACATAATTATTTAATTAGACTAATTACTGTAATTGCACTGTCATAAACTTTCAATTGTGTATACAAATTATCATCACTCTCATTTTTCCCACTTATTAAGCAGTTTGTTTTAAAAATAACAGTAAAAAAAACTAATAAAAAGTCATATTACATGAAGAACAAGTAAAGTTTGACCTTGATTGGAACGCATTCAAGGAGTAAATGATTATTAATAGAAATAAGAATTAAAATGGAAATAATATGATAAGGAACAAGCAATCACAAACGAGATTGAAGTCCGAATTGCTTAAGATCTTTCATAGGTCAATTGTGTACATGGAATTTGACATTCTAGATTAATCTTACAAAGTTTTATCAAATGCAAATGAACTAAAGTAATTACTCAATTTTAATCTAATTAAAAATGTAAAAATAAAGTAAAAATGCGTAAGATATAAAACATTAAACTATTGGGTAATGATATATATTAATGAAATTATGTACATGGCACTTTAATAAATATTATATAATATAGTTCATGGTGTTAGGACTAATTATTATAATAAATATTTTTTTAATATCCTCAATAACATAAATTGATTATAATAATAAATTATTTTATGTAAGTGCCATGAAGTAGAAACAAACATAATTTCCAAAAATTATTGAATGAAAACAAATTAGTAACCATATAATACAACTTGTTAAAATCTGATAAACTAGTTTAAATATTTACTTTTATAGAGATAATGCATATATCTTTGTTGTATTTAATGAAGAAATCATTTGAAACAACCTTTGTTACAATGACAATTTAAATAAAACTCTTTATGGAATATGTTATAAACAATTTTAATATTTTAAAATTACAATGGAAAGTTATTAATTATTAGCTAATTTTAATCAAATAGCATTTCTTAAATAAATAAAAAAAAAATAATGAAAATACTTACTAAACATTATCTATATATTTTTCTAATATGTTAATTTTATAATGCATTCCTTAAAATAAAAATCTTCATAAATGATTATGTGTCAAAAACTTTAATTTATAGATTGTTAAAAACCTTCAAATAGTTAAGAAGTTTCACAAATCACATCTTCAAGAGATCCATAACATTTTTTAATCAAGGTCTGCAAATAAAATTGTTATTAAATTTTGTTCAAACTCTATTCACACAATATTCTTGAAAAAAAACTCATATTGAGTGAACTAATATGTTTTTTACTGAAAGCAACTGCTTACTGAAATAAACAAAAAAAAAAGTTATATTAAGATTTAATATTTTTTAATAATGGTATTTGAACAATGACTTGGTATATAAAATTTTGAGGGGCAATGGCTTTCAAAATTAGATAATGTAAATTGCATTTCATCTTACATTTTAAACCATTGTTATTAAATGAGTCGTTTATTTCCAAAATCATTGAAAATTTTTCAGGAAATGGGCAAAAATATATTTTTTATTCCAATTGTGGTATCAAAACCAATTAAAAAAAAAATCATTAAAAAATTCATTTGTAGTGCATATTTCCAGAGATCATTGATTATTTAAACAATTACTAAACAGCATTTAAATTTTATGGAGGGCCGCTTTTGGAAAATTAAACTTCAAGACTGGTTTTGGATCAAAGAACATTGATTGGGATTCGTTTTGAAAGAAAAAATGGAATACGCTTTGGCTCTGAAAAATAGATTGGCATTGTATTTTAAGCATTTTATTTTCCCTTTATTATAATAGTACCATATGATCAATTTATTTTATATTTTTATTCAAATGAAAAGGTCATAAAATGCATTTGATTAATTTTTTTTTTAATACTTAAGATAAATGTAATAAAATTCCTTGAAAAAAAAAATAAAAATTCCAATTGTACCTAGGTAGGTTAAAATAGTTACACATCAAATAGGCAATAAATCAAGAGTATTAATAATAGAACAATAAAATATATGTAACATGCATATTAACACTATTAAAAAAATAAATAAAATTGAACATTGAAATAATAGTATTTAAATTACAAAAAAAAAAAAACAGAAATTTTTTTTCCAATTATATCCAAGTTTGTAATGGCATATCACAATAATCAGTTACCAATTACTTCAGCAGTTGAAATGTGCTCTTCTGTAATATTATTAAATTTGGCATCATTAACAGGATTTTCAAATGCAACTTCGTCTTCCAGGTCACAATTTTTTAACAAGATATTTTGTTTTGTGATAAGAATTCTGGTTGCATCATTATCAGTATCATCCGAAATTATCTCGTCCAGAGGCCTATTTCATAATTAAGTACAAGTATAAGTGGTAAAAATACTAGTGGAAAGATTTGTTTTTAGAGGTTACTGGTTATTTATCATCTTTAGATATTAATAATTTTATTCAATTTTTTTTTTTAATTTACTATTTTTAATATAACTATTTTAAATGTTATAGTATTTTAAGATTTTACAGTGTTAGTCATAGGCGTAGTAAATCATAGGATAACTTGTACTTGTACTTTATTATGAAACGGGGCAGGCCTTCTCCAACTTCCTTTACTACTAAGTTGTTAGAAAAGTTTTTGTGTATAGAATAAATGTTATTTAAATTTCAGTATAAAATCTACACATTAAAATTATTCTTCAAAATTAGGCCATCATTACCAATTACTTTAATCCATCTTTCTACCAGAAGTTAAATTTGGTTGTCCTTGGTTTTCAAGGGGGGAAACTCCTCGCATCCTGATTTGACATTTCTGTTGTTTTTGAAGTGACACCCTTTCAAAAAATGTGCCATTGACCGTAAAAGACCACAGCCAAACAGTGCAATATCAGGGCTGTAAGGAGGGTGGAGTAAGATTCCAACACACTCTATTTCTGAGAATATTTCTTTGATTAAGAGTGAATCATAGGCAGGAGCATTGTCTTGCTGAAACATCACTTTAATATGATTGACCAAAGTAGGGGACTCCTCTTTTAAAACTCTATATGTTCTTTCGAGTTGTTCACAGTAAAGCTAAATGTCAAAAGCCCTGCCATCTGAAACCAGATCACAGTGTAAAACATCCTCATAATTTCACCAAAAACAAAGTATTACCATGAAGGTTGTTATTCCCAGAATTGCCTGAATTAAAACGCTATTGTATTATGATGCACCACATTTTCTCCTTCCATCCCACAAATTTTCTCAGCAGCTGCCTTCGCAGTTAATCTTTTTTTTCCAGTAATGCCCCAGAAGACCGCGAATGACAATTTTTTCTTCTAGCATTATTAGTGAAATTTATAAAATGGAATGAACGGTAGAGACAGTTGGTATGTATAATTGAATAAAGGATTAGTCAAAGTAAACAACGATATATACATTGTTCACATCAGTGTTGAATAAGGATTCAAATGGAGACTTTAATGTCAGCAATGAATTAATGCAAAAAGATTTTTGTAACAACATAGTATTTGAACACTTGTATTTCCTTCAAAATTGTTTGACAACTGAAAAGATTTGTGTATAAATCCAAATCATTATCGTCTTTCCATGATTCGTCTTTCACGACATTCAAGAGTTTTAGCCCACTTTTCTGGCTGAAAATATCTTTTTCTTACATTCACTACAAGAGACTCAATAATTTTCACATGTCTTTTTTCTCTTTTATCTGACATAATTAAATTGGCCTCTTCACAAAATTAAAAAAAAAAAAAAAAAAACCTCTACACAACACCAAAACTAACACAACATCGACAGTGTGTGATTAAGAAATGGCTGATGAAATATTTTGATTAGGTTGAGTGATTTGGACGGATCAGTTTTACCAATTTTGAAGAACTCTTTATTAACTACAAAAAAACTGCGCAGGGCGGTTTTGGAAATAAACATACTTTCAAACTACTTTTTTTAACATTTAGGCTCATTTTGGGAAAAAAATATCTGTACAATTGGATTCCTTGGGTGTTTTTACATAGGAATCAAACTTTATCTCAATTTAAAAAAAAAAATAGATTATGGTTCATTTTGGAAAAGAGGGAACCAAATATTAGAAGTCCTATAGTTAAAGATTTTAGTTTCAACAATCGTAAAGTTACTTAAATAAAAACTAAAACTTTATATTTTAAAAAGTAAATGTTACAGAGTTGCGTGGTTTTTTTAATTGAGGGGTCTGCTAGAATAAGGAGGCTGCTCCCAGGGTAGCTCCAGTCTACAAAATTTTGGTAAATTAAAAAAGTTATTAAAAAAAGGTCAGTCATTGTTATTGTCCCCTATTCTTCTAAACAATAGAATCATTTTATTATAAACTTCATATTCAAACTCATGAGGAATGCAAAGAGTTTTATGAATATATCTCCCAGGGCAGAGATATGGACAGTCAGTGTACAATCCATTGCATAAGGATAACTTGGGTAACATTTATTATTTTATATAATTCTTGTATGAGTATTGGATATATTTTTGTTATTATATTTCATATTAAAAAAAAAAATCATATTTGTATTTTTTTTATATAAGGCTGTCTGTTTATTTTCTAATTGCTCCTTGTTATATTTTTAAAGTTTATGGTGTATATAGGCTTGTTTTTTTTTGTACAGCAGGCTCAAAACTTGATTTTGTAAAAACAATTAATCACCATTCATACTTTTTAATGCACAAATTTTATGAAATAATTAAATGAATCACCATTATGCCCAGTCTCAATTTTTTTATTGTATCATGACAAGATGTAGCTTTCGGCGCATTGTGCCATATTCATCTGAAATTAACAATCATCGTATAGAAAAATATGTAATTAATAGAACTGCTATAAATGCCAACAGGAATTTAAGCATCTTACCTTGTAATTTTTGATTCATTATTTATATCCCCTCTTAGATTGTCATGATGCTAAAGAAACTGAGGCTGGGTAGAATGGTGATTCATTTAATTAATTAATAAAAAACAAACAACCCATTGCAACATTATTTCATAATTTAATTTTACAATTATATTTTTAGAATTTTTATTATTGTTTTGTTCCTATTTTAATTTAATTATTTTACTCAAGAAGTTTTGTATCCTAAGTGATTGGATTGACATATTCTTTTATTTCTCCCACCCATCTTTGCCTTTCATTCAGCTAAATTATACCAATAATGTCTGAAAGAATATTCTGTATCCTGTAGCACTAAATTTAGATACAACAGTGAAACTGTGTTCCAAAATAATATGAAGCAATATTTTCATACATAATTAGGCACAATTTTACAATGCAGCCACCTTATTAGTAGCAGTCACCCCACTACTGCTCTCTAGCGTCATTTGTGCTAACTAACTGCTTTCTATTCAATTGAAAAATTGGTATTCATTGGAATTATTAAAATTGTTACTCCTTTAATGACAAATCATTTAAAATTATAAGTTCTGTCGATTTCCACTTGCTCAAGAGATATCCGGATCCTTTTCAGTTAAGGTTGGTACCTTAACATAATTTGAATTATTACTTTAATTATAACTTCCCCAGAACACCGGAAGTTGAAACCACTTATAATTTTAAATTATATGTTACAGGAGTAATAATTACAGGAGTAATAATTCCAATGAATACGAATTTCACAATTGAATAGAAAGCAATAGTTAGCACAAATGGCACTAGAGAGCGGTGGTTCACAACTGGCAAGGTGGGCTTCATTGTAAAGTTGTACCCAAAATTATTTTCATAACAGTGCAATAATAAATCAGTATAATAATAAAATTTGCTTAGCTGAGGATGTTTCGAGGTTTTTGTGTATATCTTACTTCTTGGAAAATAACAATAGTAGACGCTTTACAACCTGGAGCAGCCTTGCTAGTCTCTGGATGTACAGTGAGTCAAAACCGACATTTGATAATGGTTGAAAATAAACAAGTTATACAATTAAAACATGGTTATTTTCGAACAAACAATTTATTAAGTAACATCATTTATCAACATAATCATAAAATAATTTCTTTAATTTTATAAATCTTCAAATAACAAGAAAGATAAAATTAATAAAGTATTAGCAAATTACAACAATTTAACAGTATTTTTTGAAAATTTAAGTTTAGTATTTTGTGTGCTGCCCTTTTGCTTCAATAGCAGCTTGAAGTCTTCGGAGAATAGAATGGATTGTTTGTGGTGGTTTATTTTATTCTATTCTTCTTGAAGAGCATTTTTAAGACCTCCGTTCAAAGATATTTTCTTTGTCCTAATATTAATGCCCAAAATCCGCCACAGATTTTCTATTGGATTGAGATCCGAACTCTGAAGAGGGATTTTGAGTTGTCGAGGACATTGTACAACAACCAATGGTTCATGGCTTTTGCGATCTGCTTTGGGTCATTATCATGTTGGAAAATGAAATATTTTTTTTATGCCCAACATATCAGCACTTCTCCTTAAATTATGGCACAGTATATCAATACAATTAGCAGCATAATTCCAGCAATAAATGTAATTTTCCAACACCAGAGGACACCATGTAGCCCCAAACCATAATCGATACCCCTCTATGTTTAATTGTAGGAATGAGATTTCTTGGTTCAAACTGAGCATTTTTTTCTTTTTCAAACAAATCGTCTCCCATCAGAACCATAAATTTTGAACTTAGATCATCACTAAAAGTAATTTTGTCCCAAAAATCTAATGACTTTGGTACATGCTCTCTGGCAAAAGATAATCATTTTTTCCTGTTTATTTCTGAAATTAAAGGCTTTTTACAAGCAGCTCTCCTGAAAAATTGGCCTTCATGCAAAACATTTCTTATTGTTTGCGAATGCACTGAATTGCCACTTTGTAAAGTGAATCTTGGACTATGAGCACTGGTTTTTGGGTATTACTTAATTCTTCTAATAATTTCCCTCTTTTTTCACTGAGTTAATATTCGAGGTCGGCCTTTGGTTGGTAGATTATAAATATCAGTGTTCTGATACTTTTTTACGACACTTCTAACAGTAAAAAGACTTAAATTTAATTGAATCCCAATGGTCTTATAAGTTAATAACGAATTTCGGAGGAAAATATTTTTCACTTTCACAAATGGAGAATTCTTGGGGGCCATCTTGCAAATAACACACTGGTGCACTCTAAGTGCGAAAGAAGACTAAATGAAATAAAGAAAATTGGTTTAGACCTGCTTCAGATGTTGTTTACAACGAAAACTACTAGGATTAGTGAATTGTCAATACTTTATTAGTGCCCATGTTTATGTTTTTATCGTTATCATTAGTTTAAAATAATGGTGTGCCATTTATTTTATACATATTTTTCTTTAATTGAGCGTGAATAAAAATGCCATATGTCCTATTGAAATCACTTCCTTTTTTGAAGAAACACTGTCTATTTCTCCCAATATACCAGGAAACAGGAATTTTTTTTGTGTTGTATATTTTATAATGCGATATTCATCACCTGCAAATATACAACACTGAAGATAATGGTTGGAAGCATATTGTAGATTCAGTGTATATTTGTCAGAAAGGAGTCAAGGTGAACCTTATCCAACAAACATACACTGAATTGATTGTATTTACATTTAACTATTCATATTTATTTTGATCAATTCATTTAAACTACTATGTTGAGAAAAATCTATATACATTTTTGCACCTTTTAGAGATATATAGTACCTCACAAAAATATTCGCAAAGTTTCTTCTTTCTTTTTTAACTACAAGTCCTAAAAATTAATGTAAAATGAAAAATATGTTTTATATTAATTTTGTTAAATTGTATTTAAAATAGATACATCACTTTACAATGAAAAAAATATAACATTTATTCACAACAATTTTATCAAATTCATTAATGAATTTGTCACAAAATTATTCTTATTTTTTGTACTTTTTAAAATTTTTGATCATTTCACATTTTAAATATTTTTTAGGATAGTTTCTGAATCCTAGGATAGTTATGGAGAATGACTTTAAATCTATTAAGCATAGATTTAATCAACTCACAATTATAATTTTGGGAAATTTGTTTCCATTCATTGAGCAAAATTCTCTTCAGTATAATATCATGTTTACGAATTTGTAACTTCAAATAAGCCCATACATTCACTATAGGATTGAGATCACGTGATCAAGGAGGTGTTTCTGGCACTTTAGGGCAATTATAAAGTAACCACTCCCATGTTATTAGTGCCCTACGCATCAGGTAATTTTCTTGATAATAATGGAATGTTCTTTCGAAGCGTAAATTTCCAAGCAAAATTTCAATATATTCATATTTTTCCATTATTCAGTCCACAAATATGTTCCCCACTCCATTTTTCGCAAAACAACCCCAACCATAACCGAATCTCATCTATGTACGTTAAATCAGTACGTTTTTAACAGTATGTAAACCCTGAATGTTCTTAGAAGAGAGTTCTGCCTTGGGATGGCCCAATTTTTATTGAAAAGTGGTGCATCTTCAATAAAAAAAAAATGAATATAAAACATTTCTTTCATTTTATATTAATTTTTAGGACTTGACTTGAAGTTAAAATAGAGTAAAATTACAAATATTTTTGTGAGACATTATAGGATATACTTAAAATATATGTAGGTATATACGTAAACTTGCACATGGCACCTACTTCAAAAAGACTTCCTTTGGCATCATCAAACAAAGCTAGGTCTCTATTGAAAATTATATTTTGGGAGGAATTGAACCCTATCTATTGGAAAGAAACAGAACTGATGTAGTTCATATCGTGAGGGAGGAACTGTGCTATAGATTCAACCGCCAATTTTTGGCGCTACATTTTAATTTAAAACTTCTTAGATTAAAATTAAAAAGTTCAGATTAAAAAAAGTTATCAAAGCATAATATGAATAATAAAAGAAAAATCATTAGAAACTTTTTCTATTGTGCATGAATTGTTATTAATGTGTTATTTAATCAAGGAAATTTGAAAAATTGATTTTTTAAAATTGTTCGTTTTTTCAATAATTTCTGAAATGATCGATTTGTCCAGTAAATGCAAGCTAACCCCTTTCGTCTTTGTCAGTCGTAATATTAAGTTCCTTAATATAGATTTTAAGAGCCTGTCCTGTCTTGGTCAATGCTGTCCCACTCTTCTGTTATTTAAATCTGCTTCTGAAGTGCTTTCTTCGCTATTCCTAAAGATGGTTATCTAAATTGAAAGGGCTGGCCACTTGAATTGTTAAAATACCATCGTTAAAGTATTTGGTGACATTAGTATTATTACGTATTATTACGTTATCTGATGTGTACACCGCATGACTTCCTTGTACGCCTATTAAACTATAAATCGGTGGCAGAATAAGTGATTCTGAATTTGGTTACTAGTTTTCGAAGATAGTACTATCTCAAAAACGACATTCGGCGTCGCGAAGTCCCTCTATTGACACACACAGTCACAAGCTCTTGTTTCTGGAGGTCTCATTCTGTTATAATACGTCATTTTTTTTCAGTCGTTAACAAGTTCTCAAGAGATTTCCTTGTGTTCCGTGACGACAGTAGAACTGTCTATGTTACTAGATAAAGTATTGGAAATCGATGGTTTCGACATTTTAAGAGGAAGAACCCGCTTAACGTATATATTTTTCTCCTGCTGCCGAATTGTTCAGCTCACAAATGGGAAGGAAAACAAGTATTTTACATTCAATTTTAAGACAAGTAATAAATTTTTTTAATTCGAGTGGGGAAAAAATCGAGTTTGTAAGCTTTATCACGGAACCATAAGATCTCTGCATTAAATGTTAATATAATTTTTGATAAAAGTTTGTCACGACCTTCAAGTAAAGTATCGCGTCCGATTTGCCAATTTAGTCCAAAATCTAGTACGTTAAATAAATGAATATATAAATCATAATTACCAAATTTGAAAAGCTTTGTATTATATTTTAATCTAATTTTTGATGGAAATCAATTATGATCTTCAAGTAAAGTACTACTTTCGGTGATCATGTAATGACTAAAAAGGGAGCTTCACAACTAAATTTTACAACAATCCCAAATACAAAATTTTAATTTTCTAAGGCTAACCGTTCTTGAGTTATGCGAGATACGCATGAACGTATGAGAACGAACGAACGTACATACAGACGTCACGACGAAACTAGTAAAAATGGATTCAGGGATGGTCAAAATGTAAATTTCCGTTAAAATTTGAAAACCGAAAATTTTCGCGGTTACAATACTTCCTTTACTACATACAAGGAAGTAAAAAGAAAAGTGGCCATAAAATCAGCATTTTAGCTCAATTACGAAAACAACATTCAGCAATGTTGTTTTCGTAATTGAGCTATTAAACATTGAAGTTAGCTTCACAACGCTGTTATTTTTCATTTGTTTCTTAAAAATTGTATGCTTCATAAACATATGCATATCATGAGGCGTTCAGTCGTAAAAAATGGTATCTGCATTTTTGTGAATTCAAATTTTGGCTAGAAATGATTCCTTTCGATTGATTCCAAAGGTTGTTGAAAGACTCTGTAGGAAACTTGTTTTCTTTAAATAATAAGGTTTTTATTAAATTATGTTGACTACCTGCTGGTTGAAGGTAAATCATAGTAATTAAAAAACATTTTAACAATGTAAAAGTTTTCATTTTGTCAGACACCATGTTTTGCGAACGAGTGCCTCATATATATTTATAAAATGTTTTAAAGAAAAAAAACTATGTCTATTTATAATGAAACAGAGTTTGTTTTTTTTCAGCTTCATATTCAATTCGAGTTCCATTTATATTAATTTTTTATTAATATAGTACCTATCTGTTAAGACGTTTTCACACGGCCTGGTAAATATCGGAGTTGGATTCGACTCCGATATAATTTATGCTGAAAGCCTGCGTTGCTTTAACATTGTCCGATAATCATCGAAGTCTGATCCTACATTTCCTGTAGGAACAATATTCTAAAACGAAGAAAAACAAGATCAGTGGCTTACGGAGGGGAGAGATTGGGGAATATATTCCCCGAAATGTACAAATAAATTAATAAATAAAATAAACTTTATATTTTAAGTAATATTTTTGAATAATTTTTTATCCAATTTTCAAGCTTATCCTTAAAACTTACTCCCAATTTGGCGATTATAGACATTTAGGTGATTATTTTCCTTCTTATTAAATTCCCTTCGAATAAAAAATTTTGTATATGCCCCTAAAGAAGAGGGAATGTTTATCCTGTAAACTGTTCAAGTTATGTTGATGGTGCTTTCCGTAATCTATATTGATTTCTCAGAGAAGATGAAGTTTGTAGGCGGCAGCCCTGGTCAACGTCAGGAGGACCAACGATAGAAATATCCTGCCAGTGCATAAACAGTCCTACTGCAGCCCTTGCAGATCAGTCAAATTTGACATGTTAGAGGTATGGTGATATTGAAAGACCGTACGCCGTATTACTCTAAAAATTATCGAAATTTTTGACTATTTTTTTGTTTACGCTAAATATCTCTTTTTAGTAGCTCAAACATGGTTATATCCGGTGTTAAACAGCTCAAAATTGGATAACTTTTTTGTTGGAAACTTTTTTTTTCTAAAACTAACAGCAACTGTGCTACAGAGCTTTCTGAATTTTTTTTTTTTTTTTTTTTTTTTGGTAATTCGCAAAAGCATACATAGTATTTTGGTTTTCGCTAAATATAGGTTTTCTTAAGTGACGTAGCTCAAAATAGTACATATTAAATATTAAAATACACTAAATTTACTATAACTTTTGGGAAAAACTTGTTTTTATAAACTTGATAACTAGTTAGCTACTATGCGCTAAAAATAATATGCATTATATGTGTAAAAAAATCTGGTGCGGTGCGCGCATCACACAACTTTCCCTTACCGCCCTATAATAATTATCTTTTTAATATAATTCTAAAGAGTTCACATAAACAATACTTGAAATAAACTCAGCAGCATTCAATTCTTCTCCCACTTAAGTATAATAAAATAGTTTTTAAAACAATTTTAGTACAATAATTCTGTACACTACCTATATTTTTTAACTTTGTCAAGTTGCAAATATGTTTTAAAAGTTGCTGGTTTAGTTTCTATGGAAACATTTTCTTTACATTAAATAATGTGAAAGTAGAAATTATTAAGAATAAATAATAATTAAATTAAATTATTTTCGCTTTTGTATTCTTAAATTACTTTATTACACGGCATATTGTTTACAACAGATTGGCGGATTGGTGGGAGGAGGTTCGGTCGCTTCTATCTCCTTTCGGATGCGCTTGGTTATCCATCTATTTTATGCTCTTCATAAAATACCTGTATCTTTGCTAATACTTGTCCGATTTTGATGATTTCTTTTTTTTTTTTTTTTTAGATACTTTAATAACCTTTCATATAATTCTGTACATAATTGACTATAAATTGCATATTTTTTAAGCCATGCGAAAATAAAATATTCTTTTCTTCATAACTTTTTTCCTGCATTTTCTCGGTGATTTACCACATAAATGAAAAGTTAAAGGCCTTTATGAAGAATAATTTTGGCAAGTTTCATCAAAATCGTTAGAGCCGTTTTTGAGAAAAATGTAAAAAAGTGTAAAATCCAAGATATAATAGCTAATTCCGGTAAGTCCGATGCGTTGTATCTTTGCTAATACTGGTCCGATTTTGATGATTCTTTTATTTTTTTTTTAGATAATTTAATTACCATCCATACAATTCTATACATATTTTACCGTAAAATGCATACTTTTTAAGCTATGCGTAAATAAAATATTATTTTCATCATAACTTTTTTCACTGCAAATCCTCGGTGATGTACCATATATATGAAAAGTTAAAGATCTTTATGAAGAATAATTTAGGCAAGTTTAATCAAAATCGTTAGAGCCGTTTTCGAGAAAATTGAAAAAATGTGTAAAATCGATTATATAAAGTGGCACTTCCGGTTAGTCGATTTTGACGAAAATGTTGCTGTAACATCACATGCATGTGCTAAGCTTAAATATGTAATTTCAGTATCGTACAGGTTTCCGTTTTTGAGCTAGACTGATCACATACACACAGACCATTTTGCGAGACGTGGTCATTTGGACTCAGGGGACCTTAAAACATGTATTTCCGCTGAAAACTCGAATTCGAAAATTTTCACGATCGCAATACTTCCCCTTACTATATACTTCGTATATAGGTAAGGGAAAGTAAAAAATAATATGTGTTAATATGCATAAACGTCTTGGAGTGATGTCCTGTCTCTTATTGATGTGTTTTTTAGACTGTTGATGTGAGATTTGCTGAATTGGCGAACCATTGGCTTGTTATTTGCTTACCGGTATTTTACTCAATGCTTTGTGCTTGGAATTTTCTATTAACATCTTAACCATTAATTAATGTCTAATATTAAGATTTTGCTCTTCTATATTAATTTTTTTTAATTGTTTTTTATATTGTTTCTATTATGTTCCATTTTTACAAATTGTTTTTAATAAGGGGGTTTGAAAATGCTATCTCAATAACTCCGTTCACAGGCCTGGAGCTGTCTAATAATTGTGACTTTTAGTTGTCACCACTTGTTGTTCGTTTGGGCGGCCAAGGTAATGAATGAATGACAAGTCTCTGGTGGATGTGTTAGGTGGAGATAAGTCAGGTTTACTCCATTGCTTCGATGATAGTGTTAGTGACCTCGTCATCGATGATAGTGTTAGTGACCTCGTCATCGATGATAGTGTTAGTGACCTCGTCATCGATGATAGTGTTAGTGACCTCGTCATCGATGATAGTGTTAGTGACCTCGTCATCGATGATAGTGTTAGTGACCTCGTCATCGATGATAGTGTTAGTGACCTCGTCATCGATGATAGTGTTAGTGACCTCGTCATCGATGATAGTGTTAGTGACCTCGTCATCGATGATAGTGTTAGTGACCTCGTCATCGATGTTAATTTGAACTTGATGGTAAGTCCTAAAATAATAAAATCTGGCAGCATCTCTTGTTGGTAGCAGTCGTTCTAAACTCAATTTGTTCTTCGTCGCTAATATTACAAAGTGGTGATAGCGTAACTTGTTTTTTAATTCAAGTATTAATTTTTATTTAATGTTTTTTAAAACAATGAATGACGTTTTTTGGATAAAACTTATTTATATCATTGATATTGTTGCTTTCCGTTGTACATTGTCTTCACAGAAATTTAAATTTTTAAAAAGATAAATATGAGTATATACTCATATTTATCTTTTTAAAAATTTTAAATTTTAAAAATATATATTTATTTTAATTAGATTTGCAAGAAGTTTGTTCATAAATTCATTTATTTACAAAATTAAAAGCTTTTTTAAATCTTTGTGGATTTATCCAATTTTTCCTTCATTTTAGGCTCTGAGTGAAATCGATTAGTATAAGGATATGACGTAACGATGAGCATAGACATCTTTGTTGGTCGAAATTCGGCTAAATTTTTTCGATATTGATGGTAATATTTATTTCAACCTTCCTAAGTGTTCACTTAGGTTCATGTTTACCTAAATGTTCATTCCATCAGCAACATCGCAGCTGATATAATATGTTTCCAAATCTTGTGCACCGTATTGGTTATGTTATCAAGCTCACGAATATAAAGCAATTTCCTTACAATAATTTCCAAATTTTGATGGGTCAACTGTTGATCACGTCGAGGGTAATTCCGAAGCGACGAATCAGCTCTTCAATCACCCCGATTATATTGACTGGGGTTGGTGGATCTCAAAAAAATCGTAAAATGAGGTATTACCGTCATTATTGTCCTACCTTGCGGCCTTTATTTAGACAGGATTCATTCTATTTTTTATTAAAACGCGATAGAAATGTTTGGTTCATACCTGACTTCCTCCTGGTGATCCGGTATTTGCTGAGGGAAATCACTCCTAAATTTCTCCAAGAAATTCACAACATCACAGTCACTGTCTAAAACTAAAAAAAATTAAATATTACTTTGTTGCATTATTGGTTTTTTGTGGAATATGTGATACTTGGCTATACTCAAAAAATGAATAGGGGTGTAAGCAACGAATCTTTTCGTCTTTTAACTAATGTTAGAAGTGTCAAAACCTTTTATATCATCAACTTGTATTACTCAACTCTTATCCATCCAAAATACAAAGTCCGCTTGTATATTCAAATAGTTCGAACAAATGATTTTTTTCGCCTCTTGGACCACTGTGCTCCGTACAAAGTAACCAAGGAATCGTTCACCAGCTATCTTCTCAGTGCAAGTATCTGGCTGTGAAAAAACTTTGACCATTTCTTGGAACTTTGAGGATTTATCAAGTTTAGAACAAAATTTATTCTTCCTATGGCCATATAGGGCGGACGTGGTGTCATGACCACTGAAGGCGTGAAGGAAAATAATTGCATCCTATGAATTGCGTTTAAATAATCTAGTAGAATAAGGAACATCTGCATGTTCACCTTAACCAGATTTCTGGAAATAAGTGTTTTCTACTCTGAAAGCCAAACTTGTTAGAAAACCAGAAGATCTACAAATATAAAGTTATAGTAAATTATAATTTTGAAAAATAAAATATATTTTATATATATATATATATATATATATATATATATATATATATATATATATATATATATATTATTTTTTTCAAAATTATAATTTACTATAACATTTAATATATTTAACACATATATTTATATTAAAAGTAAATATCACTCGGTTTGCAAATACATGGATGTTCATTTTGGTGAAATAATCTTTACTGTGCAAGAAACTTCACCATTTTCATTTACAAAAATATCGTCTTACAATGTCATGTCTGTTTGACAGCACCAAGAATCGATACTTAAAAGAAACTTATTCTCTTGGACATAAGGCAATAGACAAGTTTTTAAATTATAACAGCACCTATTTTTATGATAATTGTTACTATTTGATTTTGATTTGATTTCAATAGCAATGTCGTTTTGAATATTTTATTTTTAAATATGTAATAAATAATGACCATAGAAAAAAGCTGGATTGAAAAATTGTCATCCATATTAAATTAAATTAAAATTTAAAAAATAATTAATCCACTATTTAAACATCAGAGATATAAAAAATAATTAAAGAATAAATTAAAAAAAAAATTATTTCATATGAGATTTGAACTCATGACCTTCAGCTTGGAAAGCAACCACTTTACCGGGTTCCCGGCTTGTGACGAAATGTGTAGTCACTGCTACTTAATGTTCATGTAAAATTTTAAATCGATATGTCTCGAAAATGAAAGTGACTTTCGTCTTGTCACTTTACATGAGCATTGAGGGGACTCTTCTCTATGACATATATAAAAGTGATCGGAATCTGTGATACCCGAGGATGGTATTCTCCTTGTGAGACCCTGACGAAAAAATTGGATTAACTGATAACCGTAAACAATCAAGGTGCCTTTTATTTAGATTCTCGAGTTAGATCTTTGGTCTGATTCCTTTAAATATAATTATTTTTTCAAAATAACAATGATTCAAAACTAAGGTTTGAGACTGTACCAGGTGTCACTGTGCGCCGGCCGAATTACAGCTAAATAAAATCACACTTGGCCGCAGCGCGTCCGTATGTTGGTCTAACCCAGAGGTCGGCAACCTTTTGTTGACAAAGACCAAATCTATATTGAAAAAAAAAACATGGAAAAACATAGAAGTGCCTATTTTATCTTATTCTGTGGCACTTTGAATATTATGTGTAGAGGGATCAAATGCCTTAAAAAAATCGTATCTAAAATTTGGAATGGTTTTTTACTGAAATATTAAATATTCAGAGTCACAAAATTTTCTAAAATTTCCCAACCCCTGGTCTAACCTAACCTAAGCTTTAAAACTTTTAATTTTAAATTAAAAAAAAAAAGGCGCTAATTCATTTATTTTCTTTCTAAATATTATCTTAAAAATTTAACGCCATCCATCCTTCAGGTTAAGTATATTTGAAAATATTTTGATTACAAACCTGACTTCAGATTCCGCATTCAAATGGCCAGAAATAATGTACCTAATTTGAGCCGTTTTAAAAAATATTGCTTTTCTTAACAAAAAAAACAAAATGTGTGTACTATTCTTCAAGGTTTTTTTTCATAAACCACTCAAATGTGTTGAGAACTTTCACGAAACATTGCTTAAATACTATTAGTAATTAACTAAACAGGAATATGTATGGAATAAAATAAGAGATTTTAAAAAAGAGGAAAAAAAAAGAGATTAGATGATTCAAGGAAGAAACAACATTCATTGTATCAATGAAATTTTAAGAAAACCGATAGCATCCAGCGTTTTTCATTGAAATTGTTTTACTTAGTTTTACATGCAATATTTCCAATTCCAACAAAATATCACAAAAATAAATCATCCAAATAATTCGTTTAAGAAATGGTTGTTGGAAAATTTAAAATTGAAAAATGGATAAAGTAATTATCATAGGAATTTAACATTGATAAATCCACTACTTCATCCATTAAAAAAAAAATTTGCAAACTTTTGAAATATCTAAGGAAGTTCGAATGCAATTTAATTTAATTTTGATAATTCTTGTCAAGTAGTATCTACTAAATAGTAACAAGTTTTAAATGAGAAATTTTATTTAGACTTAAATATGGATTTAATCTTCCTAATTTGTAATCTTTAATAATTTCTGTTTATGGTCAACATTTCCTATATTTTTCATTTTTCTGGTCATATAAGACCAGAAACTTACGAAGTTTTTCCTGTAGTTTTTCCATCTCTATCTTGAAGGCAATCTGAAACTGCACCGTCACCGTCAAGAAGTAAACCAAGCTATTCGGACACGCTACGCCTTCGGTGCGGTGATTTTAGAACTGTTCCGTGTTGCCAACCGTGCGTGTTGGCCAATATTCGGCCGATTTCGAACTGCCAATCTATTCAATTAAATTAAAAAAGAATGATAAGAATGTTCCCTCTCAGTTTTTCTATCCGATACCTGATATTAGGTTGACAAAATATTGTGTGTATGATCATCACTTTGCAGATACTGGTAGATAGTCTAAATTTTCGTAAATACTAGAGTGGGTTGACATGCAAGCTCAAGGCACCAATGAGATAGGATTTCGGCATACTGAGATTAACAGAAGAAGATGATCATATTTTCAGAAATAATTTGTTCTTGTGGAAATTCAACGGAAAAGTACCATATGTTTACTTCGTGTTGGAAATCGCGATCTGCATAACTGATGAAAGTATATGTTTTTGTTGCATCAGCCACTTTCTTGTTAACCTTGATGTCGGTTCTTTATCACCCTCTTTCTTGATGATCATGCTGGTAATGGTAGGATGATATCCACAAATATAAGTATTTTATTTTAACATTGATGAATGAAAATAACTCATCAAAGTCTACGTTATCGAATTAAATCTCTCTAGGCTCATTTATAGTATTCATTCACTCATCATAGTATTTATTTAGATATAATGTTAAATTTTATTCCGCAATTATATTTATATCGACTGCGGTTATATAGTGCCAATTAAAACCATATGAATGAGTGTAAACCGAACTATAACTAGTGCACACTTTCTGTCTTGGCTAGTTTTCTGTGGTTATAGGCTATAATGTATTAATGTCTTATAAGTGATTTAAATGCAATAGTTAACTGATCAAAACCATTTGCTTAATCCTGAGGAAGTAGAACGGCAAGATTACAGGCAACTAGAACGGTATCCTACTTATATAATACCTTGGTCATGTCCTAAAATTAAGTTGCTAGTCAAATCACAATTTCAAGAGAGCTATAAGTTTAAAAATTTCGCAAGAGATGAAATTCTTTTTAACTTCAGTTGAACCCCCTTCCTATCCTCATCATGGTAGGGATGATAAATGAGACATTCTTATCATTTTTTACAATTTGATGTCCCCGGTCTTTACATTTGTTTTTCACATGGGTTTTCTATTCAAAAAAAAAAAAATATGTTCGATATTAATTTGTGTTTTTTTTAAAGGAATGTGATGGTAACATTAACTTGACCACATCCTCAAGAAAAAATATCTCAATGTAATTCTAGAAAACCTAATGAGTGTTAAATTCCCCAAGGTGTGGATGCGAAGTTCATCGCGTTTTAAAATGCAATACCCAGAATTGATTAAATTTGGACGGAGATAGATTTCATTTTTATAAAATAATATTTCGAAGAATGAAAGTTTTTTTCAGTTACTCCTAATACTTTGAGATATAATCGAAAAATAGGTTTGTCACCAAGGTTGGCGAAAAACATTCGTAACAAATGTTACCGGCTTTTATGTATAACACTGGACATGAAAATTACTGTAAATAACTTGATAACATTTGTCGGTGATGCCAGCCATCAATCCTCACGTAGCCTTGGGATAATAAGGAGCTGGCAGGAGACCATGAGATTTTTTATTAAAAAAATGATATGTCACAAAACTTATTCGTAACGAGGGATACTTATTGTATTTAAAATTGCTCAATTAAAAATGTGAATGATGTCTGTAAAAGAAATAGTTTTCTCTATAAAAATTCACATATAAGGAGTTGTTTAGAAGCATCTTTTCGGGGGTATACTTCCAGATTTGTCCAACATTTGATTAGGTTAGAAATTGTGATTTTGTATGAAAACATCACGCGTTATACTGTAACGAGTGTTAACATTAAATTAGTATGCAGTAGTTGTGATGTGATGTTATGTTTTTTATGCCAATAATTTTGACTGTATAAACTCCTAATTCTTAAATCATATCAATCATAGTTTTTGGTAAAAAAAATACTAGCCATATAAAATATATATAATAATTCATATAAAATATGAAAATAATGACTACTTTTTTTTCTAATTTTTATCTTTTCCAAACTCAGTTTTTTTTCCCGGTTATTGAATAACCTGGTTATGACCGGGGCAAAAATATAACCTAAAAAACGGTTTTCTGTTACACATAGCGGTTATTCCCATCCCTCATAAAAATTCTGCAGGTTCAAGCAATTCATTTCTTCGTGGTTAGTGATTAATTGTAAAATAAAAGCAACTATCGACCAATATTTATTTATTAGTAACTCTTTATTCCCTATTATTCCAGATCAAATTTTATTAAGAAAATTTTCAACTTAATTTTCAAGGTCCAGAAAAGCTAAATGGTCCAATAATATAAGAAAGACCCAAATATGTTATTTATAGTTTAAAATGAAAAAAAAGTGTCTATTAAGTCTTGGTTAGCAAGAATATTAATTTTGACCCGATTATGCTTTGACAGAAAACAAGGCAAGAAGAGTGTTGTAGTAAATAAAAAATAGTTCTAGCTTTACTAGTGTTATGAATCCGTTACTTAATTGATTATTATAAAGTTATACTATCATTAAATAATTTAGAAAAAAAATACAAAAAAGCGTATTTTTCTTAAAATAATCTTTTGCTATTTAATATAGTTTCATTTTAATAATATCTTAATAACAAATTAATATTAATGACATAAATAAAACACATGAAATATTGAGTGGGAGAGGGTCCCGCTGTAATGCTTTGCCCCGGTCCGTGCTCAGCTGACGGCGGCTCTGACCTACGATTTGGAATTCATCGATTTGAAAATAGTTTAGTTAAATCATTAACTGTGGTGCGAAATTTAGTAAATCTCACTTCAAAATAAATCTATTTCTACTATCTCTAAAAGTAAACATAATAATACAACCCATTGAATACTTGTTATCGTTGTATGCTTGGCCAACCATTTTACAACATTATTTATTCAAACAAAAGTTTGATTCAGAACAATTAGATCATATAGAAAAATTTACTATAATGGTGGAAGTATAGTTCACCGTAGAACCAACTGTAGATGTTGGTTGGGCAGGAGGAGGAAGAGAGATATGGGTATGCGGTCAGTGATGAAAAACACACAAATAAGAAGACTTATTTTAATGTGTGCTGACGTTTCAGCCTGAGTTTTTGGGCTTCATCAAGGGGACTTGTGTAGAAATCCGTGAAGCTGGAGTGCCGCATTCGAAAATAACAAAAACAAAAAAAATATACAGGAGTTTTGTGCCTTTTTTTGCCACCAATAAGAAATTTTGAGCTCCTACAGGAAGCTCAAAAAATTAAAAAAACAAAGTTGGCTCATTAACTTAACGCTGAAGTGGCACTTTCCCCGATTACGGCGAAATTGGTGCCATTTTAAATATTGAGTCTAGTGTCTTTTTGTGCCACCAATAAAAAGTTTTGTGCCGTTGAGTGTTCAAATGTTGGACTCCAACTTCTCGCTGGAAACTCAATCGCCATTTTGTCCGATTTAGTGGATTGATGAGCGGGAAAGGGGTCAAATGTGGGTACATAGTACAAGTAAAACAGTACAGGATGTCCCAGCAGAGATAAATCACC
Organism: Rhaphigaster nebulosa; assembly: GCA_948150685.1. Taxonomy (NCBI): domain Eukaryota; kingdom Metazoa; phylum Arthropoda; class Insecta; order Hemiptera; family Pentatomidae; genus Rhaphigaster; species Rhaphigaster nebulosa. The sequence goes on from OX411309.1 coordinate 26,562,871, forward strand.
ACCGGTAGATTCCAGAGTATTCGGAATAGTGGGGAAAAACTCTGTGGATCTTTGTTACGAATTATGAAGTATCTTTTTTACGACATTACCGCCCCCCGTAATCTTCTCCAGCTCACCTAATTCTGTAAACTCAGATGGAATGGGGTATTTTTTAAGAACGATTCTTATAGAAAATCAAATGTTAAAACTATTTCATTCTTGAGATTTGAAAAAAAAAGAAGGTGTTTTTAAGCGTTGCAAACAATAGAAATTGGCATCCGCCCCCGCAGTTCGTCGTTACTGGTGATGGGTGGCAGATCGGCTGCGCAAGCCTTGCCCTTCAGATAGCACTACAGATAAAAATCTGGAGGGTTTAAGTCTGGAGAGCGAAGAGACCAAGCAACCTCACAATGTTGCCCAATCCATCTTCCGGCAAATTGACGATTGAGATACTCTGAAACCACATCCATGCTCCAAGGGCGAAAGGTATATCTTCAAGCCACGAAGGAAGATTTTCCCGAAGGAATATTGTAAATACTTCATGCCATTTAGAGCACCTTCTTCAATAAAGAAGGGTCCAATCATCCCATACCAGACATTGACGGCATACCGTGCTTGGTAACTTGTCTTATAAACGACATGTGAATTTTTCTGTTGAAGAGCCCATTATTAGTGAATGTCGACTCCTCCGTCCACAAAATGTTCGTCCTAAAAATCGGTTTGGACCCGTGTATCCGCGAGGCACCCCGTGCACGAGATGGGCTCGAAAGGACGTAAGTTGTACGTTCGAAGAATCCGGTGGATGGTCGACTTGGAAAATCCCAATCGCCTGAGTCGAGTCGAGATTCTTCAGAAAAAAACATCCAATTGATAAACGATTGAACAGGGAGAGGCGCCGGGCCGAGATGGGGAACAACTACAGCACTCCAGTATTGCGAAAACGCGGTACCGCTCTGAAAAAGGAAAAAAAAAGATTAATTTTCCGAACATTAATGAACATAAAGAATTAGACCTACCTTAAAATTATCCGATAATCGACAGGTTGGTGAATTTGACTATAGATGGTCGCCGCTCTAAAAGCTCTTCCGTGTTTAAAGAAAAGAGCGACCATACCCGATATTTCAGCGGTTGGGAATTTATTTCGAGACATCTTGATCAGTTTGCAGTCGAAGTCAAATTGATTAAACCAAGCTAACACAACTAGTATCATTGTTTTGGGCTTAAGATAGGTTTATTAATCCCACAGATAGATAAAGGATGTACGTAATTGTAAGTTGTAAATATACTATCCTTCCCTTAGGATTAGGTAGTAGGTCTGTACGTAATGGAGAGTGGTGTTATTTATAACTCACAACTAAGTGTTAGGCTGTGGCCTGACTGGAGAGCGTGCAGCGTTTATAAGAGGGCTGGAGGCACGCTCTCCACCCAGGCAGACATTGATATAAATGCACCTTAATATAATATTAACAAATAAATACATGTTTATGTTTATAATATTTACAATATAATATTAATTATAATTTAATTACAATTAATATTAATATTATAATATTAAATTATAATAAATTAAATTGAATTATGTAAACATGATTTATATTATTTTATAAAAATCAAGAAAAGTTGAATATATATATATATATATATATATATATATATATATATATATATATATATATATATATATATATACCGTAAACACGGGCTACTTGAGCCCTAGGGGCTTACTTGAGCCCAAAACAGAAAAATGGTGTTTGGTTCTCTGGGTATTCCCAATATCAGTATAATGATGTGGGCTCAAGTAAGCCCCTAGGGCTCAAGTAGCCCGTGTTTACGGTATATATATATATATATATATATATATATATATATATATATATATATATATATATATATATATATATGTATTGCTAGCAATAACAAGTTGTTTAATTGTGTAATTTTTTTTATTGGCTTTAAACGGCTTCATTAATGCGATCGCTGCCTCTCGCCCCCAATCAAAATATATATTTAACTTTTCCAAGTCAAATTCAGCCATTTCCATTTCAAATTAAACCGTTGCATTTAAATTCAACCTTTTTTGATTTTAATAAATTAATATTAATCATTTTTACTTCCTTGTACGCAGTAAAGGAAGTATTGTTGCATAATGATGTTGTTTACTTCAATGATTATTTTAATTACCTATTGTGTTTTTATTTTCTAGTACGAAGTAAAGGAAGTATTGTAATCGCAAAAATTTGGCCTTTCCTGAATCCATTTTAACTAGTTTCGTCATAACGTCTGTGCATACGTTCATACGTCTGTTTTTATCACACATAACTCAAAAATGGTTAGGCATAAAAAGTTAAAATTTGGGATTGTTTTAAAATCTAGTTGTGAACCACTCTTTTTAGTTACTACATCATCACCGGAAGTGGTACTTTTTCTGAAGATCATAATATACTTGTATTAAAAATTATATTTAAATATAATTCAAAACATCTTAAATTTGGTATATAAAACTTAAATATCAATATAAATAATTTACTAGATTTTGGTTAAAATTAGCTAGCCGGAAGTGGTAGTTTACTTGAAGGTCATAATACACTTTTATCAAAAATTATATTAAATTATAATGTAAAACACCAAATTTGGTATACAAGACTTATATGTTAATATAAATAGCATAATAGATTTTAATTAAAATTGGCAAACTGGAAGTGGTACTTTACATGAAGGTCATTATAAACTCATTAAAAATTGCATTAAAATATAATGAAAAACATCTCATACTTGGTTTATAAGATTTTTAGGTCAATATAAACAACATACTAAATTTTGATTAAAATTGGCTTGCCTGAAGTGGTACTTTACTTGAAACTGTTTTTTTTTTTCTACTTCCCGGCTTTTTTTTTTGAACCACCGAAATATAGTTAATTATAACAGGCATACAAGGAAATCATGTGGTGTCACACAGATATTTCAAAAACGTGGCTTCGTTCAAGTAATATTCGTATCGAGTAACTTTAACTTTTAGGATATCCTCATAATTGAGGTCCATTCTTGGGTTATCAAGGTCGCTTATTATGATAACACTATTGATTTTAAGATCGCGCACCTAAGTATCGATTTATTTAAACATTAATGATATCCTCGATATTGAGGTCCATTCTTTGTTTATCAGTGGCCCTATTTATGAAAATAATACCGAATTTATTATTGCGCACTTACGTATAATTTATTTTAGCTTTTTGGATTTTTTCGATGTTAGGATCAATTTTTAGATAATCGGAGTTGCAGTTTCATCGAACTACATAAAGTACGCAATCATTTTCGGAGATACTAATTATGAATTTGCTTTCTATTCCGTTTATTACTCTTTTATGGTATACAGGGATCATTTTTCACATTTTTAAGGACGCAAATTCATAATCGATAATGCAAAATATATTTTTTATCGCGCACGGTGATTTCCATTTATTGTTATCACTTAATTCAAACATCGATACGTGAGCGCACGATTTCAAAATCTATAGTATTTTTGTAATAGGGGCCTCCGATAATCCAGCAATGGACCTCAATATCGAGGATATCCGAGAAGTTTAAATAAATCGATATGTGGGTGCGCGATTTCAAAATCGATATTATTTTAGCAATAGGAACCTCCGATAACCCAGTAATGGACTTCAATATCGAGTGTAACCGAGAAGTTAAAATGAATAGATACAAATACCACATGAAAACAAGCCACGTTGTTTAAAAACACAATCGATAACAACATAATTATGTAAGCATGATTTATATTAATTTATTGAACTCAAAAAATGTTTTTCTTGGAAACGGTTGAATATGACTTAATAATGGTATTAATTATTTAATAATTATAATTATTAATTAATTTAGAATTATTGATTATTTACAATTATTAATTATTTATAATTATTAATTAATTACTCTTATTAATTCCTTATAATCAACAATTATATTTATTAATTTCAATTATTAATTAATTATAAGTATTTATTAATTATAATTAATAATTAGTAATAATTATTAAATTATTCATACAATGAATAACAATACAGATTTCTATATCTTCAATTTGACCCTTAGTTTACATAACCTGTCGGATATCGATTCAAAATTAAGAATGGATTTTCGTAATTCGCTGTTTACATAGAAGCCTGTTCCTGCTTGACCAGTTTTCTTATCCGGACCACTATATAATATGGAGAACTCCCTTTTATCAATTCTTCCATTTCCACTCCATCTTATTTCTTGTAATGCCGCAATATCTATATTATGTTTTATGAGCTGGTCGGCAATTTCTTTCATTTTTCCCAGTCTTAACATTATATTCACGTTTCATTCACGACTGTTTTCATTTAAGTCTGATCCGTTGAGCGCGCTCAGGTTTTCTACCATTAGAAACAACCGGCTTTTCTTTCAAATCAGTTTTCTGAACAATAAACTTTTTCCGAGGAGGGGTTGTTGGCTCCAGAATCAATTCCCAAAATGGAGGACCAGACTATTTATCTTCAGGGTTTCCCTCCCCTAGGCTAGTTGCTTCCACTACAGCTGAAGAATCCAACCTACTCTTGGTTTAATTTCGGAGTCGTCTCCTCCTAGACAAATTGCCTTCACTACGGCTATGAGGCGTGTCTCCCCAGGATGCAGTTTAACGTAATTCCCAAGACATGGTAGCATTCGTGAGAAGTGATAAAAATACTTACCATGATTTCCGAGTTACTAACCTATCACACCGATGTACCATGCCTGACTGGTTACATTAATTGATAAGGTAAAACTAGACACTTGCACATTTTATTTGTGTCAGTCCAGCCACTATCTCACACTTAAGTGTGTCCCTTAACCGACGGTAACACTCGTGTGGTAACTTTTGTGAGGATTATGGAAGACTTCGCTTTAAATTTTTTACTCTTTTTTTTAAGGTATAATTTAATTCTTAATTGCCGTTTTTATTTAACTTACGATTTTTTTTTAACCAATTTTCAAAGCCGATAAATTTTTGTTATTTATATTAAAAATGGCTAAAAGTTTGTAAATAACCTGGCGACAGTAACAATCGTAAATTTTTATTTTTTAAATATTTTTGTTGCCGTCAAAAAAGATTCCAGCTCGCTTTTAATAACTCTAAAAACATTCAATTTTCAACCCGTAAAAGGCCACTTTTTTTTGTCTCTAAACTGTAAGCCATTTCCTCACAAATTAACATCAAAGTTCAAAGACAGAAAAAAAAAATATTTTCGCCCATGTATATTTTATAAAATTCCGAGACACGCTGTTTATGAATAGAGCTGGTTAAAATTGCTTTCTGTTTATTCTAAAAAAAATGTATTTCTAGACAAAATGTTAATGCAATTATTCTATGCAACAACTGATTTCTAAATTAGTAATGAATTTTCTATTTTTACTTCCTTATACGAAGTAAAGGAAGTATTATAATCGCGAAAATTTTCGGTTTTCAGATTTCAACGGAAATATCCATTTTGACCATCCCTGAATCCATCTCGCATAACTCAAAAATGGTTAGCCGTAGAAATTTTAAATTTTGTATTTAGGATTTTTGAAAAATCTAGTTGTGAACCTCTCTTTTTGGTCACTATATGATTACCGAGAGTGGTACTTTATTTGAAGGTTATTATTGATTTTCATCAAAAATTATATAAAAAAATAATACAAAACTTCTCAAATTAGGTAAATAGGATTTTTATATTGATAGGAATGTGTTTACTAGATCTTGGTTAAAATTGGTGAGCCGAAAAGGGTACTTTACTTGAAGGCCATAATAAACTTATATCCAAAAATATATTAATATTAAATACAGAAATCATATTTTGCGGTAATAAAGGCTACAAGCGCAATTTGGTTTCCAATCCAATAAAATATTTTTATGTTTAACTTGTTTAAGGTGTTATAATTGAGTGTAAAATATTGGTTTTCCTACCAATCATTTGTGAGATGAACAAGTCTGCAGCAGGAGAATAAGATATAAGTTAAGTGGGTTTTTCTTATGAAAATATCGAAACTGTCGATTTCCAATGCTTTACCTAGTGATATTGATACCTAGTGATATGACGGTTTTATTGTTATTACATAACACGAAGAAATCTATTTTAAACTAGTTACCGACTGAAATAAAACGACATATATTAACGGATTGAGACCTCCAGAAACAAGAGTATGTCTGTGTGTGTGTGTGTGTGCGTGCCAATAGATAGATGTCGTGACGCCGAGTGTTGTTTTTGAGGTACTGCAATCTTCGGAAACAAGTAACCAAATTCAGGATCACTTTTTGAGCCACCGATTTATAGTTTATAGGCGTACAAGGAAGTCATGTGTTGCCCACATCAGATATTTTTATTAACAATAAAGAAAGAAATTTGGTTGGTAAATATTATTAGGCAGTAATGAATAGCCATTGTTGTGATTTAAAAAAAAAAAAAACTTATAATATATAATTATTTATTTATAATCATAAACTTATACAATATAACTATTGATTGAAGTAGTAACAACTAAATTATAATTAGATAGTTCTACTGGAGAAAAACGATAACAGAAAAAAAGAAAGATGTGGCATTTCGGATTCAAATCAATACACAGTTCATTAACCTCTTAACTTTCTTTTTTTTGGCTAAACCAAGGTCTGTTAGACCCAAAAAGTTGTTTTCCAAACAACTATGTAGTTGCAGTTTTTCGATAGAGATTAGGGTTGGGATATTGAAAGTAAAATATCGATATTCGATATCACGAAACCTCATATCGATATTTACTGAAAATCTCAAACAAATTATCGATAATCGATATACTAGCGTTAAATAAATAGATGAAAAAGCAAAGAAACAGAGCATTAAATGAGTATAATGTAAATCTTCGAAGGAAGTTACGAAATAATGATAAATTAAAAAAATATAGAAAGGTATTACAATTACTTTCGATATTTTTCGATATCACGAAACCTCATATCGATATCCACCGAAAATCGCAAACAACTTATCGATAATCTATATACCGGCGTTAAGCAAATAGATAAAAAAACAAAGAAATAGAGCATTAAATGAGTATAATGTAACACTTCGAAGAAAGTTACGAAATTATGATAAATTAAAAAAAGATTGAAAGGAATTATACTTTCTTTCGATATCACGAAACCTCATATCGATATCCACCGAAAATCGCAAACAACTTATCGATAATCTATATACCGGCGTTAAGCAAATAGATAAAAAAACAAAGAAATAGAGCATTAAATGAGTATAATGTAACACTTCGAAGAAAGTTACGAAATTATGATAACTTAAAAAAAGATTGAAAGGAATTATAATTGGGCAAAAAATAATTTTTAATTGTTACAACACATTTTTATCTTGATGGCTTTTATCTGCGTTCATGTATATACCGCGTTTCATATAAACCACGAAAAATCATTTAATATGCCGAAATTTTGACGAAAATAATCTCCACTTCTATAGTAAGTATTGTTCTGACTATAAAACCACGATACATAACGCATTTCAGCTCATTTGATCCAACGTGGGCAGCTGGAAGTTCTGAAATGTAGCTGGGGAGGGAGGGGAAAAGAAATATACATATATGATCAGTAATTAGAAAGTAAAAAGGCCATTCGGTCACCAATTTTTTTTATTTTATTTTACATTATATCGACGTTTTGGCCTTCTCGGGCCATTCTCAAGTCTGAAAGAACACTTTTGCTTAGTCGATTTTCCTTAACATAATATTTTTTTTTCTTATATCATTATTAAAACATTTATTTCATTTCAAAATACCTACCATGTAAAATTTACTTCATTCAATTGTTTATATAATGTAAAACAAACGTCAACTACACTATCACTGTCAATGCACTATTGACAATGACTATACACTATAGTCTGGAGAGAGAGGAGGAGGAAAATACTATTGGTGATTTGATTCATTTAATGTTTGAATATTTAAAAAAATGGTGTGAAATAGTTATTACCAAAAGTTGAACCTTTTTCACAAAATCTCCAGTTTTAATCAATCAAAACGAGCATTGGCTCTTGGTATTATTGGTATTAATTGTTGCTAGTATAATTTTATTCCTTACTAAATGCATTTGTATTCATAATTACTTATCGGCATTTTGAGAATTACATTCCAGATACTCCTACGGTTAAATTTTCCCCCTCAAATCAGTAAAAAAGAAAAGAAAAGAACTGATTGCTTTTAATTCGATTCGATTCTACATCAGATTTTTCAAGCTTCAAACTAAGAAATTTTATCTTTCCCAATTTGAATCTTTTATGATGATAAAACTAGGAGAAAATATTAAATAAAAATTTATCACTATACCAATAGAATAGATTGTGATTCCATTTGATTTAATCTTGAAGAGTTTAGATTCTACTATTTATTGAAAATATTACTTCTCTAATTTTTATTACAAGAAATAATTTATGGACTATAATCAAACATGCATATAGCACTAAAAAATATTGCTTGAAAAATTATTTTATTCTATTGCAATACCTGCTTTATAATTAAACTGGATATTTTAGACAAACTTAATAATAAAAGTAAAGGTCTTATGCTCAGCTATTATAAATATAAATTGTTCTTAAATATAGTTTGTATTCATGAGTGGCTTTATACATGAATTATGGATAAAAATGCATCTAGAATGGAATAAAACTATTTTTATTTTTACCACGTGCATTAATGTTGTGTAATATATTTTGCTTTTCTTCTGCTAAGCAGAAAATTCAGGGTCTTCCACTTCTTCCGCTTCAAACTTGCCAAACCTGTTTGCTACTACAGGTCAAATAAATAGGTGATGTCGAGCAAGCTTCAGTTATACTCTGTTCTTCCACCAGTATTCTTGTACTCTTTGAATCTCTTGTAATTTTTGGAACTGTTATGTGTCAATGACGATCGTCCAATCAACAAGCAGATTTTTGCAAAATATAAGGTTTTCTATTCATTTTATTTTTTAATCTGGCTATCAAATAAATTCTATGTGTTGTTATTAAAAAATTACACTTTGGAAATAATTTTTAATTTAAGAAATTTTGGGAGGGGAGTAGCTCAGTGTCCAATAAAAATATGGATATTGATCAAAAATGCATAACTTTGGAGAGTAATAAATTTTATTTAAATAGAATACTTATTTTGTATTGAAATGCTGTTAATTTTACTTTTTCTTAGAATGCCTAAATAAAGGCGACGTTCTAGTGTAAACAGTACATATTTCAATCCGTAAAACAGTAACATGTGTATATATTTTTTAATCATAAAGTCACAACATATGTTTTCATATTATTTTTGAATTCTCATTTTAATAATGTAAAGAAATAATAAATATGTTTCTTTATATTATATTGTGCTTCTTTTTTTAAAAATATTTATTTGTCCTTACTTTTGTACTAATAAAGACTCTTTTTAATGAGAAATAGTCAATTTTAGTCATAAAATACATTAATTCTGCATTTCAGAACAAATTATCCTCTAATAATGAAACTGAAGAAATTATTATTTGGATTAATCCTTTCTTATTTGGATTCATATATTAAAAATATAAAAAAATAGACTGCCCATTAAACAAAAAACTTGTTTTTGGCATAAAACATTAATTGCTTCTTATAATTGACTTGATTATATAAGCCCAAATATTATTAAACTGTAGAACTGACCTTGAAAAATAATGTGCCTTTGATGATGGATTCTCATGTTGGCTATGGCAATCCAAATGATAAATAAGCTATTTTGTTCAATACTAATACAAAATTATTTTATGACTAAGTATATCAAACCCACCATACTATATTTTCAGGCTATCCAAACACCTTTGCACAAGCTTGGGAAGCAGAAGAGGAAATACAGGAAATTATCTGGAACTCTCTGTGCTCACACTTCTACACAACGTCCCATAGGAAGGTAAAGCATTATACTATTGGTTAATATCATTTTTTTTTTTATCATGTTTTCTAATATTCAAGACATTCAGAAAGCGATTCTTAAGGCGTTGTCTATTTTTGCTTTAACAGTCATGGAAGCAGCATTTTCTCTTCAATAACATTACGTTCAATAGAAAATATAATACAATATTACTAAATAGCACTAACGAAGAGGACAAATCTATTATTGACCTAGTAATTTTGTAATTCCTTATTACAATTTAAATTGCCTGAGGTACATGTGCACCTCACAAAATAAAAATCATTCTTGATTTTTTTTTTCTAATTATGATGAATCATTTGTTTGCCAGGTATAAAGTATAAAGTGTAACAATCAATTAAAATATTTTTACCAATTTAAAATTTACATTAAAGTTAATAACTATTGATATTTGACTTATCTTTTAATTTCTTAAAACATTAGCACAAGTCATTATTATTCATGTTTGACATTAATAAAAAGAAATAAATGATATATATGACAAAAAAATATAGTTTGAACTAAAAGAAATAAAACCACTAATTATTGGATTAAATTTAATAAAGAACATTTTAAAATTTATGTAAAAAATGATAAATTATTTGTTTTTATATGGATATTCTTCATTTTTATGAATTATTCAAATTGATAAACAAAAATTGCTGTTTGAAGAAAAAGAAATATTCATTAAAATAATCACAGTACAAACCCTGGAAAAAAAAAAGACGACAGTTTCTGTGTAAGAAAAAACTGGGACGTCGTAGGCTCGTGGGGGCACAACTGTATACCAACTTCGTTGAAACTGAGTTCGTTGAAAAAAAAGCAAGTAGTAGGCGATTGACAGTAGTGGGGCGGAAATTGGCAATATCTAGTCCTAGATGTGATTATAAAACCTATCAGGAATTTCAGATCCCCAATGTTAACACATGATGACTTATTCTGAGTCAAAGACGCTGGGGTATACTTGTACACCAGGTGCATCCTCGAAGGTTAACTCGTAGGATACAATACGATTCAGTGGTAAAGTATTCCCTATGACAAGAGGCATGCTCACAAAAAATTGGAAAAAAAAGTTCGTTAACCTTAATCGGTAATTTCAAAATAACTGGTTTGATCTTAAATAACAGGTTTAAGATAAAAATAGCTATACATTAGACTGAGCCGAAAAACAACTTCTATTTTTTTAATCGAAATACTACTGCTAAGATGCGAATTAGGAAGGTAAAAATAATGGAAAAAATAAATAACATCGATTCATATCTTCCGATCACGGATGATTTTTAATTTTGCAGAATTCAATGGAGGGTCCTGTATAACATACAATATGTTCCCACCTGTAGGGGTGGGTGAGGAGTGGGGTGTTGTTCGAGTCTCTCTCTCTTTTCAGATTTTCTCTTTATCTGCGAAACTAAGCATCCTATCGATTAGACCATTCTAAACAAACTTAGAGCTGACAAATGTGCCCTGAGATTGACTATATTCATATTTTCGCTATCTTGCATAGTTGCCAAGATATCTGTGCTCAAATTTTGCCTCACGTTTTTCGCCTTGTTTGACAAGGGAACTCTTCAGTCCTTCGTCCAACGAAAAATTCAGAAGAAACGAAGTTGTAGAGCATGAAATTCCCTTTAAGAAGACATTGTAGTTTACAATTTTACACGAAGTTAGCTTGTCAAGAAAGTAAGGCAAAAAACTTGAGGCACCATTTTTTTGGGCGACACTTGGGCACGGATATCTTGGCAACTATGCAAGATAGCAAAATAATTAATATAATCAATCTTATGACCCTTATTATTAGCTTTAATTTTGTACAGAATGTTATAATCGCAAGGATTCTTAGTTTCCGAGATATAAGCGAAAACCGAAAAAAGACATTCAAACTGTACACCCACGGTTGGGGACATTTAGTATGTTGCATAGGAATCTCCAATGAATAAATGTACCAAAATCCAGAACTATATGATTTTTTTTTCTATTTTCCTTTGTTGCCTGGACTTAATGGCATGGGGTCAGAGAGCACTTGGCGAGATTCGGCATAGGGATTTGTAAAACTTGACAGCAGTTCTACGAACGGAAGGCTTTGACCGATTTAAACTATTCTTTTTTCTATTTCTTATGTGATTCTAATAATAATCGACTAGATGTATTACATCAACATTGTGGCTTTAAGTAAGATAATATCGACAAACAATGTGAAAAAATGCGCCTTTCATATTCTTACTGGAAATGTATTGTGGCAAAGTCTCAAATAGCTAAGCCCCAAAAGACACAAACAGTAACATTTGAGGATTAGGGATTCGAGGCTTCAAGGCTTAGCCACAATTTGAGCGTTTCAAAGTGATGAATATGACAATCGCATTTTTTGATATTCGATATTTGGACATGGTAAGGACGTTATATCAAATGTTATTCGTGTAACATTTTCTTGGGCGACTGGACATATTTTTCATTTTATGATGGGTGTGGAAATTATTTATTTATTTTTTTAAAATATTTTTACAGTTCCTTCATTTTTGTGTTAATTTATGTTCCATTAGAATCTTCAATCTTGTCCAATCTGTTAGTAAAAATATGACTTTTTGAGGAATAAATCCGAGGAATAAATTTTTGCTTTGTTAAAGCAAAAAAGTGATCAAGTCATTTTTCAATGTCATCATAAAAATAGAAGTGTTGATCGAAAAAAAAAAAAAATGCCTGCAGGCACGCCATTAAATGGTCATCTAATGATTCAGTTTCACAGGAATTTCCCAGTTTCCTCTTTCAAATACATATATTTTTCACCGAATTTGTAACACTTTTTATAATAACACATTTTATTCTGTTTTTACTTTTCGTTCGAAACTAACTTGAATGATATTCATTAATACTTGTCCCGATCGCACAAGATATTCAATTGAGCTCCAATATGGATATCTAATTTGCTAATCATATAAAATTCAACGTTTCTGTGTAAATAGGATCTAATTTCACCTTAGAGAATTATATAGGTTTTTTAGTTTGTATATACATTGGCGCGTATATGGGTAACTAATCCTATTCGACGGACAGAATTACACAATATCCATTACGGATGGATGCATGTTTCTTTAGATTTTTAATAAACATTGATACGCAACTCGCTCTATTAATAGTACGTAGTAGACAATGAGAAAACAAAAAATCATAGTATAAGCAACCCGTAATACACTGAACTCTCGTAGCCTCAGCTTGGGTTGGAATATCGAAACATAAATATGAATTTATAACATTTGAAACTAGTTTTCAATAAAAACAAATTTAAAGTGGCTAATAATTTATCATTCCATAATTCATATCCCGATAATTCGTATGGATTCTCTGGTCTCTTGAAAACCTCCCTTTAATTCGTATAAAAAGAATGCTATCCGGTCCCTTCGATAATTCGTATTTATTTTCGTCTTCCAAGTAATGTAAACGTCTTATACGGAAGGAAGTAGTGATGAAACTCTTTGACAGCATCGAGGATGGGAATCACCTACCTCTAAATGAAGAAACTCCCACAACGTTTCTAGATTTCGTCTGTCTGTCTTGACGAAAGATTAACAGTAGCTAGGTCCTAACTGACGAGGAAATTTTGACTCAGTTTGAAAAGGAGATGAAGAAGAAATTGATGAATTGATGTGCCGACGATTAGTTTTAAAATGGCGAAATAATACATCTACAACGTTTGTAATTACTTAGCAAAATCAGATGCTGGTGTAAATCAATTTTCTGCTTTGAACATTCTTTACGAAGCTATCGACAAGACCCGTCTCCAAGGATGGCACCAAAAGAAAATAATCAATTTTTTTGAAATGTGATGTTTTAAGGTTTTGTTGGTCATTTGTATATACATTCTATATTGATACAATTTTTTATTAATTTTGTTATTTGTATTTTTTTATTTTTTACACCCGAATATTTCGATAATCCATATTTAACTATTGGACCCTTGACCATACGAATTATCGAGATTATATTATATATATGTACGAAATAATTATATAACCTTCTTCACAGTTTAACATTATACTCATTTGTTGCAAGTTTCTTTGCTTCTTCACCCATTTCTTTTCGATATATCGATATTTTTCTTGCAATTATCAATGGATATCGATATATGGTTTCGCAATATCGCAAAATAACGAATATGGATATTTTACTTTTCATGTCCCAATCCTAGCACAAACCTCGCTAATCCGGACTATTCCGTTATCCGGACCTAAATTAGAAACACCTTATGTGCTGTTAGGCTTAAAAATCTAGTTAAACCAATCCCTTTTAGATAAAATAAACAATAAGCTATAAATTTGGAATTATATTTATTCTCTCAATTTCTTTGTCGGTGGAAATTAATTGAGGCTTTGACGTGGGAAAGATAGTAAGTCAAGAAATAAGTTTGAAAGGAGAGACAAAAAATTGTCATGAATATAAAACAAAATTTTATTTTTTAAAATCAAACGAATAATCGTGTCAGATAATTAGCACAAAATGTATGATGTTTCTCATCCAAAAACCTCTTTATATCCAGTCCAGTCCTTTTTTTTAAGGCCCGTTGATGACTGTAATTTTTTTTTGCCATTCCAAGTATGACGGAGTATTAGCAAGTGCCATCTTGTATCGCTCTTAGAAAATAAAATATTTTGCCAATTGACTTACTTTCCCTCCCCTCTCTCCGCACACTATTGGCCTGATTGCTTGATGTCCTTTGCATGAAAAAACCAAAATTTGATATTTTTTGACTTACAGCCTTTCTCGATCAGCGCCTCAATTAACCTATTCATCAAATTAATCTCGAATGTGAAATTGTATTATTAATACAATGGATAATTTGCACTATTCAAAAATGTAATTAATTATGAATCATGAGAAAAAGATGTTTGCAACTATAAAAAAAAAAAAAAATCAGACAGTTTTCAAGAAAGTAACTAAAAAATAAATTTGTGAACAATGATTAACGATTATAAAAATATTTTTAATACATAATTTTGTTTTTAAATTGACTTGTTATTAATAAAAGTTACCTTTTTTTGCCGTTCGGAAATCCCAACCCTTTTGATTTTAATTAATTCGGAATAGCGATAAGTTACTATATCTGGTTACTGTGTTCTTAAATTTTCGTTTTTGTATTTTTCAGCTCAGCCCTCCGTATAACTTGAAATTAATACTGAAGTTAACAACTTTTTTCCAACATGGTTATGGACAAAACTATTGTACTATCAATTTCCTGCCCTTCCGAGGAAAGGTTTGAACATTTAATTATCATTATATTACTTTATATTATTATTATATTATTATTATTACGTTTTATTATTATTATATCATAATTCATCTGAAGATCAGCAGAAAATTACGATCCTATACAGTTCTCTTCATTTCCCAATTGCATTTGATTCTGTTAATCGTGCAATCCTAATTTTCCCAACAAGGCGCGCGTGCCACGATTTGGTACGCTGGGATTTCGGTAATGCCATACAGTCGGCCAGTAGGTTTTTAATTTTTTTATTCATATTTTGTTTTGATTAGAAAAAAAATCAAGTCCTCTTTCAAGGATGACAGTTATATTATTAAAATAGTAGTTGGATGATGATTTCATTAAGTTTTCTAAAATATAGGGAAAAAATATTTTTTAAAACAAGCTTCTTAAAGGGAAGGAGGGTTGGAGGGGTACAGTTATAAAAAAGTTGGGTACTCCTGCTCTAAACCCAAAATAATGCTTTTCTAACAAACCTTCCTTAAACAAATTTATGACTACTACTTACCTGATTTTACCATTTTTAAGTATCATTTTCAAAACCAGTTATAAATAGTTGATCTTATAATTTACATATTCTTTGAAAGTATTGACTTGCTCGAGTTCACTATGATTTAATGACTGATGATAAGAGATGCATGAGAAATACGATATTGCGGAACCCTGTACAATACGAAGTTGCTGGGCTATCTTTAATATGAATTATAAATTCTTCTTCTTAAAGTATAAATCATTTATGGTACGGGGTGCTAGTCGGTCTCTCCTTGTCATCCCTTCCTCTGGACCCACTACTGCTGATGATAACTGGGCAGCAAATAATAAAGTACTGCTGAAAGCAGAAACTATTTGAAATCCACCCTTATCAACAAACAGCTGTTTATATTCGGCGATTCCTTGCCTTCACATCAGTCAGCTCCTTATCCTCGTTCTTATTTTCTATCACATTTCTACGTGACTACACGAGTGTCTGTCTATTAAGATCGGAATGAGACTATATAAATTAATGAATTGGTTGATAAACTTCATGTCAGCAACGTCTGTTTATAACGTCTGTCTTTTCGGATAAAGCCAATCCGTGACTTTATCCGGTTTTTCTACAGAAATACTTCCTTGGTTTCTAGCTGTTCTAATCATTAAGAACCAAATATCAATCTATATCCTTGATTTTGATAAGTGAATATTCGAACACAAAATCCCAACATACCGACTACTTTAGTGACTCTCATTAAACCGCTCTTTTCTTCCTCTTCTTTATTTTTTTTAGGTATTTTATATTCATTTCTACTTTTGAAGCCTTCTTAATCCCCATTTATTTCTTCATTTACTTAATTATCAATCTACTAAATAAATCTTAATTTCTATGCGGTGGAAACAATATTTGTGTTTCTTGACAAATCTATATTTGTAAAAACAGTAGAAAAACATATCTTTAATCCGTTTTATTATTTCTCAAGGATCAGCATGTCTCAGATAAAAAATATTAATTTGATCTCCATCTGTGCATGAACAGCTCAAATTTTAGGCAATTGTTATTTTTTGCGCTTACAAAAAATTTATCTTGTTCACAGGAAGATGGAGAAGTGCGAAATTATAAAGGAAGCAGCTAAGGCTAGCATGAACGGTACGAAGTCTGCCAACTATGGCTCCTGGGGTCCTCTGTTCAAAAATAGCCAACATTTTAAAAGTCTCCATTATTCATAGTAATACTTGTGCACTAAGTTTACTTTATGCAACACTTCTTTAATGTGAATTTGTTTTAAATAAAACTACAAATTATTATTTACATGTTGTGATAAAATAAAAGAATAGAGTAGAGAAGTTGGATATTTAACCTCAGTGACCCAATACTTGCATTAATTTTAAATAACTATTTATTATGTACAATTATTTTAAAGCTTATCTGTACAGTAAACAAACACACAAAAATATCTTTAAACACCGTTTAATGATTCCGTGCGATTAAATAATAATCATACATTGCTACATTATAAATCATAACTTGAGTTTTTTGGATGTCAAGAACAAGTTGAGAACACCAGAGCATAATTATTTTATACAAATATATACATACATGTATGTATTATATATATCACTGAGTATCACTAAGTACTTTGGCAAGGAGTATTGATGGAAAGCAGGACAATTATAGGGGCACATCGCCTAAGATAGTGAAGATATTTCTGATTTTTCACTCGCAAAACTGTTTTATACTAGAGCTATGAAACTTAAGTGTTAAACTTAGGTGTTTTGAGGTGTGAAACTTAAGTGTTGCGAATATAATCATGCATGTGCCGCTAAATCTTTAAGCAAAAATATTTACAAATTTGCGTGTAATTGCTTAAATCGTAAACTCTCGCCTCCCGATAGATATGAATTGAGCAAAATTTTTGTTTTATGACCATTCCAATATTGTTTATTGCGACCAATTTGATGCAAAGTTCGTTGAGATATCAGCTTTTGTTTAAACTGTAAAATTGTGATTATCCGTAAAACATGTTGAAAATTTAAATATTTTCAATTTCTTTTTTATTTTTTCCATTTTATAAAATTGTCAAAATATTGACTACTCATGATTTTTGAACGAAGTGAAATTGTATTAAGAGCATTTAAACTTTTAACTTTTTGACTTTTAATTTTTAATTTAACTTTAAATAAAACAGTGTAACTTTGAAATTAAAACAGTCCGAAACTTTTAAGATTCGTATTTTTTTTTTTTATAAATTTGTTTTAAGAAAAGTGATTATCATTTTGCAATGAAACAAGTCTCATTTTGTTGGGCATCGAAAGGACTATCATTTTTATAGTTTCATCATTACTGATTTTCTAATATAATTTAAAATTGGTCGTTTTTTTGCTTTTAAACAATTAAATTACGCTTTAAAATATTCACGATTCGATTAGACGAGACTATTTTACCGGATTCCTAAGAAAATCCGGCATATATTCTTTCCAGATTTTTCCATCTTTGTCTGGAAAATTATGCTCTGGATACCGGACTATACAATCGTGTACATTTTATTTCACTAACAGTTACTGTATCTTTTTTAAATTCGATTTTGCGCTATAATTAAGTTTAACATACAATCAATCAAAATTTGTGTTTTCATATTTAAATAACTTCAGTAGCTTCCATTTTAGCAGAAAATTTGTACTCACTGATAATGAGAGAAAACATAATGAGAGAAAATACAAGAATATGTTGTTTTTGTTTTGGATTGCCTTATTGAATCATTAGTGTAAGCAATCGAGAATAATATCTCGGGTCCAATGTCATTAACTAGTCTAGTTTGGATACGAACAAATCCATTTCAATATTAAATATTCAAAATTTTTTCATGCTAAAGTCACTGTTTTTCATACTAGTGTAAACCCACTAGGGTTCGAATCCGGCCTAGACGGGCTGAAATTTATTTCGTGGTGGACACACGCAATAAATGTCGACCTTTCCACTCTGGCTAGAATAAGTCGGTAGCCTGTAGAATAATCCGTCCTTCCTGTCCTAATTGGAGTACGTAGAGACTTAAACCCCAACAAAAATAAAATAATAAACAATTTTTCACATTGAAAACTTATATGAAATCAAACATAACATCAATCATAAGGCCATGAACCACATTTGTGCTGGTAGTAAAACTAGGGATAAATACATTTCGAAACCACTTTTCCTTGTTCAGAGATCCTAATTAAAAAAAATTATCAATAATTTACTGATTGACCCACAGGGGAATAAAAAGTGAATAGGATGTAGTCACAGACGATTAACTTGGTCTTAATTAAATAATAGTGTTTTGATTAATTCCAGTTCCCACATTCAATTAGGCTGCTTTTTATTGTAATCGCTTGAGGTCCCAAATCCAATAGAAAATCTCCCAACAAATCATTACGTTCATTAGGAAAATAATGCCAACTTCAGTGCTTATAGTGCGACCCACAACTACTAACTGGCATTGAGTTGATTTGATTGTCATATCAGTTTTATGGAGGAGTTTTCGCTTCTGCTGGCTTGTCTTAGATTACAACTTCTGGTCCTTACACCGCCATTGATATAATGAGAAGAGACAGATAGCAATGAGGTTACTGCTACAGGAGCCGAGCTAATTGAAGGGACCCAAATAGTTGTTCCGCGAGCTCTAGTGGGAGTGTCATCATGGCCCTTCAATGTTTTATATTTTGACCGGAATGTAAGCCTTATATAACAGGATTTTATTTTATTTTGGATACATTAAGTGGATGGATGGAGAGCTATAAGGAATCTCGAGTATTCCACTCATCCGATTGGATAAATATTAATTAAAATAATAGGTGCTGATAATAAGCAGCGCTAACTATTTAACTGTCATTAGTAGTAGGTTATTATATTACGTCAAGATTTGGTTAATTATTTGTTTGTTTATTGGGGCTTAACTTCCTCAAGTATTCCGACAAAAAACCACGCAATGGTAAGATGGTCGGGTTATCCAACATATACCACCCAATGGTAGGATGGTCGGGTTATCCAACATATTACCAAATTATTTGAGTCAGAGTGGAAAGTTCGATATGTATCCAATAGATATCCGTCACGAAATAAAAGTCAACCAGGCCGGATTCCAATCAGAGCCGCTTTTGACTCGATGATGCTGGGGTGTCGCCTCAATGTGCTCATCCTCGGACCACCTAGTCTGCCAGCAACGTGGTTGTGATGCATACTTAATTTTGTATTGTTTGTTTAATGTTTCATAATATGTTCATTTCTACTTGTCACATTTTGCTGATTGAATATTAATGTGCATACAAAAAATGATAATCTAATAACTGATTTGTCAACATCGCTAGTATAAATAAATTTAATGTTCAAATAAATGGTGCCTACCTCTGCACTTCCCTATTAATTATTTTCAAACGGAGAAAGTAAAACAAGTTTGTTTATTTCACTATATTTCATAACTAAAGAGCTGAAGATATCCCTTTCTCCTTAAGCAACCTTATTGTCGATTAGATTATATGTAGCTGGAGCTGCTCTGTGTCATTAGTTCAACTATCTAGGGCCGAGTCGTTGTGCGCTGGTAGCTTCTGACAAATCGCCACTCTTCTCTGGGAGGTAACTGTCATTTTTGACAATTTAAATTTTGTTCTGTAATTTTCAGAAACTTAATTTA
This sequence comes from Rhaphigaster nebulosa, assembly GCA_948150685.1. Taxonomy (NCBI): domain Eukaryota; kingdom Metazoa; phylum Arthropoda; class Insecta; order Hemiptera; family Pentatomidae; genus Rhaphigaster; species Rhaphigaster nebulosa. The sequence continues at coordinate 26,583,157 of OX411309.1, forward strand.
ATTTACATAATAAATTAGCACCTGTACCATATATTAACGTTGTATTGTGAGCAATCACAATAATTCGCTCCAATTGGTTGCTGTTACTGCCAATTAGTTGCACAACTGCTCCTTTCAGAGTGATGCTATAATTTTGTTTTCATGATTTCTTATTAGTTTTTCAAGTTTTTGTTTAATGTTTTTAAGTTTCAAGCGTAGATTCTCAAAATAAAACATCTTATGCTAGGCATGTTTGTTGTTAATGAAGTTCTTGTTAATTATTCCTGTTTAGCAATTTCTAGATTTATCTTATTTTCCAACATCTTATTCATTAATTCGCCTTCTATTTTCAACAACACCATATTTAGAAAAATCAAATCGTGAAATTTTAGTTAAGCCTGTTATCAGAATGCCTTGAGAGTAGTATATTTCTGCAAAATCGCCATTTCTGTAAGTTGATATTTATTGCTAAAGGCCAGAAGTGTCTTTCTTAAATTAAGATAAACTTTTTATAATTATTCTTAATTAAAACAGAAAAAAAACAGATTTTTTCTGAACAGATCTGCAGCATAGTAAATAAAATTTTAAATCAGTGGTTTGATATTTATTTTAAATAAATTTTATTATACTTCTAAACTTTAAAATCACTGTCCTGAAAAAAAACTTGTTTTGTTGAAAGGACTGAGCGAATTGTTAAATTTTTATCAGTAAAGATTATCAAACATTGGGTATTATTAGAATGCCATTTAATTGGAATCAACCAGTGTGAAAATTCATAATTTTCACTGAAGATAATTAAAAGTTACCTTGTTTCAGTGATAAATAATCTTATTAATCAGCATAGTAAATTTATATTGTGATACATAAAGAGAAATATGCTGCACATTCCGAAAACTAGCTCAGAAAACAAAGATGTTTAAATTATTTGATTATGGAACAAAGAAATGTTTACAGGCTCAAGAATTCCTCTAAAAACAACAGTCAGTTTTGTTTGTTCTAAGTGCTATGAGATGATTACAATCAAATTTGGGAAGTATGTGTGTGAACAAATTAGGAAAAGAAGAAACCTTTATTCCTAGAGTTAAGAAATATGTGGAAATAGATAAAAGTCTGTTTGTTAAGCATTGCATTATAAACGCTTACAAAAAAATTTTTTTTTTTTATGCATAGGATTTTAGAATTAATTTTTGCTATTGATGGTGCTCTTTAACTAAATATGAAATCAGCTTTGAGCAGCTATGGAAATCAGCTAAACGGAGTAACCAAGTAAGGATAAGAATGAAAAGAGAGTTTCAGACCTGTAATTTTGCGGGAGTTTTTGTGGAGATACAAATTAAAAGAAGTTAAATTAAACGTTGAGTGGGAATTTAATAGAAATTAATGTAAATAAAAATATTGAACCTTTTAACTTTTATAATTTGTGTCAACTAAAGTTGATTAAGAAATAATACATTTACATTGACCTTCAGTATTTTGGCGAATTGAATAACATATATTGTTCTGAGAACCATTACAATACATGATGAATCAAATTTAACAAACATGTTTGTCTAACATTTACATAGTGTGGGTACATAAAAGTCAAACCATTGCTATTCTAGTTTTCTTCTTGCATTAATGTTAAAAGTAACTTAATTAAATTTTTGACTTAGCTGGAATTTAGAATTGATTTATTTTCATATAGATTCTCAATATAAATTTATGAGTAAGTTTACGAACATTCCTAATGGTTAGTTCAGCATGTTAAATTTATTTTTTAATTCAACAATATCGTAGAAATAAAAAGGATTACAATTTTATAGAAAAGTAAAGATAGAACTAAAATATGGTAATTACTTCAAAATCCAACTTTATTGGTTATAGGAAATAAAATAATAATTATAATTGATATAGAAGTGACCCAATATATCTAATCTAACAGTTACATGATTTATCTCTGTTGAACTGTAGTTAAAAAGGGACGAGAAAGAAAAAAAAATCAGTTATTCATCATTATTTGGGAGAGCAACCACTTCTAGCTACTTTCTGTTGTAGTAAGACATTATTATTTTTATTTATTAAATTATTGTGCTCCAATGGAATAAATGCTAATAGGCCTTAGTAATAACTTAATTTATAAAAAGTGACAAATAATTATTGATATATCTTTTGATTGTTATTAATCAGTAAATTTTTCACCATTCTTTTTTCAGTTGAACATTTCTGGTAATTCATTGGGAATACTATATTACTTTTGTAAATTTTGTGTCGAAACAGCTAAAACCTGTTTATATCAAACTTGAAGTTTCCTAATAGAAAATTCAACCTAAAGACAAATTTCAGTATTTCATTATTGGCTAAAATTCGTAACTAATACAATCAATTGCAGTTTCAGTTTTACCTGATATATCCTAAACAATGTTTGTTTAAAAAAATAGCTAAGTTTTAGATGTCATGTGAGAATTCAGTGTTCTTTGAATGTATTTAACATTGAGAATGATTAATGTTCCCATTGTGGTTTTGATAATAAAATAAATTCATATTTTCCTCAATTCAAATCTTTCCCTATGTGAAATTGACTGCATTAAAATGGATCAATCTGATCAAAATAGCAGTTAGCTGATATTAATTAGTTCTTGTCAAAGCATATTCAAATCAGTAACGAATTACACTTCTCCTTTTTTATCTGTAAGTAAGGTTAACCTTAAATTCTTTGACTAATCTAGTTTTTAACATATCTGGTGCATTATACTTTTAGATGTAAGTTTTAAGCATAGTCTTATACGTCAGATTAGATAAGCCACTTTTTTTTGTTCTAGATACCAACTAATAGCCAGAAGTCCTACAACGATGCCGGAAAAGGTAATTTGTAATTTATTAATAATTTAGAATAGTTTTATATGTTTTCAATTTTTTGTTAAGTATAATACAATACATTTATTTGCATAGTTCGGCATTAATTAATTTCCAATAAGCAAATCTGGACTCATCCAGTTATAGCGGTCAACTTAACAAGCTTCTAGGCCACCGACTAAGAAAGCCATCGGGATGGATTGTATGGGTTATTGTTGGATTTAGGTATTTGTGCTAAAGGGTTCATTAAGTAATTATAAAAATCTCTGAGCAATAATAGAAGTCATATTTGTTATTATTGCAGATGATTTTGTTAATAGTTTTGTCCAATAGTTATAAACCAGTATTTAGTTTAGAAGAAGTAAAAATAAAAATAAATCAATCCCACAACACCCCTTAAGTCTAACAGTACTGATAAAGATAGCTGATTCTCACCGAATGGTATTCATTGGAGGCAGTGCGGTCAGCAATGCACTCTTTGGTTTCCATCCTGACCAAGCCCACTATTTATTTGTCTCTTGTCAAGAGAAAATTTGGATCGCTTCATTTAAAGTGTCAAGCGATAATTGAACTGAGCTCATTAAGCACTGAATGCCCCCTCTACCCACTGAATTGTCTCCTCTCTGTATATTTTATAAAAATAATAAATAAAAACACTTTTGAATCTTTGAACTAAGTTAAAAAACAGAGTTTATTTGTAAAACTAGTCAATGAGCAAACTGATTCATTCTTCTCATTTTCTGAAAATTAGGTGTGCATTTTATATAGAGGCGGACAACAAAAAGTTAACCTTTTAGCAGCCAATGTTTCCAATTGGGAACAAATGTTTTGAAACTTTTCAAAAATATTTATCTAAAAGTAAACAATTATTTAATATTTTTATTTGCTCATATAAAGTCAAAATTTATTTGTCGTATTTGAATTACTTTCAATTTTTAAAATATGTGAAATATACCTTTTATATTTTTAATTTTAATTTATTTTTATAACAAATGTTTCAATTCGATTAGTGCAGTAATATTTTTTTTGTTTAGCTTTTTTCTTTTCCATTTTACCTCCTCTATTTCATAAGTTTAAACAAAATATAAAGCTTAATCGGTAGCGGTCAATGTTCTTAATTGGGACCATACCGAAAATCATACTAAAAAATTTTGTTGCTAAAACGCAATAATTTTTTATTTAAAAAATTAGAAAGCCAAAAATGCGGAATAAAAAAATTAAATTTGATTTGGAAGTGAATACGGCTTGTTAAAGGTTAAGATTACAACTGGATTTTTAATATCTTAGTGGAAAGGCTATAAAGTAAAAAAAACAAAACAATAAAATATGTAAGATTCAATTAGATATATATATTTTCCATTATTATTTTCTTTAACACGCTGACTGCGGCAATGAAAAAAATAGTTTATGTTACTATGCATTATCAGTCTCCAGGGACAGGAATCGTGCCCTATATACATTTGTTGATAACTATTAATAAAGATACACTGACCACACAGGAGTAAAGTCCTTGAAAAAAATTTCACCACTAATATAACATAAAATATACGCATCGGTCCCCAGGGACTGATGACGCATTCAACGTGTTAACAAAATGTTGTTGAAAATATCTGGTTTGTCCACTCACATATCTTTCCTTACCAATTTTGGTAAGGACCGACCTATGGCTAAAAATGCTTTTTTTGGACTCAGTGGTTTCTGAAACGCATAGACCCCTTGAAAACTGCATATCGAAAATTTGACCCGATTACATTACTTTTTTTACCTAGATGTAAGTAAAGTAAAAAAATGTTTGAAACTTGGAATAATTTCTTTAAAAAATAATTTGATTGATTTTTAGGATAACAGATTCTTATTCATATTTCGTAGTTGTATTAATGTATTAATATATTGTCTGATTAGGTATTCAATTTTAAAGTAGAAATGTCATGTGAAGGATGCTCCAATGCCCTCCAGAAGGTTCTAGACAAACACAGAGGTATTTCTTTTCTTTTAATAATAAAACATTCTTAGACGTGCTAAAAATATCTTTAGTATTTATATTTTTAGTGCCATGTTATTAATAATTTATTTTTAAATATTGTTGAGTCATTATTGTTCTCTTGGAGGCAAATACTGCATCGCTTTTATTAAAATTTGATTTTTTGGCTTATGGCCATTTCTTATTGTTTTCTGCTCTTTTAATGTTAGATCTAATAATTATTTTAATAGATCCAAGCATATTGAGCTCATGATCTATTTAAATTTTAATTTTAATGAGAAACTGTATTATCTAGTCTCTATCATTCTTGAGCTATGGGGACTTAAGGACTAAGATTATATCGTTATATTGATTAGGGTCTATTGTTCCATGCAATTAATGTATCTATTTGTATAATGTTTAATTGGTAAAACTATCATACAGTAGTTCCAACATTGCACCCCTGACTTGACAGTCGAGATGGGTTCGATCTGCTATTAGTGTATTTCAATGTTTTGGTTTTTAATGGAACTGCTTATTAGCTGTAATCTCTACCACATTCATTTCTTTCTAGGTTTTTAAACATTAAATTAATAATTTTCTCTTTTAGTATTAAAATAAACACAATTTTTATGTTTTGGACCGATGATAATCGTAATCCCCTGTACTTTTTCGGATTCATAATTACAATAACTTCTTCTTCCATCAGTGCAACAGCCCATTATAAGGTCCTGACCTGCTCAAACACCTTTCTCCACTTCAATTGGTTAAGTGCAGCTGTTCTCCAATTCGTTACTCAGAGCAGGGTTATTGAGTCCTCTCTTATACCATCCATCTATCGAACTTGGGGCGTCCTCTTGGTCTGGTGCCATGCAGGCCATCATCCATAAGTTTTCCTGGGATCTTGTTGGGCCCCATCATGGCGGCATGGCCTGCCCATCGCAGTCTGCTGAGCCTTAGAACTCATTACCAGCATTATCCTGTGACCCCCAGGTATACAAACTGATCAACTCATTCAAATGAATGTGAACCAATCTGAACAAAATCTTCGTAAGGACCTCTGGTTTGATCAGCAATCATGTATTTGGTTTTATGGTTGTTAACCGCAAATCCTAGCTTCTTGGCAGCATTCTCGAGGCCAAGGAAAGGTTCTTCCACTGCAGCTTTTGATCTTAACAATATTGAGGTCATCAGCTTAGCCCAAAATTTGTACCATGCGATTGAAAATCGTTCCACTGGTCTGGATCTTAGATTCTCTAATAGCTTTTTCAAGGCCAATATTAAAGAGCAGACAATCAAGGGAATCTCCTTGTCTATCTGATAGGTCTCTCCCTTAACACACACCATTCATTCATCATTGTTCATCGTCAGTTTTTCCTGGTGGATAAGCTTAAAAGGGATATAAAGGTCTTTCATCGCCTGATGCAGAGGCTCACATTAGATACTATCATAAGCAGGCCTAAAATATTGGAATAGGTGGTGTGTTTAAATCTGGTACTCTCTTCCTTGCTCTAAAATGGTTCGTAATGCGAATGTCTGATCTGTTGTAGACTTACCTTTATGGAACCCACACTGGTAATTTCCCTCTCTCAATTTGAGGCAGTATTCGTTTATATAATGTATTTGAGAATACTTTAAAGGTACATGATAAGAGAGAGATCCTCTGGTAATTATTACATACAAGAAGGTCTTTTTCCAAGTTGTTGGAATCATTTCCTCTGCCCAGATCTCAAAATGATTATGCGATGCTTTGAATAGCCAATCTCCTCCTATCTTAAATAATTCGGCGACCAGTTTGTCAAAGCCTTGTGCCTTATTGTTTTTTAATGGCTTCACATTGCTCCTCTTCATCTGGGGGCTCGAGTTCATCTTCAGGAGTTCGACTTAGACCAGTATCGTCCTTCTCTATCTCCTATGCTTGATTTTTGTTAAGTAGGTGGTTGTTCCATCTTTGTAATATCTGGGTCTTCTCATTCAACAACGAACCATCCCAGTCCTTATAGGCTAAGATACAGGGCTTGAATGGTTTTCGGGCACTGTTCGCCTTTTGATAAAATTTATGGCACTCTTTGGCATTCCTCAATCTTTCAATTTCCTCAAGCTCTTTATTTTCCCAGATTCTCTTTTTGTGTCGATGAATATGTTTTTCCTCTCTTCTACGTTGCCTATAGATTTCAACTGAGGCTCGAGTATGTTTCTTCCGAAGCATGGATTTGTATGCTTCGTTCTTCTGTAAAATGGCATTGCTACAATCATCATCAAACCAGAATGATCTCTCTATGGGATTTTGGCCGATTACTTCCTCTGCTGTGTCATGTATGGTCTTCTCAATGGTCGATCACATTTCATTAACATCTGTAGATGCCATCTCGGAGAGCTTTTCATTAATTTTAGAAGCATATGCTTCGCAGACGTCAGGCTCTCTAAGCTTTTGTAAATTAAACGTTTTACTTCTTTGCCCTCTCCTTGTTTTCACTATTGAGATCCTAGCTCTCACTTTGGCCATAGTTAGAAAATGGTCTGAGTCCATATTTGCTCCTCAGAAGGTTTTGACATCGAGGACATTAGACCTATGCCTGCCACTTATTAGAAAGTGGTCGACCTGGTTGATTTCCGTATGCCAAGTAGATTCTTTTGTGAGGGAACATACTGCTGCCAATTATGAGATTTTGTGATACACAAAAATTAACAAGTCTGTGTCCATTATCGTTACAGATATCGTGCAGGCTATGCTTACCGATTGTTGGGAGATAAATTGCTTCTTTGCCAACCTTTGAATTAAAGTCCTCTGCAATTATTATTATGTCAGATCAATGGCATGCTATGTTTTTTCTGATAAGCCATTATACTCTTCTTTAACATGCTTATCTGATGTTTCAGTAGGAGCATGACAGCTAAACAGAGTATAATTGAAAAATCTTCCCTTTACGCTGATATGACTCATTTGGGGGCTTATAGGCTTAAAGTCAATAAGTTGCCTGAGTTTCTTCCCTACAACACACCCAGTTCCAAAAGAGTGTACTCTGTTGTCACAACTATAATATATGGTTTGACATTTCTTCTCGATAGATCTCTGTCTAGTCCATCGGATCTCTTGAAGGGCGGTGATGTCGATTCTATAGTCTGTTTCATCAAGAGCATTTTGGTTGCTCCGGGTCTGTATAAAGTTAAAATGTTCCATGATCTAAAGGTGAAGTCCATATGACGGGTGCTATGTCGTTTCCTAGTACAGTCCGGCTAATTGATGTTGAGGTTTCGTGATAAATTTTTTAGACCCCGATTCAGGTGGAGAGACTACCTCCTCAAAGCCTCCTGATGACTACCTATGGGAGGTGACCCTAGGGTGTGTGATGTGAGTGACCTTGGACTGTAGTGTTGAGATTAATGCAGTGTGCTGTTTAAAGTGTACATGTGTGCATGACAGAGTACTGTTCCCCCAACCTGGAAGATCAGTGACTATCCCTGGTACCAAGACCAGATGATGGGGCCGCCATCTCCCTATGCCATAACTACAATAGTTATGAATAACAATAATTACGAAGCTAGGACTCAATTAAAGTAAGAAGTGATTAAATTTAGAAAACAAATGAAAAATTAGAATAGTAAATAACAAGTTAATAATGAAATAAAAATGAAATGATCAAGATAAAAGAAAAATAATAAACAATTTGACTTTTTATTAAGTAGTGCGAAATAGAGAAGTTAACAAATGTGTTTTATCTCTTATAATATTTTTTACTAAAATCCTATAATTTTATCTGAACTCAGCCCACTCGTTAATATAATATGCTTTTATTCAATTAAACTCTGATCTATCAAGGCCTGCAGCCCTATACTAGATTGATGCTCTTATTTATGGTCTGTCATTGCATGTGAACACGATCATAAATACCCTTGGCACCATACATTGGGTGGGGAGACGTTGGATTTAAAAAATTAAGCAAAAAGAGAAGATTTCAATTTGAAAGACATGGAAATAGTAGTATGGAACCCCTTATCAAGAGTCGTGTGTTAGTTTTTTTTAAATATAGTTTTACTCTTTAATTACATGTTTACTAAAACAATGTTATTTTATTGACTTATGTAGTTAAATATGTTACACAATATTATTATAACTAGAAATTAAATTAATTAAGTGTTAATTATAGTTGGATGTATTAAAATAATATTTGAAATGTTCTAATAGTAACCTAATAATTGTTAGCTCTAATGTTTGAATTATAGTATACGCTTGAAAAAAGTGATTAGCTTGTGATAAAAAAAAGAAACCCTTAAATGATTGTGAAGTGATGTATCAGTCGGAGCTCAACAATACTTCGGGCCTTTGGACTGATTTATCAGTTTGGAGATTTCACAGCGATTCCCATGAACTGATGTATCGGTTCGCCTTCTTCAGCATTAGAAGACTATGTTGATTTTGTCCCTAGAGCCATCTAGTGGTTCTCAAGGTATACTCTAGTATCTTTTCTTACCACTAGAGTTTGCAGAAATGCACTTTCTTTAATTCGTTTATCAGACCCTCACCCATCTTACCTTATACCTGCTCTTGACATTTGCAGTCTGTTTTCTGTCTTTATACAGTAAACTCGTTTTCTGTGTTTCTATCTACTGCTGTTATTTATAAAAATTGAATTTTAAATAAATATTTAAAAAAAAGAACATTCCACCCAAAAGTTTTTTAATCCATCAATGCCAGTCCTAAGTCTGGATAATGGGAAAATTTAAAAGAAAATTACATGTTAGGAAAAAGAAATGTGAAATAATGGCCAAAAAGGATTCAGTTGAGTGAGCATGGCAGCTGGTGAATCTCAGTTCTCCGGGCTCACAAATGTTCGCACTATTCAGTCGCCAAAGGGCTCAAATAAAATCGTTGAGATTTATTTAAAATATCCAACTTTTCTAATTAAAAGATTTAGTACATATGTTTCTACTATTCTCTCCGGACAGTTCTGATTGTTTCATCTTTTACAGATAGAGGAGTTGGAGGCTTTGAAATAGACCTGCCAGCGCAATCAGTAAAAGTTACTTCTTCGAGCCTGTCCTCTGATGAAGTGATGGAAATCGTGAAGAAAACAGGGAAAAAGGTCGACTTTGTGTCTGAGCAAGTCAACTGAATATTAATCATATTTTATTGTTTACAAAATATGGATTCATCATTATTAAGCACTTGCAGAGTTTTTTTAATTAAATCGAAAATGAGTCTTTCAACTTTCATCCATTTTTTAAATTAAATTTGATACTTCCTTTATTTTGATTATTGACATTAGTTGTAATTTGTAAAAATCATCTTTCCTTTCATGGCTGTCTAAATGATAGAAATTATTATTTTTATTATATGATTTATGATATTTTAAGTATAATTATAAAAATAAATAATCTTATGGCTTTTATTTTATAACCAATCCTCATATGAACCAATCTATTCCTGCCTGACAACTCTGGTATTCATTTAATTGTGAAACTCCACCATTTATAAATCTTATAAAAATGGTTAAGATCTTCTATTATACTGATATATGCATAAAATGAATTCAAAAATATATCTCAAATCACATGTTAAAAGAAATTTTTAATAAATACAATTGTTTTGATTTACATATTGCTTTCAGGGACCAACAGGGAAATGTGTAAGTTACATATATGTAATGTTTATACTGTAATAGTTTGTTGAGTTAAACAAGCTTACACACTCTAAACTAGAGCAGGAATTGTAGATTTCACAGAGTGGAAAAGTTAGGGATAAATCCTCAGTCCACTTTGGCGGAAATTCTCAATTACAAAAATGTTTCTCCTGCATCAACTTTGAAATGCTTCCTTTTTAACTTTCATAAATTCATTGTTATTGATATCAAATGGATGATGATAAAGTACAAGGTATTAGGCAATGAAAAACATCACAGTAAAAACAAAAACTATATATTTTAATAATCAAATATACATTAATTATTTAACTTAAATCGATATAAAATCAACAGCTGTACAAAATTATGTACTTAAACTGATTTTACAGTCAAATTTTAAAAGTTCCCTAATATGAGCCTATTTAATTGGCCACCTTAACAGTAAATATAAACAGTAATAAAATATTTTTTTTCTTGGATAAAAAAGGGTTACCCATGTGTTGTGTCATCCTCAACAAAATCATATGCTTCCTCACGTGTTACACATTCGACATGGCTTACCTGAAATATAAAATAAGAGAATAAATTCTCAATTTAAGCATTTAAAAAATAAAATAAATAAAGGGCAACACAAAGCTTCCAGTTTAATATTCACTTTATTTAATTTTTGTTAACGTTTCGGGGAAGATATCAGCATCTTCAGAACATTCTTTCTCTAATTGACTCCACTCCAACAATAAAATTTCTCATTTTTTTTTTTATAAAATAAATAATATCATATTGCTGAGAGTATAGGTCATTGACTGTAGTCCAAGAGCCAGCCAAACCAAATGCCAATATAATTGGAAAGATATAAACTTCTTTTATAACTCATTTTATAGCAAGATTTACCGCAAAATAAAATAACGTGGTCAGGAAGTCTGTAACAATCAGAACGGAGTGTGGCGCAAGCTCAAAATCACCTGAAAATTGCAAAAAATAATTAGAAATACATATGCTTGATTTTGTTTTCATTTATTAGAGTTTCCCTTCCTAAACTTGAATTATGTGATCAGGCAGTCGAAAGGCGCAGTCTGCCAGACCAATTTTTATATCAAAGAAAATTAATCCAACAAATGTACTGAGATTTGTGGAGCAATCGAGGTCAAGTTGACTGTAAACAAGTGGCATTGGTACACAGTAGACCTGAATAGGTCGTGGTGCTATTATGCCATAACAAAAAATGTGTTAAGTTCATAATGCCTTCTCGTACACGTCTAGGCATGCATGGGCGACCTGTTCTTGGTTGTACGGTAGAACTTTGATGGATAATTTACTCTCCTATGGCACAAATTTCTTTGGCGGCTGCCTTTGCGCTTAAACCTCTTATCCAATGTCTCAAAAGATTGTGAATCACGATTTTTTGTTCTGCGCACATGCGTTTTAAAAATATTAATGACCCCATAAAACCAACTCATGCCACAAGTAATTAAAGGATTAGCCAAAGTAACCATTGACATAAATATTAGGAACAAAAACATTCTTACAGGATAATTATGAGAGTTGGAATTAAGGGTTCAGTTCATGCACTTGGACTTTACAAATTGAATTACAGATTGAATGTAACAATCTAGTATATGTATTTCCAATAATTTGTTGTAGTTTTTGGGCACTTTTGAACATGCGCCACACTCCATTCCGACAGATACAAGCTGCCAAACCATATATTATTTTGTGGTAGATGACACTACAAAATGAATTATGAAACAAATTTATATCTTTTCAAATTAAATAGGCATGTGGCTGTGGCTCTTGGACTACTAATACTCTAAGGCAATATGGTTTATTTACATTAAAACTGACAATAGGGGTGGAGTAAATTAGAGAAAAGATGTTCTGAAGATAAGGAGGATTCCCCAAAAGCAAATAAAGTGAATATTACACTGAAAGTCTTGTGTTGCCCTTTATTTATTGAATGGTTGGAGACTTACTAGAAAATTGAAAGAAAGAAAATAATAATAAAAAATTGGCTACCTTATTCCTGAACTTGACACCGTAGAACTTATTAGCATGCTGAAGCAGTTCGGGCCTGAAAGTGGTCGTGATGAACTGAGCATCCTCTGACATTTTGTGAATCATGTCTGCAACAGCTTTTCTGTGTTGAGCATCTAAAGCCTAAAAACAAATTTTTATTGCTTAGTACCTACCCTTATATACAAAAACATAACTTTTTAAAAAATCAAGAATTCACACAGTTTATGATTAATAATAAATAAATAAACAATAAAGTAAATTGTCAGTAATAAAAAGAATTGTTACCAAGTTTGGAAATCAGCAAACATGAGGATGAAATTTAAATGTGTTTTTCATTTTTCAAAATAGATTGACAATTTATCAAACAGATACATTCATATTTAGATTTTTTTTTATAATAAATAAACTATTTGAGATTTTTTGGTTTAAAAACTTGTCCAAAATTTTATGTATTTTATTAGGTTCAATCAAATTAATTAAAATTCCCTACAAAGCAAAAAATCATTTCAATCAAGCAAAAAATCATTTCAATAGACCGGACCAGTATTAGCTGAGATATAGCTTAATAAACTTTGTAAACTAATTCTCTGTCACTACAAGTCAGCGTGGCCCTTGACCTCCTGACAACAATTGCGGGCTCCTAGCTTCCTCACATCTCTGCCTTATCCTTACTTGGATTATTTCTCCACTTACTTCAGCTTCTTGGTCTTCCCTTTTTCTATTCTCACTGTAGTGTGCCTCCAGCATTTTCCTCTGTACCATTTCACCCTCTGATTATATTTTCTGTCCATCTTAGCCTACTGGCTTCGTAACAGTTTTTTTTTAACACTCAGTTTACGGCGATCATCTAGGTACAAGCACCAAATTTCTGCTTCATAGGTGCCTGCCTACTGCTTAATTTCTTTGCTGAACTTGGCAGATAAGTTCTATAAAGTATTCTGCACATGTTCCTATGGAAAACAGTTTATCTTTATTTAGTTATTTGATAATTCGAAAACATTCCAACTTTCCCGAAACTATCCAAATGCTCATTTGAAAGATAATCTAATAGTCTGAACTCTAAACCAAAGCGATATGGAAAGTCCTGTGAATGGATACACCAGATATTTTTAAAATTTTACTACAATAAAATTTCCTTTTAACGCTCACCTGGGGCCCAGAGAAAAAGAGTGACCTAACAGCAAATCATAAAAAAAAAAAAAAAAAAAATGTTTTAATTTATTTAAACAAAAATAAAAACCATCTGAATCTATATTTTCAGTGAGCCTGATTTAAATTAAGCATCGATTTTTTCTTTTTTTGCTTAAGCCTACATAACGTATTTTTAAAAAGAGCATTTTCTGATTTATTTATTTGTTCCAAAGTTTTGTTTTGCATTTGAGAAGAGCATGAAAAATATGAGCAAATAGTCTGTAATGCCTTCATCAAATCATCTGTTGTTTTTACTGATTCCGTAACATTCTCTTCCTCTTCATTTCATGTTTTTACATGTGGAAAATCTTTTTAATCTCAATTAGATTTGTCAAACTCATTCATTAAATCAAGTTTACTTTAATAGAAAAACATTTTCATGGCATGTTTTCTTAAATGTGAAATCAAAGAAACCGAGGTGAAAATTGGATCTGTATCTATATAACTAACAACCTTTCAATTCATGAAAACATTTCATCCAAACAAAAAATAAACATTCCTAGGAACTACGTTCTTGGAATCAATTAGACTGTTGTTTTATTGTTTCCTTCCACTACTTTATTCAAAACTTCAATCATATTTAAAAAAAACAAAACAGAAATATAAAATTATTAAAAAAAAAAATTCATTTCACAGAAAAATCACTAATTGAGGCTGTGACCGAGGGAAAAGAGCGTTCTAGCCAGAAAATCGTTACAATGAAGTTTTACTGTATTTGGAAATAATAAACCATTGTGTAATAATTTGCAGCATTTTTCAAATGGCAAACACAAGCTTACTGCTGGAATAGTTAATAAAAAGCATAGAAAGATACAATGGACTTCTTCATATCACCAATATTAACAAAAGCATTGTGCATTTCAATTTATGCCCAAGTATTGACTAGTACTGACATATAAATATCTTAACAACTTACCATCTGGGATCAATAACCAGTTATTTTAAAGGTTGGTATAAAAAATTATAGTTAAGTTCAGAGGAACTTAAACATCAATAGTTACCCAATGACATATATATGAGTTTTTAAAATATTAATGATTAATAAATGAAAGATATTTTTCATGAGAAAAATAACTTGTTGCATGACCATTATTATTCCTGATAAAAAAAAATATATTAATTTTATTTTACAATTTTATGCCCATAAAATATAAAGGTAACACATCAATAAAATACTAGCTAGTAAATGGCCATGAAATAATAAATGAATTAACAGTTGACAACGTATACCTGATCGATTTCATCAAACAAGTAGAACGGAGCAGGATCGCACTTCTGTATGGCAAAGATCAGAGCAAGTGCAACAAGAGATTTCTGTCCTCCAGACAACTGGTTCATCTCTCGCATCTCACCATGACCGGTGAATGAGACCCTGATTCCGACACCAGAAAACTCATCGGAATTTATTTCCTGAAAAAAGTAATTTAATTTTTATAAACTAAAAGCAAATTAAAAAAATTTTACCTGCTACTAATTATCATAAAACATAATATATCTATAATCATTTAGAAAATGTTCATTCAAAAAGTACTTTTTGATTACAAATATAAAGCAAATTCTCAAAAAGTTTTAAGATACAAATTCTTTTACATTGAAAGGGATATCAAAGTGTATACCTCAAATAAAAAATCAGAGAGTATTTAATTTTTCAAAAAATCATTAATAAAACATGTAAGTTTGTATGTACAAGTAGATGGTATTATAAAAGAATGAGACAAATAGAAATTATTGTAGCTAAAAAGTTAAAATAAGGTATTTAAGAAAATAATGTTAAATTAACATACTATAATATTTGAATATATTTAGGTTTATAGAATACGAGGTGTGGCTATTAAATAACGAGACTGATGTTGCAATAAAATTTATTTTTATTATATACAAAATTACTTACTATCACCTTCAATATACACCCCTTCTCTATCCATACAATGCTCCATGCGAATTTTCCATAGTTGGAAACAGTGCTGGAAGTCATCTTCTGTCAGCTCCTTCAGGACACATGCCGCTTTCTCTTTTACAGCTTCCACGGACTCAAATCTCGTCCCTTTTAACGAAGATTTCACCTTAGGGAATAGATAGAAGTCACATGGTGCAAGATCTGGGTAATAAGGTGGATGTTCTAACACTGGGATGCTGTGCTGGGCTAGGAACCTTTTGACAGATAACACGGAATGAGCTGGCGCATTGTTTTGGTGGAGAACCCATGTTTGTCCTCCCACATTTCGGGTCATTTTATTTCATGTAGTTTTGCAAGTACCTCAAGGTAGTAAGTAGTATTGATTAATAGTTTGACCTTCAGGAACCCAGTGAAAGTACACAATCCCATGAATATCGAAAAAAACAATCATCATTGCTTTAAATTTTGACTTGCTCATTCTAGCTTTTTTGGCTCTCGGTGAAGTTGGAGTCTTTTGGCACACACTTGTTGCATGTCAAAATTGTCATGTAAAATTTGCCGTACACATTCTTTATCAATGCCAACAGTTTCAGCAATTGCACGAATACTTAATCGACGGTCAGACCGAATCAAATTACCGACTTTTTCAACGTTTTCATCCGTTTTTGACGTTGAAGGGCGACCTGGCCGTGAATCATCTTCAATGTCTTCTCGGCCATCTTTAAAACGCTTAAACCATACAAAAACATGTGCTCGCGATAAACATTTCACTGGCATACACTTCTTTGAGTAAATTATAAGTTTCAGTAGCGGTTTTTCCAAGTTTGAAGAGAAATTTCACAATAATTCGTTGCTCTATTATTACACTAACCATTTAATCCGGCAAAATAGAAAAACTACACTAACGCGAACGTAGGCTCTGACTAAACGGTATTGTTTACAGAAGTGAGACTAACTGCATACTAAAGAGAAAGCTTCACACTAAACAGCTATCAGTCAATGGCGGTTGGCACATGCGTACTTGTTCCGCAGCAACGCCAGTCTCATTATTTAATAGCCACACCTCGTATAGGACACTTGAAAATGAACAAACAAATCCAAAACTTAGTATACAAGGAATTAACCAAATAAAAAATATTGAAGTATGATGGGTTGACATTTTTTTCAGATAAGAAATAACCAATTAAATTAAGATAACCCAAGAAAAAGTTGATAAAATTTTAGAAAACACTTTTTTTTTTAATTGTTTGATAAAAGCAGATGATGTGTGGTATATAACTACAGGTGAACGACTAAAGGAAGAACTTTTTAATGAGTATGTATCAAACAATTACCTTTTGTTATTGAAATAACAATCAACTTATGAATTAGTTTATGCGATTGAAACAAAAAATGCAACAAATGAAAACTATTTAAGATGGTATATAAGATGGAAGGCTTTATCCTCCTTGAGCATAACCTGCCGGCCTATGCTCTATTCATGAGGACCTTTTTTGAGTTGTTTGTCTATACATATTGACATTGCAGAATTCCTAAATTCTGAAAAAAATATATAAAATAAAAAGTAATAATGTAAGAGATGTATTTACGAACAGGATTATGCTCAACGTGTTCATCACCATCGTTAGTCTTCATTACGAGCTGGGCGTGACCTCCAGGAACAAGCTCCTTAAATACCTACAAACCCAAACCATATCATTAAATGTAACTGTAAAAATAAATCTCCTGGGAGCTGTTATGATAGGTTTTTATTTGCTCAAGAAATTATTAGACAGCAGTACCAGGATGTTAAGGAAATAAGACAAGACATAACTGCATTTGATAAATTGGTAAACTAGATCAAAAACTCATTTAAATCAATGATACACTTAACTAACAAATGAAAGATTTAAAAACAGCCAACTAATCTCTTACCTGAGAGAAGAACATAGACACTTGCTTAAACATGAATTGGATAGCCTCACATTTCCTTTGTTCCAAAACCACCATTAGCTCTTTGATCTTTTCATCTCTGAAAAATTATTTCATTCCAAAAGTTATTATTATATTATCAATATTGAAATATTTATTACCTTAAAAATGGTATATACAACTAACATTGTACGATAAATAAATCTAACCATACTAGTACTATGCTATGCCAAAGAGCTCACATTTTAGGATCAACATTTGTATTGAATTATCTAATAGAGTTGACATTATGGTATGATGGTATAGAAGGAGATCGAGACCGAGCAATTCAAAATTTAATTCTATTTCCAAACAGGTCATAACAGAACTGAAGAATGCAGAACAAAAAGATGCCATCTATTAATTTTCAAAGTTGAGGCTCAAATATGCAACAGCCAACAAGAACATCTGGTTCAACAACACCTGCGTAAGAGAAAACCTGACACCGTCTTATGTTCAAATAAGATCTGGAGCTCAAACAAGAGCAGCATCAAGAGCTATCCACCATGCAAGACGACAATGGGTGAGACTACAAATCAATCATTGGTAGTCAGTTAGGGACACTATAAAATTATACCTTTTTATCCTCCACCCACTTGAATTTGACTCTCTCGATAAAAAAATTCTAACCCGTGTCCAGAACCTCATGTTGAAAAGAAACTTGCAAAATTACGGTTAAACTATGACAATTTAAATATACGTTCTTCTAGTTCGTCAAACAACTCCCAAAGTCAAAACCAATTTTCCCAACGTGTTTTCAATCTCACTAGCACCACCTTATCGGAAACTGAAAACAACCTTCTTAACAAAGGCTTAAAACACTCCATAAATTCACCTGTAAACTCAAAATTGTTTGAAAATCTTGCGGTTCATATCGAAACCGGTCTAGTAAAATATAATAACGACTCTATTTCCAAATCCTTATGCGCCAATGTACTAAAAACTGAAATAGAAAAAATTAATAGGACCAATAAAAATATATCAGCAGAACATAAAACAGCATGTGTATTGTCAGATAAAGTATGCAAAAATAATCTCGTAGTCATAAAAGCAGATAAAGGAAATACGACAGTAATTCTATAAAGAGAGATAACTATAGAAAGAAAGTTTATGATTTCGTAAACAAAAACGATTTTCCTAATATCAAAAATCCCGTGAATAAATTTGACACTGAAGTCCGCGAGTTGATAAAAAACAGCATATTGATACCGGATAATAAAAACTACACTCTCATTGAGATGAAACCGCTACCTCCCCTACTATATGGCCTACCAAAAATACACAAACCGGAAATTCCCATTAGACCAGTTGTTATTTACATCAACAGTCCGATCTATAAACTTGCCCATTACTTGAACAATTTATTCAAAACCAGAATCTCATTTTCCCCACAATACACAGTAAAATACTATAGCGTTAGTCAACAAAATTAAGAACATAATACTTCCGGATAACGCAAAATTAATATCATTCGACGCCACAAATCTTTTATTTATGCACAAATTAGAACAAAAAATTCTTGACCCAAACAATTCTCAACTAGCTCAACATATCATATATAGGTATCAGTATGTAGATGACATTATATGCCTATGGTCTGGCACAACAAGACAAATAAATAATTTTTTTTAGGAAATAAACGAAATTCACAGTAGCACTGGAAAAAACAAAACCATAAACTTTTTAGATTTAGAAATCTCAGTAAAAAACAAATATCATAAATTTAGAATTTACCGGAAACCCACCCACACGGAGGTCGTTATAAACAACGAAGCTAGGAAACCAATATCACATAAACTCACAGCCTTTAATAGCATGATTTATCGTCTTTTGAACATACCATTAAATGAAAAGAACTATAATAAAGAAATTGAAATAATATATTCCATAGCAAAAAATAACGGGTACAATAAATCCAGTCAATCATATTTTAAAAAAACAAATATAAAAAAAGACAATTAATAATATCTATTCAACAATGAATTGAAAAAACTAGGATTAAACCCTGCATTTAAAATAGAAAAAACCCTATCTTCATATTTCTCTTCTCCTGAAAACAAAATAGACCCTTTCCAAAAAAGCGGAGTATATCGTATAAATTGTAATAATTGTGCAACCAAATACAAGGAAAAAACTGGAAGATCGCTAAATCAGAGATTAAAGGAACATATACGTGCATATAATAATAAGACAGAGAATTCAAACTTTGCAATTCATTTAAAAAAAAAAAGAAAAACATAAATTCATCAAAGACTCAGGAGTTAAATAAATATATCACGTTGAAAACAGCCTCAAATTAAATATATATGAAGCACTTGAAATAATAAAATCCTTCAAATCCAATCCAGATTTTTGCTTAAATGACCAAATAAATATCTTCAATAGTCCAATCTTAAATTTATTCCCATCTGTAACAGAAAAACCAATTACTCACCGGTATTACTGGAAAACCCTGACCCTTAAACCGTTTACCTATAAACATCTTATTTACCTTTCGTTCATTGTTAGTTCAATGCGAGAAGAAACCGGTACAAACTTTTCTGTTATATATAATCCATTTAAACCTTGGTGAATACCAACATTTATTTGATTTCTTGTCTTAATTAAATTCATAATTCATAAATATTTTATAATACTGATTTATATTACATCTAATTGAATAAGTATAATAATACCAAATTATATTTTGAATTGCTTATTTTTGAATTTGTGTTTTTAGAACTGAAGATGAATGTATAACATTCGAAACTAGTTTTCAATAAAACAAAATTATAGAAATGGCAAATAATTTATCAATCCATATTTACCTAATAGAGAATAAATAGAAATGAATTGATGAGATTAAGAGATATTCCAGTAGGCGATAAAAACGATAGCACAGGATGGAGAGAAGAACCCATTTCTGCTCAGAAGAGCCTCCTATATGCCTTTTCCTTTTAGCTAATAAATAGTTTTAACAATTCGTCCATTGTAACTTGAGTAAAACACTAAAAAAGTATGATTTAGATCCTTATACTGATAACATTGGATGAAGAAATAGTAGCAAAAATTATGCAACAATTAATGGAAGGGCACATTAATTTAGTCTAGCCTTGGTGTCCTTTGGATTTGGGTTGTCCTTTCCGTTGACCATGAATTTGAATTTCACTTTTGTTTTAACTTTTTAAGCAATTAAAATATTTATATACGAGGGCTATTCAGAAAGTAAGGAACGTTTTGGAATTTTAAAAAAACCAAGTAGAATAAAAATATTTGATTATATACATGTGAAAGAGGGACTAAAATACTGCTTTTCAACATAACCACCAAACAAATTCAGGCACTTGTCATGGCGGTGGACAAGCTTTGAAATTCCTGTGTCATAGAATTCTGCCACCTGTGATCTCAGCCACTCAGTGACGCGTACCTGGAACTCCTCATCGTCGTCAAAACGCTGGGTTGCTAGCCAGGAGAAACATAGAGAAAGCTGTTATTGTGAAACGGCGGTTTTCACGAATCTTTTCGTCAACTTTGGCGACCAGATCATCAGTCACAATGCTCGGACGTCCACTCTTCTCTTCATCATGAACGTTTGTTTGGCCATTTTTAAACTGAATGCTCCACTTTCCGACAGAACTTTCACTCATTACGTTGTTCCCGCATACTTCACACAGTTCCCGAGTAATTTCTATTGGTTTTAAGCTTTTTGCCAACAAAAAACGAATCACAAACCGCAACTCACAACTGGCGGGATTTTAGATTGCAGCACACATTTCAAATTTGAATATAAAAGAAAGCGGCAGCGACTGAGGTGCCGAGCATGAGCACACCAATGTATACGCTATTGGCGTTCCTTACTTTCTGAATAGCCCTCGTAAACAACTTCAATTTCAAGTTAATGAATGATTTAGTTTAGCAGAATATCAGAGTACACAGCTAATATTGATATATTAGGATCTGATGGTTAGGATGTTCGACCTATCCCATGGAACACAACTGAGAATGACACCTGGAACACCTTGACATGCTATAATTATACCATTACTAACTAAAAACAACAAAACAGGATACCAACCCTCTATCCAACTCTTCTTTTCTTTTCATCAGTTTCTCTTTTTGGTCTGAAAAACTCATGAACTGGTCAAGAGCTTTTTTGTTAACATGGCTATACTTTTTCAAGTGTCCATTTGCCTTCTCTAGTTCTTTAAAAAGCTAGAATAAATATTTATAGAATTAGGAGAATATAACTTTTTACAACATCTCACTAAAACATACAATTGTATCACTTACATTTTTAGAGGAGTAAGACATGTACTTATTGACCATTTCAGGAGAAGGAAGTGATCCCAACTCTTGTATTTTCGATGTCGCCTCTTGAATCTTGGTTTGAAGCATGGCTTGTTTAGATGCAACTTTACTCAAATCCTTAGTATCAGCATCCCTTTTTTCTTGAGCTTCCTTCTCTTTCACTCTCCATTTTTCTAATTCGTCCTGCTCAGCTTTTTGCTATTCAACAAACATTCAAATTAATAAAGTAGCTATATTTCATTAAAAAAAAAAAATAATTTTTCAAAATTATTTATAATTAATAAAAATTTTATCAAATAGCACTAAAGAACAAATATAAAATACTAAAGAACAAACAATCGTCAATTTAATAAGAAGTATATAACTATTAAAAGTACCCTTTTGACTGCTTCTTGAACTTTCTTCTCACAAGCTTTGAAATCTTTATTCAGTTTCTCTAACCTCTTTTCTATCCCACTAAGTTCTAACCTGGAGTTGTCCAATGTCCTCTTCCGTTCCTCCACTGAGATCTCTTGTAATGCCTAAAATAAAGACAGTTCGCTAATCAACTATTGTATCATATTATTAAGAAAAATCCACAAGTATAATAAATACCTATGTTGAGTTATAAGTAACAACTATAATGCATAATAAGAAAGATAAGTAAAATAAAAATGACCTGTATGAGTTCATCTTTCCTCCTAATGAGGTTATTTGTTAGAAGGTTTTCAAGTTTATTTTTGTCTGCTTCGAGCTTCATTCTCGTAGAGAAAGCTGACTTGTTTTCTTGAGTGAGGCGTCTGATATCATCATTAAGCTTGTCCATATCGCGTTGGTCAGCTGCAGAAAGTTGTTCCAACAAGTCCTAGATAAATATTAAAAGATGGTAATAAACACTAATAAATAATACAAAAATTTCATTATGATTGAGAAATGAACCTGGTGAAGCTCAGATTCTAGACCCTGCTTGGTACTCTGCATAGCTTCGAGGTTGGATATGGCCTGCTGTAGGGATCTCTCTTTCGGGCCCCTATACCTTTCAATACTAGCCAACTCCTCTTTCATCAGCCTAATATCTGCCTTCAGCTTATCAAAGTATCCTCTGTCGAACAAAATTCCACCATGAATAAATGGTATATAAACAATTTTTATTAAAACATATGAATATTATTGAAAAATCAATAGTTGACCGTAAAACTTTTATGAAGGAATGAGATGGTCTGGGAGGCGGTAAAAAAAAAAATAGGATCACAAATAGTAAAAACTATTTATTAGGAACCAACGTTTGGACCCACTTTGTAGGTCTTCATCAGAGCTTGAAGCTTAAAGAGAGGTGAAGGAGCGACTAAGTGTGGCAAAAGTCTGAAAGCTGCTAAAGCACCATTATATTGCAAACTTAAAATTAATTGTACCATCCAGTAACAGGGAAACTGCACCAGAAACAGAGTGAGAAAAACTTTATTAAATAATATATTGGGAAGGGATAATGGGAATGAAATAAATAAACCAGGCACGATGGAATGGTGAAAAAAAGACTTTTTAGAATTAATGCCTGATTGGAGTGAATTAAGCAGATCTATCTACACAAAACATCAAAATATGTCTCAATAAGAGTCTAGAAGCATTATTAGTCTGACAGTTGAAATTTTTGTATGTTATGGGTGAACTCTACATATTCTATTTCAACAGATTTACTGTCCACCATTATGAGTCATTAAAATGGGGAAAAAAAAAAGAAGCACATAACGCTAAAAAATAATAATTTTTATGACAACATTACATAAACAATAAAATATGTTTCCATTGTTGAAAAAACCAACTTACTTAGCTTTACTATTTTTTGTCTCCGTCCTTTGCATGTCAGAAACAATTTGGGTTATGGAAGCTTCAGTAACAGTAAGCTGTTCACGCAACTCAAGTAGTTGGGCATCAGCTTCACGGATCTGTTGCATCAACTCTGTTCTGTTCTTTTGAATTTCGAGCTTGGATCTAATGTTTTTGAAGTATCCACCAGTCAGTGTACCTTTAGATGATACCTAGAATGCAGATAAAACACAGCTACAAAAAAAAGGAAGATAAGGCACAATAATATTCCAAATTGATCACATGCAAAGACATTTTTTTTTTACTATCAATATTAATAAGATAACATTGGAAATCATGGATGAACTTTCATATATAATTTTGTATGGTGATGACCACATGAAATGTCAGTTATAAGGAAAAACATATTAAAATATTTTCATTAATAATTTAATATATTACATATTACAAACATATTTTCACATGGTAAAACGTGAATGGGCATCATATAATTGTATTAATGAATCAAAATATGCTAAAATGGCTTCTATTCAGTCCTTTCAATGAAGAGGTTTTTAAATTGCCTCTTCATAAAAGATCAGAATCTGAAAGAAAATAACTTTTTGGAAGGCATTTTGTATCTCATCCACCAAAATAGGTATGGAGCTTTTTATAGAAATTAGTTCAAGGTCTTGAAAAGAGGTAATCGGTCGCAGAATGGTTTGGTGAGTACTTTGGGCATATTTTGATTTTTAATTTTAATTTTTCAATTTTTAAAGTACAGTTTTTTGTTTAAATCTATCCACTCATCAGGTTTGTTCTCTTAAGGTCTATTACTATATAAAATAATTACATAACAAAACAGCAGGATGTTACGTAATTCATAACATTTACAGGTTTAAACCGTGAACAATAACTTTTTTTAATAATAACAATAACGATTCATTATAACTTAATTTGTATAATGCAAATTATTACTTACAGATATATATTAATATAACATTAAACATGCTAAAAGTTTTCAAGGGACAAGTCAATTTTAAAGGTTTAAATGTTCTGCAAGGTGTAATTTAAAATGGATTAATATTCACACCACTGGAACAGATTCATGCTCCTACTTCAAAATTAAAGTTATGCATTAATTTTAAGTCAATTTAATAATTAAATGGTATTAATATGACATTATTACCCCTTATGTAATTTAATATTACACAAATGTGACAGTTGATTCAACCATATAAAACTACTAATATTTAAAAAATAACGCAATACTAAATTTAATAAGAAATTAAAGATAATAAGTTTCTTAAAAAGAATCTCTAGGCAAGATCAACTAATAGTTGTTTTACCATTAACTTTATTTTCATATTCAATTAGATTCACTAATGATCAAATACGTACTTATTAATCAGGGTTAAGTATAATGAAAAAAATCTTCAATATTAATGCTAATCTATAGATGGAACCTAGTATCCAATAAACAACATTAAAAAAAAAATTAAATTTTTACATAGAACTCTTTTATTTGAGAACTACCAAAGAGCAAACACAAAGACTTATGGAAATCAAGAAGAATTGAAAATACTGATTTTTGCAAAGATAATAATAATTTTGCAAGATAAATAATTATCGCTTGACTAACCTGATCACCATCGATTGTAATGCAGTCCAAGTTGTATTGTTTCGACATATCAGTGGCTACCTCCAAATTACGACAGATGAGTGTCTTACCAAATATGTATCTCATTGCCTTTTCAAATTTAGGATCATAAGTTAATTTGCTAACCATGGCAATTGCATTCTGGAAATAACACAATATTTCAAGTTTCCAAAATAGTAAATTGACAGAATTAGAAAATGTATTTATAAGAAATATTATTGTTATTAAGAAATTAAAAATACCTCTGAGGATGGATATCGTTGATCTTTAACATGCAAACGATTTCTAGGCATAAAAGTGACCTCGCCAGGTAAATTTTGTCTGTTTATCTCTTTCAAAATCTGTGTACCAACACTGTCAGATTCCACAATATGGTAAAACAGCCTAAAATAAAATTATTACTTAAGGTAATTAGGGACAGAATAAATTAAATTTAGCAGATATCTACAGTGTGAGCAGCTATGGTCATTAATGACAAATGGCTGTAAAATAAGGTAATTTTGAGATATATATTGGTATCTATCATCTAGAAGTCAATCAATCATGCTCTCTTCAGTAAAACTTTCTGTTATGAAGATACATAAATCAGAATGAAATGTCATTCTGTATTCTAAATATCTCTACAAGCGACTATCTCATATTTTGAAACAAATTTTGTCACCACCACGTTTAACTAATGAACGTGAACATAGCTAATTTTTAGAAGAAAAAATTTTACTTTCAACTTCCACTCAGCGATTAATTTTTTTTATCTCTGGGACTTTTTATTTCTGTGTTTAGATTAGATACTAGATTTGTGTTTAGAAGATTTGATTTTGCAAATATGCTCTTGGTAAATCAATGAAACTAAGGCATTGAAAAATGCGTTTTTCACGTTTGTAAGTAAAACATGGTGGCGATGATATATAATACTTATGCTTGGAAATAAGATAACAACATAGGATCTGTCTTCACTCCAACTGCAATAAAGTAATGAGATACCTATAACCAATAATTAGTCCCATCTTATTGCCTCAGCAGAGACATTGCTCATAGTAATTTATTAATATTAATTCACCTATTTCCAGCCGTAACTTCAACAGCAGTATGGATAGATTTTTCACATTCAAAATTCTCAATGACTTGGCCATAATAGCAATCAGCTAGATCTTTATACGTGCCACCTCGTTGCCGAAATGTTTCTAAAACTTTCCTGACACTATCTCTGCCATTGAGGATGGGCTGAAATGAAATGTTATGAAATTATAATTAAAAAAAAAATGTTTATTAATCATTTATTCTAGATAAGTATATTATCTATTTAAAAAGTAAAATAAATTAAATTAAAATGGACAATAGTTTTATTTAAAAGTTAGCTTTTAAATAAAATTAGCACTATGTAATATGGATCTAATTCAATTGTTGAAATAATAACAGAAATATTATTAGTTTAATATCACAAAGCAGAAGTTAATATATTGTTAACAGCATCTATATCTAATCATAATAACTCATCAACAAGGCATCATCTTTCACAATTTCAATTACTGTACCTTTCCTGCCATACTCCTGAGGGCTTGATCTGCTTTAGCGAGTTCTTCCTTTAACGACGTCATAGTATGCTGAAGCTGATTCTCCTTTCTCCATAACTCGCTAAAATGTAAAACAATAAACATTCGTAAATTAAGTTACATTGTTTATATAGTTCAATTAAAAACCAAAGACTTACTTCCTGGTACTCTGATATTGGTCTTTCATTTTCTTCTGTTCATAATGTGCTTTATTATATTCATCGATGGCAGATCGTTGATGCTCTAATTCAGCACTTTGCTCCTACAGTAATAGATAGATTTTAATTAAACAATAAAACTTGTTTTGTTTTTTTTATTCACATAAAATATCTGAATTGGAAAGATTATATTTACATACAGCTATTTTCTTTTCCAACAGAACTTGCTTTTCGTTATCCTTTTTAAGATCTTCTGCAAGCCTTTCTTTATGTTCAGTCTTATCCTTAATTTGTTTTACAAGAGACCTGTGAGTATACAGAAATCAATAGTCACAAATTTTAAACATCAAAAAATATTTTCATTAAATTAATGATCATTCAATGGTAATGCTTAAACTACTGAATTTCCTTTTTTAGAGGAGAAATTCAAAGTTCCAAAAATCTTCAAAGTTGCTGACCATAAAGCAAAACGGTGAAGACACAAGAGACAGGTTGTGACTAATTTTAAAATATCTTCTAAAAGACTTTCCCAAGGGAATGGCAAAAATGAAAAAAATTGAAAATCTCATAAAATTTTAGAAGTGAATAAAAGCTAATAGGACATCCAAATTGATTAATTTAAAAACGGTTCTTATATTAATTTCTAAAAGCTAATATTTAAGAAAAAAACACACAACAAAATAATTACAACTTACTTGAGTTCTTTTTCAATCCATTGATCCCTGTCACCCCTTGATGTGAACTGATTACCTCTTCCTTGTTTTGCATACAATTCTTTCCTTTTTTGTTCCTTCAATGCTAATCTATGAACAAAAATGATTCTTTAAGCATGGATTCTATTGGGGGGAAAAAAAAGCTACTAGGTTATCTCTAAAGTCCTGCAGCATAAGAATATTATTGATATTAAAATAACTTATTACATCCTAGTTAGACTCTATTTTAAATAAAATGTTGTTTAATTTTAATTTTTTATTCTGTATTCAGTCGCGGATCGACCCTGTGGGATCGGGGGACCCTCCTGGGGCTCACCCAGCCTCTATAAAGTGGGTACCCTTAATTGGGGGAAAAACCTGGCGGTTGAGCGTGATCTCGGCCAAATCACCTCCTTACACAACCGTTGGCTTAGAAACAGTACGGTCCTTACCCCAAGTACTGAGCCCAAGACCCTTCATGGGTTGTAGTGGTACAGGTTTTAATTTTAATTTGTCTTTTATTTTTATTATATACAGCAACATGAAACCATCCTTAGATTGTCGGGAAAGTTGGTATATAAGTGCAAAAAAAAGTTTACATTTAATCAAGTAATTCAATGTTGGGCACTGTCGTGATCCAGCTCTCCCCTCAGGCCAAATTCAGTCAAATCCAAGCCACACGAGCTTTGAGGTGTCTGAGAATGTAAACGTAGAAGTTTCCGTTAACAGCCTGGCCAGGAGGGATGAAAACTTAGTGGACAATATCCCAGAATCGAAGAAAAATAATCAGCATTGTCTTGACCTTGTTTCCATTGACTTTTTCGTCCTTGGTTCCCCAGCATTCTCAGTATAGGGATTTGAATTCCATATCAAATTGTGATGATCGTGTCGAGAAAGTCAGTACGAGGGTTCTTCAGCAGCTTTTGGGTGATGTGCAGGCCATCAAAATAGAATTGAAGAGGCAGCTAAAGAACCTTCAAAACAGAGGACTTCCAGCAGAGGAAAGGCAGATAGCGCGAGTGTGTTGTGCCACATTATTTTGAAGGGGGTAATAATGAATTGCCTGATTAAATATAAAATAAGATTTTTTTTTCACTTTTTTACAAACTTTCCGGAAAAAATCTCGTATATTGAATAAATTTTGATGGTAAAATACCGTAAGCACTTTACTTTCATTACAAATGAAAATATAATCAATTAATGGCTAAGGGAAATAAACAAGCACACCATAATATAATTAAAAAAAAAAAATCCTACAGAACCGATCCACACAGCTGAAAACAGAATAAATAATTATCTGCCACAGCACCTTATTATCGGCCAGTTTCAAACCCAGGACCTTGATATTAGTTGTACAGTGCCCTATCCACTGAGCTACTCCGCTCCCTTAATAATATAATTAGTGATTAAAATAAAAATTACTCTCTAGTGCATTCCTCTTCTCTCTTCTTTTGAGCTTCATATCGAGGTTTCAGTTCTTCCAATTCAGCTTCCCTTTGTGCTATTGTTTCGTTAAGCTTGACCAGCTCTTGCTCTGCTCGATGCTAAGAAATATAACTTGAAATATAAACACTATTTAACCACATTAACAAATGTTTAAACATATCAAAAGATATAGCAAACGAACAATAATATAAAGCTACCTTGCTTTTGTCATCTCCTTGAACTTCATCGGTAAGATCCTTAATGGTCAGTTCTAATTTAGTTTTATCTTTAAGTAATTGTTGTTGTTCAATACTTAAAGTTTCCCTTTCTTCTTTGGCTACCTATAAAGTAAAATCTGCCGCTATCATATCATGGCAATAATTATTTAATTAGAACAGTAATATTATATTGTATAGCTTTACCTGAACTTCCTTTTTGGTTTCTTTTAATTTTCGGGCAGCTATTTTAGCAGAATCCTGAGCAGCTTTTAGTTCACCTGCTAATTTTTTCTGAACTTCGTCAAAGTTGTTTAGTCTTTGTTCTAACTGGAACATTAAGAAATAAACTGCTATTAAAACACCAACATTACTTTGTTTGATACAAATTAAATTTATTTGAAATACTAACAGACTAGTATACCCGAGCGAGAACTCTGAGAATCTTCTAATCCCTAATTCTAAGTATAAGCGATATTAATTTAGACACTAAAAATCACATTTGATGACACATATGAAATTTTTTCGTGACAAGGACGATATGCTCTTCCTTTATTTCTACACAATCCCTCTCAAACTCTGAAAGAAAATGAATTTATGGAAGGCATTTTCTATAGCATTCCCAATATTAATCATCCTGCAATGCTTTAAGGTCTTAAACGAAGTTATTAATCGAATAAGTCTGATGGGTACCGAAGAACTTCGATTTTTAGTCTTAGAGGTTCTGTGTGGTCAACCTCCAAAACGATAATCATTAATTGGGTAGGAGAATCGGTATATGATTACACTAAAAAATTCATGTTCTGCTCGAAATATCAAGTATTATAACTAACTAATGCACTGATTAATAAATTGTTTCAGTATTCACTCATGTTTCATTAATGTTGTTCATGAACAGATATAAGTATAAACTTATTTCCTTATTTAAATATTTATACCTAACTAATTACCTCTTCTAATTTCTTTTTTGTATCCTTAAGTTCTCTATCATGAATGCAATATTCAAGAGATCTTCGCATTTTATCCCATTTTTGATATTCCTTCAACTCTTCTTTTTCTTCCTCCAAAGTTTTTAACCTTTCCTCAATGGTTCTTAAAAATTCATCAATTTTATCTAATTTTCCCTCAGTTTCTGTAATTTAAAATTGAAATTAATCAAAAATATAATTAATAAGATGTTTAAATTTAACAACATAAATATTCATCATAATTTAAATACTGCTGAAATTACATTGAAATTACTCTTAACAGACACCTCTCTATAATGGATCCACCTCATAATGCAATTTTTTTAAGGTCAAAGTAAAAAAAGTACAAATTTAATGCATTTCAACTCCTCTATAACAGAACCCCTTTACTCCAGATGCATTTTATCAAATTTTAATCTTCATCAGCACTTCTCAATACCTTCTTCATATACATATATGAGGACCCGACCACAACTAAAAAGAAACTTTTGGGGTTTGTTCATCTCTTGAGCAAGCATAACGAGAGGAAGTCGTCAGCTGTGATCTATTTAAAGCAGTATTAATTTAAATTACGGTTAAATATATATATATATATATATATATATTTGTGCAAACTTACAATTCCAGAACTAAAAATGTGTGGGTCATTTATTTTAAGAAAAAATTATAAATAATACAGGTTTTTTGTTGAAAATATCAGAGCATTAACGAACATTTATACTAAATAAAAAGTATGCAGTATGTATTTTATATACATATGTATTTAAAGAAATACAAATTAATTCTAATGATAATTTATGATAATTAATAATTAATGATAACATTGTTTTATTTCAATATTTCTCCTTCATTTTCTCAGAAACCCATTAATGGGTATTTACAGCACTAACAGACAGTCAGTAAATAACTGGCATTTAGTGTATGTTAAATATCGAAAACCAACTTATTTGTGACAATGTCACCAACATCAAAATCAACAAAGTTTCTTTCTTCGAAAGAAAAGGTGGAATTGATAAACGATCACGAAAAAGGAGGACCGGTCCATAATTTAGAGACTAAATACAAAATCGGTAAAACCCAAGTGTCTGAAATAATTAAAAACAAAAATAAAATTTTGCCTTTGTTCTATGAAAATTCAAGAAGTGGTCGAGTGTGCCATTATTAGAGGAGGACTGGAAGAAGTTATCGACTATTGCTTTATTTCATTTTTATGTTCTTTTTAAATTGATTCCTTTTAAACAGAAACCTCCGTATAACAACAAGATCATCTTCCCCATAGGTGTCCGTTATAGAGAAGTTTCACTTTAATAGTTAACATGATATACGATAACACACAACAATCAAATAGAAGTTTCAATGAAATAAATCTCATCTATTAATATGTGATATAATTTAACCAAAAGCAAAGACTATTTTAATAATTTAAATTGTAAAGAGTACCTTTCAGGATGGAAGTTGATTCTTCTTTTCTCTCATCATAGACTCTGGTTCCAGCTACTTCCCTTAGAAGTTTAAGTCTATGAGAATCAGGGGCAGTTGCAATCTGATTAATCTAAAATAATAAAATAAGAAACATTATCAAAGCATTAAAACAATAATAAAAATAAACCCTATTCAAATTGAATTTCGTAATTAGCAATAACAAAATAAAATAGTTGGCCAAGTATTAAAATCAAAATGATGGTTAAGGAAGGTTGAAACTTGTACCTACCAATTATTGTATATTTTTTAGTCGCCAAGATTTTACCTACAGAACATTTCATTATTATTTCATGATTGCTTTGATAATGGCCTACAAAGCCCGCAGCTAAGAGAAAATACACAATAATTCTTCAGTGTTTTATTATAACTGAATACCCATCCCCTAAAAAAATTATCTTGATACAAAAAATAATCCATTGAGTATCACTCTGATTGCTAATAGCTTAATGGTCATTAATGATGATAATAGCAAACCATAAATCACAACAATATATTAAACAGAAATGAGCACTAAGAAATCAAATATATATATACTACAAGTTGTGGTTGATAGGAAACACTTCGACTACAAAATTTAATGGAAATAAATAATGAGATATTCAAAAAACTAAGCTTATCTGATTTTAACGAATTCCAAAAATTGAAAAAAATTATAAATAATTTCACAAATAAAATGTTATCTGACTGTTAGGCTTTTTATATGCTTTACACCAGAACTGATTTCAACAAAAAGTTTTTTCTGTTGTTATACAGAGCTTCGTGAAATTTTCAAGCAATATCAACTAATAACAGCCACCTTAAAACAAAATAGTTGAGAATCAAAAATCTAGATGCTTTGACCAATTTAGACCGAACTTCATATTTTTGTTATTAAGAGCTTTAAAAAGGTTTTTTAGCAACCAAGGCGGACACACTAAAATTTGAATTGATTTTTATTTAATTAGTCGAAAAAATAAGATCAATAGGCTCAATATCAAATTGGTGATCTCTCATTAAATAGTTATAATCTACATATGCCTGTCATAGCGAGTCATTGGATGAATGCATGAGAGAGACCAGCTATGACACACAGACCTTTAAAATCTGAACTTTGTTATTTAAGACTTTGTAGGCTTAAAACCAAGTAATTTTACTTTATCTTTTAAGTTTTGTGCAGAACTCAGTGGGTCACGATGCTTCTGGTTTCCTCCAGAGTCAGGGGATCCAACATTCCGTTTTTCAATCCACCATGGGAATGGACACCGAACATGGTTTATCAGGAGACTATCTGGTAAAACTACATTTAGAAATTTTCTGCTTTCATATAATGACTATTCAAAGCATAAGATAGTTATGGTGTAATTACTGTATTATTTATTAGTAATAATAAAACAAAATCAATATTCTATTCAATAAAAATATTTAAAAGCGAAAAACAGTCTTATAAATTATTAAAGCCTCCTGGTGTTTCTCATATAATGCTTTGAGCTGTGCTCAGTGTTATCATACCTGCACGAAAAACAAGTAATCAGCTAATTACAACTGATTCAGCCATAATTCAATGCAGCCATTTCAGCCACAGATTTTACAAAGTAACAGTTATAGAAGATATGAGTAATGAAACAGGGTCAAAATTTATATTTCACACACAATTAAACAAGTGGGACTGATAATGGTTTGTCAAGTTTCCTTTATTTAGAGATAGTGAAATAAGTGTAAATGTACCTCAAAGATATATATATTATACATGTATCATTTAAGTACATTTACAATACATCCACATTCTTGAAAAAAATAAACTTAGCTTACAACACTATCATTCTCACCAGCTCAACTGTCATCTCCATTTTTATTCAATTAAAATTTATAAAACTGTTACAAATAACTAAATAATTACGTTTCATAACTAAAAATATTGAATCAGTTAATAACCGAATTCAAAATTTAAAAAATGTTCTTAAAATGAAATGGAATTAATTTAAGAAACACCAAAAAGTAAGATTGGTAGTTGAACACATTTCATTAAAGCTTCTGTTATAATTTTGGAAACACCTGTAAAATTTCTGATAGAAGATTTATCACCAATTATTTTTAAAAAAATTATCATGGAATTAACAAACACATCCAAAATTTACATACTTTTCCCTGTTTCACGATGTAATAGGGATTAGAACGTGAAAATCCAGCAGATTCTAAAAGGTTCATAACATCTGATCGAGGAACCATCTTTTTGTTTAAAAAATATTGATCTTTTTTGGCACCAATCACTCGCCGCAACACTATTTCTTCTTTCTCAATCTACAAAAAAATAAATTAAATACGGAAAACATAAATTAAAATAAAGAAAAATTATACTTAAATGATGTACATACTGGCAGTCTATTATCACTATTATCAAATATAATTTCCACATAAGCTGTAACAACACGCGGACCAGTCCCTTCATGTAGAAGGGCTTGACGTTGTTCAGGTCGCAAATGTGAAAACTCATCACTGAGTACAAACTGAATGGCTGAAAATAAAAATCAATGAAATAAAATAGTAACATTAACACTATTTACTTTAAAGAATGATCGATATCATAGGGAATATTAATACCATAGAAAAAGTTGCTTTTTCCTGAGCCGTTTCGACCAACTGAAAAAAATAATAATAATAAAGATATCCATATGTGAAAAAGAGTCGGTACAAATGTAGGGACACAATAGTCTCAAAATAATACATACCAACAACATTATGTCTTTTGTGAAAAGGTTCAACTACAGTCTGCTCCCTATAACTTTTGAAACCATGAATGATGACCTAAATAAAAAAGATCATAAATGTAAAATTTGAACATGAAAAATATATTAAAATAAACAATAACATTGTTAAATTGGTGATAAGTTCTAAAGGCGCCAATATATTAGTCAAAATGAATCACCTGCTTAATAAACATGGTTTCCTATTTTTCAGTATCTCTGTAGACTGAACTCGTATAACAAATCACCAAAAACACATAAATTTCGCGAGATAAAGTGTATCATAGCAATTCAGAACCCGCTCTATCAATATCAACAAACCTTACTACAAAACATATAACCTTTAGCGTCAACAAAGGCTACTAACGAGGGCATCTTAAAAATTGAGGAAGCAATAAAGTTTAATATTAATTCAAGCGATACTATTAATTTACAATGGCATCATTTTAACTTTATTATTTATTTTAATTGAGTTATAGAACGAAATTGTATTATTGTACTGTAATTAAACAATTATGGCTCTCTATAAGAGATCAACCATAACCATATCTAGAAGCCATCCTTTAGTACAGTTGTAGGCGGCTTATTTTCTTAATTCGATTAACCATATATCACACTGTACTTTTTCTTAATTCTTTCTGAAAGGTTCACTGCTAAAGAAATTATAGAAGACAATACATACACTGATTAGGTACTGACGATATGAGAGAACTTCAGAATTGAGCGTTGCTTCGTAAATAAAAAAAAAAATCCTTAAAGCGAACTCTCAACCACTTTCTGCTCTCTCTTATAATACTTTTCTCAAAATGTCGGAGATTATTATAATATAAATAAATATTTTTTTAAAGTTTAACTGATTTGAGCGTAGCGAGGCTCTATTCCATTACGTCTTCATAAATAAATGTAAATTCATCTTAATAATTAAGGTTTACGAGCTTATGAAACAGCTAAACCTAAGCTACTTTACTTACAATTATGAAGGTATTTTTAAAGTAATGAGATCATACCAACGCAATCACACATATATATAAGTATCATCTGTTTATATTTGAAATAAACTTTTTTATAGAAACTTCAGAGAAGGAAGTGAGTGGGCTGAGCTTGGTTACAGTTTCAACTCTATTTATTTAGAAAGTAATGGCGAGGAAAGGACAGGCAGTTTTCCAACTAGAGATAAATTCAGATGAAGAATGGAAGCTCCTTCTGGCTAAGCCAGGATTAATTGGTAAGTGATTCAGATAATGTAAAAGATTTTATTTGGATGGGTGTATATGCATGTATAAGTTTACCTTAAAACACTGATGAACAGGTCCCGGATTTACAAAGTAACCAACAGAGCATTCGCTCATAGCACCTGTTTTTGAGGACGCGGAAGAATTTCAGGTGCAAAAAAACAAGACAAAAAATTTTAGGGACGGGAAATATCAGTTTTTTTAACATACGGTAATGATTAGGTTTTCAAAAATATATGTCAAATTCTATCATTTAAAGCACAACAGAAATGCGTGAAATAACACTGCGCTTACCAGCAGTCAAGAGGAAATTTTAGTTTATAGTAATTATTGCACTGCGTTAAAAATATTAGGCTTAAAAACAAGTACTTTAGAAATAGTAAAACTTGTTCAACAATAAACAGTACATAATAACTCATGTTTCATTAACGGCAGTTATAACTTCTTCTTCATCGCCTTGGCGCTACGATCCGAGGGGAATCAAGGCCTCCTCAACAATACGACATATACGCCCCTCTTCTTGTTGGGCCACGGCAGACGTTCAACGCCAGAAACCAATCTGTATCAGATCCACCTCAAAGTCTTCTAACAGCCTGAGTAGTGGCCTGCCTCCCCTTTTCGCTCCTTCAGGTCGTCCCTCCATTATTTTTATTGGCAATTGCTGCCATACTTTCAACATACTCCAATCATCGTCTGGCTTTGATTCAGGTGACGCCATCGGCTTCTCCGTACATTTCTATTAGCTCCTGATTGTAATGTGATCACCATACACCTCTTTCGCAAATGGGCCATAGATCTTGCGAAGGATCTTCCGTCCCCATATATTTAGTTGTAAATATTTTATCAGATCGTGATAAAAAAGGTTTCGCTGCCATACGTAACCACCGGCCAAAGTGACGTTTGTTCTGGCTCCTATTTCGGGCCCTATGCTGTTGTCTTCCGTTACCAAGGAGCCAAGATATTTGAATAGCTTATACATCTGAAAACTATGTAGACCTATGTTTATGGTTTCTCCATTTTGCTGCGACTGACTTCGGCTGCTCTTCATACAGCTGGTCTTTTCTCGATTGATACGCAGACCTAGGTTGGACGCCACCACCATAAATTCCTGCAATGAGCCTGCTAGCGCTAATAGAGTTCTCGCAGTGAGCTCCATATTATCCGCATATGGGTAATTCCACGAATAGTGATTTTTATTTTATCAAAAAACAAAGAAATACTCACCAACTAATAATATCTGAACACAAAATGATAGGTTTTTTCATATCGATTTAAATAAGCTAAACTGAAAGTACAGGGGAGACAATTTTGACGGGACTAGATGAAAAAAAATTGCTGACTATACCCCTGAAATTATTAATTTCATATTATGGTTTCGATACTTTCCAATTATTTTTAATTTGTTTAAATAAATGGTTTAACTATTTTAATAAAAAAAAGCTTCTCTATAATTAATTGTCTTGCAGTAAATGACGTCTTCTCTGAGTGGTGTGGTCCATGTACATCGATGATGAGCACAATAAAAAAAACCAAAGTTGAAGTTAATAGTGATTTCCTAATTTTCACCATGGTATAATTACATTTAATTTTTTGTATATTTTTTTCGTTCCTCACTATCAGCCAAGTAATTAATAAACTGAAGACTGGCCTAATTTTATATATTTTTTTGTTTGGTCCTCATAGAAAAAATTAAAAAAAGTAAGTACAACAAATGATTGTCCAACGTCCCTTAATGCAAATATTTTATTGTAAAGTAATTAAAATTATCAAGGACTTGGAATATATTAATATTTCTAACTTTTTCGAAGTTAATTTCTGTTTCAAAACAATTCAAAAACATCGTTAACATTTTGTTTCCATATATATTTTTTTCTTCTTCACACTTCTTTTGTGTTTATTTTACTTTTATATATTTTCGTTATTTAACATCGATATCGAAAGACATTAACATATTACTTTACACGGAATATGCATGGTTGTTTGCAGCATGGAATATGTTAAATTTATAAACACACGACCCTCACTATGTCACTAGGTCATTATGAAAGCGAAAATAGAAAAAAAAAAAGAAACTTTTTTTTTCTTCTTTCGCTTTCACAATTATCCCTGAATTTTATTTCTTTCAGCTTAAAAAGCTTAAGTTAGATACTTCGTCATGATTAATTTTTTTCAGTTAATGTATTTTCGTTATTAATATAAAAAAATCAGCAAAACTACTTATATTAATGTTTTGTGTTTAAGAACGAAATATTGCATCAATATTAGCTCAAATCCATACTTATTTTTAGTCTTTATTATTATTTACTTCATGGGTCGCCTACGGGGATGGGAGATAATGATTTCCATCTATTACATTTTATACGATATTTTCAAAGGATTTATTTATTTTTACAACTCAATGTAATAGTTTATGGTTTATTTTTTTATTAATTTTGATTTCCACAGCCTTAGGTTACAATTTTTTGTTTCACTTTCGCGGGCCTATAAAACTCTATTACATGACAGTGAAGATGCTTTGATGATAACCTCTTCAATAATTAGGGCTAATTAGGTAGATTACATATGAAAGGAATGGGTATTTACAATTCTATTTGGCACAGTTATAATAAAAGTATTCAAAGAGATAGTAAGTAAGAAGAGAGGTCTTATATTTTTTAATTACGTTCTAATTTTTCATTTTTAGGCTAACGCAGATAAAATTGAAGATTTGGTACGGTTCAGGGGAACCTCAGAACCTACCTGGGTTTTTATAGCTGTATGTAGATTTAATTATAGTTCTTTATCCAGTTATAAATTATTAATTAGTTCATAGCTTTTAATTTATTTATAGTGATTATTCGCTATTGTTCATAGTCATATCAGCTCTTGAGGGTGGTATATGGGTGTAACTCCCCCAAGTTGATAGGATTTGTAATGCAAGAGTTTCAGAATGAGCTCGCCTGCATTGAAGGAACTGCAAAAAGAATAGTGGTAATTAATCTATGTATATTAAAACCATGCATTATTAAGGCCTATATAATTTATTCAATTTTAATTACACCAGCATTGAAATTTACTTGTCTGGAATAGCAGACATTAGTCTTTAGTTAATTAATTAAAAATTCTCAATTTTAAATAAAGAGGAATCTCAAAGTTCTTACACCAGAAGAAGAAAGGAAATTGTCAGAAAAAATGAAGAAAAAAGTGAAAGAAGAAAATGAAAAAAAGAAAGACATTGGTAAGCCACTTTGAATTTAATTTTTTATTTATATGTTTTTTTATGCGTATAGACTGGTTTACACGAGGACGTTTTTTGATCAAAGGTTTGATCAAACTCACTTTGATCAAAAACGTCCTCGTATAAACCAGCCTTAATAATGTAACACACCACAAAATATCTGATGTGGACACCGCTTGACTTCCTTGTACCCCTGAACATGAGGTGTATGAACATGAAATCGCTAGTTGCTCGACTTATGTATTACGTGCATCCTTCATGTTATAAGCTAACAGATATTTTAAGTGATTTTTTATTTCTTTATTCGTAAATTACTTTTTGTAAAATCATTAATAACACGGATATTTATAACAATTGCTGTTCGTTTAAGCAAATATCAGTAAATTGTATGAACTGTTTATTAATTTTGCTTCAACTAGAAGAGATAATACGCTATCATGCTCCTCAGAATTCCTAGCATTTACTGAAAAAATAAGTAATGAGACTAGTAAAGAATAATCACCACCAGAGCAATTTTTTTTCTTCTACTCAGAATTTATTTAAAAAAAAATACTAATATTAAAAATGTAGTTGAAAAACGTAAAATAAATTAAATTAAATTCAATAAACCTAAAGTAAACAAAATGAAATACATTATAATAAAGATGTATATAATTTATATTTTTATATAAATTATGATATTATAAAGAAGTACTGCAAATATATAACCTTCTGTTTCTTCCTAAAAATCAGATTGGTCCGATGTAGCATCATTACTAATACTTTTCTCTGGTTCGTGTTCCGAATCTTCTTCTTCGCTATTACTGAAAGAAATCATTAATAGATCTTTCAGGTCATGTTAATTCTTTCTTATTCATGTAAGATCTTTCCTCCGATAATTTTCTAATATTTTTTGTGCAAGCGGACGAGTTGATATGATTACAGGATCTGAAGAGAGCAAAAACCTTCGAAATAAATCCTCAATATTCAAAATTCGACTTGCCTTTCTTGTGAAAAATTCTCTGTTATTCTTAACATCTTTTTTTCTGGCCTCCTGTGCCTCTTCAGACAACTGTCCAAGAGGCAAGATGACATTTTTTATAAGAATTGGACTGTGTGCTAAAATTGTATAGATAGTCGGCGTTAGTTGGTACCAGTAGTATTTCTCCTCATACATTGTTAGAGTCCTTAAGCAATATACTTCAAAACATTCTACTTGAATTTATCTTCCAGAGGCTACACCAGTCGTATTAGCAGCAGCAGTTGGATTCGCGAAAAATCTCCTTGCAGTGCTTCCGTCGCTAGTTGAACCGAAACCTTGCTTTGGACGATCTGGTTTTAGGTTTTTTATATTATCTCCGAAGTACAATCTCTTTTTGCTCTCAAACTTCTGAAATATTTTTATCTCCGCGGACTTTAGTTTTTGTACCTGAAATAAAAAAATATATATAAATAACAGATAATAAGACATTTAAAATTAAAC
Source organism: Rhaphigaster nebulosa (assembly GCA_948150685.1). Taxonomy (NCBI): domain Eukaryota; kingdom Metazoa; phylum Arthropoda; class Insecta; order Hemiptera; family Pentatomidae; genus Rhaphigaster; species Rhaphigaster nebulosa. The sequence goes on from OX411309.1 coordinate 26,623,450, forward strand.
TTTTATGATATATTTTTTTTTATCTGGTCTATAAGAAATGGCCAAAACAAATTCCAGAAATCGTATACATGCATGCAATAGTACCGCCATACTCTAATAACTATATGCCGCCATACTCTAAGGCGGCCTCATCCGCCGGTTTGTTCTTACTCCTCGATGCCGATACCCTTGATGTCTGCTTGCAGATTGGGCACTGCAGCGTACTGGTTCCTGTTAAGGAATACAAAGCTTTCCCGTTTATCATTGTCAATTGTATATTAAAGTCGATTTCCATTCCTCCAACTTTAAATGGTTCCAATTTTTAATTTGAGTTTTATACGTTGCTCCTCTGCTTTATAAGCTCTTTTGTCTCCTTTATAAATTGAAGCCTTACAGGTCAGGTTACAGAAAATAGCGGGTGGAATTCGCTGAATTCCTCTTCTTTGAAGTCTTGTTTGTATTCCAATTGTCCTGAACAGGCATCAAATTCCAATTTGATTCAAAAATTCAAAACCCACTTGCATATTAAAGTATGTTTTCCTTGAAAATTGCCTCCAACTGATTCAACAATCCTGCCAGCAGTGTGATTCAATAGCTCTTGTAGAGGAACTTCCCAGCTTCTTTCTTTACTGATAACACTTTGTGGATAAGCCAGATTTTTCGCGAAAATTAATGTTTTATAATTGGGATAAATATCTGCTCCTTTATTTTAGCAGCTGTCCGTTACAAATGGTATGATTTATTTGTTAATTTTGCTTCAGCGATAAGAGATAATGCCTCTTCGGGTGAAAATGATTCCAAATTCTTTTCTGTTGACATCCGCATGATGGTATAGAAGGATAAATCTAATTAGGGATTGATAAATTATTTGCCACTTCTATAAATTTGTTTTTTTGAAAACTAGTTTCGAATGTTATACATTTTTCTTCAGTTCAAGGTTTAAATGGGTTATATCAAACAGAAAAATTTGTACTGGTTTCTTCTCGCATTGAACTAACAAATTAGTTACTAAATTAGTTAATGTCAGTTCAATGCGGTCTTGAACTGAAGAAGAATGTATAACATTCGAAACTAGTTTTCAATAAAACAAATTTATAGAAGTAGCAAATAATCCCTAATTAAATTCTTTTCTTCTCTTTTTATTTCCTATACAAGACTTTCAAGAAGACTTTCACTGGCTGAAAGCTTCACGCAAGCTGATCCAGCACGACTGCTCTTCCCTTCATAGTCGGCTGGAAAGCACTTTAACTGCTTAAGGAGTTGTAAATCGGTCGGCATAACCTTTTACAATTTTCTTTTAGGCTCGCTCTTTGCCTTCGGAAAATGATATTTTTGGACGACCACGTTTGCCCGAACTAGTAGAAGGAACATTCTCCTCTCTTGCCTCCCTGATGCTGGGTAAAATATTTCCAACATCCAACCACAACTTAACTACATAGCTCTACAGCCCGAGCCTGACATTGCTCCAGTATACTCTGCACAGCGCTCTCGTCTTCCAGTTCCTCACACCTAGATCTATCCAAAGTGTCCGAGGTCTTCCTCTCCTCCTGGTGCCATACATTCTGGAGTCGTCCATTCGTGCAACGTGACCTAACCGCTCAATTCTTCTCGCTCGTATAAAGCGGACAATATCACATATTCGTATAGCTCATACAATTCGCTGTTCTTCCGTACTCTCCATTCACCCTATTTCCAATACAGGTCCATAAATTTTCCGAATAACTTTCTCTCGAAAATTTTCAAAGCATTTATTATGGAGGTGATAAGGGTCCATGTTCCCGCCGACTACGTCACAACGGGTCTTAATAACATTTCGTACAGTCTTATTTTTGTTGCTCGTGATCAACAAAGCCAGTCAACAGCGATGACTGGAAGAGTTTTAAGTTCGCGAAGTAGGCTCGGTTGCCTGCCATAATCCGTTTTTTCACTTCTGATATTTCATTTTTGAAGCTAAGCACGGTGTCAAAATATGTGAATGATTTGACGTTTTCGAAGAAGAATCCCTCGATGCACAGGAAAGATAAGAGCTAAAGAGAGTTTTGCTTTTATTCACTTCTAAACCAACGACTTCACCTTCAGCTTTAAATAGTTTAGATTCATCAATTCAATCAATCAATCAGATTGTTTATTTCTTGCCACTAAACAGATATCGTTCAGCGTATGCACATATTTGTGTGGATGAATGCAATATATCCCCCTTGGAGTTTAGTTTCCTAATGACACTATGTAGTGCGAGATTAAATAGCGTAGCGTCTCCAGCAGCGACTGGTAGGTGCGACTGAGGGTGCCATTGGCATGTACTTTAGCATTGCTGCCATCCAGAGATACCAGTATTAGCTTACTTGGGATATTATAATCTCGTAGAGCACGTATCATGTTGTTTCTATTTATAATATCGAAAGCACGGCGGTAGTCTATAAACAGTTTATGAAGGTCAGTTTTATTCTCCCGACATTTTTCCATTATTTGCCTCATTTCGAAGATCTAATCCATCGTTCCTATTCCACTGTGGAATCCGCATTGGTATTCCTGCAAGACATCCTCGGCGAAATCTTTTAACCTAAGAACCAATATATAGGAGAATATGTTGTAAGCAACTCCTAAAAGAGATATTCCTCTATAATTTTCGCAGATCAGTTTATCTTTGTTTTTATATATAGGGTAGATCAAGCTATTGTTGTACTCAGCTGGCATGCATTCTTTGTCCCATTTATCCTCAAGTAATAAGTATAATTGATATAATTATTCTAAACACAACAACTTAGAACTTCGACACTGTTACTTTACTAGAAGTGAACACTTCCTACATTCCGAGGAGGTTAACGGGAGGTAAGGACCCCGCATACCCGTCAGCCGCGGCTTCCGTCAGGTAGTTGATACCAGGGATTTTCCCATAAATTCCTTTGATATTGCTCTGGCTGCAAACAAATGAGTCGCATATTGTTACCTACATACATGACCAAGGATCACTTTTTGAGCCACCGATTTATAGTTTAATACGGGCACAAATAACTGCGAGACTCGGGGAAAAACATAAACCATCTCAAATTTTAATATTTTAAGAAAAAAATTGTCTGTTTTTGAATATTTCCCATTTCATCACATAAGAACACCATTAGATAGTGCATTTCATGTAGTTTTATTATAGATCAAATTAAATCAGTAAAAAAATATCTTTGCATAGAAAATAACTTATATGTATGTTGTTCACATGTAAGCCAGAAAAGAGAAGTTGTAGACTTCAATGTTTGAAGCCTCACACCGGTTCAATGAAAAACTCAAATTCAAAACAACTTGACCAACAAGCTGTAGGCATCCTGTAGATACCTATGTGAGATTATAAAATCAAAAGAAAAAATGATTTTTCTGATTTTTTGAACCATGATGGTTGAATCGGGACCACTGTGCGGCGTCGCGACATTGGCATCCATCTATTGACATCCACACATCACCAATAAAAAATGTTTTTTTTTTTGGTTCCAGCATAAATACACCGCGGCCTATTCAGGTGCACAAGGCATCACCTCAGAGCCTCTCCTCGCAAGGCCATCAGCCTTTTCATTTCCCAAAATTCCCGAATATCCAGAGACCCATTCAACCCTTACCCTGTTGGTTTCAGACAGTTTGTTAAGATTGGCTTTACATTCTTCCATTAACTTTGACCGGGTCGCATAACCACTTAGAACCCCGATAGCAGCTTGGCTATCTGTGTGGATTGTAATTAGTCTGTTCTTAAGGCGCTCCTCAATAAGAGACTGGGCACAGACAATTGCTAACATCTCTGCCTGAAAGACAGAGATATGCCTACCTAAGGATATGAAAATTCCCTCTCTGGGTTTATCCATCCTCCAAATACCCGCACCTTAACCTTGTACCGTCAGGGATCCGTCTGTATAACAATCAATGCAATTGCATGGTTCATGGGAGTCAGTTCTGCTGATCTCAGTATTACAGTATCCCTCCCTATAGCTTTGTACTTGTATGTCAGAATGCATCACAAACATCTCATCCTGATCAATCCTATTAAAGAAAGTCCCATGTCTCTGGTAATCCAGAGATTTGGATCTTGTCCCTAATTTCGTAAATCTGTACGCAATGCTAAGTGCCTGCGCCTCAATTTTCAGGTGCAATGATGTTAGGTTCAAAAGGACCTCCATTGCAGCAGTGGGAATGATGCCCATGGCGCCAGACGTCAATAGACACACCAGCCTTTGTAGTCTGCCTAGTATGGCTTTAGGCCTACTAACATTGACCCTATGCCACCACACAATTGCAGCATATAGTGCAATGGTCTGATCGCCACCTTATATAGCCATAAGGCCGTTTTGGATTTCAGATTCCACGATTTGCCCACGGCCTCCGTACATACCCATAGACAGCGAAGTGCCTTCGTGCGAACCTTACTAATATGACTAAGCCATTTAAAACGGTTAGTACGGACCTTGAAACGTATTATCCATGAAAATCTCGATTTGTGATTTTTAGTACGATTCATATTCTCTCCTAAGAAGGCGGGACGTAAAAAACAAAACTGTTTCAGGTAAAGTACCAACCATCCAGTTTTAACCAAATTGTAGTGTATTATTTATATTGATATACTAAATTTGAGATGTTTTGCATAATATGTTAATATAATTTTTGATAAAAGTTTATTATGACCTTGAGTAAAGTACCATTTCCGGTTTGCCACTTTTAACCAAAATATATTATATTATTGATTTTATTATTAAAGTCTTACATACCAAATTTGAGAAGTTTTACATTTTATTTTAATATTTTTTTTTAATGAAAATCTATTATAACTTTCAATGAAAGTACCACTTTCGGCTAGCTAATTTCAACGAAAATGTAGTATATTATTTATATTGGTATAAAAGTCTCATATATCAAATTTGAGATTTTTTTTTTATATTTTAAAATAATTTATGATGAAAGTCTATTATGACCTTCAAGTAAAGTACCACTTTCAGTTTGCCAATTTTAACCAAAATCCGGTATATTATTTATATTGATATAATTATTTTATATTCCAAATTAAATGTTTAATATTATATTTTAATACAGTTTCTTATGTAAATATATTATGGCCTTTAAGTAAAGTACCACTTCCGGTAATAGTGTAGTGACCAAAAAGGAAGGTTCACAACTAGTTGTTACAATAATTTAAACTTTATACAGCTAATTATTTTTTAGTAATGCGAGATACGAACGTACGTAAAGACCTCACAACGAAACTAGTCAAAATGGATTAAGGAATGGCCAAAATGGATATGAAAACCGAAAACCGGAAATTTTCGCGATTATAATATTTACTTTACTACGTACAAGGAAGTAAAAATGGAACGATCATATCAATATTTTGACATCTGTATATTATGAAATGTTCAAGTACCGGAATATGTATTACAAATGCTAAATTCCTTCCACTTTTAAAATTTTTTGTATTGCGTTCGTCTGAAACCATACTAATGACAAAGTTAATACGAATATTTAAATCGATTTGTGATCATTTCAAGCGGTTTTGTAGTTTTCTGTGGCTTCTCCAGATTGTTCAGCAAGTCCACTGATCCAAACATGTAAACCCCGTCAAAATCCATTTTTTCACATACTGTTCTAATCACTATACAATATGGTGAAAAATAGTTTTTTATCGACTGTTTTATATATAACGGTGTTCTATTGCACACCTTGCAACAAACTGGTTGATTCCCAGCGGTCTCAGTCTTCTATTGTTTGTGATAGACCGAAAAACCCCTATTTGCTATCGTTTCTTATATATTTCTACATGCTGAATCGATGGAAATTGAATTTGATGCTGATTCGATGACGCAAGACATCATCGGTGATTCGAAAACAAAAGAGCTATTCCAAGATGTATCCATTTTTAATCCTTGTTGGTTATTTTAACAATTTTCCATTTTTTAAAAGTAGGGATCTACAAGAAACTGTACAACTTGTGAAATAGGTTCCTCGGGTCTTTTATTTATATATAACTGTTAGTTTTCTATTTTTAACAAAATCATGTATAAATATATATTTTAAAATTTGAAATAATCTATCTAACATATCAGAAGAATTTCGTTGAGTAATTTTCTTGGCATTTGAATTTCCAAGGTATTTGATATAGGCACTCGAAGATAAATAAATACAAAATAAAATAATAAAAAAGTAAAATCAATTTAGGCTCTCAATGAGTATATTACGCTACCAAAATACGTAAGGCACCTGGTTCATGCATCCGGTAGTATAAATAATAAAGAACAGTTATTATATTATAATTGTGTAAAGTTTTAATGTTATAACCACGAAAATTTTATTATATTATTGTGTTTTGCGCGCTTTCCAATATTTTCACATAATGCATAAAATTCTACTAATGAGCTAATACAGATGAATTAAGTTTCGAGTGCTAACATGAGGGGAAGACTGGTTGCCTTATAGATTTGGCAACACTATTCTTCCACTCACTTCTCACCATACACCATCTGAAATCTCTGGGACTATAAGAAGTTAGACAAACTAAGAAATCCAAGTTAAGTGGTGTTTGCAAGTAGCAATGGTTTGGTCACAGGGTATTGTCTGGGAGATAGCCAATGAGAGACAGAAAGCAAACTCAGTTGTTTTTTTCTGCTCCATCAAAAAAAAAAAAAAAAAAAAAAATTAATAAAATAAATCATACAATAAAATTATGAATCTTTTTGTTCTTTACCTTGTTCTACCTGGGGGTAATGGGAGGCCTGCTAATTACGTATTTACAACTTAAGTGAATACTTCCTGATTAAGGAATCTTCTCATGGTTCAGAGGTGAACGGCTTTCTTGTAGTGTCATTTCTTTGTGAAAATCTCCGAGTTTACTATAAGACAAGGGGAGACGCTATATCATATAAATCTGTTTTGCTTTAACTTTATTGACGTATTTACATATAAATAACATATATTAAAAATGCAATGAAGAATATAAAAGGTTATGCACATCAAAATAAAATCAGCATAAGAAGTAATAATAATAATTTATTCTACGGTCAATCGGGTATCGTCTAATAGAGCTCGCTTAGTGGGCTTCGGAAGAGGGCCCATAGATTTCGCGTGAAGTAGTAATTATCCATAATACATAGGTTTACATAAATTTGAATTATTTTATAGTTAATTAAAAAAAAAGGGAGACGGTATTTAATACTGTACTTCTACCTGTTTTTTTGAAATTATTATGAATTTTATATTTGTAAGCTACTATTTAATTAACTAAAACAAAATCTTATTTTAATTTTAGTTATTAATTCAAAATTTCAGAGCTACAGTGGGATAAAATTCGACATCGTTACTATGAACGTGTAGCACGCTACATCAGCAATTTATCGGTAGTGGTTTTTTTCCCTCACACTTTAGAAATCATAGAAGGTGGAAAGGAAATATGTCCGCCCTCCAACAAACTCATGGGCCAGTATGATGTTGCTCACATGAATATCAAAGATCAACTGGAAGTTCAACTAACAAAGGAAACAATACCCAAAGTAATAAATAAGAAAATTACTTACAAATTACTATTACTAATTTCATTGAAAACTGTCTATTTTATAGTCATTTCAGTATTTGCTATTAACTGAAAGTCTTTTATGAAGCGTTATTTTTATGTGAAATCCACTAGTTACTTTATCAATTTAATTTGATGTTGCTGCTACTGGTTTTCTACATTAAGATTAAGGATACTTAGTAGAGAGACGGGCAGGAGGTGGTTACATTATAATTGAAGGATTTTTTACAAAAAAAAGATAGCTCCATCCAGAGGAGATCGGTCACATGTACTATTTTCTGGCAAAAAAAAACTTTCGTTCGAGCTACCTCCTTGCAAACCCTTAATTAAAAAGTTTTGCTACAAAAAGAACTCTGGAAGAGGGATAATCAATGTGTTGCAGAACCTATTCCAGAAAATGTATAAGGAGAAGAAAATTCCTAAATACTATGAATACAACATAATCATATCCATTCACAAGAAAGAAAGCTCAAGTGAATGCAATAATTACAGGCTCATATGTCTTTCCTAAGTTTTATATAAAATATACATATCCATTTTAGAAAAAAATTTAAGGCTATAAGTTGAAGAAAACCTGGAAGACATGCAAGCTGCATTCCAACAAGGGCATCAAATTGCTTCCCGATTGATAAAGGAGTTAAGGAGGAATATAGTCCTAAGAGAGTGTTCTACTCTTTATCATTTTTATGGATGAAATAATAAAAAATGTGTAAGAAAAGAACACCAAGAGCACTGATTGGTCATTGTAGCATGAGAACTATATAGCCAAAAGTAATTGTAAATGCCGATTACATAGTTTTAATTAATTGCTTGATTGCTGGCTCTACTCATAACCTCCAACATGCGCTAGTAGGATGGGAAGAAGAACTCAGAAGGAAGGGCATGAATATTAATGAATGGAAAAGCAAGATCCTACAAAAACGAAGAGAGACCAAACAAATCCATCTGACTTGTAATGATGAGGAGCATGAAATAGTAAATGAGTTCTTCTACCTGAGAACTGTGATTTGTGGAAATGGGAATGTACAGCAAAAACTATCTTACAGGATAGGAAAAGCTAATAATATATATTCCCTCTATAACACAATTGTAGACCAAAGGGTAGTTAGGAAGCATGTCAAGCTCTATATTTTCAAAACCGTATATATGCCTGTTCAGTTATATAGAGCAGAAAGTTGGATCCTACCTGACAAAACATGAAGGCGAATAAGTGCAGCAGAGGTGAAATACTTACGCAGAGTGGCTTCTAAAACATGCAGGGATCGAATTAGGAATAAGACCATAAGGGAATAATTAAATATCTCTGCAATGAAAAAAAAATTCCAGGGTTGAGTTGAGCTGAGAGAAAAAGACGCAGAAGAGATAGTTGAGATGATACGGACATGTATGCGGAATAAGGACTGATCGAGGCCCACGAAAATTTATGGAGACAAAAATTGTTGGTACTAGACCTAAAGGAAGACCTCGTCTTAACTATATCCATGATGGGTCAAGTGACAGAAAATACATTGCAGAAGATGATGACTCTTTCGAGAGACAGAAAAAGATGGAAATCCTAGGTTGGATCAACTGAGCTAAAGAAGAGATAAGCCTGGATTAAAAAAATAAGTATTAAATAGCTAATAGTCACATAAGTTATTAAAGAGAACAGTATCACATAGCAGTGGTATGCCGAAAGGGATTGGAGGTGGCAACATTATAATGGAAGGGTTCGCTACAAAAAGGAGATATACTGTGGAGTTTGGACTTATATCAACTATTTTGTGGAAAAACAAATTCTTTCGTTCGAGCAAAAAAAAACCAAGAATTTTTTTTGTGACAAAAAAGTTCATATAATTCCAAACTCCACAGGAGGAGTACCTCGTTTTTTATAAATACTAAACTAAACTATGCTCAAGAAAATGTTTCTAAATGTAGACGAAACGAGATCGGCAACAATGACATGTAGCATGGAATAAGCCTATGTAAAGAATTGGGGAAAACGCAGGCAAAGTAAATATACATAAATAGTAAATCCATTGATAAAAGCTTATCTGATTTCCTGAACCAAAAAAAAAAAAAAAAAAAAAAAAAATGAGACATAAAGAATTTTATTCATGATAACACATCTATTTTATTTTTGGTTTCTACAAAAAGACATTTGAAGAATGAATATTAATATCAGGCTAAATGTCACGAAAAAAAAAATTAACTAAATTTGTATAAACCCAAAAAAACAACTTAATTGCCATTGCTAAAAGTGGTAATAATCATCAGAACTATTAATGGTTGTGGAATTTAGCCCGCTTTTTAGATTATAAGAAATTACAACATTTTTTGGGTCAAATTCAATTGGCACTTAGCCCATTATTGATGTATTCATTAGTAAGCTTATTGAAATATGCAGTGAATGATCATCTATTACAATTTACCGTTCACAGTAATGCTAAAATCCTTAGTCATTGCCAAATCTAAGCATCTCTCTTAGGTTCTTTTCGACAGTATTTGTGTCTGTAATACGAAAGGATTTTTAGCAAACTGTAATTGATTAAGAATCACTTTGATAGGTCATGCAAGGTCATTCTTGATTTGAATTAGGATATCTTTGATACGTTTTGCACACTATACTGGTCCAAAGAATAACTTCTTGGTTCAAATTACAATCATGATACAGAATTTACTTATTGCAGATATTCTACAATTCTGGAGTCCTGTTTCCAAGAATTCTGCTGAGAAGCCTTGAGAAACAACCGGTCATTGCTACTCTATTGCAAGAGTTCGAATCTAAGGAACTGGAATTGAAGACATCTTCTATGATCAGACTCGAAGCCATCGAACACCTCGATGAAGTTGAGACAAGAGTCGCAAACCTAGCTTATGGCGAAAGTATGAATCCACTGAACCCAAGTCCTGGCTCGTAGGTTTTACTCTCAAACATATTTGTACTAACATAAGTATATTGTGGATGTAGTTGAGGAGACGTTGTTTCGGGGCTGCGGCCAATGAAGGAAAACACACTACTAAATGAAACTTATTTTATATTTTGTGCCAACGTTGCGGCCTAAGTTGTAGGCGTTGATTTTAGAAAGGAGCCGAACGATATATGAGTCGAAGCTGCGTCCGGTTATGATAAACACAGGGTCTTTCCATAAAATGGTTTGATCTACTATAAATAGCGAGGTCTATTCGGGCAGCTAGAATTTCACATAGCTATTTGAGCAATGCACTAGAACCTTTGACAATTCCTTTTGTCTTGTCTGCTTTTGATATCAGAAAGTTAATATTGGACCAAGAGCATATCGTATCAAGACCAACTTGGATTTTTTGGATAGCAACTTGAAGTTGCAATGGTTTGTCCGCCATAAAATATCGCGATGAACCATGTGTTTGTTTGGTTAGTTATAGACTTCTGATGGAAGCATCTACAAGTATTGAATCAGGCAGATTGGAAAGGGAAACTTTGGAAAATTAACAATTTAACTTTGTTTTGCAATCAAAGATATATAATTGGCTCCTTTTCAGAATTTCACGCGAAATCAGAGAAAATCATAGGGGACTTTCTGTGTCTAATTTAAATCATATCTAATTCGGAAACTGGCATATAATTAAATTTATAATTTATTTATGGAAGCATTCGTAAATATTAATTTTAATGACAAAGACAGTTCTATAAATTTGATATAGGTTAAAAAAAAAAAATGAAATATTCGTCTTTTTCTAATTAAATTTCAGAGCCTGTGCGGAGTTCATGTTCTATACCCCCAATGGAACAGCCGTTCCGCCATTTTGGACCCCTAGAGAGCACGTTTCTAAATCGGCAGCCATTGAAGTCCTCTTCCCAGCCATCGTTGAAGCATTAGAAGTGAAAATGGATCCTCTTCCTCCCCCATCTGTAACAATGATAATGTTTATATCTTTAGCAAACAATCCATTACTCTTTCAACTTAAAATGTGCTACTGGGTTTATAAGTTAATACTTAGTGTCTTCGGATGTTTATTATGAATATCAGATTTGATGAAATTATTTTTTATAGTACGTTGTGATTTTCGAAGCACGCAGAGCACGAGAGGTTCTGGATACAGCACTGCAGTTTGCATCTAACGTAATGCACGTCGGATTCTTCGATTCACTAGATCCTGCCGAAGCAGATTTGATTTGCCAGACGATTCACCAGTATGAGAGGTTACCAAAAGTTCAAAAAATGTGAGTAACAAGGCTGATTCAAATACATTATTTTTAGAGTTGTAAGAGATAATAATTGAGATGGAATGTGCTTATTAATAATGAGTATTATAACATTAATAAAATGCAAATTAAACATTTTCTGAGATAAATGTTTAAAGCAAAGATAGTGGAATTGCTTAAAAGTGTTATAGTCTATGAACTAGAGCAGCCTACGAACGAAGCTTTGGAACATATGCTCTTGAAAATGCAAGAAAATGGATTGATATGGATATACGAGTATGTTTTAAGTACGCCCTTATGTTCAAATTTATTATAATTTCTTACAAGTGGTTGGAAAAACGTAGATAGGAGGATGACGTTAGCGGTAAGCTTAATTATTATTATTATATTGACGACAGGGTCTTGTTTTTAGTGGTTTGAAAATGGTATTGGCTCTTGAAAGAACTTCCAGTGACCCAATGTTAATTTTGGCATCGATGGGACCTCTTTACATCTCGCCAGATACAAGACAAGGCCTGAAAGAGGTAAGTTACAATATGCTGTGATGAATAAGTTTAATGTATAAAAACTTACATTTTATCTTTTGCACTTTGAGTGACGATATGATAAATATCCGAGAGATGGGTTAAAAATTTGGTTATGATAATCTATACATTCATTTTATGGAGATTCTTTATCATCTGAGGCCAATGAGGAAAAAATGTATTTAAAAAAAAAAAATGTCCACTTGATAGTATTATGCTAACAGTAAATGAAGCATGCGCATCTTAGATAAAACTTACACCAAACAGACTTCACTGTAATAATTGTCATGTACAAAAAGAAAGAAGTTGGTACATTTACTATATCAGTTGACATTTACTATATCAGTTGAAAAATTTATAGAAGTGGCAAATAATTTATCAATCCCTAATTACATTTACTTTATGTGGGTTTGTAAATTGGTAAGGGTTCACTAATAAAAGCACAAGATCAGAATTTTGTTTTTTTATTGCTCCAAACACCGCAATACAATGATTTGTATAACACGATCATGCCAAGTCTGCTGGTAAACAGTAATGCAAAATGGTTTGTACATCATAATCATGTATATTGTGTATATTTCTGGTGTAAACACTTAAAAGTTTCTTGTTCTACTTCTCTTATCATATTTATTATTGTCTGGCTCACTCTTGTCATTATGCTGTCCCAAGCTATACTCTTTTAACTATGGCATCCTGAACCGTTCAGATTTACAATATGGCTGTACCCAAGCCAAGCTATCCTCGGTCCTCAGTTGACTACGGAAATATCCATTTTGACCATCCCTGAATCCATTTTGACGTTTCGTCGTGGCGTCTGTACGTACGTACGTATCTCGCATAACTCAAAAACGGTTAGCCGTAGAAAGTTGAAATTTTGTATTTAGGATTGCTGTAAAATCTAGTTGTGAACCTCCCTTTTTGGTCACTGATCACCGAAAGTGGTACTTTACTTGAAGGCCATAATTGATTTCCATCAAAAATTATATTAAAATACTTTGCAAAACTTCTCAAATTTGGTATTTATAACTTATATATTGATTTAAATAACTTAATAAATTTTGGTCTAAATTGGAAAACCGAAAGTGGTACTTTACTTGAAGGTCATATTAGGCTTTCATCAAAAATTATATTAAAAAATAATGTAAAACATCTCAAATTTGGTAAATAGGACTTTAATATCGATATGAATGTATTTAATATATTTTGGTTAAAATTGGTGAGCAGTATCTCAAAAACGATACCCGGCGTCGCGACATCCATCTATTGACAAACACACACACGCACACACCCGGAGTGCTCTCAGAGTGATCAGCGCGTTCCGCACAGTTTCCTACGAAGCTGCATGTGTGGTGGCCAGGATGCCGCCGATAGAGCTGGTCGCAGAAAAGAGGCAACGCTCATATAAGAGAATTGAACGCATTTCCAGTACCGAGGAAAGGAAGCAGACGGCCGAGAGATGGCAACGTAGCTGGGATACGACATTGAAAGGGAGGTGGGCTCATAGGCTCCATCCATTAAAAAAAAAAAAAAAAAAAAAAAAAAAAAAAAAAAAAAAACACAAATAGGGAGGAAAACCAGCATTTTACACTAAATTTTAATTTGGTTTCCAATCCAATTAAACATTTTTATTACTTGTTTTAAGTAATAAAATTTAGTGTAAAATACTGCTTTTCCTCCCTATTGGTTTGTGTGTGTCTATAGATGGATGTCGCGACGCCGAGTGTCGTTTTTGAGATACTGCAATCTTCGGAAACTAGTAACCAAATTGAGGATCACTTTTTGTGCCACCGATTTATAGTTTAATAGGCGTACAAGGAAGTCATGTGTTGTCCACATCAGATATTTTCTTTTTCTATTCAAACACAATATTATTGCAATAAAATCAAAATGCCTTACCTCAAAAGGTATTTGCTTTAAATGTTAGTAACTCTTTGAGAAGAATGTTTATCCTCAATTTTTGCAGTTTGAAAAAAGCTCTCAAGTCAGAAATTTCACAACTTTTTTGGCTTTAAAATTATTGGAGGGAGTGAAACCACCTCCTACCCATTCCATGGCAACGACTCTGGCTGGAGAAGAAGAACTACCTTGATAGTAGCAAAGTCGACAGAAGATGTCTGAACCTATTAGTCGTTAGGTACAACTATTTATTGGGAGTGGGGAGCAAATTCTAAAATTATAATATTGACCAGATTTCCCAACAATGATTTTCTTTCGTTATTGTAATACAACATTGCATCGATAAAATTCCAATTTCTCAACTTAAATGTGTTGGTATCGGTTTTAAATTTTAGTTATTCTTTAAGTAACATGTTTTACTTCTGTTTTAGCAGCTGGAGTTGGTTTCCAAATCTAAAATTTCCCGACTTATTGAATTTTCAATTGGCGTGGTTTTTTTTATGTAAATATTTTTTTCAGTTCGTCATCAAGTCGAACTAAAATAGCCTTGATTGACATGATTTAACCGAAACGTCGGCTTGTAAAATAAAAAATATATATACAATACTATGTTGACTGTATTCCATTATTTATTTCGTCATAATTATTTTCAATATATATCAAAAACAAGGATTTAGAATCTCTAGTTTCATGGGTGCTTGAAATAAGTAATATTCAAATAATACAATGTTTACCTTTTTCGATAGTTGCCATTTTGAAACGCTCCTGCTTTGAGTTGGCAGACAAGTGCAACTCATATGCTGAGAGAGATATTTTATGAATGTATGACTAAACGCTTTCTTCAAAAAGGACACAAATTGTCTGTCGCCTCGACTATGAATTGAAACGACTGACCACACATGTCGTTATGATCCATACCCCCTTCTCTGCCAATATTTACCCCACAGCGAGTGAGATAAATATTAAGCCACTGTTCTTATAGCAATTTTAAAATTAACAATTGGGTTAAAATATAACTCACTTTGTAAGTTCGTTCACGTTCACTAAGCAGATATGCTTAATAACAAATAATTTAGCATTTCCAAGTTAATTGTAACCTTTTCCAAATCAATTGCCACCTTTTCCATTTCAATTGTAACTTTTTTCATTTCAAATGTAACCTTTCACATTTGAATTGTAATACTTTCCTAATCGATTGGCACCTTTTCCAATTCAATTGAAACCTTTTCCATTTCAATTGTAACCCAACCGGACATGAATTAATTCAATTTTATTATTCATTATTAAAAAATAATTATTTTAATTAAAATAATGACTTTTGAAATAATTTCGGCTTATTCTTCCGACATTTTTTCGTTTATTAGATAATTGATATAAGCGGTAATTTCAAGTAATTTAACTTTTTGAAATGAAAATTTACTTTCAGATTTCCGATAGCGTATGCGCATTTCGCTATTGAAGTTATCTATGATAAACGGATCATTTATTTGTTTTTCAAGAGTTCTGATTCCGTTTCTTGATTTGGATTTAGGATCGCCCATGCGCATTTCACTTTTCCGTTACTGTTGAAGTTTTCTATTATTTAGGGATCGTTTATTATGTTTTCGAAGATTCTGATTTCGTTTTCTTATTTGAATTTTTTATCGAGCATGTGCATTTCGAATTACTATTATACTTGAAATTTCTTTGGTACTAGCATCGTTTATTAGGTTTCGAGGGTTCTGATTCGATTATTTTTTATTTGTCTTATGATTGCGTCAGCGCTTTTCGTTTTAGTGATATTTTTGAAGTTTTCTTTGTTATACAAATCGTTAATTAGGTTTTCGCGGGTTCAGATTGCTTTTTTCAAATTTTATTTGAATCAAGCATTTGAATTTCAAATTACAATTATATTTTACATTTTTTTGAATATATCATCCTACAAAAGCTAATAAATAATAACTTCATCGAAAAAAAAGATCAATTGTAATGGTTATCCGAAATGAGCATGTTCGATAAAGTATCCAATTCCAAAAACTAAATCAGATAAACGGTCCTTATAAACGAACAATGAGAACAGTAAATCGAAATGCGCATGCAGGATCACAAATCCGAGAGTAAATTCAAAAATATAGTGAATGAAAACTTAATAAACGATACCTGTACCTAAGAATTATCAACTGTATTAGTAATTCGAAATGCGCATGCTCAATAAAAATTTCAATTCGAAAAACGGAATCAGAACCCCCGAAAACCTAATAAACGATCCACATATCATAGAAAAATTCAATGTAACGGAAATGCAAAATACGCATGCGCGATTCTAGATCCAATTCAAGAAATGGAATCAGAACCCTTGAAAACCTAATAAACCTTCCCTATATCAGAACAAACTTTAATAGCAACGGAAAATCGAAATGCGCAAGCGCGATCGGAAATCCGATTATGAATTCGGAAATAGCGCCCTTGAAACGACCCCTATGCCGAAGAATTTTGAAAACTAATAATTAAATAGGAATGCTCGTGGCCGAATAAAATTTCGGTAGTAAATTTGACATTAGTAATTGCGAAAACCTAATGAACCCTTTCAAAGTTAACCTAATGTGCAGATCAGAGGGCGAATAACCCCTCGGATTTCTCCATACATCTTCCCTCCACTAAGTCTGGAAGCGAATACCTTCCATTAGTGGCGAATATCCTTAGCTACGGTGATCGTAAGTAACGTTGGTTAGCCCTTCGATAATTCGATCATCCTGTCTAAGCATTTCCTACATCCGTTCAGGCACTCTTAACGCATGTAACTTGTATTAATGCATTGTTCGAGGCCTTCTGGTATATCCTAACACCTTAACCCCGACAACTTTATTTGTATTTATCTACAGAACTTGATTAATAAGGAAAATGTTTTTCAGATTAGAAAATGCATCTTTTGGTGGTCTCTGACAGTCTGAAGGCAATCCTTCATCAGTTGTATATTGATTGTACAATAATGTAGTCAGAGCTAACGAATTGAATGAAAAAAAACAACATCTTATTCCTTAAATTTATATATATTTTATTCTAATTTATATATATTCTAGAAAAACTAGTTGCCGGTACAAATTGCTCGAAGTACCTTTCTTGTTTAGAAAATATTGTAAGATTCATAAGAGTTGGAAAGTGTTCGTATTACTTTAAATAATAATTTTGGAAATTAGAAATTGAGCTAAAGAGACTTATTTTTTTCTGTTAGATAAATCATCTAAAATTATAAAAACGATGTGAACTGATTGCAAGTAAATAGGACCAGCCAAAACTATTAGATATTAATTCCTCTGGTTGGTTGTCCACATACGTAGTTCACAATAGGAACCTGTTGTATTATTTAAATGCTATCTTAATTACGAGTTCAAACTTCACGTAGTCAAATAGATTCCAATAGATAAAACGAAATAACAAGAAAATAATTATTTTCTTCCGTAAATAAGAAATCAGATTTGAAGTATTTAAGTGAAATAAAATGTACTGATATTTTGTCAGCATTTGTATGAACAAAAATAAATAAAAATCATTGAAAAATACAAACATAATTTTTTATAAATATGATCTTTTTTATATCCTAATATTTTCAAATTTTCAAGACTTTTGTAGGGGTAATTAAAAATAAATAAATTAAAGTAATACATTTTGTTCAGGTCGAAACATTCTTTCCTCCACTGATTGACGAAGTTGCAGAGCCAGATCCATGGGGCCCTCCACCAGAAGATGGAGGTGTAGAGGAAGAACATGAAGAAGAAATGGAAGAAGAAGGTTTGGAAGAGTTTTCTGAAGAAATGGACATGGAAGATTATGATGATTACAACAGGCAATCGACCAGTTTAAAACCAGATAGTTTTGATATGATGCCAGATGAAGGTCCACCTCCATCAACTCTGGAGCCGCTGGAAGATGAAGAGAAAGAAAACGAAGAAAAGGAAGTAGAAAATAAAGAAAAGGAAGCAGAAGATAAAGAAAAGGATAGTTTTCGTAAAAGTGAAGATTGATAATTTACTGTGGCTTCATATGGTAAAAATATTTAAAGATGAAATATAATATCTTGGAAGGTATCAACATATGTTATATTTTTATCTATTTGAATACTTTTATCTATATAAGAAAGCTATATTATTATAGTTTGTTATCGTATGAATATGTCTAATATGATAAATGTCTAGTTGTATCAGACGAAACATTAATTTTTGAGCATTTTAAGAATTAATAGAAATGGATGTGAATGGTGTAATCTAATTTCATCAATTAACCAACATAAGCTCATCAGGTCAATAAAATTCTTCAAATGGTCAGGTTTGGGTTCTGAAAGAATGAAATTCATGGAAGGCATTTTGTATCCATCTGCCTGTTTCGGTTTTAAAATATTTCAATGACTTGATAAAAGGTTATCGGTTTCTGATTAGTCTGGTGGTAACTGAGTAACTTCCTTTTTGAAACCTTGGAAGCTTTGTTGTTGTCAATCTCAAAATGTTTTCATCCTAATCATGAAGGAGATTTGGTCAATGAACAAACTCCAAATAGTTCTGCTTTAGTTACTAATTATAGTATTACTCAGGGAAGAGTCTATGCATGAGACACTAATGGTGAGTAACGACTCCGATGACGCTACAAGACCAGGAGATATTGTGACCTTTGGCCGGTACAATTTTGAGATAGTGATTGAGTTCTCTTGTTTTGGATCATTAATCAAATATGACAATAACGTGAATGAATAAAAAAAATGGTATGAGAGAGAACAGCTACCCAGTCAGACAAGAAGACCCCTCATCCAGCTCCTTTTTTGTCTTTATTGGGTGCTGTGAGGCATGTGGACAAAGGCCTTGTCTTTTTGAGTCTGTTAGAGTTACCTAGGAATTTTTCAAGGAATTGTATGCAATGCACATTAAAGGGTGGCACGTGTAGGCCAATATGTTTTGTGAGTATAACAAGTGAGCTGAAACACAAATTAATATGCTCTATCTTAAAACCAATTATTTTATAACCTTATTAACGGTTTCGATGAATTGTTTCAATGATCAGAAAATATTTCTTATCATTACTGTACATCAGCTGATTTCTAACTTTAGATTATGTAACATAAAAAAACTAACAAAAAAAAAACATTTAATTTTAAATTATCAAGCATTTACAAATATTCTCTACATTTATTGTTCAATGAAGGAGCTTATCATAATTAATTTCTTGCCAGCGGTCATTTGCGACGAGCCAAACTGAGCCTGATGGAGCTTCCTTTAAAGCATAAATTAAGCAAGCCGCTACACTATCTGGCCTGAAAGTGATGGGAAGCAAAATATTAACAACATAAAAAAGTATTTAGCATAGTTCTAGTTAAGTATTGATGGTGCCATGAACAAAATAAAAATTTTCAATCGACGAATTGTGTTCCTAAAGGCACCAATAACTATTTTCTCGAAATGGAGATTTAAATTTGGAATGGATTTTAGGGAATTATTAATACCTAACAAAATATTCTGAATATGAACGATAGTTTCAAAACCGGTTCAAACCATTTCCAAAAATTCTACAGGAGACGCCAAAAACATATGATTGTGCCGTATTTAACTCAAGCAACCCCATGAGTTTGAACCCATTTTCATACTGGATGTAGACACATTTGGTCATGCTTTATAGTGACTTTATAGTTATCAATAGATTACTTGAGAAAAATAAAATAACATTTAATGAAAAAATCTGGTGCGGTGCGCGCATCACACAACTTTCCCTTTCCGCCCTATAATAATTATCTTTTTAATATAATTCCAAAGGGTTCACATAAACAATACTTGAAATAAACTCAGCAGCATTCAATTCTTCTCCCACTTAAGTACAATAAAATAGTTTTTAAAACAATTTTAGTACAACAATTCTGTACACTACCTATATATTTTAACTTTGTCAAGTTGCAAATATATTTTAAAAGTTGCTGGTTAAGTTTCTATGGAAACATTTTCTTTCCATTAAATAATGTGAAAGTAGATTATTAAGTTAATTTCCGTTTTTGTATTCTTAAAGTACTTTATTATTACAGAGCGTATTGTTTACAACAGATTGGCGGATTGGTGGGAGGAGATTCGGTGGCATCTATCTCCTTTCGGATGCGCTCGGTTATCCATCTATTTTATGCTCCTCATAAAATACACTGTATCGTTGCTAATACTTCTCCGATTTTGATGTTTTTTTTTAGATAATTAATAACCTTTCATATAATTCTGTACATAATTTACTATAAATTGCATACTTTTTAAGCAATGCGAAAATAAAATATTCTTTTCTTCATAACTTTTTTTCCTGCATTTTCTCGGTGATTTCTTACATAAATGAAAAGTTAAAGCCCTTTATGAAGAATAATTTTGGCAAGTTTAATCAAAATCGTTAGAGCCGTTTTCGAGAAAATTGTAAAACTGTGTAAAATCGATTATATAAAGTGGCACTTCCGGTTAGTCGATTTTGACTAAAATATTGCTGTAACATCACATGCATGTGCTAACCTTAAATATGTAATTTCAGTAACGTACAGCTTTCCGTTTTTGAGCTAGATTGATCACATACACACAGACACACAGACACACGGACACACAGACCATTTTGCGAGACTTGGTCATTTGGACTCAGGGGACCTTAAAACAAGTATTTTCGTTGAAAACTCGAATTCGAAAATTTTCACGATCGCAGTACTTCCCCTTACTATATACTTCGTATATAGGTAAGGGAAAGTAAAAACTGGATTGAGCCTGTTTTGAAACTGTCATCCAGAATTGCATTCATCATTAATTACTTAAAAATTTAATCAAACTGAAACTCATTTTTTAAAATTTGAACGTTAATACTTTTTGTTAGCAATGCAAAAGAACAATAGGCACATATTTTAGAGCACATTTTTTTAGCATTATATTTTAGAGCATATTATAGAGTTCATGCATAACTATTTGAAACTAAATAAATCAAATTGTATTGATAATTAATAATTATTAATGATTATTTATTGATAAATGATAATTTAACTAATTAATGTTAGTTAACTGAGGTGCTGAAATGGGAGAGAGAGTAAACCTGTAAACATGAATTTTACAGAAGAGGAAAAAACTGTTATAAGATCATATAAAATGAAATTTTATTTTTTTAAATTAAATTAAATATAGTGACTGACACAAAGTTCATAGTAAAATTGATGCTATTTCTCATCCAAAAAATTTATCATATCCAGTCAGGCACGGGTTTGTTGATCTGCCATCGACTTTTAAACTTTGTGACAAGAATTTTTTTCGTATTTTTTAATTTCCCACCAAAAACTACAAACAAAAATCTTATAGGTAGGATATGAGCATCAAGGGTTGCTGAACCTAATGTGACTATTTCATCAGTGGTGATCTTCGGTAAACTTCAGTAAACTTTGTTATGGTGTGTGAACCATATTATCGTCTAATCATATAAGTATTTTTTTTTTTTAGTATTATAACTATTTCAGATCATAATGCTGGATTACCAGTTATGAAATATTGTTTTTCGGGTGAAAAATGAATAAAAACGTAAAAAATGCCAAAAATAAATAGTAACTTTGTGACAAACTCACGATTTGCTTATCATTAACTTCTTTTCAAAAGCAATGGCAGCACCTACACTAAGAAAACGAAAAACAACACAGGTGGGAAAGCAACCAGTTGATGATGGCAATATCATTCCTCAATCTTTTTTAACTCTGTTTCTTCTGCACAATCCACGCCCCGGAACAAGTGAAACAAGTTCTTCTTAAAGAATAACTGTTCCTGAAAGAGTTGAAGCCAGCAGCTACTCTCATTATTCCGTCCCTTGTGGAGAATGGATTTTAATCTTCCAAGTGAAGATTTGAATGTTAGAGAGGCCATAAACATATCATAACCTGGACCCTTTGAGTTGGGCCCAAAGATTGGGCGTTTCAAAGAAACGATAGGACGCAAAAATACCACATAATCAACTGGAAAGAGGTTTTATTATTATTATTATTATTTATAAAGGCAATCCACGACAAGTTGATGTCTGCCTACTCTCAACTATGTCGGCTATCCAAGATTGACCGATATCAATTCATAACGCACCGCACTGCCAATACAGTTGGCAGATGGAAAAAAATATACATATATATATATATATATATATATATATATATATATATATATATATATATAAATGGAAATAAAATTAAATAATCTAAATAAATATATACATATAATTAAATTATAAATAAAAAAAGTAATAATGAATAGAAGAAAATAAATAAGTTAAAAAAAAGAAGAGAACTTAAAATAGAACATATATTATACATGAATGGTTATTATGGAAGTAAGAGAAATATATAAGAAACTTAAATTACAGAATTATATATGTTTAATTTTAAATCGATTCATATACGTCAATTCTCTTTAAATAATCGAATATTTCGTTAATGTGTGGACTATTTTCATTTAGTAAAGTGATGTGGGAGACCGGTACAAATGATATGGGAGACCGGTATCAATCAACTGTCTGCAGTCAGTTGGTAAGTGTTTTACAGTCATAGGTACGTTGCACTGGGTGCATATTGGTCTAGGTGTTCCAGTCAGCAAATATTGATGGGTGAAGCGTGTGTGTCTAACCAGTACTACTTCTTCTCGTCTGCTACACTGAGTTGACGTTTTCCATGGAAGTACTGTGTTTTTAAGCTCTCTTAGTTTGTTTTCTGCTGTGTTTGTCCATTTTATTTGCCATTTTTTGATTACTTGCGATATCGCCAGTGAATATATATCATTATGAGGGATATCTAAACAGTCGGATGGAGGTATCAATGATGCAGCTTTTGCCTCTTCGTCGGCTTTGCAATTGCCAGGTATATCGTTGTGTTCTGGAATCCAGACAAATAATACTCTACGATTTGTCCAGTTTAGCTTGTATAGCAAGTGAAGTATGAGGACTATCAGGGGGTGAGTTGTATACATATGTACATATTACTTAGCTTTAACAGTGAACTTAAAGAATCAGTAAATAGGACGATGTTGTTTTTGCTCTCCCCATGATATGCCTCCGTTAGCTCCAGGTAAATTGCTGTCAATTCTGCAGTGAGTGAATTACACTCGGGGGGAAGACTGGTTTGCGCCATGGAGTTATCAACTATTGCTGCGGCTCCTGCACCACTGTAATTTTTGGATCCGTCTGTGAAGTGTGTCCTCTGTATCTATCCAAAAAATCCTCAAACATTTGTTTGGTGACTCTATTATGCCTTGAGTGGTGATAGAATTTGTAACTTACGTAAATAGTGGGAATGTGCCAATGTGATTTTGAGGTACGAATGTTGTAAAATTTGCGGAATTGTGAAGTTAAGATCAGTGAGCAAGAGTTTAGTTTGTACGTTGAAAGGTTTTGGTGATCTTTTTTTGGATAAATATTTATGAAAAAACGGGTTTTCGACTGATATATTAAAGCATTCTGATCTGAGAAGAGCTTTCAGTTTTGTAGTTTGTTTTAACAATAATATATGTCGCCTATATTCTAACGGTGGTTCTCCAGCTTCGACACACAAACTGTCTATTGGGCTTGTTCTAAACGCACCCGTTGCTAAGCGGATTCCGGCATGGTGTACTCTATCTAATAGTTTTAGTGCTGTGGGTGAGGCGGAGGAGTACGCCATACATCCGTAGTCGAGTAGAGATCGCACGTATGCTCTAATTTTAATTTTGGTGCCGATATATTTCTTTTCCTATGAAATGCTATTACCTTTGTTTTTTCAGCAGATATTTTAAAACCGGTTTTACTTTGCCAAATATCTAAATCATCCATGGTGGTTTGCAATCGATCAGTTGCTTCTTGAATTGATTTAGTGGATAGATAAATTAAGATGTCATCCACGAATATAAGAGTTTTAGCAGGTTCGGATATGTAGTTAGTGATCCCGTCAATGGCTATTTTAAAAAGTGTTGGACTGAGAACACATCCCTGCGGTACCCCATTTATTTGAGTCTGTTTTCGAGAAAGGGATGTTCCAACTCGTACTTGAAATTGGCGGCATGATAGAAAATTCAGAATAAAATGAATGAAATATCCCTGAATACCACAAGCCAGCAATTTATCAATTATCAGTTTCTTCCATACCGTGTCAAAAGCCTTTTCAATGTCGATGGATGCCGCTACTGTTATTGAATTGGATATGAATGAATCGGAGACATCTTGTTGGAGTTTTAATATATAGTGAATAGTATTATGATGTTCCCTAAATCCACATTGCCTATCCGATATAGATTTATTGTGTTCTATAAACCAGTTTAATCTCTTATTGAGGACTCTTTTCATAAGTTTATAAATGCAGCATGTCAGGGCAATTGGTCGATAACTAGAAGGAAGGGTTTTGTCTTTGTTAGCCTTGAGAATAGGGACGATTATTGCTGTTCTCCAGATATCCGGAAACATCCCTCTTGTATAGATTTCATTTATAATGGTTAGCAACATAGATTTACCTGATGATGGGAGGTTCCTTAGAAAATCGTAGGAAATATTATCGGGGCCAGGAGATCGGGATTTAGACTTATTTAAGGAGATATTTAGTTCACTGTAAGTTATTGGCGTATTTAAGGGATGCGATGCTTCGATAATCGCTACCGGTATGGATTCAATTTCTATTTTGCGCTTTCTAAAATTTGGGTCGTAACGATTATCATCTGAGATTTTAGAGAATGTTTGGGCCAATATATCTGCAATTTTTGGGTGGTCGGTAGCAACACCTAATTCTGTATTTAGTCCTGTTACGGTTGGTAATCGTTTGTGGCGTAGCATATTAACTTTTGTCCATATCTCACAAGCTGGGGTATTGTAGTATGATTTAATGATTCAAGAAAATTACGCCACGATAATTTCTTTTTTTTAATAATTAAACTGATCGTGATTTTGCCTGTTTGTAAGCTAATACATTTGTGTCATTAGGACATTTAGTAAACTTCCTTAATGCACGTTTTCGATTTCTAATGGCTTCAGTGCAGTCATTATCCCACCAAGGAATAGGGATCTTTTTATTTATACCGAGTTTTACTTTAGGGATGGATTTGTCGGCTGCTTCAATAAGCAGGATATACAAGTATGAATATTTAGGTCATTTCGTGTAAAATATTGGGCTGTTTCGATAAAAGTAGTTTTGAATTTATCCCAGTCTGCTTTCTTTGTTTGCCAAATCTTTGCTGTGGACTGAGTGACTTCAGTAGTACTATTAGAGATAATCATGGAGGTTAATATGGGGATATGATCACTTGAATGGTAGTCATCAAGGGTTTTCCAATCAAGTTTGGTCAAGATGGAAGGTGATGAAGCCGTGATATCGATATGACTGAGCCATGTCTGGGACACAAGTAAGTAGGAGAACCGTCGTTGAGGACAATGAGATCTTGTTGATCGAGGACTTTGAGTACTAAGTGGCCTCTATGATTTGTTGCATAAGATCCCCAAGATGTATTTCTAGCATTTACATCAGCGAAAATTATTTTAGGGTTCGGAAGTTGGTTAATCAGATTGTTCAATTTATTCTGATCGATGGTTTCGTCCGGTGGAAGGTATAAGGAACAAAGGGTTATCTTGGAAGGAAAATGAATAGTAACGGCTACAGCCTGAAGGGCAGTAGAGCAAGTAATTTCTTCGCAGTATATTGAGTTTTTTTTTACATAAATGGCTATTCCGCCGCAAGATATTTTTCCCGCCTCATAATCTTGACGAAATGCGAGATACCCTGGGATAGAGAGCATGTGTTTAGAGGATAGTTTGGTTTCTTGAAGGCATATAACTGAGATGTCGTGATCAGCTAAAATTATTTGTAGTTCGGACCTATGTTGAAGTAAACTATTTATGTTCCATTGCAAGAATTGCATATATAAAGAGATAAGACAATAAAAAATACATCAAATTTATATAATATTGTCCTATATATGTATACAGAACTCTACATACTCACACACATACACATACATATATACATATACACGTACTGGCAGTAAACACCTGCATATACACACACGCATAGCCACATACAAAAAAATATATTGAAAAGGAAAACAGAATATTAATGATATAAATATACACATATACATACAGTAAGTGAAGAAAAGGTATTGCAAATACCTTATCTAATAGTTTATTTCGCTGTACTATTTTTACTATTAATTACTGGCGTTTGTTTTTTCAATTTTCCTTTTTTATACAAAACTTCAGTGAATCCGTCATTTGTATCAGGCGGATCTACGTCAATAGGTACGGATACATCTTCTGGTAGGCCTTTAATGCGAGGCACTACATCTGTAGAAGACATCCATCTGGAGAAGACATTCAAGAAGATATTGAAGGTACCAAAGGGACCGAGGAAGGAATAAGAGGAGAGGGGACAGATATGAGATAGGGGATTGGGCAAGAGGTGGGAGGTGGAGGGGAATGAACCGTGGCGCTCGTAGTTACACTCCTTGTCACAATGTTTCGTCTGACTGGGCCCGTTAATCCTTTAGCACCTGGTATGGCCTCTGTTTGATTATTCGATGGTGCATGGAATTTAAAAAATATATCTGTTTGAGTTCCTATTTCCTGAGTTTCTATTGTTTTGTGTCTGGTTATTTCAGAATATAATGTATTAAAGTTTTGGGGGTTATCTTGTTTATAACATTTTTTGGCTTCATCATAGGGCACTTTTTTACTAAATTGAATGCTTTTGATGTCTTTATGCATTTTATAGATAGGGCAGGAGCGGTCTAAATGTTCTCCGCACAATTTATGCATTTTGGGGCTTTAGTGCATTTGCCCTCAGTGTGTTTTTCATCGCCACACTGTGAGCAGATGATTTTAAGACTGGTACATTTAAGAGGTGGGTGGGTAAAACTAAGACACTTATAACACCTTATGGGATTTGGGATATACTTTTCAACTTTAATATTTTGATAACCTATTTGAAGTAATTCTGGTGGAAATGGTGTGGGGAAGGTTACTATATATGAGTTTGTAAGTTTTTCAATACCATTTGATTGATTTTAATTCTCTGTATATCTTTAATTTTTCCGTTTAGTTCAGCTATAATTTCGTCTTTATTTAAAAATTGTGTCATAACACCTGATGACTCCCTTACTGTAGTTTAAGGTTGAATGAGGGATTACTGAAATGTTAAATTGGTCGGCAAATTTTTTACATTCGAGCAGCTTTTTAGTTTGTTTACTGTTGGCTGTTTGAATGAGCAAGTTCCCATCCCTTAGTTTTTTAATGATTTTGACATCGCCAATTAGGTTAGATAGAAATTTATTAATTTAAAAAGGTGATACCTTTTGAAATCCCTCATCACCCTCTCTATGAATTAAGATAAAAGAGGGTACATTTTCTATATTTTCGTTTAAACGTCAGGTGTAGTCAAGTAGTAGTTAAAGGTCAGGTGGAGTTTTCATTCTACCTCTTTTCCGTCTTTTAGGAGCTAAAAATAGCTCGTCCATACTAACAAATTATTGTTTGGTTATTTTACGAGTGTAACCCGTATAGAGATTTAAAAGAAAAACAAAAAAAGTAAACGTAAAGATAAACACAAAGTAAGAAAAAAAAATTAACTAAAATAATTCTTATCTGGTGAAGTAAGATAGCTGCTTAATCCTTGGGAACACTAAACACGATCTTTCTCCTTGAGAACCTAGAGCTAACTCGAAAGAGGTTTTTATAGTTGGAGAATATATCCTAGTGAACTACTCGCAGGGCCGGATCTAGGGAGGAGCAAAAGGGGCACTTGCCAAGGGCGGCAGAATTTAGGAGCGGCTTTTCGAAGAAATTTTTTTTTTTTTTATATCAGGTTATGCACAATTTTAATTAAAACGAAAGAACAAAGCTCGAACAGACTCGCGGGTTTTTGTTTGGAATCTTTAAATTATATCCTCTCAATTTTAATAATAATAATTGTCATAGATCTCAATAAATGAAAAAAATAAGTGCAATCAAGAAGAAATACAATTCAATATTCCTCTGTGCATTGTTTCATAGCGTGGACGTCTCAGGAGGCGAGGCATCCAGTTATTCCTTTGAGCTATCTCCATCCGATTTATTTTCTATTATCGTGACGTGACCTACAGAGAAAGTGGTTTTATTTATTAGAGATTTTTCGCATGACACCTTTCTTGTAAGTGATTTTTCTCAAATATATGATCGTATCAAGAAAAAGTATTTATCAGTGTGGTAGCCCAAAAATATAATGTGTTCATAGTTATAATATAACTGCAACCTGCGCAAAAATGTAAACCTACAAAAAAGAAACACTAAGGGGTCTCATATTACCCAAACCTTAATTCAGAGGCACCAATTTCACTTTTTTGATAAAATTCAATTATGCTCATTTGGTGGTTGGAGGAGAGCAAATTGGAAATTGGTAATGAACGACTAATATATAAAGATAGTAACTGCCATTGAAATTTCTAACTCTGGTAAGTCAAAAACGAAATGCGGTTGTACATCGTCTCTACCATGACCAACTATCGAATGTGAAAAAAATGTGATTTTCATATTTTCACTTTGAAACGCACTAGGCGAGGCAGATATTGTGGCAAAGTCTTGAAAACCTAACTCCCAAAAGAAACAAGGAGTCAACACTTGAGTATCAGGAATTGAAGATTGCGAGCAAATCGGGACTTAACTAGTGCGTTTCAAAGTGACGAATATGAAACCGCATTTTTTCTCCATTGGATAAGTGGGCATGGTAGAGACAATATTACCACCTCTTCGTACATATATATATATATTTTTAAATTATTTTATATTAGTAAATCCTCAACATTTCGTGTGAAAAACTATAAAATTATGTGTAAGAAGAATATAACAATTTAACTATCAATGAATGGAATTTTATGGAATGAGATTTGGCCAAATCAGGTGCTCTTGGCTGCTTTCGATTTCTATCTATTTCTATACAATCCCGATTACGGTTGCAGCTGGTATATAGCAGTTCTACGTTTTATTATTTGAATGTTGTCCAAATTGATAAATGGAAGTTAACCTAAAGGCCAAAGCAGCCGAATTAGCAGATACTTCTGTAGGAAATCTTAGCAAGGAAGAATTTATTTTTGAAATCGAATGTTTCATACACCATGCGCTGGCAATAGAGATTGGTTTGGAAGATGTCATGGCTTCATCCACCGTAAGTTTAGTTTATAAAATAAACTGGAAGAGGAGTATCCCAACCTTACTATAGCCTTGAGAATATTCCTTACCACCCCAGTTTCAGTTTCTTCTGGAGAAAGAAAGCAAGTTAAAACTGATTAAACGTTATTTGGAGAGCTGAGGTTTGTCAGCTTTTGCTCAAAAAATCTCCATAGAGCGCAGACTTTTGCTGAAAAAAAATATTGGAAAGTGAAATTTTAATATTTTTTGTACCTGTTCATCATTTTAATATTCTATTTTTTTTTTCTTAGACCTTAATTCAGATAATAAAATATGTTAATGTTATGAAATGATATTTATTTCGAAATATATTGCCTAAAATATAATTATGAAACAGTTGAATTTTTATCGAGGAGGAGGGATGAAATAAGGGGCGGCAAAATTAAGCTTGCCCCTCCCCATCTCTGGAAAAAATCCTTGATCCAATCCTACTTGTAATTTGGAGATGATTATTAGGAGGGTTCCGTAGCTTAAGAAACATGGTTAAATGTTTCTGAAGGTGATTAGGTGTGCAATGTGAGGTTAATTTGTGACAAAAGTAAATTCATGCTTGCTTTTAATCAAAATCACCTGTCACTAAGTTACCCTGAGTTCATTAAGTTACGACTGAAGTAAATAACAATCATGATTGTTATTTACTTATAACAATATAAGTAACAATCATGAAATAACAATGATGTAGGGCTATTGTTAAAAAATAGCAAAATGTGAAAAATTATTTATCTTGGGCACCAAAAATCATGAAATCCTTAACAGATGTCACAAAGATAAAAAAATGATGTTTCTATATTGCATAGAATTATAAGAAATGAAATAAATCATTTATAAAGGATACTTATTTTACAAAAACATAAATTATCACATTAATAAATTATGTTATAGTCTACGCGGGCTTCCATTTAAGGCCAACTTTTATACTATAATATACTGGTCTGTTAACGTACTTTTGTTTATACATTTCCTCACAGCGTTTCTGTGCTACTGATTGAAGCTCTGGAGAAATAGTACTGTTTCCGGCCAGTTGCTTAGTTATAGGTGTATCAGTTAAGCTTGGAGCAATCGCCAAAATTCTTATTCTTTTAGCAACAGCTGTTACAGAAGACTGAAAAAGTTACATTGCATAAGAGACAAGAAATTTATATTCTCCAACTAAAATAAAAACCTTCTTATTTTCTTGTTGTTTCCTGTTTTTTTAAAATCTTATTTCATACTGGTTTTATCTTGTTTTCTTAGCCCTGATGAAGGCCTAAAACTTAGACTAAAACGTCGGCTCACATTAAAATAAGTCACACTATTTGTTTGTTCTTCACTCTCTCTCCAACAAACTTCTACAATTTCTTCTGTTTTGGATGGTTTTAGACTAACACAACTAACGAACGAGTATGGAATACCATTTTATTATAACTAACCAACAACGTTATAGAACAGTAATGGGAGGTTACAAAACAGTGTTATCAAACAAGTTCTACGGTAAACCATACTTCCGCCATTATGGATATATTATATCTATTATCAAGCACAATTTTTACAAATTATATATATATGTTGATGTTTCTATAACCATACCTCATGTAAAATGACTTACTCCTAAAGATCTTACGAAATAATTGACACCTCCTTTAGTTGCAGCATAAATTGGAAAAGCAGAATCTTTAAGAATCCCAGCAAGAGAGGAGGTTGCCACTATTGTACCACCTTGTTTCAGGTATTTTAATCCAAGAAGTGTACCCCTTATAGTACCACACTAAAACAGGATTGAAAAAATAATATGACATGAACAAATTTTTTATATGTAGTTAAACTTCACACAAATATATTTTATTCACTGGACAATTAAAGAAAACGACATTTTCTTCGTTATTTTATTTTAAATGCATAATGATTTTTTTAAAAAATATGTTTAAATATATTTTATTACCAGCTGTTGTGCAACACTGAAAAGTATAACTTCCTTATCTCAATATCTTCATATTGTCTACTAGTCTTTACTTATTGTGCTTTACAGTTATGTTATGTATTTGTATACGGTTCGTGTTATGCCTATGTTTAAAGTGAATAAAAGCCTTTCTTAAGGTTCCAATCGTTTCTATAATCGATATACTTGATTACATTCATAACCATAACAATTTTATTCACTTTAACCTAACCGCTACGAAAATAAAGATGGATAAATTTCTCAGACCGCCTAGGTTCGCGAAGGAACCCAATTCTCTTTCGGCAGGTAAGGAATGGGCACATTGGCTGAAGAACTTCAACAACTTTAGATTTGGCAACGGAAAATCTTAAAGATGAACATAAATTAAAGGTATTCACAAATTATCTATCACATATGTTTACGAATTAGTTAGTGATATAGGAACATTTAAAGAAGCCATAGATGTGTTGAATTCTATCTATATAAAAAAGAAAAATGAAATCTTTGCAAGGAATTTATTTGCAATTAGAAGACAAAAAGAAGGAGAAAGTATTGATCAGTTCGTACAAAATTTAAATCTTCTTGGCAAAGAGTATGAATTTAAAGCTGTTACAGCTTCTCAGCACAAAGATTAATATGTTCGTGACGCATTTATAAATGGATTGTTATCCAGTTCAATACGTCAAAGCCTTCTAGAGAAACAAACTTTGAGTCTGAAGGAGGCTGTAACTCAAGCTCTAACCTTAGAAATGGCTCACTAATCTGAAAAATACCAGGGAAAATATTCTACCGTGAGTTGCGTACCTTCCAGAATTGTCTCTCCAGAAGAAAATCCTGGATTACACCCACCTTTTCTTTCTGCTATCCCAAAAAAGGGGTTAATTGCTTTATTTGTGGTCATGACCGCCGTCCTCGTTCATTGTGCCCTGCCGAAGACGCTGAGTGCAGGAACTGTAAAATAAAAGGCCACAACGCCTCCGTATGTAGGAAAAAGAATCGTGTGAATAGTAGAAGAGGATCAGAGACAGTTGGCATCGTCTTGCAACCTTATGGTTGCCAAGACGATGCCAACTGTTTATACGAAGGTCACTTGAAAAATCTAGCTAAAGCTGTGGTAAGCGCTAAGATAGACCATCAATCTGTTCAGTGTTTGATTGATACTGACAGCTCTAATAGTTTTGTTAATCTGGAGTTTCTATCATGAAAATGGAAGCGTTTCAATGGCGATGACATCCCTTTCTTCCCAGGTATGTGGATATGTACTTGTTAATCTTGAATTTCAATGTCGTAACTATTCTGAATTTAAACTTTCTATACTTAAGGAGCTCTGTTGTGACGTACTCGGTCATGATTTTCTTAATAAACACTCTGAAATACAATTACAATTTGGTGGAAAAAGAGAGCCACTAGCAATATGTTCTGCTTCAATGGCCAGAATAGAGTCTCCTCGATTATTTTCAAATCTCACGCCAGATTGCAAACCTATAGCTACGAAGTCAAGATTTTACTCTGAAACAGATCAAAAATTTATTCGACACGAAATTGAACAGCTTCTCTCTGATGGCAGTATTGAGGGAAAAAAAAATGGCGAGTCCAGGTTTTGGTTGTACAAAATGAAAAACAAAAGAAGACTTGCCATCGATTATTCTCAAACCATAAACAAATTTACGTTATTAAATGCCTAACCATTACCAAACATAGATGAGTTAGTAAGAAATGTTGCGAAGTATAGCATTTTTAGTGCAGTAGCTCTTAGGAATGCTTACCACCAAGTCTCCATTATTGATGAAGAGAAAATTTACACTGCTTTTGAAGCTCTGGGACGATTGTATCAGTTTACCAGAATCTCCTTTGGTGTTATTATGGTGTAGCCTGTTTTCAACGAGTTTTAACAAAATTATTTTAGATGAAAACCTAACAGGAGTCTTCCCCTATTTAGATGACATTACTGTCTGTGGCAAGGATAAGGCTGAACATGATAATCTTCAGTGTTTAATGTTAGCAGTAAAGAAATACGGTCTACAGATAAATTCCGATAAAAG
This sequence comes from Rhaphigaster nebulosa, assembly GCA_948150685.1. NCBI lineage: Eukaryota > Metazoa > Arthropoda > Insecta > Hemiptera > Pentatomidae > Rhaphigaster > Rhaphigaster nebulosa. The sequence goes on from OX411309.1 coordinate 26,656,664, forward strand.
TAAATTTTCTATGTCCTGTATAAGCCTTCTTGGTCATGTCATATCGCAAAACTCAATACTAGATCAAAACTCAAGACCCTACTAGATTTAAACCCTTGCTTGAACTTCCCCTACCCAACGATGCTTCTTCTTTGAAACGTGCCCTCGGACGTTTTGCCCATTACTCCAAATGGGTTCCCTGTTTTTCTGAGAATAAAGGTAAATTGGCAGGATCTGCCACTTTCCCTCCAGGCCATCAAGCTGCTCAAGATTTCGAAATGATGAAAAAAGGTATTGCTAATTCACTAGTCACTACTATAACTGGGAGCTTCCCTCTAGTTGTGGAAAGCGATGCGTCTGACGTTGCCATTGCAGCCGCACTAAGTCAGGAAGGGATACCTGTAGCATTCTTTTCTCGTACTTTATCAAAAACCGAGAGGTCTCAATCTGCTATAGGGAAAGAGGCAGCAGCCATCGTTGAATCACTGAAGAAATGGAAGGGATATCTTATCGGAAAAAATTTCCAGCTTGTAACTGATCAAGTGGCTCTTTCTTATATTTTTAACAAGAAGCATAATAGTAAAATTCTACTTCCCACGTCGTACTGCAAATGGAGATTCCAACTCTTCATGGTTCATACCTAACACAACGGCCTTAGTTAAAAGAAATGTTCGCAACAGCAAGTATGAAGACTCAGTCGAAGAAGCGGAGCTCTTGGAAGTAAATCCACAGTATGCTTTCATTAGACGTAAGGATGGTTCAAAGTCACCTATTTCATTACGGCAGTTAGCACCGAGAAGTGATATCCATCTGATTCAAGAGCCCAGCAATCTGAGACTACTGATGAAAACAGCAAAAATACGAATTCGGAAGTTAATAATGATGAAATGGCTGAAAATGAACTAGAAGATGGTGCAAGAACACTGATTAATGAGAAAACACTAGGTGAACCTTCGCCTCCAGACAAGCAAAGGCCTCAGAGGACCATAAGGGCTCCTTCCTACCTAAAAGATTTTTTATTAAATAAATAAAACAAAGAGGGGGAAATGTTATGCAACTCTGTAAAGTACAACCTCATTATCTCAATATCTTCATATTGTCTACTAGTCTTTACTTATTTTGCTTTACAGTTATGTTATGCGTAGACAGTTCGTGTTGTTCCTATGTTTAAACTGAATAAAAGCCTTTCTTAAGGTTCCAATCGTTTCTATCATTGATATATTGGATTACATTCATAATCATAACATCAGCTATGAAAATAAAAAATCATTGATAAATTTATTAGTTGTTATTAAGATAAGTTATTATACCTTTTAGCTTTTGTCTTTTTTTAAAGCTGAGAATAATATTAAATCGAAATATTCTTACAAGATTAACTTCAACTTCTTTCTCCCATGATTTCGGATGGTCGTTGAGAATACCTGCATTGTTCACAACAATGTCCAATTGACCAAACTCTGATATTACTTTTCTGAAGGACTCTGCAACATTAGAACTCTATTACATTTACAACACGAGCTTTTATTGATAAAGTAATTCAATTTTGATTGATTAATGTGGTTTGAAAACGTAAACAAAGCATTTAATGTTAATGTTTCTAGGAGGGAAAGATTGAAGGGGAGGATCTGGTGCACAGGTGCGCCTAACCCTCCTCAGAAAATTCCTGGATCCGCCACTGAATGCTTCGACTGCTTTGAGGAAGTAAATTGATTGGCGAGTAATTAATTTTCTCACCTTCGAATTCAGAATTCTTTGTTACATCGCAGTAGACGAATATTGATCTTTTTTCTTTGGTGTTGAGCTGTTTTTCTAAGGATAATCCTTCGGCTTCATTTATATCACATATAGCAACCTGAAATATTCAAAATATATGAAAAAGTGAAAGAAAAATAAACATAAGACACATAAGCACCAGTAATTTCCTAAATACGGTCTATATATTTTAAAAATTCAATCAACATTAAAATTCAACAGGCTCAAGGGATATCTCGTCAATGAACAATAACATATCTATGATTAACTGTATATTTGTGAAATTTATTTATTTTAAACAAAAAATGCTACAGAAAATGGGAATAACATCTTGGACATCTCATAAATTAAACTTTAATCAGAAAGTAAACACTCTTGAAAATTTCCATTACTTAAATTGAAAAATAAATTAGAAATACTATTATGAAATTATTGTGGTGATAAATAATTATCACTATAAGTGAACAATTCATAGTTTAGAATTTTATAAATTAATGAGTTTACGTATTATAAATTAATTAATAAAAGGATGTGCAATTTTGGCGTTCCAAAATGTCTATTATGTGTTCATATTATGTTCATCATAATAATGCTAACATTTCGGGAATGCGCTCCCATTATCAGGACATTTTTTTGTATGCTATGTTGGGACAATGATGGGGCACATCCCCGAAACGTTGACATTGACATGATGATATTGTGATGTGAACACCTAATAAACATTTTTGGAAAATCAAAATTGCTCTTCCTTTTATTAACTACTGGGCTTCCTATCAAATTTGAATAGAAGAAATTAAATTAATTAATATAGAATGTACTTTTGAAAATATATACCTTGACACCTTCATTTGCCAAAGAAATACAATATGCTCTTCCAATCCCTTGAGCACCACCAGTAATTAAAGCAACTTTTCCATTCAATTCCATATTCGTAGTCAGCACAGTTTCAGAACATGAAGGAAAGTGCTCCAGATAAAGGAATTTATGCGAAAGTTGATTAGTACTATCTTGAAGAAGTAGCGTCCTTACAAAAGCTATTTGTAGCTGATAACCTTTTTCTTACGCGATCTTATTTAAACGAACGGATTATTCAAAATTTAAAAGTAAACAACTATATAAACAAGAACTATTCAAAAGCTGTATTTTGACGATTATGTTTTAAAGAGAATCCATAAGTAACGAGATTCGGAAAATCATGGATTCAACCCTCATTAGGAGAGATTAATTTTGTATAGATTTATGATAATTTTTTCTTTAGGAAACAGCAAGAGATAATCAGCATCAATAATTAATTTGTATTTTATTTAATTAATAACAGTCGACGTTTTGGCCCATCTTTAGTACTAAAGCAGTGTACTGGTTTTAGATTGAAATGACACAATAAAGAAAGATTCTAAACACAACATTATCATTTAAATATTATACAATATAATATTATAAATACAATAAGAATAAAACTTAATTTATTATTCCAAGTCTAGAGGTAATTTAAGATTTTGTTATTTTAGAAGAAAAGAGCTACACTGATTCATAACCTTCCAAAATCTGCAGTTGTGTTGTCAACACTCATCATTTGATGTATCATGTTTTCTTGGTCAATTTTTATTCGTTGTTCGCAAAAAAATCCTTTATAACTTGGTCAGTATGAAGAATGTTCTTCGGAATAGACATGTGTTTTTTCGGGATGCTGTATTTCTTCATTATTCAGTTATTGGAGGAGTGTGCTCTTCTATAGGCAGTATGTTTGGCAAACTTTCAAGTTCAGTAGTAAGAGTTAGTTTTAGATTTTCTTTGAAATCATTGACGATTTTTGATGAGTTAATGAACTTTCTTTTCCCTTTGTCTAGGAGGGTATTTTCTTACTGACAGTTCTATTATTTATCTTGATGATTGGATTTAATACAATGGGAATGCTATTCTTTGCGAAAGGCCTTCATGTTGCTCCCTCTTCTATACATGCAACATTGATCAGTTCTGCTTCGAATTATGTTTCAACTGTGAGTTTTGTGAAAATTTATGCCGTGTAGTCTAATTTTATTTTTAGAACTTAAGAAAATATTTATAACTGGTTAACATTTCAAATGTATATGAAAAATCAACTGTTGGCGTTATCCTTTTACCTTAGATCTCATTATATAAACAATTATTGGGGCTTCATTACTTTCATCAAATGCAGCCCACCACTGAGATTTATCGCTTTTTAGAAGACAAAATTTAAGCCTTTGTAGATACTTTGGCTTCTTTTGAATAATGTTCTGCACATTTTCAGTTGTCCACAATATATCTTAATGACACTTTCATTCTGCAGATCTATGCCTCTCTCCAGTCCAAAACCACAATCAGTTCTAGTAGACTGGCTCACAAAAAAACCGCCTCATCTAGATTTTTCTGCTTTAAATCTAAATAATTGGAATAATTAGTGCCCCAAGGTATAAATTTGTTATTGCATGGAAACAATAATATACCTTCAATTATACCCTCCAGTCTAAAGGATTAGCAATTAGGGCGTATAAGAGTTCAAGTTAGTTAAAATGTGATAATTCATGAGAACACCTCTCTTTATTTTTCTTCTTTTTTCTTATTATTTCTTCTTATTTTATAATTTAATATTTTCTATCATCAAATCATGGTTATTAATTCGGAAATAATGGCAAGAATTCTTGGCATTATTTCTGAATTAATTATTATTTCTGCTTGAATTTGATTAACTATGTGATGGGTATTGTTGATTTTTGCAAAGCCTAAAGAAATGTTTGGATATCTCAGAAAGTCATTTGAATGTTCCTTATGTGGTTATTAGAAAATAACCTGTTTTTGGTTCTTGTTTTTTTCACCATGAAATAATCGGTTAGGGAAATAACCGTTGTTGTTTTTTCAAGGAATAAAATGGTTTGAATTGAGAGAAAAAATGGAATAACTGTCATTTAACTTTTTTTTTTTGTTCAGCTAAAGAAAATATAAATAAATTAATATAGGACAATTGTCCTTTTAACTTTTAAACTCTTTTACTCGTGCAGTCACTCTAATTTTTAAAATTTGGACATTGGGCCTGAGTTATATTGCTGGGTTATCAGCCATTATAGATTTTTAAATGTTTTAATCATTAAAGAAAATTTAGAATATTGTGCTAAGGTTGATCTTGCGGATTTGGGTTTTAATGATGTTACAGATAGATGGAGGTTTGCAGACAGCGATTGTGGTATTGGCATCGAACCTTCAGGTTCACTAAGCCTTTTATTATTATTAGTATTATTAATGAAAATAAATCGTTAGAATCTAAAACTTCTTGAATATCAATTCATTTTCATTTTCTTACAAAAATGTTTGTTTCTATTTAATGTGATTTGCTATTTTTTAAATATTAATAATTAATTCTTAATTAGTTATGAGACAATGTAGAGGTTTAGGACCTTGCTTGGAAAAACAGCTACTAATTGAACATCAACTGAATTAGCTCTTTCCTGAGACTTATTGCTCCTTTCGTAACTCTTAGAATTTATAGCACTTTCGACATACATACAAAATGACTGCTGCTAAAATCTGTTTCCTGTTTGAAAATAAATTGATTTGCTTTTACAAACCTATAACCCTATGGCCTATGGAGACCAAATAATCTTTTTGATACTTGTTATGGTAGTGTCCTTTGTTTTCTATTCATAGTCAGAGCTAGCTGTTCAGATTAGATTATGAGCCTTGCAACTATAATCTGAAATTTTAGTGTGCTATAAGATATAAATTAATGGAAGTTATTTCTGTTTAAGGCAATCATTGGTTCACTTTTGTTCGGAGAGAAGACACCATTTATGTGGTGGTTTGGTACGTCATTTGTCATTGCAGGCATTGTCTTCACAAGTTATTCTCAACAAATTTCTCATCAAGGAGTAGATTAAGAACTCTTTTGAAATATCAAAATTTAAGCAGTTTTTTTTTTTTTTAATGAGAAATCTTGTAATTTTAATGGAGATTAAAAGGAAAAGGAAGTTACAAATTTAAGGAAGTTACATTCTTTCTAAATATGTTTTTAGATGCCTGGATGCCCTTTTTGAACTTGTTAATTGTTATTTTAAAATATAAATGTTACATTACATAATGCTGTTATTTATGTTATATATCCATTTTAAAAACTCAACAATGGTCTTGAAAAACTGATGTGGAATGTCTGTCAAATAAGAGACAGATCTATCTGATCAAGATACTACTCACCAGAAACTTAAAGCTATATAAATATTATAAAATATATAGTAAACCATGGGCGTTTTACCTCTTTAAAGTTACTTAATAAAACTTAGTGGGATCTTGGTATATATAATTATGGGCTTGGTAAAAAGATTTCTACAGGAAGTATAGAGTCTCCTACAGAAATTTCTGAGACCCGAAACCTTCTTCTAACCACTTATTTCTGTTAAGGCTCTATATTCAGAAATAACTTAATAAATTATTGTGATTTGTATTTTCAAAACAGAAATTTTCTAAATAGCTGATTTACCTAATTCTTGACATGAAAACAGAATTTATTCCTAAGATTTCATTTCAAAACCTGAAAATGCATTATAAAAAGGCCTGACCTGAATAGCTGGTTTAGGAAATATTCAATCAAGACTATTGGCAAAAACTTGTAATAAAAATAAACATTCTCAACTAATGCATTACTTTTTTTTATCTTCAAACCAAAGTATCTGTTGGATTTCATGCATTACTATAATTCATAATAAAGTTAATTAAATTAATTCAGTAGAAGTTTATTGTTATAGAAAAAAAAAAATTGATGCTTATGATGTCATAGCTATTGATTTAAAGATGTATGAAAAAATTATATTTATTCGATATCATGGGTTAGAATGTTTGACCTAAAACAGGTTTTTATTTTATTTGAGGATATAAGAAATTTTCCAATTGCAATTAATGAAAAATTAAAATTTTCTTTTCTCTTCTTTAGCTCTCAATACACATAATATGTTGGTATGATAAAAATTCTGATGTTAATAATAAAAATATGGTACAGTGTGCTACACATCACACAACTTTCATTTAAAATATATATCTATTTTTAAAAATAATTTAAAACAATTCACATAAACACTACATGATATATGCACTTCTCCACGTCTTCTTTCACAAAAGTAATGTTGTACAAAAAGTAGTGTTGTAATATAATTCTGTGCACTATACGAGCATATTTTTGGTTTGTCAAATTGAAATTAAATTTTTAATGTTTCCATTTAGTTTCTATGGAAACATTATTTTCTATTAAATTATATAAAAGTAGAATATGCTAATGCCTCTCTATTGGTAGATGTATTTTTATATATGAATAAAAGTAGAAATTATTAACAACAATCAATAAAAATATATTGCCGATGATGATATTTTTTTTATTTTATTTATATCCTTTCCCTCATGCCTGACATGCCAGTTTTATACTATTTATATCACATCCGCTTACTGTCGCAAAATGAGTGACAGATGTGGATAAAACAAATAAAGATATAAAAAAAACATATGCATATTTATATCAACACTTGTCAATTCAAAAATCTGGTGCAGTGTGCGCATCACACAACTGTCTCTTGCCAATCAATAATAATAATCTTTTTAACAGAATTTCAAAGAGTTCACATAAACTACTTGAAATAAACTTTAACTTGAAATAGCATTAACAGAATGCCAATATTGTATTGTATGTCTTCTCCCACAAAAGTACAACAAAATAGTTTTTTAAACAATTTTAGTAAGACAATTCTGTACACTATTTATCGACTGTGTTGCGCAAGAAGGGCTAATCTGTTTTTGTTTGCATCCTAACCAGGCGCGTACGCACAATTTATTTTTCGGGGGGAGGGAGGAGAGGGAGGGAGAGAGAAGGAGATTTAATAAGAAGAAGGCAAATAATCACCTAAATGTCTTCTTCTTCTTTCTGACATATCTAGCATAGAGGGACAACAATCAGAGGAGCCAGTCTGCTTAGTTTTCCTTCTCCTTAGTTTTCCTCGGTACCTTCTGCCCAGCGGAAGGGCTTCCATAACTTTTCTGGATTCACATCATTCATCCATGTGACAGACATGGCCGAACCACTTGAGCTGTCGCTTTTCAAGGGAGGTATTTAGTTCAGATGCTTGCAACTAATCCCTTATTCTCTGATTTCGCACGTGACCTCTCGCAGAATTATAGGTAAAATGAGAATTTTACCTACAATTCTGCGCAGGTATTTCATTTCTGCTCCCGTGAACAGGCTGATGTGCTTGTCAAGCATGACCCAACTTTCACTTCCGCATGTAACCGTTGGGAGGTAAACTGCTTTGTGCATGTGAAGCTTCGTTTCTTTCCCTACATTCTGGTGGTCAATTATACTATTACAGATCTGGTAATATATTAGGTTCGTCTTATTTATTCTATTTCCAATTTCTTCATCTACATTACCAAACCTGCTAATGATGGTACCCAAGTAGGAAAATTGATCCTCTACTTCAAGAGCCTCGTCGTCGCAAAACATACTTACATTTTCGTATTCCTGGGCACAACAAGCACTTTGTTTTTGGCAGTATTTATTGTCACGTCTTTCCGATGGAGCTGCTGGTTCCATTCGATAGGTGCTTGCTGTAGAACAATGCTGTCAGCGTATAGAAAGCTTTGAACGAGGACAGGACGCATGTTCCATCTGCCTATTAATGTTGGGGATGTCCCCCTCTTACATATTTTATGTATATCGTCTATAAAACATATAAATAGAAGAGGGCTAAGGCTGTTTCTCTGCCTGATTCCTTTATCTATCTGGAACGTATCCCTCCCATTGGTCTGCACTACCCCTTTTGCTCCTTTATATTTTTTTTTTTGGAGATATAAACGGCAGGGTAGGCTATGAGCAGGAAACGTGGGACGGAGTAGAATGGAAGTTCGGCGAAAGCAGTATTAACAATAACGGAGAAGGAATCCTCAGTTTTTGTGTTGCAAATGCATTGAAAAGCCAGGAAGAGACGAGAAATTTATTATAGATTATTTTCTGGTAAGAAAAGAAGAGATCGGTGAAGTCTTGGATGCCAGAGTTAAAAGAGGCGGATAGCTCTGCTTCGAGTAACCAGGTCATATAGGACGGTGTCTCAGTAGGCGGTGCAGGTCTTAGCAGGAGGAATACCTTTTGACCTCCTGCTGCGAGAAGATTACTTCCGGCACAAGATAAGGAGAGAAGGCCCAACGGATCTATCGGCGGATCTCCGGGTGAGGATCAATGTAGACCCTAGCAGTTGGAAGAAAATCCTTCGGGAGTAGTAGTACAGTAGAAGAATGGAACCGGCGGTGGGTGACTACCACTAAAGGGGCTACCTTGAGGAAGTACTTTCCCACCGTCGGATCGCCACTGAAAACGACATGGGTCCTCCCGGACTACTGGGTCTCACAGATTCTCACGGGGCATGGGAGTTTCAGAGCGAACCGTTTTAAACATGGTATAGACATCGATCCCCTATGCCCTAGTTGTAGTGTACCGGAAACCGCCGAACAAATCATCACAGCATGCACTGCCTATTGGCACTGAGGGCCAAACTACTGAGGGAGACAGGGCTCTATGTTTTGATGGAGAGTGAGTTCCCTCAGCTGATGACCGAAATGAATTATCCACATTTCAAGACCTTTGTGTGTGGTTGGAAGGCGATAGTGGGTCCAATACACTTTTCCTTGGGAAGGAGAGACGGAACCTTGCCAGAGAGGCCGCCGGACAGAAGGTCCAGGAAGGGAAGACACCCGTATTGCCTTCTAGGCAGAGTAGGGTGGGAAAAAAAAAAAGGAGGTGGATTGGAAGTGATCACTACTTTCTAATATTGGACAAGCTACGGAACGAAGAAACACGTCATAAAAGACACGGGAAAGATACAACGAAGAACATAATAAAGTCCTACAGATTAAAAGAAGAAAAAATGGCCAAATACTTTCAAGAAGAATTAGAATTAATGGCGCGAGATTATGATCGCCCATGGGATAGTGATGACATAGAGGAGAGCTGGTCATCATTCAAGAAAATCATCCTTGATGCCCCAAGACTGTTGTATGGAGAGAAAGGAGTCCTTGATGGACAGAAGATGTCAAGAGGAAGATCCAATAAAAGAAGAAAGCGTAGAGGGAGTTTCTTAGCTAGAGAACATCTTTAGCCAATGAGAGGTATAAAGAGCGAAGGAAGGAGGGCAAGCAAAAATTTCTTCAAGCCAAACAAATATCGTGGGAAGATTTTGGACACAAAATGGAGACGAATTCTAAAGAGAATCAGAAGCTCTACAAAATCATCCAGGGAATGAGGAAAGAAAGGCTGAAAACCCTCAAAGGAATCATATATATGGTAGTAAGAAGATATAACGGAAAGATGAAGGGAGTATTTCAAGGAGCTGCTTGATGGGAGAGACATTGGTTCAGATGCGATCCAGAATTCGGCGGACTATCCAGATGAAGATAATTTTATCAGTGAGGCAGAACTACAGAAAGTAATCTCCAATCTGAAACTAGGTAAGTCCGCAGGACTGGATGAAATAACTCCCAAAATGATACGGTCATGGACAGCCAAGGTTCAGAAATATTTCTCAATCTCTTGAATCTGGTATGGCATAAGAAAAGGATATAGAAGGACTGGGAGATAGCTGTGGTTGTGCCAATTTATAAGAAGAGAGACAATAGGGAGTGCAATAACCTCCGAGGCATATCCCTGCTCAGTGTGCCTAGCAAGGCACATTCAATTCCAGCATTCTAGAAACGGAGGGAAGGCCCAGACATAAGAAAAGTCGTCGACTGCCAGATCGGAGAGGACTGATATGGGCTTACAAATTCGAGGAGTACACAGGACCTGAGAAACAATAAAACATAAAATTAAAACACAAGAAAATATAAATGTTTTCATGTTGTTCACACGATAGTTGAGAATTCAAATGAAGGTTATTATTAAACGGCAGAGTCTTCAAGTAAAATATGTGATGCAATTCTTCTTCCTTAAAAACCAACAATCGCTTTTTTAAATATTTGAAGTGGTCACTTAGAAAATGCACTTAATTAGCGGCGAAACTATAGTGACCTATTGATAAGCGCTTTCAGTCTTCTACCGTATAAATGAGAACTCATGAATGTTTTCAGCTTGATCCACATTTTCAACAAACTTTTATTTTAACGTCCTAAATTCTGCCTTGAAGTTTTTTTTAGACGAAACTTCTCGTAAACAGATATATAATTATAATAATAAATCTTAATTGAGGAGTTTGCTTTCAAAAGTCAATATTTCCGGTTTTGGAAAATCATTACAAAAGATTATTAGGGGGGCATCTCATGGAGATATGGCAAACTTTGAATTAATGTTGCTTTGTGACACCTATTTGACAGCAGAAAATTTAAGATTTGAAATAAACTGAATAACTTTTAGGTATAGAATAATCTTTATTTTTGAGAAGTGGATATATTAGCTTTTGATAGAAAACTTCTCAACTCACGCTTACACTTCCACCACATCCTAAGTAAACATACATACTTAATTACCTGAATACTAATGTTCACATAATAAGCAGTTACACTATGTCGAAATCTGTACTATTAAATAAAGATAAAGAGTTTGGGTGCGAACGCCCTAATTTTAGGAACTACCAGTCCGATTTGAAAAAATTATTTTTGCATTAAATAGACCGTTTATCGAGGAAGGCTTTAGGCTTTATACTGTAATATCTCGCTACGACCCATAGAATCGGAACAGTAACCATAAATAAATTGCTATGAGAATGTGTCCAACTTGGGTACATTTCGTTGTCACGACAATTTTATCTATTTTAATCTATCTACACTAGGCACCTATTATATAAAACTGAAGAGTTTGTGACGTGAACGCGCTAATTTCAGGGACTACTGAAACTTTGGACTACCAACATTTTTTTGTGTTAGATAGACCTTTTATCGCGTGGAAGGCTTTAGGCTTTATACTCGTAAAATACATATTTATATATATATTTATACACGCTATGACCCATAGTGATGGGAGCGATAACCATAAATAAATTGCTAAGAGAAAGTCTTCACTTCGGTACGTTTCGTTGTCATCACAACTTCATTTATCTATACCTATTCAATTATATAAAGCTGAAGAGTTTGTGTGAATGAACACGCTAATTTCAGAAACTACCAGTCCGATTTGAAAAATTCTTACAAGGTCAAAAAGGGTATGAAGTATCAGAACTTCATACGTATTGGAGCAAGTTGACTACACAAACTTTTTTAATTTTGGTGGGGATTTAGTTGATCCTATATGCAATTTAATGAGAAGTTGGTATAATATATCTTTCCACCTATTTTTATGTTTTATACTACTAAATTTTAGTACTTAACAACTGTGATCCAATTTTTTTTTTTACTTAGTCCTGATGATAGCCTACCACTTAGGCCGAAACTTTGGTTCAGAATAAAAAAATAAGTTCCACTTATTAGCATATTTTTATTCATAGACCGCACCCTCCCTCCTTCTCCCCCTTCTGACCAACTTTTTAATAAATGTGAAATTATTTTTTGAAAATATTGTAGCATATAAAATGGAGAAGAGGGGGAAGGAAGTGTTTTACTTATTTAAGTGTAACTTTTTTTCGTTTATAAAAATTTATTGTAGTTTTGATCCTATTTCTTGAAAATTTCTGCAACAAATGAGACTGAACAAAAAAATCTATAGGTTATTTAAAAGGTTATTTTGTTTTTGAGGTCAATGCAAAGGCTCTGTCCGAGTAAAGTAGATGTATGTATATAATATATATAACTTCAACAATTTTTTACATTATTGTTTTCTGCCTTTGCTATACATGGATTTCAAGATTGTTATACAATACATCGATCGATTTACTTTATTGTGAAAAATTAGGAAAAAAGTATAGCCGATTATATAAAATGAGTTCAAATGTGCACAAAATTGTAAAAACCAAAAGACGCTTCCAGTAAAGGTGGCCAAGTAAAGCCAAATTCCTTTTTAGCGTCCTTTGAATCTCTTATTACGAATTTTCATAGCAAAAGAAAAATAGAAATTTTTGGACTTTATATTTCTGGAGGATCTTTTATTCCTACCGATGTCCGGCTTTCACTTAAGTAGTCATTACTCCTCAGGATTTTATTTAAATTAAGAAAAAATGGTTAAAAAATTACGTTTCAAGATACTTCGGATCCGCGAGGCACAGCTTGTACGGGGTGAAGTTGACTAACGAAAGCTTTTGGCGCTTTTTTGATATCAGTGGTTTGTTGTTTTTTCCATAATTGATGTTTGATTTTTACTAAATGGTCTGGTAACTGGAAACTATATGTAATGCAAATAAAGTATCTTATTTAATTTCAAAAAGAGACAATAATATGATTACTAGTAAATGCCGGTAAAACTTTGTAGTTGTCTCTGTCGTCACCATCATCTTCGTTATCATTGAATTTGCAATATTGAGTCTCGATTTTATTTTGGTTCTACAGGTTCATCTTTTGAATGTTCTCGTTATTTATTCAATTCACTTTAAAAATCATCACATAAAATAATTATATCACATAATTATGAAATTACCCTAATGCCATATTCTCTTTGTCGAAATATTGGACAAAATTGACTACCGAAAGGTTTTGGTGCTTCTATCACTGATGTTTGATTTTTCAAAATGATTAGGTTATTAATTGCAAATTATATGAAGACATCAATAACGGGCTAAGTGTCACAAAAAAAAAAATGATTTAGACCCGAAAAAGCAAACATTTAATAGCATCCATGCATTAATAATATACACTACTATTGATGATTGTGGCATTAGTCCTATTTTTAGGTTGTTGGCAATGACAATTAGCTTACTCTTTCAGAAAATTATTCAATTAGCACTTCATTCATCCAGTCTTCGTTTGATCGTCTTCATAGCTTAAAAAATTTCGTTGTCTGTCGCTATCGTATTCATCACCGCCATGATCTTCGTTGTCATTGTTATCTTCGACTGCCTCATTTATGTTGAATTCAGACTCCTGAAGAATGTCTGGGACAATAAAGTTTCCATTCATTTTTGATTCCACAGTTATAAACAATCTCCATAGTTCTCGGATGGGGAAGGAATATCTGGTTGGAATTCATTGGATCTATCAGCTGTAAGACACTTAGTCCGTTTGGCTTGATCCTTAATATTCCGGTATCCATAGCTCAAAAACATTTAATGTTCCAGATAAAGTTGGACAAATCTGGAAAAATATTTTTCATACAGAATTTCCTCAGAAATTCGGACAAATAGTCTTGTCTCCAACAGTCGTCGGCTTCAATGTTTTTAAAACGATTTATGTAAAAAATGATTTTTTAATTCAAATTTTTGTGTATATATCCGCTTCTAGAGATCAGAGAGAATTAAAAAATGTCATATTGTTCGTTCTGGAATAAGCTACAATATGGAATATTTTTCAAAGTGTAATTAAATTGTTTATAGCAATTAAATTGCAAAAAATTCAAAAAAAAAATTTCCTGACTTCGAACTTTTAGAGTAAAAAAAATGTACTCCATCAATCATGACTAAACTAAGAAAAATCATAGCCCTTTTTAAGCCTATTAAAATGAGTCTTGTTTCATTATAAAATTATAACTATTTTAAATATTAATTTATTAAAAAAAAATGTTTACCTTATTTCAAAAGTTGAAATGCTTTTAGGACCGTTTGTCTTCTGCATAAAAATCAAAAGTAGTTAAAAAAATTCATAAACGTTTTAATTTTTGTAAATGTTTCACAGATAAAAATTTGTTGCAACTTAAACAAATGCAAATATCTCAGCGAATTTTCCAACAAATTGGTCGCAATAAATGACGTTATTTGTATAAAAAAAAAAAAAATATGAAAATAAAACATCGTTCTAGTCTTATTTGGAGCCGATATACAAAGAGTACCATCTTTGCAAGTATAGGTAAGTGTATAAATATTTTTGCTTTAAAATTCAACTGCACATTATGATTAAATTCGCCAAAAAATCTTAAGTTTCATACCACCTGTAAAATAGTTTCGCGGGAAGAAAATCAGAAATATTATAACCTTAGGCGATGCACTCCGATAATTGTCCTGATTTCCCCCAGTGCTCCTTACCGAAGCCAGCTCAAAGAGCAAGGGCTGGCAAAATATAATTTTTTCAGCTCAGGATCAATATTTCAATATATATAACCTAGCAAAAGGGACTTGATCGCTTTCAGTCTCCTACCAAATTGATATATATTTTATCAATATATCAATGTGTATGTATTATCAATATATATACCTTAATATATGTAGATAGGGACTGGGGTGGCCGATTGGGCTAAGATGCTTGTAATAGGTAATCTAAGTTAAGCAAAGCTGAGCGTGTTAAGTACATAGATGGGTGACCAACCACCGGGAAATATCCAGGCAGCCTGCGACTATCCCCCTCCCCGGGTATGTGAGGCCCCTTCAGCCTACTGGATGCGACTCACACAGACCGGGCTTAGGAGTGTTGACCCTATCCCGTGTACCTAAATTGTAAATCGCATTGTGGTCTTCCAGGACGTTAAAAAGCCGCCCGGAGATTTGGTCCATGGACGGTCTGTTTCGGAGAAAAACATATAGGTCCTCATGCGCCTGCTGACCCCGAACAATCATAATCCGTGGGTCTAGACCAATTTGTAACTGTCCTTGAATCTGAGAGTTGGTGGGAAGGATACTGCCCAATTGGTCCCAATGAGACCGGCTATGGAATAATGGGCAGCCTGCCACTGCACCATGGAAACCATGGTTCACAGCAACGTGACGTTGGGTGACCACCTCCAGGCGCCCGCAAGCGATAAAATGTCTGTAAGAAAACCACATGCGCGGCCAAAGATCTACATGGTCTATAGTGCCTACTGAAAAAAAAAATATATATATATTCATATATAATATATATACATTGATATTTTTATAAAATATATCAATGTGGTTGAAGACTAAAAGCGATCACGTCCCTACTGCTTCACCGCACTAAGTAAGTGCATTTTCTAAGAAACTATTTCAAATATTTTTAAAAAGTGACTATTGTTTTTTTAAAGAAGAATAAGTGCTCCTCATAATTTATTTGAAGACTTTCTTGTCATCGTTGATCGTTACAACTGCACTTGAAATATCAACTTACGTATGAAAGACTTAAACAAATTGACTTTACTGGTACTTTTTAGTGTCTAAGCCAATTATTATTTTTTATTATTCTATGTTTTACATGAATTGTTGTTAGGAAAACCCAGTAGGGATTTGAAACAGCAAAATTAAAATTAAAATCTCACTGAGCAATCGAAATCGTAAATATTTGCTATTGAATCAGTGAAAGTCAAAGGATAATGTCTGAGCAATGGAAAGGATTGCTGGTTAAGTATTTTAATCACAATCAGGGAATCTCGATCCTTTTAATATGTTAAAAAATATTCATAATAATTCTAACTAATCACGGTTTACGCCAAGAAACGCAATTTATCACTCTCATTTATTTATAAAAGCACACCACATTCAGCGTGAATTTAGGCGGTACCAATAAACTATTGCCCGAATATTCTCTGTCAGAGTGATATTAGAAAACAATTTAAAGTATTAAGGTATCCACCAAATTTTCATCGATTTCAAAAGGTCTAATGATTCTGACTGTCAGAAATTTGTCAGCATTTAGATATAATAAGGGATACCAAATACAAAATGTAATAAAGTACGAATGAATACTGTGAGAAGGTTATATCCATTTATGGGAATTCCCTCTCACCAAATTTATTTTATGTAGTATTGGAGTAACAATTACAAAAGTAATTCATAAAGGAAATGTGTGGTTTACAACCTCTTAAACTGTTTCAAAAACATTATATTATTTGTAACAATGATTACAATAATAAGTTTCATTAAGTCAAAGTAAGATTTGTTTTTAAATGTGATAATTATCTCAATATTTTAAGCTAAATATAAATCATTGAAATAGCTTCAACAAAATAAGCATTGTTTGGCTTCTTGAATGATTTAGTATTGTTGAGTGAATAAAGCAGAAACTTTAGAATTAATATAACAATTCTAATAACAAATTAGGTCTCGAAATAAATTCAAGTCAAAATAAGTCTAAGGTTAGTTGTAAAAACGGCGATGACCTTGTTGATAAGAAATAAGGACAAGTACTAATGAATATTTAGAGAGGCATGATTATCTAGGGTTAAAAAAATCTAATCTAAGACCAGAAGAAAATATAAAACATCAATCAAAAGCAGGAAACCCTTGTTATTTTTCTTCCATAAAATTACTCGGTTCAGGACTTACGAGTATAAACCTGAAGGTAGGCATTTACTTGATTATTATACAGCCCACAGTATTTTTACCACGCCGTACTTGGCCGCTTATATTAAAGAAAGAAGAATGCCAACATTTTCCCTCACATAGTGCAGTTCAACATATAGTGCAATACAATATATTAGGGAGATATAGAAATATAAAGCATTTTAGTTAATTTTACGCACATAATCTTATTCTAAATAACACTTGTAAACTGGGATCGAATAATGAATTTGTATATTTTCATAAAATTTAATTGATAATGAAATATATATGGGTGATTCTCAATCTACGGGCCGATATCGAGTCCCAAGGAGATCACTGGTGAACCAGTCATCGTATCCTCCAAATTTTTAGACTAATGGTTAAAGCAAAGGCTTATCTACAACAGCCTAATGTTGAATCAGTTAGATATCCTTACATATTATTTCTCAAAGGTGTTATTTGTCGGAAAACCGCACAGTGACCAAAAATGAAAATGTGTTTTAAAAACCCTTTTCGGTGGTTTTCGGTACTTGAATGGTTGAAAAATAAAGTCTTGCTATAATTTTTTCGAAAAGATATGTTTGATTTCCTTTAGAGGAATCTGAAAATGAGCTATTGTTGCCAATCGAAAATTATTCAATTCGAGCATACATTTAATTTTTTTCGTGTGCCATTATTTTCATCGATAACAAATTGAAATTTTGTGGATATTTACTTCATATATGGAAGAAAATAAAACATGATTATCCCGTTCATTAATTTGCGTTGTTGTGAAGATTTGAGGTATGTAGTATTGTTGTTCTGAAATAGTGTAGACATAAGATTGTCGAATCTTTTAAAAAAAAGCTCCATCGAGCTCCAGCACGGCTTAACTATTTTATTATTTAGACATATTTTAGAAACTCCTCTAAAACTTAAGATGCAATAGAATGTGGCTTCGGTACATTTTTTACTTTTTGTCTTTAGGGGGTCCTTGACGATCACTCCAATCCTATCACTCCACACGAAATGGAACATGAAACAACGGTGAGTGTGAAGTCATATGTGGAATGGTTGGAGTAGGGGGGAACAATTGAAATTCTATTGGCCTTAAAATTCACTGCGTTATAACAAAAGCCAATCACTCCAACCGATCGTGAGTCTGGAAAACGGAACGAACTGGAGCAATAAACTGCTCAGTTTTTAGGTAGTGCTATACAAATAACAATAAAAATTGTTTATTAAATTTATGATATTGATTGTATAACATATTTGTAAAAATTTTGATATGAATAACTTATAGTTTTGTTAATTTTTTTTTTTTACTAACAATGATGTTAGAAAATATTTATAAATGACAATTATAAGTAAATTAACATTTTAATGGATTTATAATTTCTAATATGCATAAAATGTCTACTATTTTTTATATTTTTTGAAGAGGGAATCAAGATTAAATTATTCAATGTTTTTGCTATTGGAGAGCCACAATTTATATCCCGTCTACTTGAGCATAAATCACTACCTGGAACTATAGAGTGGAGTGATCGTCAGTGGGGCCCTTCAAATCGTCTTCACTCCATGTGCTCCAGCTGTTCCAATTCAGTGTTCCATTTGGAGTGATTGTCAGTGACCGGCTTTAGAAGAGGGAGCATACTCCGGCCTAAAAGGGTTTGTTCAAACTTGTGGTGCTGTTCATTCAATCTTCCAAGACTTACCAATGCGATCTTTGAAAATATTAAAGGATAATTTAATTTTGTAATTGCTTAAGCTACTAAAATGTATTTAGCACGTAGCGCCCCTGTCTCATTTTTTTTTTTATAAACATGCACATTTTTTCTTTTGTAACCTGTGGTTGAATTTATTTTATATATATGTATATATTTTTTTAAATTGTTGTCATAAAGCATTAAAAACACAAATTTCCTTAATATATGGGATATATCAAACCGTTTTATCTTGCAGTTCAAAACTCTATCAGGCCCAGGGCGGTGCCCTGTGTGATTTAATCGCTTTCTTAATACCTTAAATTTCAATGGACTCCGGACTAACATTTAACACGGAAAAATTTCTCTATTGTTCCCTTTTTTTTTTTAAGGCTTCGTCAAAAGTGTGTTTTTAATGCTTTTAAGTTTGAAAAGCCCGTTTAAGGCCGGATCTTGCTTCCTCTTTTAAAGACGGCCACTGATGATCTCTCCAAATGGAATAAGAAACACTAAATTGGAAAAGCTGGAGTACTGAGAATCAAGCCAACTTCAAGGGTCCAACTTGTATCACTCCACTCCATTGTTCCTGGTAGTGATTTATGCTCACGTAAACCGGCTATAAATAGTAGCTCTACATCAGAAAAAACATTAAATAATTTTCTTCTAGTTGTTTTGTTATATGTGTCAATAAGCACACCAGACGGATGCAATGACTCAATAAGAGCAAAGTAAAACAAAAATTGAAAAAATTAATACAATGTTGACTTTTGTATTTTCATATAACCATAAAATGAAATACGTTTTAGATGACTTGGTCCAATTTGGCCGAAACGTCGAAATGATATAAAATACCTGGTGACCGAATGGCCTTTTTTCTTTATATTTGCTGATTAAATAATTGTCTTTTTTACTCAGCTACCGCAAATCACTTTTCAATAAAAACATATGATTTCTTTGTCACTGTTTACATACTTGTTAATAACTATCGTTACCTAGTTATAACCTCATTTTCAAATAAAGAAATAAATAGGTGGATGTTTTTTCACCAATAACAAATAAAACTGACAACATTGACAACATTTCAAAGTTATTTGAAATTAATATATACCATAAAAGGTGAACAACAAAAAAAAATCCTTTTAATTCATGAAATCATACGTTTTTATTGAAAAGTGATTTGCGGTAGCGAAGGAAAAAAGGCCCAAATAATTTTATCTTGACCCACTCTCCAAAAAATATAAAAATTAGTGGACAATTTATGCATATTAGAAATTATAATATGTATAACACATTGAGCACATCATTAACCGTTGGGAATTGGAATCTTCCACGCAGCAGTGAATTTGAATATTTAGGTGTGTGGATAAATGAGGTAGGATCTCTGGATAAAGACATAACAAGGAAACTTTCTCGAGGTAAAAAGATGGATGATTGGGATACTAAACTCGGTATTGTGGAATCAAAGTGTTACATTTGATCCAAAAAAAAAAAGAATTTATCATTCCTTTATTCTAGGTACCAGAATATAGTGCGCCGAAACGTGTACCATAAATGTGGCCCAAAATTCGGGCACTGGAGATGGACTTCCTGAGATGTTGCCGTATTTCAAGACTCCAGCACATATCAAACGACACTATTAGGAATATAATAGATCATGAGCTGAATCTATTGTACAATATTGAAATCAGGAGACTACAATGGTTTGGCCATTTGATGAGAATGGGGAAAGAGAGATGGCCAAAGAAGATTTTCTTATATGAGCCAGAATCAAGAAAAAAGAGGGGGTGACCAAGGAAAACATGACTGGCTGATGTCAACGAAGGAATGACAGCTAGAGGTCTACTAGAAGAGGATTGGTCGGATAGGAAAAAATGGCAAGCGACAATTCTGGGGATCGGGATACAATAATGATTGTACTAAACCGAATAAAAAAAAAGAAAAGAAATTATAAATCCACACGTTAACAAGTATGTAAACAGTGACAAAGAAATCATATGTTTTTATTAAAAAGTGATTTGTGGTAGCGAAATAAAATATCTGATGTGGACAACACATGTCTTCCTTGCACGCCTATTAAACTATAAATCGGTGGCTCAAAAAGTGATCCTGAATTTGGTTACTAGTTTCCGAAGATTGCAGTATCTCAAAAACGACACTCGGCGTCGCGACGTCCATCTATTGACACACACACACACACAAATGGGGAGGAAAACCAGAAATTTACACTTAATTTTAACACTTAAAACAAGTAATAAAAATGTTTAGTTGGATTGGTTTGTAACTTTTATTACTGAAACATATGATTTATGTATTTAATTTAAATATAATTTTTGATTTAAGCTTATAATAACTAAGTTGAATTAAGCTAATAATAACCTTCAAGTAAAGTACTCTTTTCGGCTCACCAATTTTAACCAAAATATAGTAAATATATTCATATCGATATAAAAGTCCTATTTATCAAATTTGAGATGTTTTACATTATATTTTAATATAATTTTAGATGAAAGTCTAATATGACCTTCAAGTAAAGCACCGCTTCCGGTTTTCCAATTTAGACCAAAATCTAGTATGTTATTTAAATCAGTTTATCAGTTGTAAATACTAAATTTGAGAAGTTTTGCATTGTATTTTAATATAATTTTTGATGGAAATCAATTATGACCTTCAAGTAAAGTATCACTTAAGGTGATCAAGTAGTGACTAAAAAGGGAGGTTCACAACTAGATTTTACAGCAATCCTAAATACAAAATTTCAACTTTCTACGGCTAACCGTTTTTGTGTTATGCGAGATACGAACGTACAAACGCCACGACAAAACTAGTCAAAATGGATTCAGGGAGGGCCAAAAGGGATATTTCCGTTGAAATCTGAAAACCGAAAATTTTCGCGATTACAATACTTCGTGGAAAGAAGTAACAACGCTACAAATTATTACACAATGGTTTATTATTTCCAAATAGTAATATTTCAAAAAATCTGGTCTATATATTCACAGGACGTTCCGTAAGCTTTGGCTTACAGTTTAGATAATTGGATTATCTTTCAACTGAGCATTTGGAGTGTTTCAGGAAAGGAACATGTGCAGAATACTTTATAAGTTCACCAAATAAATTAAGTAGTAGGCACCAAAGGAACAGAAATTTGAAGCTTGCCCCAAGATGATAGCCGTGAAAGTGCCGAACTGGGAAGTTGGAGAAACTGGGCCAATGCCATTAGACTGAGATTGTTAGGACATGTAATCAGATGATAAAATGGTAAAGAGGAAATATTGAATGTGCACTTCAGTGGGAAAAGGAAAGACCAAGAACCTTAAGGAAGTGCAGAAATAAGCCAAGAAAGGATAAAGTAGAGAGATGCGAGGAAGTGCCCAATTGATAAATCAGGAGGCCTAGGGCCACGATGACCAGCAGCGCCGGAGAATTAGTCTATGAAGTTCATTACGATATATCTCAGCTAATAATGGTCCGATTTAAATGATTTCTTTTCTCTTTTGTAATGCCTTGTCATGCTGATTCCAAAACATCTTACATTTCCTCTATTACATATCTCTATATTATATCTCTAATCGGCTGCCAAGCAAAAAGATGGATGGTAATGTCGAGATCCGACGATCATTCTGGGGTGACCTGTGACATTGGTGCCGGATCTCAAGAAAATGGGTCCAGTAATCTCGGAGAAAAGCCGCGGACTGACGGATTTTTTTATTCGATATTTGGATTATACATATCTTGAAACGTAAAACCTCAAATTTTGAGGAGGTTTACAAAAATATTTTTGGTCAATTACAAAGATCTATTATTGAAAATGATAAACCAAAAGACCCAATTATTTAATCAGTCAATATAATGCAAAAAGGTCATTCGGTGATCACGTGTTTTGTATCATTTCGACGTATCGGCCAACTTGGGCCATATATCATGTAAAACGTATTTCGTTTTATTGTTTTATGAAAAATAAAAGCCAACATTGTAGTAATTTTTTCCATTTTTGTTTTACTTTGCCTTTATTGAGTCATTGAATCCGTCTGGTGTGCTTATTGAAGCATATAACAAAACGAAGACAACTATTTAATATTTTTTGCTGATCCACTATTTATAGTCGGTTTACGTGAGCATAAATCACTACCAGGAACAATGGAGTGGAGTGATCGAAGTGGGAGCCTTGAAATCGTCTTAACTCACAGTACTCCAGCGGTTCCATGTTCCATTTGGAGTTATCGTCAGTGGCCGTCTTTAGAAGAGGAAGCAAGCTCCGACCTTAAACGGGCTTGTTCAAACTTAAAAGCATTAAAAACACACTTTTGACAAAGCCTTAAAAAAAAGGGAATAATAGAGAAATTTTTTTCCGTGTGAAATGTTAGTCCGGAGTCCATTGAAATTGAAGGAAAGCGATTAAATCACACAGGACACCACCCCTGTATATATATATATATATATATATATATATATATATATATATATATATATATATATATATATATATATAGAGAGAGAGAGAGAGAGAGAGAGAGAGAAAGAGAAAGAGAGTGAGAGAGAGAAAGTAGGGGTGGGAGGAGATAGCAGGGGGGTAGATAGCTGAGGGGGTGGCTTGCGCTGGGCCGGGCAGTAGCGATGTGACCGTCCCCGGGACCGGAGTTACCCACCCGCCATGGGCAACGGCATGAACAAGGTACCGATATAGTATATATATAGTATTCATTGTATATAGTATCTTACACACCATAATATTTTTTTCTGTAGAGACTTAGCTTATATGCAGTCTAAAATCTTTCAGAAATATAATAGGTTTTAAATTGACTGGCTATTTGCCAAGAAAGTCTTGTTAAAAAAGTTAAACAATTTTCTTTAAAAATTCATTTATTGTTAGTTATGGCTCTAATGTTTGCATGAAAATATTGTTTAGGTGGAATGACAATGTGTTTACCATAAATGGTGATTATTTTTTAATCATTACGCATTAAAGTTTTACAGAAACTTTTTTGATTGATGATATTGCTTTTTAAATATTCATTGATGACTAGGTGTAAAATATTGAAGGCTAAATTAAAAAATAAAAGTAAAAGGATTTATGATTAGATGCTTATTTATACCTGATAAACCTCCATACAATTGAGAATTTGTTTCGGGTTTATTCTGATAATTCTATAAGCCTATGTAAATTATAGGAAATTATTTGAATATTTTTTTTCTCGATATAGCCTCCAATGAACCTTAGAAAATCTATCACAACTTCACCAATGAAGTAAACATTACCAGTAGATAGTATCAAATTTACTTTCATAAAATATATATATATATATTATATTATTAATTTTGCACAAAAATACTACTTTACATTGCTTTGATTTGCTTATTTTTATAAGTTCTCAATATTGTCAATAGAAATTTCAACAGGATGTAATATTCAATTATGAATTGTACTCAATAGACGACATATTATAAAAGAACGGAAAAGTTATGATTTTTTCGGTTTCATATTTATTTTTTTAAATCATTGTTTGCTTTGGTTTCTGTCAGATGAATAATTTAAATAATTCATAGACTAACATTAATAATTCAATATCAATAATTCAATTCAATAATATTCGATAATTTAGAAAATTTTAATTATTACTAGAAATAAAAAAAAAAACTAACAAAAACGTTAGAATGAAATAGTCATTATTAAAAATCAACTGATTGAAAAACAAAACATTGATATTAATAATAATATAAAGACTTTACTCGTATAAATCATTGCTTATATTATTACTTATTAGATAACATGTATTTATCTTATATTATTTATCCTTAGAAAAAGGATCTGAGTCACGATCATTGATTTATATCCTTTTTTTAGAGGTAAGGTTCATTATAAACAAACAAAATATGAATTTATTAATAATAAATATATTGGTGTATTTCAAATTAACAATTATTAATATTTTTTTACAATAATTAAAAAAATCATAAGATCCTCGAAATTTTTTTAATAAAAAAAAAGCAAGTTACAAATTTAACTTAGTATCTGTAGTATTAAAATATTATTATTTTATCTAGCTAATTGGAAACTTTATGTGAGTTATTGTGAGAGCCTCTATAATTGATGATATAGGGCTTTTCCAGTCGTTTCTCAATTACAAATTCTTCTCAATTTCATTCACGATTGTCTGGGTATAACAATAATTTACTTACGTACTAACTATTCAAATCTCAAATTCTATTTTTATCTATATCTTCTAATCAACATTGAACTTTTTGACCAAACAATATTTAATTTGTTTTTTTATTTTAAACTTTTAAAATTTAAATAAATTTATTTAAATTTTTAAATGTTACTATTTTCCATATAATTAGCAATACATTTGGGTGTGTCATAGTTATAATCTAAGCGTTACTGTGTTTTTAAAAATATATAGAAAATAAATACGAAATGTCCTAAAATAAATGTATTAGAATGTTTCCCTAATAATTTGTATGTGTTTTTGTGCTGAAGGATAAATGAACTTTCTGAATACTAATGAGCTGAAAAATGGTAGTTCATGGCATGATCTGTTGTTAGCACCCAACTGTACATAACATTTTTTTATTACGCGAATATGCATATGGATATTCTTTCAAATCTTTTTAGACTTTTACGGGTGTCGGACAATTTATTATGTTTATGTATGACTCACATTTAGTTAGATATCCACAGAACTTGTAAATTCGTTGTATGTTGGCCTTGTTTGTTAGTCGCTATCGTTTTTGATTACTGATGTAATTTATATGATATTATTTATATTTATCATGAATTTAGTAATAAATCTGTTTGTTTTAAGAGGATTAATTTGTCTCTAATTGCTCCTTCTTCTTTCTGTTCGAAAAGCTAATACATCTCAAAAGTCTAATTTACAATTTAACTATCTCTATAAAATCGGGCTCCCTAAACCCCGCATTGGCCCTTAAGGATACCATTGATAAAACATACTATTTTGTACAATAGTATTAATAATACTATAATAGTATAAATTACAAAAATATTTCAACTTTCGACTCCAGGAAATCCTTACGTGCCGTAGTGACGTACGCAGAGGTGAGAGGATGAGAGTGATATATTCCCTTCGAAATGTTTGCAAAATATGATTCTCTTGTAAGTTTTGTATTTTGAGTAATAATTTGTTATCCAATTTTCATTCTTATTCTTAAACCTTACGTCAAATTTGGCGATTATAGACACTTAAGAAGACACGTGCCTTCTCATTAAATCCCTTCCCTCCAAAAAAAATAGAAATCTCCGAAAAAGAATTTAAATCCTCCAACCCCGAAAAAGTTGTGCGATGACGTTCCTACCAGATCCTGTAATGTGATAACCATTACCGAAAGATCATCCCACTCAATGGTCAACGATCGTCTTCACCAATTTGTCTCTTCTCTTGCTAATGCAGCATATTAGCAAGGGAAGAGACAAACTAATATGCTGCATTAGCAAGAGAACTTACATCTCAATAATAAACTCTCCGACCCTCTAACCAGTGGCTTACGCAGGGGAGAGATAAAGGGGATATAACCCCCTCGAAATATACAAAAAAATATAATTTTTATACCCACTAACATAAGGTTTGTGTTTTGAGTAATACTTTTAGTAATTTTTAACAATAATTTTTGATCCAATTTTCATGCTTTACCCAATTTGGCGATTATAGACATTTAGGTGATTATTTGCTTCTTCTTATTAAATCCTCCCGAAAAAAATTTAAATACTCCTGGAAATATTCTGTGTACGCTCCTGCCTCTAACGATTATCGGTTATCCAAACTAGAACCTCCTTCCTTACTCCTTGAATCCTTGCCTTCCTGTTATTTTTTCCGATCCAGACTCCTTTACAGAAGAGTGCTGCATTCACTCCTCGATCCTCCGTAGAGAAAACCTGGTCTTACTACTGGTCGTACAAAGCATGAATGAACCACGCCTGTTCGTAGTTGGATATCTTTCCTTGTCCGTCTCGTCCAGGTAAAGTTTACGGCTTATCAAACTTATTTTGTTTTGTATTGTATTTCATTACAGCTTATTATTTTTGTTTATAACAATTAAATCGGGGTTCTTGGTCCTTCAACTGTGGGCGATGGTGATTTCTCCCGACGTCGTGTAACCTCATTTTTTCTCGAGTCCTTTCGAATATTTGCCACTTCATCGTTCCTCAGTGGCCTTCAGTTCCACCTTGAAACTGTATTCCACCGGGCTGTACTTTTTTAGTACGATGTACGTTTGCCTGTCTTCTCCTGAATTTCTTTATGTAAGTGTGCCAGTTTCCAGACACTCCCAGATGTGTTCTAAACTCATAGATTCTCTTACGATACTGCCTTGAGTTTCAATCAGTTCACAGGCTACATGCTTCTACCGTCTCCACAGTTTTCAATCTCCGACCTCTGCTTGAGAACTATCAACCTTTCTGATTGGGACAGTTACTTTCAGTAAGACTTAGGCGTTTCTTGGTAAGCTGTCACCGGCATATGGTTATCCAATTCATAGATATTCCAGAAATTAGAATCGGAATTGGAATTATGAGCTCGTTATTATTAGGAGGTTGACATAAGAACATTAATTTTTTTTCAATCTGAATCCTGAGTTTATTTAATTTTGTGTGCTATAAACATTTAGGTACTCGATTGCTTTGGTTTAATTTAAAATCCACCTTGATTGTATTTGTTTTTTCATCGCAATCAAATAAAGGGATGCTTATATCGAACAAATATCACTGGTATACGCAAATATTATAATTTATTATGCCAATAAAATAAATAATATTACTTTAATAATACTAACCTTCTTTCCATTAGGCACAACTAACCAGTTATGGGAAGAAGGCTTTCAAAGAACACCGCTGATGGGTTGAGATGATGAGATGAACTGTAGGAGCAGTATCACCTCGTCTTCTTGTTTTGTTTCCTTTTTTTTGGTAGGATAATATCACTTTTCATCCCTTTTCTCTCCTCCCATTTCATCTATCGCTATTTATTTTTTGCCCCCTTTTTCGTTCGGCCATTCTGCAAAAAGGATCATTTACTTTACATTTTCTTGCTCAGTTCTATAATAAAACTGTATGAGTCAGTTTCAGTTTATCTATTAATTGAAAAAAAAAATTGTATTGTTATTTTTATTAAGAAATGGGAAAGAAAATTACCCAAAAAGATAAATAAACATCAAAAATAATTCTTACATGGATGATAATGGCAACCAATTTTTGTTAATATCGATTATGGTATAGTTTGAAATTTAAATTTAACTAGTACACGAATGTTTCTTTTGTCATCAGTGCAAATACTAAGTTCAAATGTAGTTCGGTCGTTGGAAATAGATGCTCAGGAAATATAGTTGATCGATTATTTAGGAGTCGAAGCATGTATGCTGACTTACTAAGCTTAGTCCCCTCCCAAGACCGGATGAGGTCTCATCATGCAATGACTGAAGTCGATATCTGTTGTAGAATTTGCATGTCCTTACTTACTGTACATGAAATTATTATTTATTCATATATATATCTATATATCTATATATATATATATATATATATATATATATATATATATATATATATATATATATATATATATATATATATATATATACGAGTATATCAACAAATAAAGTTTTACTTTAATTGTTGAAATATTTTGTAATTTTGTGAGGTTCCTGCTTAATTTTGCCGCTCTTCTTTCTCTCCTCCTCAATAAAATTCAACAACAGTATTTCAGGTTAAATATTTCTAAATAAATATCATAGTCTCGTAATATTTACTAATTTTATTGACGGAATTCAGGTCAAAAAAAATAAAAAATCAGGAACAAATTTTATTTCCTTAACTTAAAAATTTCGTTCGAAATTTACCGCCTTCTAAATTCTGCCGCAAGTTTTTTCATTCATCCATTTTTGTTATGATATCCATGACATCCATATTTATGAATTATCTGAGCCAAATAATTAAACAATTAATTAACTGTTCTATTTTTAAATCACTACGCATAACAAAATAGCTTTGTAAATATAGGACTACAATTAAATGGTATTTCTCATGTTGTAACATTTGTAATAATTTTTCATCAAATGCCCGTATTCTCTTTTCTCACACGTCAACGCTTCCAGGGTTGACCATGGACGCCCTCAAGGGCGTTGAGGTATAATTAGTGTTGCAAAGGAGACGGTTGTACCAGTGCAACATATCTTACAAGCTGTGTGATGTATCCCTACCCCCAGACCCTTGGTATTAGCCCTCCAAAATTAAATCCTGGATCCACTACTGGTATAACGTGCATATGTAAAACTCTTATTAATTTTGGTTTTGGCTTTTGAATAGGGAAGAGGTGTATAGGATGCTTTAGACTGAAACGAATATACAACTCAACGAGTTTTCAGTTATTAGTTTAGTGAATTAAGTCAAAGGATATTTTGCGCCCCATTCATTATAACTTTGAGTCCCCTCTTATGCCTGAAGCTCTTACATCAACAGTTAACTTTGTTTTCTCTTATCGAAGAGCACATGTAGAGACGACAACCGCATTATGTTCAGAAAACATATTACACATCATTGAAATTTGGATTTAGGTTACCTCGAATCTCCATTATTTATTTTTGTTCTTTTCTTATTAGAATTCGAAATGATAAATCCCTTATTATTATTTTATTTGTTCCATGCTTTATTACAAGCCTCTTTTTGAAAGTATTAGACGAACTAAAATTCCCTCGAAAATTTTTCCATAAACAACACATTTTTATTTTCAAACTTTTAGGCAGGTAACATTAGGTTTTTCTTTTTATGAGTTTATAGTTGTTAATTTATGAGATGTGAAGGAATGGTCGGGTATAGGCATAAATGTATGGTTAGAGGTGTATTTTTATTTCAATTGTTACAACAGCAAAAAATTCGTGAACAGCAGAACTTCGCCACTAAAGTCGTATTTTCATTAAAATCAAAATATAATAAAAACTGTGGAGTTTTTATGAAAATTACGGAAAATTTTTTTATGGAAATTTACCCATACTTTTATTATGTTGTTCAGTCTCTCCGCTGACCTTCGATATAGAAAACTCTTCATACCGAATTTCAGCTCATTTGACCCAACGGG
Source organism: Rhaphigaster nebulosa (assembly GCA_948150685.1). Lineage (NCBI taxonomy): Eukaryota > Metazoa > Arthropoda > Insecta > Hemiptera > Pentatomidae > Rhaphigaster > Rhaphigaster nebulosa. The sequence goes on from OX411309.1 coordinate 26,686,424, forward strand.
GGCCGCTGGAGTTGAAATAGCTAATACTCATCCGCTCAAATGTAGCGGTAATATATATATATATATATATATATATATATATATATATATATATAAATCAGACATCTCCAAAACTTCCATCTCCAAATCGTGCTCTAGGGGTTATGAAACGGATAGAAAACGCAGTCCCGCCGCTCACCGTCGACCATCGACCCACTGCAATTGTCTATTTTTTCGGAGAAAATACGACTAAAAAGGCATTAACCCGGGGGGAGGGGAGTGGGGTGGGGAAACCAAGTTGAGACCCCCAACAGATACTCCCCTAATACCTACACAATTCACATACAAATTTTCAACCCTATAAACCAATATGGTGGGGCTGTAGAGATGAAACTTTAACAACGCCGAAATTTTCGTTAAAAATAATGGAATTTATGTATTATTTAATGGTATGCTTAGGAAGAAGTCTTACATACCTAATTTCAGCTCATTTGACCCAAAGAGGGCCGGTGGAGATACTCAAAGGTAGCAGGAAAAAAATATATATTTATAGCAGACATCTCCAAAACTTCCATAATCGTGCTATAGCAGTTATGAAACGGATAGAAAGCGCAGTCCCACCGCTCACCGCCCACCTTCGACCCACTGCAGTAGTCAATTTTTTTCATGGAAAATACGACTAAAAAGGTATTAAAACAGTTAAAATAGCCCATATCTTTGCTAATACTAGTCCGATTTCGATGAAACTTCTTTTATTTTATAGTTAATTTAATTTCCTTTCAAATTCAACCTTTGAGACCCCTAACTCAATTTGGAGGGGTTTTAAAGGTGCGCAAATATTTAAATAAATCGAAAAACCCGGGGGTGGGGAAACCAAGTTGAGATCCCCAAAAGATACTTCCCTAACACCAACTCAATTCACATACAAATTTTCAGCCCTATAAACTAATATGGTGGAGCTGAAGAGATGGTCTATTTTTTTCCGAGAAAATACGACTAAAAATAAATAAATAATGGTGTATTTTGAAACTTTAATTGATAGGTTTTTCTTTGAAATTATCTCCTCGGATTCTTAAAAATGAAAACATACATGAATATGAAAATAACCTTTTTTTAAAAATTAAAATGTATAAATGTAAACAAGTTAGCACAATTATTGATTGCCCACAAGTGGTAAATACTGGTATTTCCCAATCAAAATTTGTAGGTATAATTAGTTTTTATTTATTTGAAATGCAATTTTATCTTTTATTGCCAATTAATATTTTCTCGTTTTTTTAAAATTTATTCTTGCAAATTTTTTCTCATATTAGCTGTAGCAATTATTAATTTATAAATATCTAGTTGAAACATAAAATATAGAAAAAATTCAAAGTTCTAAGTTGAACTATTGATAGAAATACTCTTGTACTCTCTGGTTACCTAAATTATTAACTTTGAATCGATTTATTTTAGCCGAACAGATGTTGTGCAGTCCCCCGAATGATATTCAGTTTTAAATTTAACTAGTTTCCGAAGATCGCAGAACCTCAAAAACAACACTCGGCGTCACGACATCCATCTATTAACACACACACACACACAAATAAGGAGGAAAACCAGTATTTTACACTAAATTTTAACACTTAAAACAGGTAATAAAAATGTTGAATTGGATTGGAAACCAAATTGCGATTGTAAGCTGTATTACCGAAACATATGATTTATGTATTTAATTTAAACTAGCATGCCCGAGCGAGAACTCTCGCATTACATATCTTCTAATCCCTAATGCCAAGTATAAGCGATATTAGAGAAACATATTTATTCGTGTAAACAATATAATATTACCAAAAAAGTTTATTTAACGCACACATTTGGTGAAGCTACTTGGTTTGTAATGACTATGTTGAAGTTACAGTTCATACTTAATAAGTAATTAGCTTACCCCCCTGGAAAATCTCTTCAATTTAGCCATTAGGCAATTAGATTATACTAAACCATTTTCTATGAGTAGTATTAATATTTAACAGTACCCTTTACGGTTGAACATAGAAAACGATATATAATTTCGCACTCATTAAAAGTTTTTGTAAACAGACTCAAATTGTTATAAAGTTGCCATGACAACGGCACGTACGCAAGATGGCATGAGGCCCGTGCGGACCTATAGCGTGCGTTATCTCAAAAACGGTAGGTTTTTAAGCTTTAAAACGCTGGACCAATATGCTCCATAGGAGCATATATGGTATTGATGCCCGCGTCAAAATCTTTAAAATCCAATTTATTCCGTCTCGATCCATCGACTCTCAGATGTCAAATCTTTGAAACCTTCCAGTTTTTTCATCACTTTTATTTAAGCCCTTGTAAGATTTTAAGAAACAAAATTGGAATTCGTCACTTCTCCGTGAAATTCTATTTCTTTTGATACCTCACCCGTCAAAATCCATCGCTCCTGAGAGCCGGAAAAGGGATCTATACTACCGTAATAATATATAAGTAGTGATAGCGGTAAATAATTTTGTTTCTCTTTTTTTACTATAAATTATACTGCTATTTGAAAATCTCATTATCCAGCTAATGTGATAATAATTCTGTATTTTTTTAATTGATATTGCTTATTTTTATAAGGAATACGTCTCTCAATAGATAACTAAGTATTATCTCCCAATAGAGATAAATTAGGAAACAATTGTATTCTCTGTTAATTCTTATTGTTTTTGGAACTGTAAGAATTTTTATTTTTATTGTATCTGAAATGTGTTGAGTTTTTTCACACTCTATCCCCCAGCTGTTTTCTAATTTTGTTAAAATTAGGTTTAATTTAATTATAGGTATGTTATAAAATTAAAAATATTATTTTTGCATGCTCATTGTAAGTTTGTTTTATGAATTGGTTTATGATTCATGTTTTGTTTTCTGTTTTGTTTTTTTGTTGTTTTTTATACTCATAAGTTTGTATTTCAGTGAATAGTAATGAAAAATGAAGAACTGTTTCTATTGAAGTAATATTATTATTATACGTTTATGGTATTATGTTATGTTATTATCTTTTTATGTATTCAGAATAATATATTTATAAGAAACCACGACAGACGAACATTGTTCATTGTCCAAGATGCGTTAAACATAAAAGACATTATTATAAATATTTGTAAATAATCGTATTTATCTATCTATCTCTCTGGATACGTAATTAGTAACTTTGAATTGATTTATTTTTGCCGAACCGATGCCGCACAGTTTCCCGAATGATATATAGTTTTAAGCTTAATAGTGGTAAATAAATTGATAATGAGAGTATTCCAGAACAATTACCATGCTTTGGATTTTATTTCAACGACTTCGGCCATGTTTGTCTGCAGGCTGATAAATAAACATAAATTACATTTAAAAAAAAGAACGAAAAAAGAAAAAAACATGTATTAAGACACAACATTATAACTTAATTGATTGGATTAAAAATTAAATGGTATCCAATTAATTATGTTATAATTCCGTCTGATCAGCAGCTACCTAGCGGAAGGCTATTCGTGGTACCAGTTGGTAAGCGCTTATCAGCTCCAGTTTCTACTACCTGCGGAGTAGCACATGGCTCAGTCCTAGGACAAATCATGTTTGTCTTCTTGAAGGCGCCTGTGATCTCCCTTCGGCATTCTATTATTGACGCACTCAAGAAAAACGGCAAAGACGGATGCTATCGTGCTGTAGTTTCAGCAATGAAAGAGGCTCCCTCCTATACCTAGGTGTTACTTTGGTTAGACACCTCACTTTCTCAAGGTAAGTAAGAGAATGACCCAGCAGAAATCACACCGCTACTACTATCCGCTCACGTCACTTCAGCTTTATCTTCGTCCGAAACTGCAAATATATAAGGCCGTCATCCGACATACGCTACTTCAGAGCTCACGGCTCTTCCGCTACAAGTGTACACTCCGAAGATTGCAGTTACCAGAAGTCCGTTCTACGATGGATCGTCTGAGGTACCACACTTCCCGTAGTCCCCTCGGAACAGCATCATAAAGGAAAAGCTCCAGCTCCTCTTGTTGCCTGAATTTATTGGATGATGTCACATCTAATTCATTGATGGGCTGAAGGCATACCCCAATCCTCTATTCTGGGACATGCCCCGTTTCACAGGCATGGAATGTATCTTAATACCATCCCTTAGCGGACGTTGTCGTTGAGCGAAGAGGCTCAGACTTTGTTATCTGACCCTCATCTGAACAACCACCAGCAGAGTGGTCCCTCCTCACTCGTCGGACGAAAGAGAAGACGATCTGCCCACTAATGCCACCGCTGCACAGCAGACCTTAAGATCAGTCTTAGAATGCCTTCGGTAAAAGAAGGCCTTTGCCTCGGACGTTCTCTTGTGAGTCTTACTACATTTTAATATTTTTTGGGGGGTAAAAACAAAAATGGGACAACGATCCTAGTTTAACAGAGGACCTTGGGAATTGAGTTGTTGGATAAGCTATTTTTTACGTATGAAGGAGATTTTAGTAGATTTAGAGAAAACTGTTGTTGAAGCTAAATATTAAAAATCCTATTTAAGTAACTAAAATGTATGAAATCATAGAACAAATAATCTTTATATAAATATTCAAATAAGATATTCAATGCAATTTGGCTAGACTAGTTGTGCTCAATTTTCAAGCTCCTTGCAAATTTAAAAAAAAAATATAATATGTGACAAGATAATTTTATATAAAGTTATTTATATTTATTTACATAAAAACAGGAGTGATAATGCATTTTTCTTAACAAAATGTTCTGAAGATGGTGATACCTCCCCGAAACGTTAACATGGTTATGTTGAAGTGAATAAAGTTAATCTTTTTCTCAATATTTAATTAATAATGAAGACTTCCTATTATTTTTTTAAAATTATACATTATATAATAACCTAATTTTATATATCGATAGATTGTCCATAAAAAAAAATTAAATTAATAAACTAAATTCCTTGACTATTGAAGGGGCCACTTTTTGAAAGTGGCACTATTGTTCCAGACCGATGAAGTAGATACTTGAGCCGAGGCTGGGCCTGCAGACAAAGGATAATGCTGAGCTCATCGTGTCCCTAGAATAACCAAAGAGAAAACTTGCACCATCGACTAAGAGATGAAGGAACGGGAAGCGAAAACGATGAAGCATTTTGCTCCATGTGCCTTATGAATAATTATAAATAGAAAGGTAAAATTCTCGTTCCAAGTTTTCGATTGGCTATAACAATGCATTTTCAATCCTCCTTGTAGGGGCCTAGACCGATTTTTTAAGTTTTATGGCTAAAATGATGCTGTGAGATTTCGTTTATGTTTTAAAACAATTTAGACTCAAAATACTGGAAAAAAATATTTAATAATATTTAAGTATTTTCGAGTTTTTGTTATTGTTTCATATTAGATCATGAGTACGTTCATGATCATATGTAATAAAATATAAATTCCCAATACTTGAAAAATTATCTATATCTAGTGAAATTTATACGGGACCACCCTGGGGTGTCCACAATTTTTATGTTATTGTTTGAATAAGATGAAAATGAGTGAACATGCATTTAAGATAATGTCAAACTGATAACCTCCTTTTTTGAAGTCAGTTAAAAATACATATCATCAAGCAATATATTTTTTACACGTTATAAAAAATTAAGTTATTTGTTTACTGAAAAATCTACATGCATACTATTTATCCCTTAATCCTTTAACCATTAAGTTGAAATATTAATAAAGTATCAGCAATTGGTGTGATCAGAAATAATAATGAATTATAATTTTAAGGTTTCTCTTTCAAAATAGGTTAGGACTATGAACTATTTGCAGTAAGGGTTGTTATGGTGAGAGCGTTGCAAGATTGCCCCAAATCCTTAAGTCTTACGTTTTGAAGTAGTTTGAGCAAACTATTTTGATTTCTTGTATTATACGCATATATATGGAAATAAGAGGAATGTTTTATTCAGCTCATTTATTAAATCCCAGAAAATCTAGAGGATTTCATTTTTTATTTTCGCTTAATATACTTCCTTATATTCTTTTCGTTATCATCAATCACTGTTTTTTACTCCGCCTGTCGACAACCTGGTGTAAATATGGCGGGGTTCTTATTCATCGTGTCCGTTGTCTTCAATCATTTATTGCCGCTGAATCCTTTTTATCGACCCATTCTCCTTTTGTGCTCTTGTTCGCAGCTGATTCATAACTCCTGGGGCAATTTCTTTTCCTTCGCTTTTCAACTTCATTTCGGAATCTTCTTGGAATTAGTTCTTTGATGAAAATATATTTCTTAATTAAATCTGGAGAAGAGGGTGTCTCTTCTTCACAACACGATCATAATGTAATAATATCTCTTCCCTTCTATCAACATTTAATATCTCTCTCTTTAAAAATTTTAGAAAAGAGGACGTTTTAGTACAAATCGAGTTATAGAACTAGAATTTAGAAGAAATTATCTGTAACTTATTTATTAAATGACGAAGTCAATATTTTTCTATAAAGATGAACGCAATTAAGACCGAAAAATAAATTAATGTTCAAGACATCAACTGAAATTTTCTTTCATCCAAGAATTCATTTGGACTAGTTGGGAAAAAAAAATATAAATAAAAGTTTCCTAAAAATTTAATATTGAATTAATCTGAAAACCTTTTTTAGTCTCATTTTGTCCTTATTGGAGATGGCATATTCATAGGTTTTTTTTCTCCTTCTCGTTTGAATGGAGGTTCGACCCCACTACTCCATTCATAGACCCCCTGAAACTTGGATAACAAAGGCGAAATCAGGAGCTCATACATTTAGATGGCAGTGGTATCACGGTGGTTCCTGGAAGGAGCACTGATAACCGAATATAGTACCACTTATTTTGGAAAATACTGAGTTGAACAATAAATATCGATTAATTTTGACCAATTTCATTTTATTCAAAATCTTAATTTATATGAAGTTTTATGTGTATTTTATTTTATTTTGAATAAATAATGAACAGCAAGTTTTTAGTTAAAATTAAAAAAAAAAATGTATTAATTTTTCATTTCATTTTCATTAATTAAAGGGAAGATAAAACTTTATATACACTAATACACAGTATTTTTTACAAACCATTTATTTCGTTCCTTAAAAAGTTCCACTCCATGGTTAATGATATTAAAGCATTATTTTTGTTTTCACCCGATGTTTTGTTATCAACGTCGTGTTAAATATTAAATATTGCATGAAGAAAATTTCATTCACGTTTTTTTTATGCTATTGCTTGGACAGATTGAGGTTCGCTGGAATTTCGTTAGATATCTTCTTAAATTGTCTCTATAAAACAACAGAAATCTTCAAATAAATCTCGATCATGTTAAAACTATTTTTTACCAAGCAGGATTGATGTAAATAACTTTAATGCAATAATAATAATTTAATGATCGTAAATGCACTCCAATGAAAATTGGTACATTTTATGTAGTATTTAAATTATTTTTGTGGTGTAAAACAATTAATCTGGTATTTTCGAAAGCTCAGTATTGTTTGTATGCTTATTATTGGGTCATACGTCTACGACTACAGCTATAAAATATCTGATGTGGACAACACATGACTTCCTTGTAGGCCTATTAAACTATAAATCGGTGGCTCAAAAAGTGATCCTGAATTTGGTTACTAGTTTCCGAAGATCGCAGTATCTAAAAACCAACACTCGGCGTCGCGACATCTATCTATGACACACACACAAATAGGGAGGAAAACTAGTATTTTACACTAAATTTTAACACTTAAAACAAGTAATAAAAATGTTTAATTGGATTAGAAACCAAATTGCGATTGTAACCTTTATTACCGAAACATGTGATTTATGTAGTTAATTTAAATATAATTTTTGATGTAAGCTTATTATGACCTGCAAGTAAAGGACCGTTTTCGGTTCACCAATTTTAACCAAAATATAGTAAATACATTCACATCAATATATAAGTCCTATTTACCAAATTTGAGATGTTTTACATTATATTTTAATATAATTTTTGATGAAAGTCTAATGTGACCTGCAAGTAAAGTACCGCTTCCTGTTTTCTAATTTAGACCAAAATCTAGTATGTTATTTAAATCAATATATAAGTTATAAATACCAAATTTGAGAAGTTTTGCATAGTATTTAATTATAATTTTTGATAAAAATCAATTATGACCTTCAAATAAAGTACCACTTCCGGTGATCAAGCAGTGACCAAAAAAGGGAGGTTCACAACTAGATTTTACAGCAATCCTAAATACAAAATTTCAACTTTCTACGGCTAACCGTTTTTGAGTTATGCGAAATACGAACGTTCGTACGCACAGACGCCACGACGAAACTTGTCAAAATGGATTCAGGGATGGTCAAAATGGATGTTTCCGTTGAAATCTGAAAACCGAAAATTTTCGCGAATACAATACTTCCTTTACTTCGTACAAGGAAGTAAAAAACAAAACAATTTATTACATAATGCGATCTTTTAAGCTCTCTGGTCTGGTTTCTGCTGTGCACATGATGGATCCATCATCATCCAATTCTTTAACGCAACAACCGTTGCATGGCAATATATCCTTAGTCTGTTTGATAAATAAATCAAAATTCATGCATTAAACAGAAGGACCAATGCAATATAACAGATACCCTAATTTTTTTCTTTCTGAAAATAATAAAGAAATGCTGAAGACATAAATCGAGGTCACAGTTAAACATTCAGAGAATACTGAAGGTCCCAACTGCATTTCCAAACAGCGCCTCTATATCGTCGCACTTCTTCCATCTGCCGATTTAAATAATTGATGTGAGGCTGAAGGGCTCTGCAGTTTCGGGCTCTTCGATACGTTCAAATACTTATAACTAGAGTTCGGATTTCGTGCAGTAAAAAAATTGTAAAACGTGCAATAAAAATACAAAAATGTGCAACAAAAATAAAATTCTGTCATTTACGTCGTTTATGCTTAAAAAGACAAAAACGAATCCTACATATTTTGTTTTCATTCATAAATTACAATTTTTCCTTAATACATTAGGTAGGTTGGAGCATTGTTATGTAAAATGTGAAAACCTCAGGAGTTCTTATTAGGGTATTTTTTTCTACTTTTCGCATGATCATGCCTGATACACGCACTATGGCCTAAGTGTTTTTTTTTGCCAACTGATAACTGTTTTAATAACGTATCGCATAGTCAAGTGAGACAATCCAAAATTGCTGGCGATATATCCATAACTCAATCCTTGTCGAAAAAGTTGAACCATTCATTTTTGCCGGTAGAACTTAACTCATTGGATTTACGATCTAAATATTTTCTTTCAATTCTGATAATTTTTCCCAATTTGGGTTGTATTTGAATAAGATATAATATGATGAAAACCATGAGCAGATAACTAACTGACTAGTTAATATCACAACCGTCACAGCATGAATAATTTTTTTGCTCGATCAAGTTCCGATATTTGTTTTCAATTAGGTTGCACGGATTCCTAATTCCCGTACAACTAATTTAACTCGTAAAAATGTATGCGAGATGTTTGTTATCATATCCACTAGTTGATTTGTTTTCAATAAATTATAGAACATATTTTTGTTCGAAAAAGTGTGTGTATGCCCAATTATTTTGCCAATTATAGACTGAGTGTAGCACTTTAGAACATAAAAGGAAGTGAATGGTAAGGATTAACTGCTTTCCACGAATCTAAAAAGGGCAAAAGAAACTTAATTTTCCGTTTCAGTTCCAGAATTTTCCTGAAAACTGAATTATATTTAATGTTTTATAAACAGTAACGTATTTCGTGAATCTGTCCTATGCAATCTTGGTTCAATGTTTATATTTTCAAGCAATTTTCAAATATTTTTTTTTAATTACGTCTAAATGTGCAATTTAATGCAAAATGAAACTTACATATATTAATCCGAGTGACCTAATTCGTGTAAATAACTTGTCTCCGATCGATTTCAAGCAACCGAAAAAAAAGTGCAATTGCACGAGAATTCGGGCTCTACTTATAACCGTGGAGGGCATAAACTCATAGACTCTTTTCCGTCCGGATTGACGCGTCTTAATATCTCTAATTAAAATATTTCTATTTATAAACAAATTGTCTGAAGTTCAAACTTCATCATTCAAGTAGCTACTTAGGTTGAGTACACTGAACTTTTTAAGAGCTCAAACCTATTGAAGAGTAATTACGTTTTTTTTATAACTGGAAACTAAAACTTGTGTTACAATATCCAGGTCCTTAAGCGGTATTTCCACTGTTAAAAGTTGTGTATTTACTTTTAATTGAATAGAAAAACAACTTTATTCAAAGCCTTAAGATTGCATGGTTCACATGCATTTGTTATTATTTACTTAATTTGTTTTAAATAAATACAATTTACTAAAGAATACAATATAAAGCAAAATTAAAGCGAGAATGACGGGATATTTATATTGATCTATTATCAGCATTATTTTATGCCAGGCGATCTATGCTTGGCTTATATTTAGCTAGTCAGCTGATCACTAGCGCCCACACCAGAGCCGCTGTAATTCAATACTTCTCAGCTATGAATAAAGTAAGCTATAAATATACAGTTCTATCAATCTTATCTACTCCATACGATAACCATCTTACATATGACAGTGATAAATTAAAGACCAGTTTAAAGTATTATCCTAACTTACATATGAATGTACATCTATATATGCATTGGGGTTATGATGGTCGAGCGAGTTAATACGCTTTTTTTTTTTTTTTAGTTTATATATGGTATGATACGCATTCCTGCATAAAAACCCACTGCTGCAAGCAAAACAAATCACAATTAACCTCTCCTCTGTCCGGCGGCCCTCCAGGTACAGCAACATCACTGGCCTTCGGCCCAAGGAAAGTTGGGTTGTGCCTATAATTGTCCTACACCAGCACACTAATTTTTTGAAGTGTGAGTAGTTTTCTTTAGTCACCAGCTGTGAGAAATCGCTCTTTGCCAGAATGTAGAGCCCTGTTTTTCTCAACAGTCTGGCCCTCAGTGCTTCATAGGCGTTGCAGCTACGACGGCGTGCTCGGCGGTCTCTGGTACTCCGCAAGTAGGGTATAGAGGATCGATGAGTTGAGGGGGATGATGAGTACTGTCCATGCTCAATCAGCTTTGCTCGGAAATCTCCGTGCCTAGTGAGTAGCTGAAAGTCCCTGCAATCTGGTACCAGCTGCTAATCGCGAATCGACGGTGGGAAGACATGTGTTAACACGCTTGCAAAGTGGGGCCTGCTAACAAACCCTAGAGCAATGGTTTTTAATCCCGGTTCCGCGATTCTTCAGGCTATTAATCCACCTCCCCCTCCGGGTATGTGAGACCCGTCAATCTACTGTAAGCAACTCACACTGACCAGGCAGACTGATAACCCTTCTTCGTGTACCTTAATCAGGAATCGCTCTGTAGTTTTCCAGGATGTCTCCCGAAGGTTTAGTGCTTGGACGGTCTGCCAAAAATATAACTATGACAAAAATATAATTACTCGCAAAATGAACAACTTTCATTCACAAGTATGAACAACCACAATCCGTGGATCTAGACCGATTTATGACTGTTCTTGAACCTGAGTGAGTCGGAGGGTAGGAAATTGTCGAATGGACATTATAGTAGCCTGCCACAGCACCATGGATACCATGGTTCGTAGCAAATTGAGGTCGGGTGACCTTCTCAAGATTATCTTTGTTTCCGCTAGAAATAAATGTCTCTACGAAGGCCACATCGCTGGGCCAAAGATCTTCATGGCCCATATATATATATATATATATATATATATATATATATATATATATATATATATATATATATATATATATAAATATATTTTACTTCCTTGTACGAAGTAAAGGAAGTATTGTATTCGCGAAAATTTTCTGTTTTCAGATTTCAACGGAAATATCCATTTTGACCATCTCTGAATCCATTATGACTAGTTTCATCGTGGCGTCTGTACGTACGTTCGTACGTACATTCGTGCGTTCGTTCGTATTTCGCATAACTCAAAAACGGTTAGCCTTAGAAAGTTGAAATTTAGTATTTAAGATTTCTGTAAAATCTAGTTAGGAACCTCCCTTTTTGGTCACTGCTTGATCACCGGAAGTGGTACTTTACTTGAAGGTCATAATTGATTTTTATCAAAATTTATATTAAAATACCATGCAAAACTTCTCAAATTTAATATTTATAACTTGTATATTGATTTAAATAACATACTAGATTTTGGTTTAAACTGAAAAATCGGAAGCGATACTTTACTTGAAGGTCATATTAGACTTACATCAAAAATTATATTTAAATTAAATACATAAATCATATGTTTCGGTAATAAAGGTTACAAACGCAATTTGGTTTCCAATCTAACTAAACATTTTTATTACGTGATTTAATTGTTAAAATTGATTGTAAAATACTGGTTTTCTTTCCCATTTGTGTGTGTCGTTTTTGAGATACTGCAATCTTCGGAAACTAGTTACCAATTCAGGATCACTTTTTGAGCCACCGATTTATAGTTTTATAGGCGTACAAGGAAGTCATGTGTTGTCCACATCAGATATTTTACTTCCTTGTACGAAGTAAAGGAAGTATTGTAATCGCGAAAATTTTCGATTTTCAGATTTCGACGAAATTTTTGGCCATCCCTGAATCCATTTTGACTAGTTTCGTCGTGGCGTCTATGCGTACGTACGTTCGTACGTTCGTATTTCGCATAACTCAAAAACGGTTAGCTGTAGAAAGTTGTAATTTTGTATTTAGGATTTTTATAAAATCTAGTTGTGAACCTCCCTTTTTGGCCACTGCTTGATTACCGGAAGTGGTACTTTACTTGAACGTCATAATTGATTTCCATAAAAAATTATATTAAAATACTTTACAAAACTTCTCAAATTTAATATTTGTAATGCATTTATTGATTTAAATAACATTAGATTTACATTAGATTTGAATGATTTAGAATAACAACTAGATTTTGGTGTAAATTGGTAAACCGGAAGCAGTACTTTACTTGAAGGTCATATTAGACTTTCATCAAAAGTTATATTAAAATATAATGTAAAACATCTAAAATTTGGTAAATAGGACTTTTATATCGATATAAATGTATTTACTAGATTTTGGTTAAAATTCGTGAGCCGAAAAGAGTACTTTATTTGAAGGTCATAATAAGCTTGCATCAAAAATTATATTTAAATTAAAAGAGAAATCATATGTTTCGGTAATAAAGGTTGCAAACGCAATTTGGTTTCCAATTCAATTAAACATTTTTATTACTTGTTTTAAGTGTTAAAATTGAGTGTAAAATACTGGTTTTCCTCCCCATTTGTGAGATCAACAAGTCTGCAGCATGATAAGATATTAGTTAAGTGGTGCGTTTTTCCGCTTGAAATGTCGAAACTGTGGATTTCCAATGCTTTATCCAGTGATATTGACAGTTTTGTTGTTGTCACGGAACATGGAGAAGTATCTTGGAACCTAGTTACCTACTGAAGGAAAACGACATATAATAACGGAATGAGACCTCTAGTAACAAGAGTGTGTGTTTTTGTGTGTGTGTGTCAATAGATGGATGTCGGGACGCCGAGTATCAATCTTCGGAAACTAGTAACCAAATTCAGTATCACTTTTTGAGCCACGGATTTATATTATTTAAGAGGCGTACAAGGAAGTCATGTGTTGCCCACATCAGATATTTTCTATATTATTTTTTTATTTTTCAATCTTTATTCACACCTTTTAATAGGAAAGATCGAAATTCGCGAATACCTTTGCTAGATAGATTGAAGGTAAAGGCAAACCAGTAATTATGAAGGACAGTACCCAGCTGCACACTTTCCGGTGCTTGACTAATTGTCTAGCTGTCACCAAAGGAGATCCCTTATCCAGCTCCTATTCACCCTTCTCCTCCTATCTCCCCTCATATTCATAGTACCAATTTCATTTTTAAGCTTCTTAGGTTTTACTTATAATTTTTCATAGAATTTGTTATGATTTTTATTCGTACTGAACTTACTAGTGTGCTTGGGTTGTCAGTCTCAATACTTTTGATTCGTAATTTTTGCAGTAATATTGTAAAAACACCTGAATTTCCATAAGTACCTGTAAGTAAATATTTTCTCTTTTGGTATCTGTTTTATTTTTTTTAAAAAAAGTTAGTATATTTATTTAAGTATTTGATTAGTGTTCTTGTATTTCATCTAGATCATGTTTATCCAAGGAAATTGACTGTTGTTGTCTGGAGACTTTGTTCGTTAGTTTTTTCCGGTAAACTACTGGTATTGTTTTTTGTATAATTTAGCATATTGTGATTTGATTTGATTAGCATGTTGAATCAGTCTAATTTCCTAATTTTTACAACATCGTGCAATATCAGGAAATGACATAGTAACATCAACGAGGTTTGGGTGGAATCATGTTTATTGTATGGCGCCATAAACATGATTTTCAGTGAGGATCTTGTATGTATGGATAAATAAATTACCTGTATTTTACTTGTGTAAATAATGGAGGTAGAGTTCTTTTATCAATTTTTTTATTTCTGGGACGATTGGTGGTTGCTCTGCTTTAAAGTGCAGAAATAATGACCACTCAGCTTTTCGGACATTTTTAATAAATTATTCCACGACTTCGCCGGGTTCATTTTGGCTTTTAACAGAAATTGGGAGAGAAATATTAAGTTTTCAACAAAAACTTACTGAATTCCTGACAAAAACGTATTGGATGGTGGATGGCCGAATTATTTTGAAACTTAGCATCAAGTGATAGTAAATCCGAAGTTATAATATGTCCAAGGCGCCTGCTGTAGTACGCAACAACAAACCAAAGTTCTCATTCTACTCAGTTTTAATGTTTTCTGTGAATAATATTTTAATATAATTTTTCGGCCGAACCCGAATTAAATAGCCTCATCTTCATCAGTGGCCTCATTAAATCTATCTTTCTTACCTTTCCTTCCTTTTATTCCCTTAGGAATTTCGTGAAAAGTATAATTATTTACTACATCAAAATTTTAAAATTATCTTCGTTTGGCTCGATCCAATATAATTCTTTCGATTTGACTTTTTGTCAATAAAGCTTGTAGAAGTAAAGAGTATAGCATCTATATTATCTTCTGTCAGTAAGATATTTACTTATAATTTGTGTTAGTAAATAAATCACTTTCTATAATTTATAACTTACAAGATAATATTTTACTGTTGAATTTTTTTTGGGCCTGAGCAAAGAATTTTTCAAAATTAAAAAATAAAACTAGTTTAATTATTAAACGTCTAGAAAAAAAAAAGTTAAAATAACAAAACCTAAAATATTACTGAAAATTAACCATCGTTTTCACTGTTTCCTAACACATTTATTTAGTAGGTATTATATTTGTTTTCAATGTTTTATTAAATTTTCGTGCTATATTATATTAATCATAATAATCAAATTTATTTTATAAGCTGTATAAAATGAGTAATAATGATACTTAATTATTTTCAATATTAAACGGTTGTGTTCTCAAGATCAATTGATGTAAACTCGTGAAGGCAACCGTATAATATTGATTCTATATTCTATATTGTTGACCCGGAGACGATATAGAAATATCTAATAAAAAAAAATGGAATGATGGAGTGATGGAGCGTGGAGCGAAGGAACGATGGAGTGATGAAGCGTGGAGCGAAGGAACGATGGAGTGATGGCCCGTGGAGCGATGGAATGATGGAGCGTGGAGCAATGGAGTGATGGAACGATGGAGGTCAGAAGGCGCCATGGTTCATGTGACTGAATCACGTGACTAACGTGTACATTAATACTTGCTCGTGCAATTTGAACATATTTCAAAGCTATGAAAATGTATAACCTCTTTGGCCAGCGTGATATCGTCGTTTCGATTTATCGATATATTTGTAAATTTGTAAGTCCATTGATTGATTATACAATCAGAGATTAAAAATACATAGAAGATTAAAAAGTTGTTTTGTTTACGTATAAAAGTTAATCTTATTCAGGATTAACAGTTCAATGTCCACAAGCTATTCAAAGATTAAGAAGCCCTACTATTGGTGATAATTAAAAATTAGTTATAGGAACTTAAAGTTCGAGTATGAATTAGTGATTAATTAATAATCATCAATTAAAATTTACTGCGACATGTTCGTAGTTATTAATACCGAATCGTCTACTTTGAAAATATTTCAAAGCTATGAAAAGGTATAACCTCTTTGCCAACGTGATACAGCCGTTTCGATTCGTCGATATATTTTAGGAATTATGCTAGTGTGATAAACAGGTGATAAATAGAGTTAGGGAGATCGAAGTGGTGTCCGAGTACACACGAAGACGAACAAGTGTCATCCACTATCTCGGTGAGGCCGAACAGTCTCGCATGGCTCCTAGGACATCCGAGAGTAGCCTACTATTTTTTATGCTTTGGAGATAAACAGTGCAAAGTCCAGCAGTTGTTATAGGATTAAGAAGCCCAACTATTTATTTATGTTTTAGAAATAAACAGTTCAAAGCCCATGTTTGCATTACACCTCGACATCATCCAACTTGCTTATACATGATCCAACCTGTTTACATGTAGGTAAAGTTAAATATTGTGAAGGTTATGTAAACATTGAGAAGATGCATAAAAACGAAAACAATGTAAAGGTTATGTAACCTTTGGGAAGGTTACAGAGTATAAACTGAGTAAGTAACCCTTCATCGTATAGGCTAAGATTATATAACCGTTGGGAAGGTTACAGACTATAAAGTGGGTACCTGACCCTTCAATAAAACTTTAAGTCTCTCAAACGGTAGAAAAACAAAATGGCGTTGTAAAAAACCAAAATGGAGGTCGGGCCCACTCATGCTCTATACGATGGGCCCAATTCTCCTCCACTAGCATGCAACGGAATGATATTTTAAAAAAAAATCAGTTTTTAGAACTAAGGAGACACTATTTTAATTGAAATGTAGAAAGAAAAAAAAATGTTTTCGACCAATTGCCGCACTATTCCTAGTTCATTTTATTGAGATTGCAGAAATACTATCAAGTATTATGATTTCCTGGGAGAATTCTTTCTACTGATTTTGTTAGTAGAAATTATATATAAACAATTATAGATTTTTACGAAATTAAAGAATTATTTTCTCGTAAGTATATACTTATATAATGATTATGTGTTAAAGAGTGATATAGACCAAAATAGTCATCATGCAATAAAAAAAATTGAATGAGAAAGTGAGGAGATAGCCTGGAATGAGACATCAACAGGAAATAACTTTGTTTCTGTTACCGCTGGCCATTTTTCCTTATTTGTTATTTTTATAGTAGCATTAAACACTCGCCCCCTCGCACCACAGTATCTCTCACGACCCATCATTTATTTTAATAACTGTTCTTATAAAATTTATTATTTGTGGACAATACGAACTAGGTATTCAAAAAGTTTCTTACGCCATAGAATCATTAAAGTTTATACCCTCAATATATGATGCTAGGACGTCGAGGGCATAAAGGTGGAACTGCCCTCGTAAAAGAAATTACTTAATCGTGATTCAATACCACATCATTTCTAGCAATACAATCCATAAAATATTGAAAGAAAAATGCTTCTGGCCAAAAGACATTTAAAAAAATAAGTCTGCCAAATTAATCAGTATAGATTCCTACCATTTCTATTGAACGCATAAGAAAAATCAAATGTAAACAACAAATATGAAAAAAAAAATCAATAGTGGAAAACAAATTTATTGTTTTCATTGTTTATTTCAACCTGTTTCGAAAAATTATATACAAGTAGTTTAAACTGCGTATATGTGGTAAAAAAAACTGTATAGAACCATCGATTAACTAATAAACGATCGACGAAAACTTTAACAATATCAGTAAATCGAAATGCGTAACTGAGATCAAAAATCCGATATTAATTGCAAATTAGCATCCTAATAATAAACCTATAAAACGATCCCTATGCTGATGAATTCTGCAAAATTAATAATTAATTTGAAATGTTCGTGCTCGGAAATACGTATGCGCATGCGTTCGCGAATGCAATTCCTTTACTTCGTACAAGGAAGTAAAAAAAAATTATTCCGCCAAGCTAAATCGTTAAATTAAACAACGCAATCATTTTCATCTCAAAAGATAAAGCTTCGAGACCGTGGTGGCCGACAGTGTTAAGGTGTCACCTCAGCAACCTCAAATCTGCTGCGGCGCTGTTTCGAATCCGGCCTAGGCGGGCTGAAATTTATTTCGTGGAGAACCTACAGAATAAATCTCGACCTTCCCACATTGTTTAGAATAAGTTGTAACCTGTAGGAATAACCCGTCCTGTTTACCTTAACTGGAGCAGGAAGGAGAATAAAAGGAAAAATAAATAAGCTTCAATCATAATCCATTTTCAAAAATTCTCTTTGTTAGGGGAGTGCCTATCTAAACTGTTGTGAGAATTTAGTACTTTAAACAGCATAAATACAAGCAAATATACACCTCTTAATCGTAGCCCAATCACTATCATCTATGTATCGCAGAGTGATAGATCGTGCAGAGGGTTTTAAGTGATCAGTGTTGTAGCTTCAGGTAATGTTGTCTGTTAATTACCACAGTCCTGAATCTGACATGTTGGTATTGGATAGTAATGGTCCATGGACACTGCCTTCATGAATCCTGCTTCAACACATTTCAAATCACAATATTCACCGCTTACTTACTTTTACAGTAAATGATCAACCCATCTACTAAATTAAGAAAGTACATCGTAATAAACAAAAAAAAATCGTGATCTAGAAATAGTAAATAGTAAAATAGTAAATAGTAAAATTCGTGATCTAGAAATAGTAAATTTTAGTTTTTTAAAACGAAATAATTGAATAATAGAGCGACCTGAAGGGCGTATTGACATACATCTAATGATAACGAAATGAAGTATATTAACAGAATTTTTTTATTCAAAAGTGGTCGTCAGATTTAGTTTTAGCACTTTGAAAAATCTATATATTCAAATTTTCCAGCGAATCAAAAAATATTTTTTTTTTCTAAATATTTTGTCAAGGGTCTTAAACCTTTTTTAAAGATTTAAATAATCGCTCATAAATCAGGAACTCTTTAAATAATTCAAACCAAATTTGGGGTATCGGTAAAAGTTCTTAAACTGCGCAATTTGCTTTAACAGTGATGCTCTTACGTGTTTTAGAACCAACGTTATCCTCAAAAAACTTGAAGTTTGTTTTTATATGGTAGTCGCCTCTTTTTACAAAGACTATTATTTAAGATAATGCAATAGCTTTTTTATATGTGGAAAGAATAAACTCCCCTCTCTTTAACAACTCCAATAAAGTCGATATCGGGTAAACTGAAGAGGAGCTACAGAGCTTCAAACCCAAACATAGTTTTGTGGCTTTAAAAATTTTGAGCTCGCTCGGAACTGAATTTTTTTTTTCTTTATGTTTTCGATGATTTTAAAACATTAAGGTTTTTTGATGTCCAAATCTGCGATTATTTTTTTTTGTGAAAAAATCTACGAGGCTAGTTTACTTAATAATTTAAACACCTTTTTAAATTTATTTGACCAAAAATCAATGTTTATATTTTTCCTTTACTATAATATAAAAAATAAATGTTTAGCTGAAAAAAATTATGTCGATATCATTCTTCAAACACGAGATATAAAATAAAGTATTTTCTGCATGTTTTATTTCGAAATCGGCTTTGACAGATAACTATTTATTCCGTTTTCAGCTATGGATCGGTCCTGTGGGATCGGGAGAACCTCCTGGGGCTCACTCAACCTCTATAAAGTGGGTACTCTTAATTGGAGGGAAAACTTAGCGATTGGGCGTGATCTCGGACGAATTTCCTCCTTGCACAACCGTTGGCTTAGAAACAGTTTGGTCTTTGCCAAGTACTGAGCACAAGACCCTTCAAGGGTTGTAGTGGTACAGTTTTTTAAAATTTTTTTTTAGCTCCTAAGGCCCAATGGACAACTCGGAAGGATATTGGTCAACTTTTTTTGTATGTATAATAACCCTAAAAATTTTGATCAAAATCGGCGACGGACACTATCTGCACTCCCCTTGTTAGTTACAAATGAATCTTTACAGATGTATTATAGAAAGATTGAATATGAACAAAGAAAGGAATACAATTATTCCTTCTAAGTTGAAATAAAATTTAAATGTTTCCATCCAAAAAAATTCCATACTTAGGATTTCACGATATCCTATTTTAATACTTGTACCGTAAAGTTAGCATGTGAAATACAGGGAAGCGAAAAATACTTTTTAAAATACACTTTTCCTATCATTATCAAAGGTAATTATTAAATATATAAAAACAGAAGATTCTCTGTTTATATCGTTAGTGAAGGGCGGAGCAACAGAAGTCCCACAATTCCTGGCCATTGTTCTCAGGCATCAATGCTATCGGGCCTATCCAGCCCTCTCCTGCATCAAGGGATAATTCTGAATTTTTTCTCTCCAGTTAATTATTTAATCATTCATTGAATTAATTTAAAATAATTACTGCAACTGATTTTTCTATTGTAAATAATGTAAAAGACACACGGTTTCACTGAGACCTATGAACATATCTACCAAGCACTTTTTATTAATCGATCAATCTTTGAGATACAATTTTGGAATTTAGATAAGATGATATGACTGATTTATAAATTTTCTCTTGTAAGGTTCAAAGATTGGTTGGAATATATTTATATTGCCTCGTGATTTGAAATACTCAAATCCTTGGCTTGAAGATGATCAAATGTCGTAATAGCCTGTGATTCAGAAGTTAACTTTATGATCTTATGTTTTATTGATGTTTTCCTAAAGATTTGTTTGTTTTCAACTGTTTATTTATTTCTTAGAAGTGAGGGGTGTTCCAAATCATATTTCTTTTTTGGGATTAGTCGGGTTTTATAATAAAGGATATACATACCAACTAAATAAACAATTTATTTTTCTCTTTTTATATTAGACCTTCAAATGTTAATATTTATTAAACTGATAATTATATAGAGCAATTATTTAAAACTGGAAACTATTCCTCTCAGAAGTGTGTTCCAAAGGAGAAGACCATGGAGAAACAAAAAAAAATAACAAAAAAAGTCCATTAAAATATTTTGACTGAAATAAAAATCATGATAAATAAAAATATTCATCATTCTTTAATAGGATATGTAACCAAATATGGATCGAAAATATGAACGATTAACTAACAGGTAGATATTCCATTTAGATTTCTATAGAGTTAGGGTGTGTTAATAATTCAGTGAAATCCAAAGTCCATTGTTGCTTAATGGATTTAACGCCCCTAGGGGCTACACCGAGGGATTAAACTAGACCAGGAAAGATGGCCCAAACTCCATAATTAGAGATCCGTAAATACACCTAAAGGCTAAAATATTGAAATGGTTCGTCCACTTAGCCCTCACATTGGCTACAGAGTCTCTGAGACTCTTTCTCTATTTTAAAGGGATTGGGATACATAATCAATGGGGGAGGGTTCTTGTTGGGATCCTCAGTACCCTTTTGTCTTGATGAGATGTATAGGTTATAGCATAGGGATTTAGGCTGTGATATGTCCCAATTTTACAGGACTGTTTCTACAATTTTCATGTGTTGTCAAACAAAAACAAAAAAATTAAGCTATACTTTTTTAGGCTTCAAACCCTTTTTATTTAGGCTTCAAACATTTTCAACTTGCATCATATGAAAGAGTAAGTAATCTAATGGCTGGTACTCGTAAAAATGTGATAACATTAAAAAATATATACAGGGTGTCCCAGGAGGAAATATCAGTAATTAATAGGGAGACATTCTGTAAAAAAAAAGTAGTTCAGTGCCACGCCAATCACGCTTTCTTATCTTAATCCGGTTTCATGATATGATTTTTTAAATGATTTTCCAAGAAGACCATGTTTTTTCCAATATAGTCACAAATTTCTCTACTGTTACTGAACATTTCTCAACTTTTGTCACTATTTTTAGAATCAACAATAAATGTCCTATCAGATAGCAACCGCTTTGTAGAAAAAGATTAATTTGTTAGGCATTCATAGCAAAGTAAACGAGTATAAACGACTAATTTTCAGAAATACTACAGCTAAATCTTAGCTGAACGGATCTCAGCAGTTAGGGAAACATAATTAATTATACTGTTTCATTAAAAATGTAAACCAATGTGATCTCTCAAGGCCCTTAAATATATTCAGCTTCATACACAGCAAAGGTGACCATAATGGAGTGGTTCCTCATGTGGTATCGGAATTTCCTTCCTGCTGAAGAAAACCGTATTATATTTCCTCATGGAAGACAATTGAATGGGATTAACTACCTATCCTACAAAATATTTGTGCATAGATGGAATATTGCAGTGGACCCAGACCATTTAAACCTAAGGAGAATGGAACATGTTCCAAAAAAACCACCGGATAGAGGAGGCGCAGATGACGGTGACCGTCCAGGATAAGAAGTAGATGAGGAGTGCAGCCAACATAGCAGTTGATAAACTGATTGGCGCTGGATCTTTGTAGATAGCTGCGGATCTAAAATATTTCAAATCAAAATCTAAAAATCAGATTTTATATATGTCTGATATGTCTGACCTTGGCAATATTGAATGTTGCAGGTGCCATCTGTCGTTTTCATTGGACACTAGGCATCATTGAATATTACCTTCTTTGATCATATTGTAAATTGAGCGCGATTTGTGTTGTTTACAGTTACTTTAAAAAGTCCCCTAGGGCAAAGAATGGAATTAACTCGTGATCGTTTTCGTACGATTATTTTTCATAACTTTCGACGAGGATTATCAGAACAAGAATGTATCGATGAACTTAGTTCTTTTTACGGTGATATAGCGCCAATATACAGCAATGCAAAAAAGTGGTATAACGTTCGCTCCAAGGCGAATTACGTGAAGGTCGTCCAAAATCAGTTGTGCCAAAAAACATCGATACTGTCCGTGAACTGATAAAGCAAGATCGTCATGTGCTATACCGTGAGATCGATTCATTTGGACGTTTGTATGATAAGCATCAATATCATTTGGCCATAAAAAGTCCAGTCTGGCTCTAGCCTTCAAACAGTTAGCATCGTTTTTTATACAGCTTCTGCTCCGTTACTTCTAACCCATTCTTATTTTCAATTCAACAAATTGTGAGTAAAAATTGTTTTGCTTGTACTAACAAACAAATTATTTGTTAGAACGTCACTGCAATTTTAATCAACTGACGCCTTTGTTTGTGAGATAAACAATTGATAGAGAATTAAAGTACGACCTGTAGCGATATCGCAGAGATTAGGTGGCTATCAGTCCCCACTCTACAACCGGCGCTTCCCCAACACTGTTATCCCCTCTACCTCATACTAGACACTCTATTCAGAGCTTTCATAGTGCCTAGTTTTTAAGAACGGGGTTGCCAGAGATGATAAATTAGCACTCGCGTACAATATATGTAAAGCAATTTTCCACGGAAAATGCTTAAACATGTCAGAAATGGAAATCTCTCAAATGAGAAATAAAAAACAATAAAGTTGCGACAGTTGCGAGGGCTCGGGCAAGCGTGGTAACAGGCAGTATAGTGCTGCGCCAAGCAAAAATATGGAGGAGAATGTTTTGGCCATACTCGCCGAGATCGGTAAGGTAACAGATGACATAAAGGACATTAAATGCTCCAGGAATAAGCAGTCTGATGTCATTTTTGAAAATCTTGAAAGGCTAAAATCGATAGAGAAACGAGCCAAAAGACAGGATGACCTTATAGAAAAATTATTAATTGAAAAGAATAATCTGAAAAGCAAAATTAAAACGCTGGAGGTTAGGTTCAATCACTTTGAACAAGCCCAGCTCTCGCATTCCTTAGAAATTAGGGGTATTCCTGCCAAAAATAGTGAAACTCCTGAAGGTATTGTCTGCTCAGTTGGAGATGCCGTAGGCATCAAACTCAGCGCTGAAGACCTGGACTCAGTGGAAAGAAAAAGGCCCAGAGGAGAGGATCCCCGTCCGCCCGCGATCGTCGTGCGCTTCGTACGCCAGACAGTCCGGGACGAGGTGATCCGTCTACGGAAGGTGAAAAGAGATTTCACAGTAATGATTTCCTTTCGTTTTTTCTTTTTCTCTTTTGTTTTTTTGCAATTTTATTACAAATATCAATCATTGTGCCTTTCTACTCCAACCCCAACTCTCCTTTACTTCTCTCTGGTAAAAATCCTTCGTTTTCCTATTATGACTAGTATCCTATTGACCTGCCACGTGAACTCCCAATCCCTTCCAGCCCATTTCGATGAATTCCTTGACGATTTCCTTCACGATTTCTATCACATTATTGCCGTCTCAGAAACCTGGCTCAAACCAAATATTCCCTCCTCCTCTATGTCCATTCCCAATTACACACTCCTTCGTCACGATCGGGAGAACCGAACTGGTGGAGGTGTAGGTTCATGATAGTTTGAGAGTAAAAATCCTTTTCAAATCCCCTTCCTCTGACACACCTCATTTAGAATATCTTTTCTTGGAAATTTCCTTTAATTCATCCTCCCTCCTCTATGTGATAGTATACCGCCCTCCTCATCTCCGATTTGATACTACATTCGAATCCTCCCTCTTCACCTACGTGCCTCTATACAACAAAGTGATTATAACCGGCGACTTCAACACTAATCTGTGCTCCGACTAGTATGACAAAACATATCTTTTAGACCTCATCCACTCCTTAGACCTTTTCATAGTACCCTTTCAACCCACCCACCACACTTAGTTTACTAGTACATGGCTGGACCTTTTTATAATAGATTCCTTCCAAAACTTATTATCTTCCTCACAGAATCCAGTCCCCTTCCTTTCATGTCACGATCTTATCAAGATCTCCTATAATATTCCAACCCCTAAGCTCATTCCCAAACAAATTTCCTGGCGGAACCTCGACTCATTAACCTCTGAAAAACTAAAACCTTTCCTCGATTCACTTTCCCAATCTCTGGAGCCTATCTATTCCTTTTCCTCCATTGATAAAATGGTGGAATGCCTTTCCTCGAACCTCTCTATTTTCCTAAATCACCACGCACCCCTAAAGACCTCCACCTTCAGACGTCCTGCGGCTCCTTGGATTAATACAGAAATTAGAGAGTTGATGAGGAGAAGAGATGCTGCCAGGAGACGCTTTCGACGAACACGTGCCACTGATGACTACTCATCTTTTAAGTCTCTACGTAACCTCACCCAATCTTCCTTACGCCGTGCCAAGGCACAATATTTCCACATCACCTTATCACAAGCCAACGACTCCAAGTCCAGATGGAAAATCCTTAAAAACCTAGCCGTAATAAACTCCAAATCCTGCACGTATTACCCGGTTGCTCCTGACGAACTTAATTCCTATTTTGCCGATCCTCTTCCTATATCGCACTCTCCCCCATGCTTCACTCCACAAACATCCTTTGATCCTGAAAATTTCTACTTCACAAATATTTTCCCGGAAGAGTTACTCTCCTCAGTTCTCAAGTCTAGAACTAATGACTCTGGCCCTGATCACATTCCTGTGAAAATCATCAAACTATGTCTCCCTGCCATTTTTCCCTACCTTCAACATATCTATAATTTTTCCCTCCAAAATTCCATTTTCCCAACAACTTGGAAAAAAGCCATAGTCCGCCCGTTGAATAAAGTTCCGGTTCCCTCCACAGTTTCCGACTTTAGACCTATCTCTATTCTCCCCAACTTATCAAAACCACTTGAAAGAATAGTTCACTCCCAACTTAATAACTTCCTTGAGCAAAAAGCTCTCCTCAACCCTCTCCAGTCTGGCTGCCGATCTCTGTATTCCACGCAATCTGCCTTGTTGAAGATCTCCAATCCTCCATAGACCAACAGAAAATTACTAATCTTGTTCTATTCGACTTTTCAAAAGCTTTCGACTCAGTTAATCATAACACCCTTCTTGCCAAACTCCAAGATCTTTCCTTTTTTTATTTTTATTTTCCACCCTACCCTGCCTAGAAGGCAATACGGGTGTTTGCAGGAGGGTGATATTATGCATTTCTGTTAAACAACACACTGCTGCAAGTAAAACAGATTACAATTATCTCAGTAGCTGTGCACACAGCCTGCTCTTCGGTACTTCAGTTTGGCCACCATCATGTTCTTCCCATCCTGGGTCTTCTGTCCGGCGGCCTCCCTGTCAACGTCCTGTCTCTCCTTCCCTGTCTCGCCTTCCAACCACACACAAAGGTATTGAAATGGGGATAATTCTTTTCGGTCATCAGCTGAGGGAACTCGCTCTCCGTCAGAACATAGAGCCCTGTCTCCCTCGGTAGTTTGGCCCTCAGTGCCTCATAGGCAGTGCATGCTGTGATGATATGTTCGGCGGTTTCCGGTACACTACAACTGGGGCATAGGGGATCGATGTCTATACCATGTTTAAAAAGCTTCGCTCTGAAACTCCCATGCCCCGTGAGAATCTGTGAGACCCAGTAGTCCGGGAGGACCCATGTCGTTTCCAGTCGCGATCCGACGGTGGGAAAGAACTTCCTCAGGGAGCCCCTTTAGTGGTAGTCACCCACCGCCGGTTCCATTCTTCTACTGTATACTCCCGAAGGATTCTCTTCCAACTGCTTGTGTCTGCATTGATCCTCATCCGGAGATCCGCCGGTAGATCCGTTGGGCCTTCCCTCCTTATCTTGTGCCGGAAGTAATCTTCTCGCAGCAGAAGGTCAAGAGGTATTCATCCTCCTAAGACCTGCACCGCCTCATGAGACACCGTCCTATATGACCTGGTTACTCGAAGCAGAGCTATCCGCTGGATGGTCGCCAACCTACTCTTTTGTCTGTGCGAGAGGCTCTGATTCCAGGCTGGAGACGGGTACCTCAGGATACCCACTATAACTCCTTTATAAATGGTCATCGTTGCTGGGTATCTGAGGCCCCAAAAAGCGCCACCAATACGACTGAGTCCATTAAGGGCTATGGTCACACTACTTCTCAAATAGTCCAAGTGAGGCGTCACATTGAAGTTTCTACCAATCCTTACTCCAAGATAGGTAACTACCTCACCCGGGCGAATTCTTGATCCTTGGATGACCATAGTTATAGGGTGAGCCCTATCAGTCGTACCTCTTAAGAGGATGGCCTGAGTCTTGGAACCCGCCATCTTCAACTTCTTTCGCTCGCACCATTCTCCTATCAGGCTGGCGCACCGTTCAGCTTCATCTTTCAATCTGGCCCTGCTATTCGAGGCAACAACAACAGCCAGGTCATCGACATAAGCAGTAGCGGGGAACCGCTCCTCCTCTAGCACTCCCAGCAACTCGTCGAAGACCAATTTCCACAGAGCAGGACCAATGACAGAGCCCTGCGGACATCCCCTCTCCACAGTGTCTTCTACTTCGTAAAAGCTACCACGAATTTTTATTGTTCTATCCTGGAGGTAACTTCTGACCAGGCCATACAAGTTGCTGGGAGCCTCACACTTGTGCAGCTGCTGGAGCACGCTCGGCCACCAAACGCTATCAAAGGCGGAGGTTATGTCAAACAAGAGGAGCATAACATACTTCTCTACCCTCTCCTCGACATCACGGCGCACTCTCAGCAATGCATCTGCGGTTCTCCTATCTTTGCGTAGACTTGCAAACATCAGATTCTCCAAAACCTTGCTCATGACGGGGAGGAGACATATAGGCCTTTAAGACTTGGCTAATCGCTTTGTAAGGAGCCTGACGTCAGCAAGTTTCCAGCATCTTGGAAAGTATTCCCTGTCCAGGCAATCATTGAACACGGACAACAACCTTCCTTCAACATAGGGGATACTATTTTTGAAGATTGCCGCGTCAATGGTGTCTAGACTAGGGGCACGACGAGTCTTTTGCTTGTCCAGGGCGGTACGGAGATCCCATATGTCCCATGGTGGGCACAAGTCCGTACCAGGTGGGCATACCGTAGTGCGTCTCATAAATGCTTCCTCTTCATTATCTTGGGAAGGATCGTCCCTAGGGTAAGTCTCTGCTATAAACATCTTCGCCGATTCTTCAAGAGTTTTTGCCTGGGTACCATCACGCTTCAACGCGGATGACGTCTGTGATCCTGGACACCCGGTAATCCAGGTCGTCAGTGAGGTCCGTCTCCGCCGCATCCCACTAATCGTCGACCAGTTTCTCTTCCAACGTTGATCGGAAAGCACTCCAATCACCTCTTCGAGTTCTGTAACCCTTGTCGATGCCGTGGGAACTCTTTAGATTTTCTACCATGCCAAAAACTATCGCACGGTGGTCAGAACTCGTATCAGATCGAATGGTCCAATCGCAAAGGCGGTTAGTCAGAGATGGTGAGGCCATTGTAACGTCTATCCAACTCTGCCCCCTTGCACTAGAGAACGTGGGGGTAGTAGAAGGATCATTTAGGACTATGAGGTGGTTCCATTGCTTACTACTTGCTTACTACTGCTTACTACATTGCCCCACCTGACTTGACATGCGACACTATCCGCTGTGGAATGCTGCCTCAGATCCATCACGTCGAGATTCGGGCTATTAACCACAATAGCAGCCCTGGGCCTCCTCTTTCTACTGCTCCTCTTTCTAATCCTCGATGTGAGGCCAAAGCCCGTGACCAAGTTCCCACGGCAGCTCGGTTCCTGTATGGCCATAATATCAAAGCGTTGGGAGAGAGCACGGAGCTCATCTGCTACAACGTGCCGTCGGCCCATGTTGAGTTGGAGAATGGTGATCTTACTCAGAATGCGTTTTCTTGGGACCACTTTCGCTACTTCTTGGGACCACTTTATGTGCACAGGGCACTCCCGACTTCCCGCCTTATGCTTCCTTTGGTGGGAAGGAGCATTTGTTCGCTCACAATTTACACAGGAAGGGCCAATTAAATCTCGTTTTCTGGGACAATCCTTCAGGACATGGCCGCTAGCTCCACACCAAATGCAGACTAGAGAATCTGCCGGGCATGTGGCTTTTGTATGCCCGTAGCCTTGACACTTTGTGCATCGGGGGGCGCCCAAGTAGTCTCTGAAGGTCATCAACCACCATCCGTTATCTAATGTTTCCATTTCTAGCAACAGAAATCGGACCATTGGATGCACATCTAACACCCAATTCTTGCTTGATCCGTTTCTAGCCACCGAGAAGAAAAGTGGCCGTAGATCATCAATGACCAATGGTATAGTGACCGATTGCTGAGTTATTTTCCCCCATAAAAACCTTAAAAGGTCCGCTGAGCTTGGGTTTTTTCCTTAGAGCTACCTTTGCCTGTAAACCTTTTTCACGCAGGCCTTGCCAACCAATAACTTTGGTTAAATCAGAGTCATCTTCTATGCGAAGCAAGACGGACCCTGCCCTGGTTGGACGAACTACAGCTGCTTTTACACCAATTTCAGACGGGGATGGTAGCCCGCTCATGATCTCCATCGGACTCTTTCCCGCACCACTAATTGTGACGTACGTCGGCTTAGGCTTCATGACCGGTTTAGATGGCAGAGACTTGACTATATTTGCCATGGTCCTAGATTTACTTTGTGATGAAGTGGCCCCAGGAGTGACTGCTTCAACTATTGACTCAGTTGATCTGATCCGGTCTTCACGTGCCTTCTTGTTGGCTGCCTTCGCTTTCCTCTTTGATCGCTTACTTAATACCATTTCGAAGGGCTCGGAAAACAAGAGTTCTGCTGCGCTTGTACCTCCACTAGCCTCTGGTTGCGGTTCCCTGGAGGGTCCAGCCTTTGCCTGGCGTTGTGGAGTGACCTTTGAAGCCGGAAGCCCCTCACTTACCTTCGGCACCGAGTTCTCGTCTATAATTCGCCTTATCATGTTCTGCACAATCTGGGACGACATTGTTTCTTGAACGGTGCGCTTGACGATAGCCGAAATATCATCACCCTTCTTTCCCTCTTCTAATGTTGCAATCATATCGACTAGCCTCTTTACCTCACTGTTGATATGATTCCGAATATAAACATTTAATCTCTCTTCCGTATTACACATAAAGACCCGCAGGTTCTCCTGTATACATTTTGCCTCAGAAAGTAGACTATTAGGTACAGTCTTTTCTGACCTCGCCGCAATCTCAGGAGAACCTCCCCTAGCTCGTTTTGCCAAACGCCTAGATGCCTTGGTAGGCTGGGTATCTTTTAACTTCTCCTCCATCACTGTAACACCTGTTATCAACAACAGTCAATAAGTAGTGTTACGGAGATATTTGATAACAATAACCTTCCAATGTTTTTAACACTTGATTCTCACCTATCAAATTACCAGTTACAATCTTTTAAGGATGGTTCACTGGTAGGTTTAACTTCGCAATACTACAAAAGATATGCCTATAAACACTAACTCTGTTTTATAAAAGGTTAGTTAAAAGTAAAAGTTGTAGAAAGTAATAACACAATTTAAGAGGTAAAAAAAAATTGTCTCACCTCAAATAACTTCTATTGGTAAATCCTAATTGTTTTTCCACTATCACAAACTAAAGTTAACTACGCAATCCAACTATAAAGAGTTGAAACTCCGCAGTCCACACCTAACCCTATTTACATATATACACTATTTACACAAAATTTAAGAAAAAACCAATGTTCAACGAAACAAAACTAAAAAAGGATTAATGAACGAAAATTGCAAAACAAACTATAAACACAGTTAAGCAGGAGCCACGAAATATATTCACAAGTATAAAATGCGACTTTTCACCATGAATCCAACATATGACTCCAAGATCTTTCCTTATCAAATAGTGTCTTAAAGTGGTTCCTATCCTTCCTGTCTATTCGCTCCCCAGCAGTTATCATCCCCAATAAACCTCCTTCCTCCCACCTCTTACTAACACGTGGTGTTCCTCAGGGATCTTCACTCTCACCAATCCTTTTCTCTGTCTATATTAACGATCTTCCCGATTTTATTCATCATTCACAATATCACTTATATGCTGATGACTTCCAAATTTACCAATCCTTCCATCCTATCGAGATGCTTGAGGCTATCCGAAAGGTACAAGAAGATATAGATTGTATCAACGCATGGGCAGTACGCAACGATTTGAGGCTGAATGTTAAAAAAACCCAGACCATCCTCATCGGATCCAAGCATCTTCTCAATTCCCTTCCTTATTATCCCTTACTCTACCTCAACCGCCTACCTATCCATTTCCACACCACTGTCAGAAACCTGGGAGTAATTTTTGATCAACACCTATCCTGGAACAATCACATTTCCCAAATCACCCGAATGTCCATTGCATCCTTAAACAGTTCCTAAGATTTCGAGACTCTATACCTCCTAAAACCCGTCAGCTCCTTGTATCCTCCCTCATTTTCCCCCACTTCGACTATGGCTGCCTTGTGTATGGTGGACTGTCTGGCGGGCTTGAGATGAGACTGAAGAGACTAATGAATTGCTTTATTAGGTTCTTCGGAATCCCCAGGCGCTCCCACGTCTCCAGTTGGTAGGCCGAGTTAAAGTGGCTTCAACCTGTTTTTCCGACAGCAATACTTTCTAGGTATTTATCTTTTCCGAACCCTCAAAACCAAAAAGCCTCCTTATATTATTGATCTGTTCACCACGTGTTCCTCTGTACATTCCTTAAACACCAGATCCCAACCTATAAACTTGTATATACCCTTTCATAGAACTGCCTCTTTCAAAAGATCCTTTACCTTTCGAGCTACTTCATTTTGGAATTCCTTACCCAACTCCATTCGCAAATCCTCATCCTTACCCCCCTTTAAGCATCAATTATTTCTCCACCTCCTTAACTATCAATCTTCCGCATTTATGTAAGTACTATAGTTATATATATCTTAATTGTATGTCTATATCTTATATTTACTGTTTACAGTTTTATGTTTATTATTACTATGTCTATTGTTTGTTAGTTATTGCCTATTGTTAGTAGACAGGTGAACATAGATATTTGATTACGACTCATATGCCTTTAATTAATAAAATTTCCTTTATTTTATTTAACTACTTAACTTTTCTTAATTATTTACTGTATGTAAGCTAGACAAATAGTACTAGAACTGAACATTTCTGTTATTCTAAGGGGACTAAAAGTCCCAGAATAAAATTTTATTTTCATTTCATTTCATTTCAAAAAAGATTTGTTGGATTCCACATAATCTGACAAACGCTCAAAAGAAGGCTCGATTGGCGCAAGGAAATGTTGAAAAAATACGATCAAAGTACCTACCTCAAAGGCTGTGTATAACATTTAAACAGGTGACGAATCATAGATCTATGCATATGAGCCTAAAACAACAATCGACTGTAAGGGCCTTTCAAGACGAGCCAAATCCAACAAAAGTTTTTCGCGGATGAAAAGCGAAACAAATGGTTGCTTGTTTCTTCGTTTTTATCGGTCACGTGGCGACAGTATCGCTGGAACAACGTAGGACGGCCAACGGGCACACAATGACTTTTTTTTTATTCCCGCACATCAAATAACGTGGTCAACGATTTTCGACACCCGAAGAAGCGGTTGTTGCAACGCAAGTTATGGAATTACCTTTATTATTTACCTTTATGGAATTAGTGAAAAAAGTTCTTCGAAAATTGGATTAAACGCATGCGGTTATCAATAAACTGTATTAATCTTCATGGAGAAAATTTTGAAAAAAAATAAAACCAATTTCCGATCATCAATATTCGTTTTTTTCATTATTAGGCCAGAAATATAAATAGCAACACTCATGATAATAATAAAACATAAGTTAAAGTTTTTAATGTGAAAAGAACATTCTAGAATAACGAAGGATGGACAAAAGTGGGTCACGATCTGTTGGAGCCGCTAACAAATTGTGCAGTGGGAGTCCAACCCTCGAGTCTTCTAGGAGACCGTCTCTAGATCCGGGCTCCTAGTTCGCTGTAATCCCATTTGGGAAATAGAAGTGGGTCAACTGGCTGTCAAGGAATAGTCCAATATCGCTCTCGCCATATTGTCTCAACGAATCCAGAGTCAAGAGGTATTTTCATATGAATTCTTCCAATTATGAGGTGTAGATTGATGCAATAATCAAGCTAAAGAAGCATGTCGACATTTGGAGTTGGAAATTATTATATTGATTTAAGGTAATAATTATCTAAAGTTTAAAGAAATTTTGGAATTAAATGCAAATAAAATATTACAAAACCATGTATGAAGATTCGTTACTAACATTTAGGCCCATAGCAATAAATATATCATATAGGAATTATCTTCTTAAAATGTAAGAAGCTACCAAAGAAAACCAGAAATCAAATAATTGGCGGACATTTTACAATGCAGCCTCACACCGAATCGATACTGTAAAATTACCGTGGACTTAGCAAGCAGATCACAGAGTTCATAGACCCAACTAACTGGGCACTATTTTAAAATTTAGTGGATTACAGAAATTTCATTTTGTTCTAACAACTTGCATGAATTTTCACCTGTTAAACGAAAATTACTAACGAAAATTTTTGAAACTCATAACTAAAAGATATCTGCTGGGATAGGAACAGTCACTTATTATTATTTATTTTTTCCCAGCCATTTTAAATTTACATTATAGTTGAAAACAAGTTTTGGGAAAATGTCTAACTCTGGTAATTTTACAGATATCAAAACACAACCAACACTAAAATTGATAATGACGTGCTCTACATTTTTTGTCTTCACAATACATAAATAGAACGATGACAGGCAAAGAGGTTATATGAAATTCGGTTCCAATCTGGCAAAGAGGAAAGTACAATTTTGATGAAGGTATGACGATGGGTTACGTTTCCTAGATTTATGGGAAGGACCGAGGCGTGGGTTGCCATAGTGTATGAGGACTATTGTAGCTCAGTATCCCATCTGATAATTTATTTTCATTGCTCTATATCTGGCCTCGATTCTCTAGTTCACTATCAATAAGTAATTAAAAGAATATAAAGCATTTGTTTGAAATATAACTGAAATACATATAAACCTGTTAATTTAATTTACTATGCTCTTTATATGGATTTATATTTATATTTTATTTGTATACTTTATTTTTATATGCAGTGAGTTCCGGGGTCTTAAAATAAATATTTTATTCCTCAAATTAATTGAACATTCAAATGATTTTCATTTAAATGCGCAAGACGTGATATGACATTATTTCAGACCTTCAAAAAAATCGTTAAATATTTTTGTTGTGTTCAATTTTAATTAACAACATACATCGGAATTTTTGATTGAATTGGTACTTTTAGATTAATTATTATTTAGAGCCTGTATATATTATTTAGTACTCAGTAATACTTTGAAGACAATATGAACAATGAAAGATAGAATAAATTGAAGCAAAACAACAGAATAATATGTTCTTTATTTAACTAAAGGATATAGAGTCCTTGGGACACGTTTTCCCTGCCTTTTCATTAAAGTTGTTTTTCTTATATGGGTCGATGGATCGACCGAAGCAAATAAATATGAAATATTATGCTCCTTCCCATTTCAGAGACCTACTATTGCAGTTCTTTGGCGAGACCGGTCATGATGCGCATCTTTAGTATATCTAGATTTGTAATCTTTTCATAAGTTAATTAAGCTGAGAAATTATTCAATGATTTCTGATATTAAATCGTTTAAAAAAGTTATTAACCTTAAAATTCTCTAGATTGAACTTTTTCAAGACTTGGCAGAAGACAGAGGCGCATTCCTTCAAGTGTTCCTTGAGATGCCAGAAAGGCCCGGTGACAACCAATACTTCAAAATTCCATCTGGAGTTAGTTGAGTCTACTGACATTTAAGTCATCAGTCACACTGCCTTTGACCTGTAATAATTCATCCCGAGTCGGACTCAATCTGACAAATGGGGGGAGAATAAAAGTAGTTTTCCTTTCATAATAAAATATACTTAGTCTTTATAAGCCTAGTAGTGCAAAAGTAAGATATCTGATTATTCTTCTAACTTTTTTTTTTAGATTTAACTTAGCCCTATTTCAGGTTCATAGCTAGTTATATATCACTTACAAATATATTTAAGCCTGACAAATTAACGCTATAAATCATTCGTATGATATGTAAGTGTGATACAAATTACACGTGAAACGTATTGCAAAGGCAAACAGAGCAGCTTTAGTAATAAACTAGTTGATACAGTAAGTGATAAATGAATTAAAGATCTAAATAAAGGAATAATTTCTAATCTTAACTACATCTAGTTATTTTAACTTGTGGCAGTCGCCCTGTCACTTAAGGCGGATACACAGCAACGCAAACAGCAACATCGTGTACAAAATTGGTAGCAACCAAAGTTCGCGAACAACTATTCGTAGAAATGTTCGTGAACAAGCGGTGTCCATTCAAAGAGAAACAAAGTTCGTAGCTTTGTAACAATCGTGTCTAGGAGCGAAGAATATTTCATTCAATGCAGTACTTTGGCCACCGTTTTAATTACCACTTCAAGATATCTAAACAAAGTATATCAAATTTCAAATATATGTGAGACTCTATTTGATAAGGAACTTTATAATCAGTATCATAAGATTGTTTTATTTTATTTTATCTCTAGAAAGTGGGTTTTTCTTATTTTTTTTACCCAAGTTGTAATATTCTTTGTTTAATTTAAATCCGAAAAATGTTAAAGTTGTAAGATATAAAAGCAAATGCTTGAATTACTTTCTTCTATCATTTAAATTGTATATTTGTAAATAAACATGTAAATAAATAATTAAAACAAACTAATAAAAGTAACTAATAAACTAGTATACCCGAGCGAGAACTCTCGCATTACATATCTATTCTTCTTTTAATCCATAAAGCTGGGTACGCACTTGCAACAAACTGCCGTTCCGTTCCTCCGAACTGTACCACCGATCCGAACATCGAAAAACCAGACAGCGTTCCGAGCATCGTTCCGTACGAATTAGATGCGAGAAGGCGATCGGAAGAATCGAGCATTCCTTTGAAGTTGTGGTTGAGTTCTCGCCCCAGATTCACGGCATCTCAGCAGCAAGTGTCAGCAGCCGCGTATATTTTAATGGATTTCGTTTTGAAAAAAAAGAAAGACAAAACCGCGTTGGTGGAAGATTCTAACTCCGTGCTTAATTAGTTTTTTCTATCATGGAGAAGTAACCATGCCCAAACACAAAGTGATAAAATAATGAAAACTCACAGAACATACAAGAGGAGGGGAACGACGGGCGAGAATAAAGGAGGAACGGATCGGTGCACCTTCGATTCCGTCCACACTAGTCTCACCCTGTTTCGAACCTTTCTTTGATGCGACGGTGAAAAACCGCCAGCGGAAGGACTGGCCCCGATCCGTTCTTCCGAACTTCATTTCTTTGAAGTTTTGCCGCTCCGATCCTGGGATTTGTTTGGTTCGGATGAAAGAATATTTTAT
The DNA here is from genome assembly GCA_948150685.1 of Rhaphigaster nebulosa. Taxonomy (NCBI): domain Eukaryota; kingdom Metazoa; phylum Arthropoda; class Insecta; order Hemiptera; family Pentatomidae; genus Rhaphigaster; species Rhaphigaster nebulosa. The sequence goes on from OX411309.1 coordinate 26,722,685, forward strand.
CATGTTTCGATTGATCATAACCGAAACCCAGATGAAAGAAAATCTGGTGCGGTGCGCGCATCACAGAACTTTCCCTTTTCACCTTCTTATCTTTTTAATATAATTTTAAAGGGTTCACATAGACACTACTCGAAATAAACTCTGCAGAATTCATTTCTCCAAGCCTTCTCTGTCATAAGTATAATAAATTAATTTTTTTAAACAACTTTAGTACTACAATTCTGTACACTAAATATTTTTCTCAAGCTTTAACTATATTTTAAAAGTTTTAGTTTATTTTCCATGAAAATTCTATTTAGTTTCAATGGAATCATTTTTTTTTCCATTAAATACTAGGTTGCTACAACAGTCCTTGTGCATTATTATAGCTTTATTTCAGATTATATATTTTAAACATTATTGAATAATACTCTTCAAAGTAAAGTCCATTGTTTTCAACTACTTTCACCCATCTTTCTGCCATTAATTGGATATATTTCTGCCGGATTTGATTCCGGTACCACTCCTTTGGTTTTGAGGCAAAGAACTCTTAACGTCAAATTTTTACGTCTTCGTAATTATCAAAGATCCGACCTTTTAAAAAATAAGCCATTAATCTAAACAAACCATAATCTAATGGTGCAATATCTGGGCTATAGGCATGATGAGACAAAACGTTTACTCCTTGCAATTCCGATAATTTTTCCTTGAGACGATACGAGAACGATGTTTTATAACAAATAACATACAATCGAAATTTCCAACAGAAACTTTAATAGTTGGACCCCTATCATCCCTATGATCAGTGAAGACTCAAATATCAGGCTGTCAAGATCAGGGTGACACCATATAACAGAAGGCCTCAAACAATGTATATTCAGAATGGGGTAAGAGTTGCTGGGCGAATGGAAAAGAGATTTAGAAAGGCTGATCGAAGTTTGAAGGGCCAACCAACGAACCGCTTACGATCAGCGGAGCTAAGGGTATTCGCTGGCAGGTGACCACTAAGTGAGGTTATCCGCCTTCAGATTTAGCTGGTAGAATAGGCACAGCCCGGGTCTCTCAAATACTCTCAAACTCTTCATATAGGTAGCAACAAAAGGAGGGTACTAGCCATCTATCTTTGTGAACAATGTGAACTCAGACGAGGGCTACTCGCCCTGTTATCTGAATATAGGAAACTGAGGATTAGTAAGATTCCAAAGAAACATGAGTAATGAAAGAACCAAATATATACTCGTAAATCAGTAATTAGATAGCCTAATCCACTTTCTAAGTCTTCTCACTTACTCTTTCTCCAGAAGCAGTGCTAACAGATTAGAACGGAGAGCAAGCGAACTAGTTGAAACTCATAAAACAAAAGGTCGCCCAGAGGTGCAACGTTTGTAAAAAAAAAAAATCTGAATCAGGGGATCTTTTCTCTTTAATTTTATTGGTAACATAAAATATACCTATGCATTTACAAAAAATATTGAAAGTCTAGCAACCAAAACTAAAGGAGTATTTACAAAATATAGTTCTATTGAATGTTTCTTCATTATCTTTTCAGCTGTGTGAAGTAGTTTGACGATTTTTTTCTGGAGACCGTTAGGTGATAGCAGTATTCCCTATAAGATAAAACCAATAGAGAAAATAGGTGATTTACCAGCATCTTGTTTTAGAGGAAATATTCTGGGCGCTTTTATGTAAAACCTTCGTTCTAACAAAAATATTTTTTTTTCAGTCGTACCCCTTTCATTCTGGATGTGCAATATATTGAAGGTGATGCATTATATATATATATATATATTTGAATTTTTTTTTAAATACTCGTAAATATTCCCAAATAGATGTTTTAAAATACATGAAATGTTTCTAGAGCTTACTCCTAAACTCAAAATTAATGAATAAACTGCAATTGAAAATCAAATAACTAAAAAAAATTGGCGATTTGCTTTATATGAGAAAAATAAAAACTTAATATATATTTTCGTAGGAATAAAGAAAAAAGTAAAGAAAAATAAACGAAGGATACTGTTATCGATTTTCAATTTGCCCAAGGGAACGGTGCCTGTCTCCAATGAGTGAGTCTGGATCTGTTAACAGCTTCCAACCTTGGAAATGGTTATAGCTTTGAAATTAATTTGTTTGTTTCTTAAACTGCGAAATTTCGATTCTTTTGTCGTATCTCAATATTTGTTTATAGACATTTTTATTATCAATGTTCTACGTTTCAGTTCATTGTCATTTTTAAGTTTTGTATTAAATTAAAAGTAAAAGCTAACATTTAATATATTTACTGTAATAAAATATTTAATTAATATTATTATTTTCCGACTAAAGTACAAGTATACATATATGCCATGTTAACTGGATTTAATCTAATTTTTAACTCTGATTCAAGTCTGGCTGTGGTAGACAATTTGTTCATTCTGTTAAATCAGCCGTGGATCGTCTTTGGGTTCGGGAGATCTTCTCGTGATATGATCTTATACCTAATCTTAAGAAAGTGGCTACCCTAAATTGGATAGGGGATAAACCTGGCGGTTGAGTATGAATTTTGACCATTTCATCTCCTTAGTGCTAATCAATCCTCAATCGTTGGCCAAGAAATAGTACCTCTTTACCGATTACTGAACTTTCATGGATTCTAGTTGTTTCTTCAGATTTTGTAGTATTCAATATTAATAATATATTCTGTTTTAATTATTATCCTTATTATATTTCATCGAGCATTCTGTATATGTTTACGTGTTGGCTGTGGGATATATTGTTGGTCAACAGATTGTAGCTTTGTCGAGATATCATTTGATTTCTACATCTCTGAGTTCCTCGGATCCAAAGAATTATTTTAAAAATTTAATTCCGTCGTTTTCGTCAGATTATTTCTCATCGTTTTCCTAACATACTGAACTATTTTTAATAAAAGTTTTGAGGGATGTAGGCAACTTTCAGAGTCGAAAAATTGCAGTCTAGATGAATAAGGCGTCATAAGAAACAGGGGATGACGACTAAGACAGTGTATATAGATCATTTTTTAAGTCTCTGGGAACCCTAAAAGGCGTATTAAGTGATACCTAGAAAAACATTTCGACCTATTACCTTATTACTAGATAGCTGAGGAAGTAAAATCACTCTCTCAGATCGACCACATTAGCACAGATTCAGGAGAGAGCTGTATTTCAGTTTGTTAGACCACAACCACTACTTCATTATTCAAGTAGCTACTCGGTTATCCCAAACACCCTGCTGCAGAGATTGCTGCTGAGAGCCCTCTCAACCTATAAGTTTTTTTTTTTTTATTGTTAATATTTGTTAGATATATTGGCTGTTTTTTTAGAATAACTGTAGCAAAACAATATTTTACAGGCTACTTCACGTGCCGAGGTTTCGTGACTATTTTGAAATTGTATCTGTAATCCTATGAGGTTATATTGATGAGATAATCTTAAGAATCCGTTTTGCAAAGCAAATCTTGAATAATAAACACAAAAAATATTTTTACCCATTTAATATACTGTTAAGAAATCTGAAATCTGTTTAATTAGCAAATTGTTGCAAAAAGATTGTTTCTTTCTTTAATCCTTTTATAAGTCATGTAGAAATAACATTATATTACAAAAACGATTTGGAATTCTTTTCTACCTCTCTGTATCATCCTTTTTTTTTATAAAATTCTACTTAATTATATTCGTTCCCATTGATGAATTCATTCATGAATTCCTAATTTTCTCTCTTTTTATCATCATTATCAGAGACTCATAACAATTTACCCTCTGTTATGAAACTGATTCTTTACGTATTTACCGATTGTGACCTAAAATTTATTTCTAATAAGTAAAAATTAGTAAATTAAGAAGATTTAATTTACTAATTTTTACTTAAGCTAATACAAAAACATAAGAAAAGTTTATAATATGTGGCCCAAAGCGGAATTAAATGGAGGATTCATTTGGCTATAACACAAAATTGTGTGACATATACCCTGTCAATATAATTGATTAGCGGCCATTAAAATAGGCATATTCAAATTATTGGGTTTTTCCTATGAAATGGGCATGGTTGAATTATTGGTCTGTCATGTAACTTACGCACGACTTTCAAATATGCCTCTCCTCAGTCACCTCTTAAAATGCATCATATGCAGCAAAAGAGATCCAAACCATTCCAACCAACCTCTGAAATCAACACCTTTAACATGTTAAGAACCAGTTTCGAAACAGACTGTAAATTATTGTGAGTTTCAATAATGGTGATAAGGAGAGAGAAAATTACAAGAATTCATTCATCAAAGGGAACGAGTAGAAAGAAACCGAATGCTATAAAAAACAGATGATACAGAAAGGTAGATACGAATTTCTAACAATTTATGTAATATAATCGGTATACAGGATGTCTCAGGAGGAAATGCCAGTAGTTAAGTAAAAGATAGACTATAGAAAATTTAGTTTAGTACCGCCAACCGCACCTTTTTATCCTAACCCATTTTCGAAATATGATTTTTTAATGCTTTTTTTTTTCCAAGAAAACCCCGTTTTTTTTTTTCAATGATTTTCGAAATTTCTCTACTTTAACTGAATATTTCTCAACTTTTACCATCATTTTCCGAAAATACGATACATTTTCTATAAGATAGCAACCAATTTGTAGAAATATATTGCTTCGCCAGACGATAATAGCAGCCAAAGAAAAGTAAACCAGTTAAAACGAATAATTTTCATAAACACTCGATTGAATCTCACGGAATGAATTTTCTAGCTACCGCCTTGAGGAATTCAAAAAAGGTGTTTCATTTCATCAGCTTTCCAACAATATACCCAACTTCTTGATGCCAGTCTAATCTCGAAGATATATTGAAGTTGTGAGGTAAAAAAAAAAATTAGAAACCTATAACAATACGAATACCTAGTATATTTTTTTCCCTGGTTTTGGTAACTCTGAAAACACAGTGTTTATTGTTTTGAATGGTATCTGTTGTTTGTCCAACAATTTTACGTTTTATTTATTTTTTTGAAGTGGTGAACGGGATTATCACAATGCGGTAATTGGACAGTCGTTGTAGTATTTGATGCCACTTCATTTTATTCTCTCATTAGCGCATTAAAAGTAAAATTGTTGGACAAACAATAAATACTATCCAAAAAAAGAAAATTTGCAGTAGTAACCCGCTTTAGATAAATTTTTGGGTTAAAAAACAGGGTACGAGATAACAAAACTAGGACAAAAAAAAACTTTTTATTTTTCTTATTGTCATAAAAAAAAACTTTTTATTTTTCTTATTGTCCTACGTTTCGAACATTTTTTGACCTCACAACCTCAATATCTCTTCAAAATTAGACTAGCATTGTGAAGTTGAATATATCTTTGGAAAGATATATCATTTCATCATGAAGCAACTTTTTTGAATTCCCCCAGGTGGTATCTAGAAAATTCATTTCGTGCGATTCAATCGACTATTTCTGAAAATTATTCGTTTTTACTGGTTTACTTTTCTTTGGCTGCTATGATCACCTAACGAAGCAGCACGTTTTTACGAATTGGTTTCTATCTTATAGTAATTTCATCATATATTTCAAAAATGGTGACAAAAGGAAAATGTTCAGTTAAAGTAGTGCAATTTGAATTCTTCTTGGAAAACCCTTTAAAAAATCATATCTCGAAAACGGGTGGAGATAAAAATCTGTCATATCCTTAATTACGTATGTGAACCCTCATTTAATAATACGTTTGGACAAGGAGAAGATATATAGTCTATTCATTCAACTTGTTGTTGAGAAAATTACAAATGAAGCTTTTTTTATGTATTTTTTGAAGACATGATATATCCAATTCACTGAGAAATCATGAAGTTAATACCAAGATAAATACCTACATAACACTGACATTCATAAGAAGAAATGAATATCTGAAAATTTATTACATAGGACCCTCACCCAATTATGTCTTCAATTGATAAACGGGTCATAAAATAAATAGCATCGTATTTCCAGTACAATGTGGAGTTCCATGAAGGGTGCGGGTGAAGGCGTTCGTCAGGATTTAAAACTGAACTGGCCTCCGTTCCGTTGTAGTTAAAACTCGTCCACGTACTTTACATGGACGATACCTTGAGGACCCACGATACAGCTCTGTTACACTGTCCATTCTGACATTTGGTTATAAAATTCGTTCTTATTGTAATAGTATTTTAATAAATCATATTTATAATAGCAATGGTTGATCGTTGATTTTTAATTCTTATTATACTTATTATTACCTTCATAATTCTCTATTAAGGATACAATTTCTACTCTCATAGAAAAAGCAGATTCCTATAGACAATTTTTTTTTTTTTTTTTGCAATAAAAGAATAAATCTAACTGTATTCAACAATACAATAAACAATTGCCAATTGGAAAAATCTGTAGGTTCGTTATTTTTATATGGGCTACTTTAGGAAACTGAAGGAGGTAAACGACTGAGGTTCAATAACTCTCAAGCAGCTTCTTATCTGTTCTAACACGCTACGGCATTAATTTGTAAAGGTTGTAATGGAGGCACTGACCGCTTACTAGATGAGCTGGCGCCGGTTTTAGGAATCATTTCTGAAGAACCTTAAATTAGTGAATTCGAATATCTTGAAAAATGCAAGAGTTTGACTACAAAAACCTGATCAAATCAGAGGAGTCAATAGCTGAAATATCGTCACTCAAAATTTATTTATTAACGAGACAGAATATGTTACCCCAGACAGATAAAAATCTTATACTTTTCTTACTTTTAATACAGGTCGAGATTCGGTATGAGGCGAAGGTTGACATATAAAGCTTTGTTGTCTCCTAAAGGCCTAAAGGGTATTTTTGGGCCTGCCCTTTTAAAATAAACTTATTTGTTTCTGGAAATAACAAATTATAGTTTTATAGGATTTTTCTAAATTCAATCTTAGACCGTCTTATTTAATTTATTTTAAAATTGTATTATCTACGGACCTTGTAGTTAGAAAATATAACTTTCGTTACTAGAAATAGTTTTAATTTAGCTGTAGATGTAACAATAGGTTACCGGTTATTCATTTTTATAAAGTTGGCCAAATTGATTTTAGAATTTCAGTAAATGAAAAAAATAATTGAAAAGAAATTAAAGGTATAGGAGGCATCTGTAAAACTACATTGCAAAGGCGAGTATATATATATATATATATATATATATATATATATATATATATATATATATATATATATATATATATATATATATATATATTTAGTGATACCTTATTACACTTATGAAAATCCGTAATATTTGTCTTGTTAGCTTTTAATAAAAAGCTTCCATAAATATGGAATTATTATAACATATCTGTGGTCAGATGGTAAAATGTCAACAGCCTCTTTTTCGTTTCTTCAAGACGGTAAATTGTACATAACATTTTACCAGCATGCGATTCTGCGAATTTCGACTTATTACAAATTGCTACTGTTGTTTTTTCATAAACTAAAAGAAAACGACTAAAACGAGAATATTAAAAGATGTAAATCAAGGAATGAGGCTCCATAAGGTGAAAAAGCTTCTTTTTTTAAAAGGTAAAATTGATTTATAGCACTTTGCTGTCCGAACACAAATGCTATCTCCAAAACAAACTTTAACGTTAATATGGCGATATATTGATTATTTTTATGTAGAATTAGTTTCATTTTTGCTGTTTAATTGGCTTAGATTCATTACGTGAAGTGAATAAAGCTGAGCACGTACTCATTCCTCAAAAAGTGAGCAGGTGCTCCGGTTCGATGTGAATGATAGAAGTTACAAAACGAAAACTTAAATGCTATTATTCTTATTTTACTAAGTGAATGGATCACGTACTCCACAAATATGAACTGATTATTGATTCGGAACACCTGCTAACTCTTCGCTAAGTGAATAAAACGTGAGAAGGTGTGCTATGTGAGCAGGTTCTCAGTAAAATGCCGACTTACTCTTTCGTAGATTCAACGTTTTACTGAGTACCTGCTCACACAGCATGCATTCTTACGTTTTATTCACTTAGAAAGGTGAGCAGGTACTCCGAATCAATAATCAGTTCATGTTTGTGGAGCATTTGCTCAATATACTTAGTAAAATAATAATTAAAAGAATTGTAAAATAATAATTAAAAGAATTGTAAAATAATAGTTAAAAGAATTGTAAAATAATAATTAAGTAAGTTAGTTTTGAACGAAAATCGGTTTTAAATAAAGAATTATAGAGCATTTCATTGTGTAACATCTATTTATTCACATCGAACCAGAGTACCTGCTCAGTTTTTTGAAGAATAAGTATGTGCTCAGTTTTATTCACTTCACCTACTATGCATTCCTGTAAGGATAGGAATATCAGATGGTCTCACAGATTACTAATTACTAAAGACAGAGAGTAAAGGTCAAAATTTATTCCGTGAGTCCTCCGTGAAATAAATGCCAACTCTCAGACCTGGAATCAAATCAGCATCCGCTTCTAGATAAAATGTAGCGGAGTACTGAACACACTCGGTCCCCACCGCCTCCAAAGTTTATCTATTATTTGCCTCTCTACGAATAACAAATAAAATAAATAAATTCGTAAAATATTGTAAAGAATTTATTTATCAGATTCTAATCTGGTATCAAGCTAATTACTATGGCTGATACCCTAATGAATTATCTGTTTCAGATGGATGATTTGTCATATTTTGCAACATAAAATGAATTATAGAAGTTGAAATTCATAGTTTCTAAAAGGCGAACAAGCTGTATAATTCTAAGCATCTAGGTTAGAAAATTTTCTCGCTGCTCAGGCTAAGAAGAACCGCTCTCTTAAGCCTCCTTAAACGGTCAATATTATTGAGTCAATAATATTGACCGTGTAAGATAGACTTCAGACTTTGTGAATAACCATCAATGGCCTCATTCTAATGAAGTTGCTGTCAGTCCCATGTTTTTTGTTTGTTCGTTGTTTTTATCAATTTGGAATCAAATAATCACACGGAGTCGTTCAATAACTTTTGCTTAAGATGACCTTCAATTGGACCTTAAAAACAATTATTTTTAAACTTATGACTTATGATTACATAAGTTAAATATCCATAATAAGCTATTTAGAAAAATAAATTTATGTCTTTTAGGTTATAAGATAAGGTTATAAATGATCCACATTACTACTGTTTTCATTTTATTTTTGCTGATTGATAATACCATTAGTTTTATTTTTGTAATTTTTTATTTTTTATTTACAAAGAGACCTACTATGGTTCTAGGCTCAGACCGATTGTTATTGTTAATAGATGTGCAGTGTTTATCAGATTCAACCTCTTGCTGGAAGATGTTCAGACCTATGAACTATTTGTAATGACTGATGGGAAATATCAAAAACAATTCATATACAAGACCCCTTCCAAGGTAAAGTCATTTAGAACTATTCATTCTTTATTAAAAAGGGTAGACATAACCAATTGTGGTTCTTTCCAATAAAATAAATAAATGAATGAACGCTGGGTTACTTCTCAACTCACAGTATTTTCATTTTGTAGCTAATTAATTAATTTAATTTAGTCCTTAGTAACCATGAAGTTACAATTTAATTAGACTATATTTTTAATCAGGTTTTTAAGGCCATAATAAAATAAAGCTCATCTATATTTAACAAACCAATAATATCTTTAACGAATTATTAACTTAAGCTAATTTAACAATGACTCGCTTAAAGGAATATTTGGTTTATATTGTCAATCACATAAGATTGGTATTCATATTTCTGATAACACTGTTAGACTGCTTGAATATTGCTATTATGTCATTTAATGTTATGAAATGATAATGAAGTTTTATGCAGAAAGTATTGATTTGTGACTAATGAATTCCTTTACAAAAATGTATACATTTTTAAATATTTTAATGATTTGCATACTTTCCTTATCCTTATTATCCATGTATACCAAGTAAAGTCAATTGAGTTTAACAGTAGGCCTTCATCGTAATAGGAATTGTTGTAGAAACTTGTTATGTTTTACTAAAAATGGTCAGTGTTCTTACTCATCATTTTGGATTAAATATATATCCTATATACTCTAATTATTTTATATTGATTTCTTATAAAACCTAAGTAGAAACAGTTCTATTAATTTATCTCTTCTTCCATTATTTACTGAATTTTAATGTTGGTATGATAACTTAACGTCAATAATTTGTAGTACAAATAAATAGAAAGAAATTTGTTTTTTAAATGCTGTTAATTGGGATTTATAATATTCGTTTTTGTCTGTTTTCATAAATATTAGGCACAGTAATTTTATTTGCTTAATGTGATTGAGGTGATAAACCTAGATCTCTTGAATTTGAGCCCTAATTAAAGTGAAAAAAATAAATACATTTTTTGATAGAATTGTATTGAGCTGGTTTTGAACTAATCGCTTCAATTGCTAATATTTGTATTAAATTACATATGATAGTCCTTAAGTGTACTACTTACAACATCCATTCGATGCAAACTCAGTTACATGTCCCAATTAATAGTAAAAACAAAATACAGTATATTTACCTTGAAAATTTAAAATATCGTTACTTAAAATGTATATAAGATACAGCAGATGGATCAAAGCCAAGAAATTAGCAAAAAATTGAACAAGAAGTAGTTAAAAATGGGGATTGAAAAAGAAAAAAAATATTACAATACATTTTTATAACCTGCTTTTCCTTAAGTTGCCATGTTCCAGCCTCCATTAATTGGTATGGTGTATTCCTGGTCAAACGATATGTGTAATTTTCAAATAAAGAATTGCCATATAAGATATGCTTCCATTATTGTGTAGTTTGTCTGTTGCTAAGGCACATACCATTATCAGGTTGATGAAAATCTTTTATAATTATTTACCCTATCCATGTCCCATTAGTATCAGCCAGTTTGCAATGTGTTATTTATAATTTATTATGATTTGTTGGTGTAATATCTGGATATGTGAAGGTCAGCTTTTGATGTTGGTTGCAATATACATGTGGCTATTATCAAATAAGTTTTTTTTAAAATTTTAATCATAGTATTCTACTCTACATTTTTATCTATTAATGTCTATAGTTTCTTGATTGTTGCAATTTCCATATGAATTGAGTGCTTTTATCATGCAAATTAAGTTATATTTATTTATGCAACATAGGAAAAGAATGTTTATAAGGACTTTTTTGCCACATATCATTTAAAATCTAGATTTGATAGTGAATCATCCCTGAAATCTCAATTCAAAGTATTTCTCTGGTTCAGATTCAACCAGGAATAACATTTTATTCGATATGAAATCATGGAACCATTCATAGTTCAAAATTTACAGAATTTATGTTTTATTAATATAAAAGTGCCAAAATAAAAACAGAGAAAAAATAATTGTAAGGATATAATTGGAATATTCTATAAACACAGTAATAATAGTATCTAATATACTAGTGAATTATTAACCAGTCAAAGTCCAATCAATTCAGGCACCAACAGAATAGAAAAAGACAAGATCTCATAAATGCGGACAAAAGACACAACATCTCACACCAACAGTCTAAAATGAGTCTATTGACTAGAAACTACACATCACCCCAAGACATCTCAAAACAAACTGTGATATATACTAAGCAGTGCCTTTGTGTTGAAATGTCTTCAAGTGATGTACTGTATTTAGTTAAGGGACCGTTATAGACTGTTAATGTGAGATGTAGTGTCTTTTGTCTTCATTTAAGTGATCTCAACATTTTCTATCCTGATGATGCCTGAATTGATTGAACATTGACCGGTTTATTATTTGCTGGTATTTTAGAGACTTTGGGCTTTGTTTTAGGAACCTTGCAATTATATAATTACAATATATTTTATTCTAAATTATTATGACTATGTTTTAAAAACGGAGTTGTTTTTAGTAACTGGACTCAATTTTATTATGTCGGACAATTTACATTACAATTTTTGTCGGAACTGGATAATAAAAACGATAAAAAATTTTGCTTAAAAAATTATGAGGTTTGAAATTTTATCATGATTTATAAAATTTCGTTTAGTATATTATTGTTATTATCATGAAATTATTAAAAAAGGCAAAACTTTAGATTAATACTTTGTTTCTAGACTTTTAAATATGATTAGGTTTTAAAATATCTGATGTGGACAACAAATGACTTCCTTGTATGCCTATTAAACTGTAAATCGGTGGCTCAAAAAATGATCCTGATTTGATTACTATTTTCCGAAGATCGCAGTATCTCAAAAACAACACTCGGCATCGCGACATCCATCTATTGGCACACACACAAATGGGGAGGAAAACCAGAAATTTGCACTTAATTTTAACATTTAAAACTAGTAATAAAAATGTTTAATTGGATTGGTTTGTTTAATTACCGAAACATATGATTTATGTATTTAATTTAAATATAATTTTTGATGTAAGCTTATTATGACCTTCAAGTAAAGTATTGTTTTCGGCTCACCAATTGTAACCAAAATATAGTAAATACATTCACATCAATATAAAAGTCCTATTTACCAAATTTGAGATGTTTTACATTATATTTTAATATAATTTTTGATGAAAGTATAATATGACCTTCAAGTAATGTACCGTTTCCGGTTTTCCAATTTAGACCAAAATCTGGTAGTTATTTAAATTACTATATAAGTAATAAATACTAAATTTGAGAAGTTTTGTATAGTATTTTAATATGATTTTTGATGGAAATCAATTATGATCTTCAAGTAAAGTACCACTTCCGGTGATCAAGCAGTGACCAAAAATGGAGGTTCACAGCTAGATTTTACAACAATTCTAAATACAATATTTCAACTTTCTACGGCTAACCGTTTTGAGTTATGCGATATACGAACGTACGTACGAACGTACGAGCGTACGTACGTACAGACGCCATGACGAAACTAGTCAAAATGGATTTTGGGATGGTCAAAATAGATATTTCCGCTGAAATCTGAAAACCGAAAACTTTCGCGATTACAATACTTCCTTTACTTCGTACAAGGAAGTAAAAAAGAAAAGTTATTTTAAAGCACACTAAGAACTTTAATACCCTAGATTAATTTTTAAAAATGTAATTATTTTCTTAAACTTGCAGTTGTTTCTGAACAGCCCAATATTTTGATTGATATATAAAATTTCGCTATAGAAATATTTTAAAACACTGGTTAAAGGCTAAGCCACGCAGAACGCGATCTGTCGCAACTATCACCGATCGCAGCTGGCGATCTAGTTGCATTCTCGTATTATCTGTGTCAAACAGAAGGGGATCTATCACAACGTGCCAGTTTCGATCGAGGCGAGCATTGATCCCTTTGTACAAAATTATCGCTCAGTTGGACCGAACAGATAACTGCAACCACTAAAGTGCAATGGTGGAAGAAACGTAGTAATATGTATTGATCTTGTGAAATATTATCGTTGTAGAATTTAACAATATCAATAGCGAACAAAAGAAATAAGGGTCGAGCAGGTAGAGAAGGGTAACTGACAGGTGATGACAGATGTCACAACATAAGTGATAAGGGATAAGTTAATTTAAAAACCTTACTGAGAAGTTAACACTGTAACAATGCCAAAAGCTGGAACATCTAATCAATTTTAAGAACTGGTCCCCTTAGGTTTGGCTGGCCTCGAGGAAAAAGTGGAAAAGGTATGATTAAATTATACCAGTTGGATAATAGTTCGCAGATACCGGCTGTCAGGACAAGGGGCGGAGCCATCCGATGAAATCCCAGAATTTCCTCCCTCTATAAAACTAGTAGGCCAATGAACATCGTTTTCAACTCCCTCTTAGGCAAAATAAGAGAGAAAGGGGGAAAGAAGCAAAGAGGTAAAAAGGGGGACTTCTAAACTGATCGAGGCTGAGGGTGGACGACGAGACTCTGAAGATGAGAAATGCGCTCTGAATCCTGACCTTGCCTGATGCAAGCCTACAACGATCGCCTTCAAGCCTTCGCCTGAGGAATCATCAACACCAATTAGTACAGATAAGAGATTTATGTTAAAACAATTAATGGCTAAGTCTAGGCTGAATCATTCCATGGTTAACTTTTTATTGTAATAGTTTGTTATTTTAATTTTGAAGAATAAAGATAAGTGTTAGCAAGGAGGTAGTTCTTTAGTAACCATGCCCATATTTAATTTGAATATATTTCATTAAGATAGCAGTAACTTTGATTAACATTAGTATTAAACTTAAAAGTAGGAACACTATCTTGGTTAATTATTAAATAATGGTAAACACAAACCAGGCCTTTGGAAAGGTACCCAATTTAGAGGACAAGGTAAGAAATTCAAAGTATTCATAAGCTTACTTAATTTTGGGATAATCATCTTCAATGATTGCCCAATGGCATCCCTATATATATAGACTAATGTATTAGAGCTAAATAGTAATCAAGCTCAACTGAAGTTAGAGAAACACAGCAGTAGGCACTCTTAGAATAAGTGAGAAAATATGCGTATTTGTACGATTCTTTCCAGGGCTGGATTTAAAGTTTAGGCGCTCCTAGACCCAAAAGTATTTGCACCCCTCTTCATACCATCAAAGGGAGCGGATGCGATCGGTCTGGGTTTTTTCCTCAAGAAAATAATCTTTATGATGACAATTTTAAATTTATCGCTTATTAATATCACTTTCGATGTTCTAAGACTTTTTTCTTAATTCATCATAAATATTTTCTTTGGTAATTTTATTAGCGTGCGCCCCTAGGCCGGGGTCTAGTGAATTCTGCCTGATTCTTCCCAGAAATATTCATAAATGTGTTGAAGAAAGTAGATGCGTGAAATTAGATTGCAGAAAAACTAAACCGTATAAATAAGGGATCCCTATTTATTTAAATATTGTCATGTATTACTTCTTCTTATTTGCCTTCCGCCCTTAGTGTCTTTCAGCGTGGAGGTGCATAAAGTCAGGTTTGCCAATCCTTCCGATCGACGGCGAGCCATATACTATGCAACGTCTCCCCTCCGACTCTTCTCAGTCGTCCCATTTGTTCGAGAAATGACGTTCTTGGACGTGCTCTTGGTCTCTTGCCAACTGACGATATTCCATCGTCTTGAGAGGGTCTCCGTGTCTTTCCATTCTACAGACATGCCCAAACCATTTCAATTGCTTTCTTTCTATCGTTTTCTTGATAGAGCAGATCTTGAGTTCCCCTCTTATCCGTTCATTTCTTATGTGGTCCCTTCTGGTTTTCCCAGCCGTCCGTCGAAGGTACTCCATTTCCGCTGCGGTGATTCGACTTCGGAGTCAGTCAGTTAATAGCCAGCTCTCTGTACCGCATAGGAGAACAGAGAGGTAAACCGTTTTGAAAATTAACAATTTCACATCCAGTCCTACCTCTCTCATTCCTGCCACTGTGTTACATATTTGGTAGTAAACAGTATTTGCCTTTCCGATCTTGTATGAAATTTCACTGTCCACTTTCCCCGAACTTATCTGTAACAGATCCTAGGTAAGTGTAATCCGACACGACTTCCATACCTTCACCGTTGTAGGGAATATGGATTTCTTCTTGGGTCCTGCCCACCTATAAGGATTTTACTTTTAGCTATATTAATCTTCATACCTTTCCTTGCAAGCTCTTCATGCCATTGTGTGACCGCTTGTTTAAATTTTTGCTGGGAGTCCGAAATTAGAATTATATCATCCGCATAGACCACAGGGCTTAGGTTCCATTGTCCAAGAGACATTGTCTGTGCTCTCCGGATACATATTGAGGCAACTTCATCCATATGTAATATAAAAAGTAATGGACTCAGGCAGTCTCCTTGTTTGACCCCATTTTCTATTTTAAATACATTTGACTCCTTTCCATTCAGTCTAATAATTTCTTTTGGTTCGGAGTAAGTTGATTTGATGGCCTCTGCCTCTGTAGTACGTTTTTCCTCCTTAAGGCTTCTTATATTCCCTCTCTTGGTACCGAATCGAAAGCCGATTTAAATCGAGAAAGAATAAGAATATATTTCGATTCCGGCCCCAGCTCTTTTCAAGAATGTTACGCAGCGAGAAGATATGGCCCTGAGTTTACTGGAAAGGAGGTGGAAACAGTGGAGGAAGTCGAGAAATACAGATTCGACATCCTTAGGCTAAGTGAAGTGAAGAAGAAAGGTTCCAGAGAATTACGCCTCTATAAGAACTACCATATGATCTATTCGGGCGTTGCACCAGTATACAGAGTCAAGCCTGATAATGAGCCATAGGGTCTACAATAAAGTAGAGGACTGGGATCCAGTCAACGCAAGAATAATAATAGCCAATATAAGCCCTAAAATAGGCAAAGTTACATACAAGTATACGCCCCCACAGAAGATGCTCGTGTTCAAGATAAGGAATTGTCCTAAACTGATCTCGAGAGATGCAGAAGCCATAGTAGAAATATCATAATAATGGAAGACCTAAATGCCCGCATAGGAAGTGATTTCAAGGCGTAAATGGACTTCATGCGGGTGAAGAAGTTAGCAGAAACGGTGAACGGCTGCTGGAATTCTGCAATGTCTTCCTCATTGCAAATTCATTTTACTCTCATGAAAAAGTACATAAGATTACTTGAAATGCCAATAGTGTCATAGACTATTTTCTTTACAGTCGAGAAATCAGGCGATATTTTACGGATGTAAAAGTCATATGTGGGACTGAAATAGGAAGCGATCATTTGTTATTGTTGGTGGACACACAAATTTCCAAAGATAAGAGACGCAAACCAAAATTGTACAATAAGATTGACATTGGACAGCTTCAGGACCCATTGACTGAATTGCGATAAGAGGCCGAATTACATGAAAGGCTCTAGAAGGTGGACTATCATGTATTATACTCTCACAAAAGCCACAGGAAGTCTGGTCTTTGACATAACTACTATTTTTTTCTCAAAATCTGTTAAAAAGTTCTAAAACTGCTCCCCGGAAAGGTATCACAAAACTGGATCACTTACAAAGACATCGATCTGTATGTGTCATATAGCCAAACGTCGCGACTATCACACGATATCTGCTCGCCGCGACAGATCTCGTTCTGTTTTCTTGAGCCTTATGAGTTTTTAATTATAATTTGGCACATCTAGGCAGTGTTACAGTGTAAATTTAAACTATTATCGAAAAAGAGTCCAAATTTATCCACTCATCACTTCAAATCATAAATATATTTTTATTGTGTCAATAATACACAGCGATGTTTGTAGGTTAAAATAATAATAATATTGATTTCAAATAAAAAAAATTTAAATTTTTTACTTGCTTGTACGAAGTAAAGGAAGTATTGTAATTGCGAAAATTTTCGGTTTTCAGATTTCAACGGAAATTTCCATTTTGACCATCCCTGAATCAATTTTGACTAGTTTCGTCATGGCGTCTGTACGTACGTTCGTATTTCGCATAGCTCAAAAAAGGTTAGCTGTAGAAAGTTGAAATTTTGTATTTAGAATTGTTGTAAAATCTAGTTGTGAACCTCCCTTTTTTGTCACTACTTGAAGATCATAATTGATTTCCATCAAAAATCATATTAAAATACTATACAAAACTTCTGGTATTTAGTATTTATTACTTATATAGTGATTTAAATAACATACCAGATTTTGGTCTAAATTGGAAAATCGGAAGCGGTACTTTACTTGAAGGTCATAATTGATTTCCATCAAAAATTATATTAAAATACTTTGCAAAACTTCTCGAATTTGGTATTTATAACGTATATATTGATTTAAATAACATACTAAATTTTGGTCTAAATTGGAAAACCGGAAACGGTACATTACTTGAAGGTCATATTAGACTTTCATCAAAAATTATATTAAAATATAATGTAAAACATCTCAAATTTGGTAAATAGGACTTTTATATTGATGTGAATGTATTTACTATATTTTGGTTAAAATTGGTGAGCCGAAAACAATACTTTACTTGAAGATCATAATAAGCTTACATCAAAAATTATATTTAAATTAAATACATAAATCATATGTTTCGGTAATTAAACAATTAAACAAACCAATCCAATTAAACATTTTTATTACTTGTTTTAAGTGTTAAAATTTAGTGTAAAATACTGGTTTTTCTATCCATTTGTGTGTGTGTGTCAATAGATAGATGCCACGACGCCGAGTGTTGTTTTTGAGATACTGCGATCTTCGGAAACTTGTAATCAAATTCAGGATCACTTTTTGAGCCACCGATTTATAGTTTAACAGGTGTACAAGGAAGTCATGTGTTGTCCACATCAGATATTTTAATAGATATTTCGTTCTATACATTGAGATTTTTTTGACATGTTTTGTATTCAATTTGTTGTGGTTTTTGTTTTTTCTTTATAAGCGAAGACAATCAGTCAACGAAGTTATATTAGCTAATTAGGTTCAAAATAATGACCCCATTGACATGGCTCTAGAGAGTGTCCTCAAAGTTTTGGTACTTCACATCTAATAATAATTGATCATTTGTGTACAATTATTATTAACGGTAGTGGAGCTAGTAGGGCTAAGATTGCTCAACTAACTATGGCCAACTTGTCCTACTCCAGGGAAATCAGAATTAGTTGTAATTTATGGCCGCAACAAATCATTTGCTTTCATATTTACAGGCCGAATTAAACTTTGGATGTTTAAGTAGCGCTCCATTAGCTTGGAATGTGTGGATGGACTTCTACGAGATAAAATTAATTTTATTGTGGACTTTCAGCGTGTTGCTTTAGGAAAACTGTTCAGTTTTGCCTCTGGTGTAATTTCATTTTTGTGTTGCCTAAATGGTCCCTAATCTTATTTTCTGTTTTCTTAAGCTACAAAGCTTTCTAATATAAGCTTGTAAATTTTGTTTGTTGCATATTTTGCATTTTAAAACATATTTTCAACGTTATACTATTTGTATTTTTCTACGGAATGAAAAATAAAACTCTAGTAAAATTAAAAACAAGTGAATATAAAAGAATGGAATAAAAATATATGTTTAAAATAAAATAAATATTAAAAAACTAAGAATCTAAAAATAAAATACCTATGAATAAAGATTGATTCATTGTCTTGCCCTGTAACGTAATGAATTTACTATTTTGATAAACTAATACGTTGGGAGACATGATACGTACACAAATAAAAAGAATAATATATTATAAATAAGAGGGTATTAGTTTATGCTAACACGCGATAGGAGGTGATGCGCTGGACTTAGATGATAAGGCTATACTTGTCGGATAAATATAAAATATGGCTGCAAAAAAAATTGACGAGGGCATTTAAAAAGACTACTGTCATTATTTATTATTTCCTCGCATTAGAAAATTATTGAGACATTTCATTATGGCTCCTACATCTCCGAAATGAAGCAATGGTGTTTTATTAATTAATTTTATTAATATTACCTCGGATGATATGAAATATCTTTAAAGTATTTTAATAAATATGTAATTTTGTTTTCCAGACTACTAGGGGGTTAAAGCCGGTGTAAGTCGATTAATCTTCATTTTGAGAGACTAAAGGTTTTACTATAATTAGGTATTGTAATAAATTCCTAAGTTCCTCATTTTTTTATTGACTTCAATTGTTCATTAGAATAGATTGGTTATGCTGTTTTATGTTAATTCTTAATAACAATAGTACAAAGATATCACAAAATATTTGAGTCTCTCGCTTGTGTAGCTAAGACTCGGACTGAGACACAGAATGGGTTATATTTTAGAGGCATAAGAACTTTCCTAGCATAGTGGGAATTCTCTGCAGCTTTCATGAGTTTGCTTTACTTGAAAGCACGTTCCTGGTTCTAATCTTATCTTGAAGGGTGTTTTCCTCGACAAGCCGACTGGCATAGATGAGAGGAATACTACCGGTAAGTTTTTTCTTCGCTGAGAAGTATTAGTGACCTCATTTTAGAATAACAATTACAAATATTTAAATATTTCTCTGCATTCTGGTTATATCAAAGGAAACGTTTATAGATGTAATATAATGTTAGTAAATCAAAATGATCTCGAAATAAATACGAATAAAACAAAATATATGGTTAATAGCAGAAACGGCCATTATTTCGGCGAGATATAGATATAGCAGAAACTACGTTTGGATATAATGAAAAATTTAAGTATTTGTTGCCTTACAATAACCAGAAAAACGATATTCAATAGGAAGTAAAGGCCAGGTTAAAAGCGGGTAAAATGTTTGTTATTTCGCAGTTGAAAAATTACTTAGTTGTGCTTTCTTTTAAGAAACATAAAAGTTTTAGACAGCTCCACGACGTTGAATTTCGTGAATTTTTTCGGTTAATATAATTGAAGTGATAGCGTGGATAACGAATGAATTACTAAAAAAATAATCTGTGCCAATCCGATGGGCAAGCGTCCCAGACAAGTCGACCGAAACGTAGACGGGAGGGTTATATTAGTCTCGACCTTGAGGATTTGGGTTTAATGGAATTCAATGGAGACAGATTTATAGACAAGGACAGTGTTATCGGCATCGAACCTCTGGGTTTGGTAAGCCTTTTATTATTATTTATTAATCAAAGTAGCTTTCGTATAAAATTTCTAAAAACAAATTAAAAGAAAAAAGTAGAAAATATTTTTATAAAACCTTGAAATTTGAAAGACATTAAATTTCTGGAGAAAAAATTGATTTTCCACATAAAGTTTAAATGTTTTTTTTTTTCGTATGGTCCAAGGATTTGAAAATATATAATGAATCGCTGAATGGTTTGGTGAGTATATGTATAACTTAAGTTTGTAATTGAAATAGGCCACATGCTTACACTTCAAAATTGAGCTCAGTTTTGTTTCTTTTTTCAAAAAGACTGGCAATTATTCAGCACATTCAATTCACCTATATAAACCCACATAATTGCCTTACTATTTCATAGTTCGAAGTGTGCCAAGGCCAGAATCTGTTTTTAAAACTGAATCAAAGTCAATGCTGATGTGCTCATAAAGTACCATGCAAACGATACACTTTACGTACCACGAATTGGTATCGACGCGGACATGAGAGCGATAAGATAATGAATGCCATGTCGAGGCCCGCTCCATCGACCCCAGAGGATTAGGTTCCCGCGATGGCATGTCGTGCCCAATTTAGCCGCTCTCCCGCCTTTCACACTTGGTCGATCACTCCTCTCTTGCAAGGCTTTCGATTGGATCATCGTGTATGGCCATTTGATATCCGAGCGCCTTGTGATGGGAGGTGGCATAAGCACAAATACTGCTTATTCTTCTATCTGTAAAATATTTTATGTTTCATCCTCGTTGCTGTTAAATCATTGGATATTAAGGAAACTGATGTTTTTAGTACAGT
The DNA here is from genome assembly GCA_948150685.1 of Rhaphigaster nebulosa. Classification (NCBI taxonomy): domain Eukaryota; kingdom Metazoa; phylum Arthropoda; class Insecta; order Hemiptera; family Pentatomidae; genus Rhaphigaster; species Rhaphigaster nebulosa. The sequence continues at coordinate 26,743,907 of OX411309.1, forward strand.
AATAAATCACTGCCTTGTTCTAAATTTCTTGTTATATTTTTCCATTCACTAATAGCAGTGCCTTAATAAAAATTGGCATGACCGAGAATAAGTTGAATTATTCCAACTTTCTTGGACGTATCTTTATAGTCGCACGATAGTTTTTATACGAAGTTGTAGTATATTGGTTTAGTACAACCACTGCCACTCCCTTTTATAGATCTCTTCCATACATCCCCGCCCTTTCTGAAAACATACAGAAATCCTTATGCTCCTCAATTCCCAATCTGCGAATTGCTTTCAAATTCCACAACAAACTTTCCAACCTCTACACACGTGTAAAAGATCCCATTCCTCTTAAACACCGTTCCCATGTCGTATACCGCATCCCCTTTTCCACTCCCAACTGTAACTCTACCTATATCGGCGAAACTAAAAACCTCCTTAAAGATCGCATCACCCAACATAAATATTCCATCTCTTCCCGTAACCAGACTGCCTCTAAACTTTCAGAACACGCTTTATCCTTAAACCATACTTTTGATTTTGACAGTACTTCAATCCTCGCCACAGTCCGTAACCATGACGAACGACTTCTCTCAGAAAGCATCTTCATCCAATTAGAATCCCATCCCGTCAATCAAAAAACTGATATACAAAACCTTTCTCTAACCTACTCCCAAATATTCAATTTATTAAAAAAAACATAACTTTTCATTACCCAATATTTTTTTTTCCCCCGTGACAACTCCTTATACAAAGTATTTATTTAAATTTGTCCTTAGTAAATTAAACCCCTATTATTATTATTTAACTTATACTTATTGTTTACTTAACTTTAATTTTATTATTATATTATTTTATTTTTTAACTCGTCACCCGCAACGACTCCTTATACAAAGTATTTATTTATTTATTTTTTTTTTTCTCCTTAGTAAATTTAACCCGTAATATTATTATTTAAGTTATACTTACATTTAACTTAACTTTAATGTTATTATTATATTATTTTATTTTTTAACTCGTAACCTGTATTTATTTCCATTGCCATTTTTTGCACCAGTTGGAGTGAACGGTTTTTTTTTTTTTTTTTTTTTTTTTTTTTTTTTTTTTTTTTTTTTTTTTGATGAGATATTAAATTCAAATTTAATTTTTTAACATTAATTTTTTTTTATATATATTTTTCTAAATATACTTATATCAATACGTTTTTACAGTTTTCAAATCAGTTATGTCTTTTGATCACACAGCATTTAAATTTAGTGTTAGTTTTATTTCAAATCAGTGAGTTGGTAACATTGTTTTAACGGTTTTCCTAATTCCCGGTAATCCATTATTAATATTCAGTTGGCGCTAGACCACACGCCTCGCTGGTATGTAATTATCACGTTTTCTTTACATTTCCTCCTCCTCATTGTTTTCTATCCTTCTTCTTTCTTCACCACATAGGATTTTTATCTATTTTTGTTTTTGGGGCTTACATTATTTTATATTTTACTCCTTAATCTCATAATTACAACAATCAATTACAACAATGTCAACTTCTTTAACATCATAGTCATCTTTTGCATAACTTACAACTATCTCTGTATGCTTTACACATTACCAAACCTTCATACTATTTGTCTTTTTAATTAATAGATTTCATATATTTCACTATTCTCTGTGTAAATATCGCATTATTTTTATTTTCAATTAATATTTCATTTTATTTTACTTTTTCATTTGTCTTTTGTATTATGTAATTTAGTGTTATCTTTTTCTTTTTATACTTCATACTTTTTTATCTTACTTGTATTTTCTGTTTTTTATCATTTTTACTGTTACTGGTACTGCCTCTTTCTCTTTTTTCATTGTTGTTATTTTGTTTTCCTTTTAGCCCTGAAGATGGCCTAAAACTTAGGCCGAAACGTCGGCACAATTATATAAGTTCGCTTATAGTAGTCTAATTCTTTGACCGCACCCCCCGACCAACTTCTCCCTTTAAATATAAATATACTGTCAACAATAACTCCCTCCATTGAAACTTAGTGTCGTAGTCGGGTGCATTCCAGGCCCAAACCAAAATGAAACCCTTCTTAACTCAATACATTAATTTATTTTCTGTATCTTTACATGCACAGCTACCAGGAGCTTTCTATATTTTGACACGAAAAGATGAATGGGATGGAATGTGCTTGCAAGGGGTCGTAACGTGCAGTGGAAGGCACTCGACTACTACACCGATATTCATGGTCCTCAACTTCACTTACAGGCCACCAATGCGCTTAAGTAGATATGCAAGTAAATTTTGTGACTTAGGACGAATAGGGTTGTAAGATGCAAAAGTTATTTTCGTATTCGGAGTTTTTATTTTTTTGTTATATTATATTTTATTTTAACGTTTTTAGTTTTTCAAGTATTGGCTATTTATAATTTATTATCACATTATCATGAACTTACAAATGATATAATAAGAAATATCAATAAAAAGACGAAAATACTTAAAATATAATGAAATATTTTTTCAGTATTTTGAGCTCGCGATGTTTCAAAACATTCACGGGAATTCACTGAGTAATTTGAGCCACCAAATTTAAAACTCGATCGTGTAGTTCGCTCAAAAAATCTTAAGATACCCTAAAACGGACAGATTAAACACATTTAATGCATAATATCTTTAGTATTTTCAGCTCAAAATGTTTCAAAACATTCACTAGATCACAACGAAAAATTTGAACCGATTGAGCCGTTCGCTCAAAAAATAGTTACATAGCTACTGACGGTCAGGCTAAACACATTAGATGTGGCTTCGCCGTAATCGGGTAAATATTATGTGTAGAAAATATGGATATTTTCTTTAATTAATCTTAATATTTAATGTTTTTTTTATTTTGATAAATTTCTGTTATTATACTTGAGAATGACCGAAAGGTCGCAACGTTGTAATGAAAATGTAATCATTTTTAACTTGGATATCATTAAGTCCTTAGCAACAAAATTATTCATCACCATACATACAAATTCCTAAATTAAGAAAGATTTATTATATATCTATTTTTCATATATATATATAAAAAAATGTGCATAATACAGGATCTTTTTTATTATTTTATTTATTTTTTCAAATTATTAACACTGTCTAAAACTTAGTGTGCGGCTTCATTCAAACGTTACCTATAACTTTTTATCTACGAAAATTCTCGGAAATGGGCCGATTTCCAATCTGGATTCCGACTTCTAATCCAAAAATTTTGTCAAAAAAAAAAAGGTTTGACGTGATCTTCACCTCCATCATGTCAAAATAACAAGGGTATGAAAATTTGTCAACAATGAACTCATTCTCACGTAGGCAATTGTTTAAAAATACCAGTAATATCAATTGGTCATACTGGTCTACTATTTTCATGAACAGTTTTTTCAGAGCTAGGCACCGAACATTGACAATTTTACAATAACCATTTACTGAATAACATTTTTCGGCATCGATGCACAAATGATTTTGGATATATTTTGTGATTAATTAATGAAGTAGCCTACAAACATAGAGGACAGCATCGCTTAACCTACAAAAATGAGATGGTAGAAGGTCCCGTTTTTTGATTCGCTTATATAAGACTACTCTATACAAAATTCTCAAATATACATAAAAAAATCTTCTAATTCACAAAAATAAAAAATTGTGGTAATGCGAAGTTGTAAAGGTTTAATACAATATACAACTGCCATAATATGAAACGAGAAACTATTCTCACAACAGAAAAAGTGAGAGTGCAGCACAGCTTACAAGGAAAAAGCACAAAACTGAAATGCAATAAATATTAAGAATAATGTCAGTTTTATACTCAATTAAAATTAGCAAGCACATAGTTTTAATACCAAGAATTTCATACGTACATAATGCTAGCGATAACACTATTCTATACAAAATTAAATCTGACAAAATGTGCTACAAGATTGTTTCCATTTATTTTTTCTATATCTCGTATAGTTTCGGAGATATCCGTGCTCATATTTCGTTGATTTGAAAAATAAAGAATGATAAATTGAAATAACAGCTGAAAAGTTATTTAGTCTAATAAGTCAAAAAACGCATTATATGGCAAAATGTTTTCCTCAAAATTTGAGCGCGGATATCTCAGAAACTTTACGAAATAGAGAAAAAATTAATGAAATCAGTCTTGTGGCACATTTTGTCAGCTTTAATTATTTATAGAATAGTACTTACAACAGGACGAATGCTTTCCGAGAAATAAGCGAATAAACAAAAAAGGAATCTTGACATTTCACACTGAAAAACCCGTTTAAAATGAAAAAAAAATTTGGGGAGGATTTAGCTACCAAAACGCATTTCAACTGATCCTAGAAAATGTCCAATTTGAATTTTTAGGGAAACATTTTTTTGTTTTTAGATTTTCTTATAAATTGTTCTTTGGTATGGTGAATCCAATTCTGATCTCGGTTTTTGAGGAAACTAACGTCCCTCCTTCCCAAAAATCACTATTTCGAGGGCGCTTTTAGTATTCTTAGCTTAATACTTCATATTTTTTTAAAAATTACATGTGACTTCATAGTACTGTGTACCTTTGAAATTCTTGATATTAAAACAACGTATCTGCTAATTTTAATTAAGTAAAAAACTGACATTGTTCTTATTATTTTTTACATATCAGTTTTGTGCGTTTTCCTTGTAAGCTGTGCTGTATCCTCACTTTTTCTGTTGTGAGAATAGTTTCTCGTTTCATATTATGTCAGTTGTATATTGTATTAAACCTTTACAACTTCGCATTACTACTATTTTTTATTTATGTGTATTAGTGGTTTACACATTAGTTAGCTACCGAGGAAAGGGATCAAAATAATTTTTGCAGTATTGGCCGCCGTTCGATGAAATGTTTGCGGGGCCCTCCCTACATTGGATAGCGTGATGGAACGTAACTGAGGGCTGGAATCGGACTGAGTCAGCAATGTCCAGATTGATTTGGTTTTTGCATGCCACTCATTTCTGAAACTCATCGTTATCAATTATTAAATGATTTGTCTCTTTTATAACATTTTACAGTTATTATTGTTAATACTTCATGTGGGAAAACCAAAAGAACTTTTTCCTTTGGCCTACTTAGTGTTCTATTCATGTTTTTCAATGTATCAATTTACATTTCACAACATTTTGACATCCATAGCTAAGCTCAAGTTCTAATGTCCCTAATTATAAATAACATTAATTAATAGTCTTTGTGTTTTAGCTGCCTTAGCTGTTTTTTCTAGCAATAGGTGACATAGTCCCGTTGTATTTTGGTTTCTTCGAGCACTTTCAAAGTGAATTGTGGAAAGCGATCGCCAGTTTGTTCTAAGATGCTGGGATAGAGAGCATTGCGGATCTAAGGGATATTGCCAGCACCTGTAGGACAGGCTATTGATTCTTTTGGTTTTATCGAAACTGCTTCGTTTATCTGATGTTTCCTAGTAGTTGTTTCTACCTCGTATACTGTGTATGATACAATATGGATACATATAAACTGTAGTGTATGATGGTTTAAAATAGCTTAATTGTAAGTTAGATTCAGAAGAAACGACAAGTTTCGAATTGAACTGTTAGGAAAGTTTAAATTATCGAATATTTACTCTGGACTAATCAGCAAGCATGATACTTGTAATACAACAAGGAACATGTTTTTATTATTTATACTGATAATATCTTATTGATATTGAACATTAAGTTTACAATAGCGATGTACAGACAACATGAAGACAACAGTATTCTTCGTTTTATGTCATTGATATCCCAAATGGCATATAAGAAATTTCTTCTCTGTTATTGTTTTAGCTATAAAGGTTTATGATGTATAAATTATTTAAAAAAAGACACAAATAATAACTGTAAATCGATATGTCGAATTTTGTTTACTAATTAATTTTGGTGGTACGTGACATTAAACATTCCACATTTATTTAGTCGAGAACAGCGAAGTATTCAGGGTGCAATTTTGATAATAATTAGCGAGGTACTATAATAAGTAGGTACTATAATAATAATTGTTAAAGCACTATAATTAAGCTTTGGTGCAAGCAGAGAACTGTTCAATGAAGATGTGACAACTTTTTTTTGATCTTCAGTGATTTTCTTTACGTTTCAAGTAGTTTAAAGACCACCATATGGACGATAGGTATGGATGAAAAAAAACAAATGTTTGACTTTCTAGCTTAGCACTGATCTTGCAGAGCATTTTTATGAATACAAAAGAAAAATTCTTTAAACTTTTTAAAAATTTAATATTTCTAACAAAAAAATGTATATAACAAATATATATTCTTAAAATTGGGAGAGAATTTGAACAGTAGAGCTTTATTATGTGTGACACCTTGCCAAGTTTAGGGTTAAGCATTACAGATAGAGATATGCTACCTCTGCATCAAATCTTCAATTGTTTGAACTATTTTAAGTGATGAAAAACTTTGAAGCAAAATTTGGCGATAAGATAGTTCTGCTGTAAAGCGGCTATCGTCGACATTCGAACAAAATCACTTAATAAGTCCAGTTCGTGATTATGATTTACACCTGGTGAAAAAACAACATTAGAGAGAAATCAGGTGAGCTGGCGCACCGTTTGGAGCAGCCAATCAGAGCCTTTGGTCATGTGACCATGACACCAAATTTGAATTTGAATTTAATAACATGCCCTCGACCGCTATTTTGTTTTTCTGGAACTTGAGAGGACTTAAGGCTTTGTGTAAGGGTGAGGCAACTACCTACCTTATAGAGGTTAAGTGTGCCCGACCACCATTTTGTTTTTCTTATACCTCAACTAGAGCGATTCAAAAAGATGAATATGGAGCCGCATTTTTGTATATTCGATAGTTGGACCATGGTAAGGACGATATCATCCCTTGAATGAACCGAATTTAATCTCTTCTTGTTAAATTAAACTTAGGTGTTGTAGTAGAACTACCAAATGACTCACGATTCCCCAACGGAAATGGAAATAGGAGCTTGATGAATATAAAACGCAATGAGTTACGACTTTTACCTGACTGTCCTTTTAATTATGCCAGAAAATATACCAAAATTTTCATTATTCAAAAACTTAATAATAACAATATCCCGTATGAAGAGAGGGCATTCAGCTAGTTTGAAATATAACGGTTAAAACTGGCTATTGCTTTGCCTTTTACTATGGAGCCAGCAGAAAGTTGGCTTTATAAAGAAGTATAATTAACAGATGAAACCATGGTGGATTATTAATTGAAGTATTTAAGAGAGCAGTTCGAATGAAGTAGTTAAAAGTCAATTAAGAACCCAAGGAAGGTTAATTAATATAGACCTACCCTCTACCTCATCTTTATTTACCTTTCTTTATTTAATAGATTTAACAAGCAAATCGATTTGACCTTCACAGTATGATGAAGATATTTTAAGAATAGTCCAATCAACAAAGAGAACAGAGCAGCCATTTGTCTTGGTCAGGAATGCCTCTTTTTTTTTCTTTTTTTCCCATTCTAAGGGATTGCGGCTAACCTGAAAGAAAGACGAGATTAGATTTGTTTTTTGTTTCCTGTAGAGTAAAGTAGAAGGTAAATAGAAATTTGCAATTCTTTCATAAACAAATCGTTACCATTAAACGAAGAAATGAATGACACTGTAAATGGTTGAAAAAAATGAACTATCGTTTGCTAAGTTGAGGTCAATTATATATTAGGTCAATTTTCCACGGTCTGTCTAGTCGTCGCTAGTAGCCTTACCTTTTAGCTCCAAACCTTATTGAACTAATCGCTAATCCAAATAGTTGTAGTCAATGCAAATAAACAATCTATTTTTTTTTTTTTTTTTAAGTTTCACTTTAATTGAAAAATTGTAAAAAAATAAATATAATTTCCCAAAATCTGACCAGTTCTTTATAAACTTACAATTTTTCTATTAACTGTAGACTCATTGTGGACCTTGTGTAGTGCTATTCACTGAGGTCTGTATGTTTTTCTCTATTAATCCATATAAATGAATTGGTGAAAAAAATAACTGAATTTTTATTATTCTCATCCATGGATTAGATATTTATTTTAAATAAAGTTTACCCGTTCATAAGTTTGAGGAAAGGTCTCAGTGAAATGGCGACGTTAAGCTTTGAAAATTGTGTTTTTTTATTTTCTATTATAATTAATAATGCTATAAAAATCTTAACAAGGCTCGGGCTTTACGGATTTAGCTTAAACAAAATTACAGAAGGTGACACGAGCTTTGGAAATAAGTTTCGTTTCGTTGCCTCAGAGATGGGTTTAAGTGATAAAAAATTATGGTTGGTGCTTTCAGTTTAATAAGCGGACAAACTATAAATTGTTTTTAAATCAAGTTAATAAAACGCACCTACTTTGTTTAAACCCTAATATTTTTATTAACCTATTTTCTTTCACCTTTTCGATATTACGAAATAATGGAGAAAAGAAAAACATTACATATGTTTTCTTTGTATTAATATGTATTGATATTGGACAATATTATCGTTATATAATTTAAACAGACCAGGTGCGAACAAAAGATAATAAGGGACGAGCAGGTAGAAAGAAGGGTAACTGACAGGCGATGACAGATGTCACCTCAGAGATAAGGGATAAGTTAATCTAAAAACCTTACCAAGAAGTTAGCACTGTAACAAAGCCAAATCTGGGATACCTAATCAATTTTAAGAACTGTTCCCCTTAGGCTTCGCCTGGCCTCGAGGAAAAAGTGGAGACCGCCTGGAAAAGGTATGATTAAATTATACTAGTTGGATAATGGTTCGCAGATACAGACTGTCAGGACAAGGGGTGGAGTGGAGCGGAGTGGAGTGGAGCCATCCAATGAAATCCCAGACTTTCCTCCCTCTATAAAACTAGTCGGCCAATGAACAACGTTTTCGACCCCCTCTGAGGCAGAACAAGAGAGAAAGGGGAAGAGAAGCAAGGAGGTGAAAAGAGGTACAGCTTCACTGATCTCGGCTGATGCAAGACTTCTTCGCTGAACTCTGACCTCGCCTAACGTAAGCCTTCCTCTCTGATCTCGTTTGAGGGCGGAACAACGGGACTCTGAAGATGAGAGATGCGCTCTGGCTCCATGACTGAAGATACGCTCTGGCTCCATGACTTAAGATATGCAGGGGAACCCGAGGGAGAGATGCTGAGGAACCATCAACACCGATTAGTAGAGATAAGACATTTATGTTAAAACAATTAATGGCTAAGTCTAGGCTGAATCATTCCATGGTTAACTTTTTATTGTAATAGTTTGTTATTTTAATTTTGAGGAATAAAGATAAATGTTAGAAACGAGGTTGTTCTTTAGTAACCATGCCCATTATTAATTTGAATATATTTCATTAAGTATGATAGCAGTAAATTTGATTAGCATTAGTATTGAACTTAAAAGTAGAACCTTATCTTGGTTAATTATTAAATAATGGTAACCACAAACCAGGCCCTTGAAAAGGTATCCAATTTAGAGGACAAGATAAGAAATTAAAAAGGATTCAGAAGCTTACTCAATTTTGGGATAATCATCCTCAATGATTGCCCAATGGCATCCCTATATATATAGACTAATGTATTAGCAGCTAGATAGATATCAAGCTCAACTTAACCTAGATAAAACATAGCAGTATATTACAGCCTTCTTCTTACGCGACTTTACTACCTACTTGGTGAGCCATATAATCAGCTCCTGTAAGGATTGATTGTCATTTCTATTCAGTGCAACTGCCTTCCAATTTCTTAAACCAAGCAACAGTAGTCACAATATTCTCAACGAAGCTTGTACCAAAAACCCACCCAGTATTTTTAAAGGAATTTCATTATGGTTCATCCTAGCAATATTGTCAGCCCAGTGTAGCTGTGCGAATTTGATAATTGTGATCGCATTGACCTGTTTATAAATGACGCTCCATTCGATATCGGTTCGTCTTCTCTACGAGCCCTGCTCACACACACACCACCACACAATCTGCGAAGCACTTTTCTTTCGAATCTCAGAAGCGCTTAAAGTTCTTGCGCTTAAAAGTGGCCCTACAGGAACGGTTTTCTCGTCTATTTCAAACGTTGGTTTTTGCACGAAAACCAATACTCCCCTACCTCTACCACTACAACCCGATAAGAGTCTCGGGTTCAGCCAACGGTTGTGCAAGGAGGTGATTCGGCCAAGATCACGCTCAACCGCCAGGTTTTTGCCCCAATTAAGGGTACCCACTGGGTGAGTCCCAGGAGGGTCTCCCGATCCCACAGGGTTGATCCACGGCTGAATACAGAATAAATAATTATCTGCCTCAGCCGGTCTCGAACCCGGGACCTTGATATTACCTTAACTAACTGAGCTACCACGCTCCAAAATACTCCCCTACACCATCGGTTTTTTTAACCATACCATTCTTTTTTTAATTGATTCATTAATTTATTTGATTGATCTTCTTTTTAATTGACTTATTTGTAATTTATATAGAATAATAGAAATCAATAAAAAAAAATCGAATCATTACTCATTTAAATTTCCACCCCGATCAATGCTCATATGTTTAGGAAAGTAAATAATAATTAATAATAAAAAAATAAACAATCATTATTGTTCGAATTTGTTCCAGATTGACAGATCATCTTTATGGGGAGGATTTCTAAAAAAAATTAAATTTTTTTAAGCTTCTATCTCAAATTTATTAATTGATACTTTATGGTTTTGATATGATGAGAACATTATTGATTCAATTTGGATAATTGATTCAATGTTATCAAAATTGAATTTATAAGGTACGAAACAGCAGGGAAAAAACCGACGTTCCAGAACGTTGCAGCCCTACAAGGACAGTTATGAATGCCATCGTTTCAACGCGGCGGGGTGTTTTTTCTGTCTGCGACAGGTCTCTTGGGACGCTAGCAAAACCGATCCTGTAGGGTCATCATTAGTCATTGTCCAATATTCTGAGCCCTAAAGTAATTAAAAATTATAAATTTGAATGAAATTCGCTTTTCACTATAAGTCGTGAAAAGATGTGCTTACCGAATTTTGGATTCTTGAAAAATCCTCTGCTTCTGCTTAAAAGACTGATAACTGCCGGAACATGTCCAAACACGAACTTTTCCAACTATATGCGTATAACGTTCGAAGCATTGCATCGTGTAGCGCCGGCTTAACATTCAATGATAGATTCATTGTGTTCAATGTTAGTTGTAAATTTTATTTGCTTACTTATGTTTAGATCCTAATATTTAATGTTTTTCATCTCTTAACCGAAACTAATGCATATTAATCTAGTTTTTAAACTTGATCAAGCTTTACAAAGTAGTTGTGTGTTATACATGGGTGTGTTCTTAACTCTTTGGATCAGGAAGTGAAGGAACATATCAGTTTAGAGACTATAGTAATGTGATGTGACGCAATGTTGTGTAACTATCATTGATGCTTTCCAAAAGGTACCACGGTGCTTTACACACATGAAGGATTTATTGTATTCAATATCAGTTGTAAATTTTAAATGCTTACTTATGTTTAGGTATTTCGACAATGATTGTAGAAAATAGCGTGTTAATGTAAAGAATATTGAATTCATTAGTATTTCTGATCCAGTTTTGACATATATAATATACGAGTAATATATCTAAATGTTTCATATGAAGATTTAAATAATGAACTGACAATCATCTATATGTGTTGAACTAATTTTTATGTTGAATTTAATCGTAAAAAAATAAAATAGAGAATTTCTATATTACGGGGTTAGTTAGAGTTTCCTTGGTGCCAGCGCTGTGTCGGTTAGCCGCTGCCATTAGGGGAATGCACTGATTGTTCTTAAGGCTTGCCTAATTACTCTCCTATTAAGGCTCAAGCAGAAATTCGTGAAAGAAATAAGGCACAAGGAGATTTAGAAAAAGAAAAGAAAACCCTGACAAAAAGCTCCTAACTCGTGAGATTATAGAGAAACAACGAGAGGTTAGAAAGAGCTGGTTTACTGCACTATCTCGACCGGTACTATTGTTTCTTTTATACCTTCTGCCGTAATGTTCCTACATAAAAAATCTCTTTGCTTTAAGTTATAGTTGTTGGAAATAATAACCTGATTTCAAACCTATTTTGTATTTATTAAAAAGCAGTACTTATTTGTTAAAAAATACATTTTTTTTTTTATTAACATTATGTATATGTCGTTACACTTTCTATATTTTCTACAATTAAGACGTGTTTAAGCTCTTGGGTCAATTCAAGCTCTTTTGTTCGTAATATAACTCCTCTTGCAATCTTAAATAACTTTTATAATTTTTTTTTTTTAACCAAAAATATTATCCTGTCCACATCATTCCAGTTAATCGCAAGCTATTATAAAGACATTTTTTGATTTGGGAGCAGTCAGACCACTTATTAAACCGAATTATCTGTTTCTGCTTTAGCAATCTCTCCTTCTTATTTTTCATATTTCTGTTCTTTCCCCAGGACACACCTCTGAGACATACGACTCATAAGACTCTGTCTTTATCCTACTTTGGCATATTTGTTGGGAGATTTTTCAACTTGATGTCTCACTTGAACTAATTGAGAAGATTTCCACATTCAGCCAGGAAAATGAACTCTGATCTCTCAGCAGGTTTTAGGTAATGAACTTTCTGGACCAGTGCACATCACCAACTTCCTGGGTATTACCGCGACACATCCACTAAAGATGGAAACTATTCCTGTAATGTACACATATTAAATTACCTGTACGCGGTTCAAAATAGACTAAAGTTAATGAAATAGCGATTAATGCTGACTATACGAATTGTAATACAACATTGTATCAAATCCATGTAACTAAGATACGCTCGAGATGAATTGGTGCGGTCCGGCTAACTCCCTGTCATACCGCCTTTCATAAAGGCATTACAATCCTTAAAAAATAAATCAGGTAGCCTTGACCAAGCAACCTCGTTCTAGGTCTAGACTTTTCATCCTGTGGTATATACGCCTGTAAAACTTACCTTTAATGCCCTAACGCACGAATAATATGCCAAATTCAAAGAAACAATTTTCAGAATTAGTTTGGAAAAGCACTAGATGAGAAGCTTGTAGCACAATTGGTTCCAAGCCACCTTTTTGGATAAATTACTTTTTGGAACTGATATCCATATTTGATTTTTTGCAATAGGCAAATAATGGTGACTATGTGTTTTAAACCTGGTCAAAGTTTGCCTGGAATCGGCTGGGGCGAATCAGATAAACATTTGATTTAACTTTATTGTTTTGTTTTTTAAATTTTTTCCTCTGAAGTTTGATTTGCGATCTCGCCTGCATACCCAGCTTCTCTTCTCTCTCGTTGGTCTTAAGGCGCTGCTGATTATCTAGGGAAACGTCAAAATTAATTAAAAAATGTATGTTCGATTTTACTGTAAATATAATTATATTTCTGTAATTTCTCTTATCATCTGCTTAATGTTATTAATGTTGACTTAAATATCTCAGTTATAGGCCTCGACTAATTAAGGAATTAATGGACTAACTTTGCGCTTTCCACTCGCATCCTCGGAATTATTGGCGAGTTGAATTGTTAATAGAACAATCACATTGCAGCTAATTGAATGTACAATCACCCGTTATCGTTATCGCATAATTGATGTGACAAGATCTAATAAACTAATATATAACTAGGTCATCCCTGCCATCTGGCGTCAGGTTCGTTTATTATTTTTAAATTATTACCCCTAGAGCCGTTTCTAGCATTATAGTACCCTGCGGTATATTTATTCTAGCCTGAGTTGGCAGGTCATTTCCCTTCGGGGAGGAAATGCAAATTGTGAATATATTCTCTCCAGGATATATCAACACACGCTCTTTGTTGTATTCGTTGGGTCTGTTTTAGGCCTGTGGTTTCGTTAGTAAATTTAGTTCGTTCCTTTCAAAACCTTAATTACCAATAAAGACATTGCAGCTATCAACTCTTTTTTCAAGATACATTATAGTATATTTTGAATGTACTTACATTTTGTAAGCACATTCAATTTTTTTTTTTGTGTGATGAAACTAACATATCCTTAATTTTTCAAAATTCATATATATATATAATTTTTTAATTTTTAAATTTACTTTTTTACCATTTATTACATTACTTACGTTTTCAAATGATGTTAGGTAAATATGTTTGTTACCTTAATTAAAAGAGAAAATCTATAGCATTACTTTTTTTTTTTTTATTTGACAATAGATGAAAAATTGTAGAAACAGCCTTTTCGAATGAGCTATGGCTCAATGAAAGCCTAAATTTTCACATTATATCCCATAGTTCCTATGTAGGCAAGTATATTCCTATGTATTCCTATGAATTCCTATGAATTCCTATGTATCCCCATCTCTTTAAAGTAGAGAACGATTCCCAGAGACTCTAGAGCCATTGTAAGAGATAATTTTTAATTAAACACTATCTTTCTAAATTTTGCTTTGCTTCTTGTTCAGTTGCACTAGAATATATTTATACCTGTAAGTTAAATATGGAGATGGAATTATTTGAAATTTATCTACGACACTGATTTATCTCTTCTATTCTGGCTAGAATAGGATAATAACTTGTAGGATTACACCACCTGTACAAGTACAGCTGTACTGGACAAGGAGATGGGTAAGGGCGATCATGTGTGTCGCGAGGATAAGTCTCCTAACCACGCACAGACGAGAGAGAAATTTCATATTCTGGGTTGCTCCTTGAAAATAATTATTCTTATTATAATTTGTGGGCGTATTTCGTGTTGGTCAGGAAACTGAGACCATATAAATTTTAAACTTGATATAAATATTTGCATAACGTGTATAGATAGAAAAAACAAAAAAACCTACCTCAAATATTTAGAGATAATATGCGCTTGTGTACAGTATGATAATTACTCCGATTGGACAAGGAAAAGATGGCTGAAAAGCAGGGATTTGAACTAGAGGATCGTTGATGCATGATGTATAACGGAAGAGATACAGTTCCAGAGTGAGGCACCTCGGGTTGGGAAGTCCTTCCTAAATGCCGCAGTTCGGTGGAGAGGAGGACAAGAGTCAGATGAACTGGACCTGGTGGGACGGTATTGAACGAAGGATTTACATTGCAGGCTCTGTAGGATATAGGAGGGGCGCTGAATTCTAATCACCTGGTATAGGAAGGACACTAGGATAGCTCTTTTCCTCCCCCTCCCTCTCCCACACAAACATGCTAGAATCTGTAATTGGTCTCCTACATTTTCCCAGCTCCACTCCTCGGGATTGTTAATATTAGTGTTCATAATTTTCAAACAATGACATTGTCAATGTTCGGAGAGAAGATGATGAACCGCAATATCTTCTGTTAGTGGCAATCTTGAAATATTAAATCCACTTTAGGCAGTTGTGATTTTCTTCAAGTAGTGACTATAACTTAGTACTGCAGATGATAAATTACCTATATTCATGAAAAGTGTTGTGGCCGTCGGTGACAGCAACGTTGTGGTCCACATTATCGGCTATCCACCAATAGAAATGACTTGGTGGGACTTACCCAGCATATATTTTTAAATTTTACCCATTTCTTCCAACCATAAAACAGTGTTCGTTTTTTAAATGTTATTTTTAAATTGTTGTGGTATATCCGACCGTAACAATCTACTGCAGCTGGCTCGTGCTTTAATGTGAGCATGCTACTTCAATTTCAGATCACTCTGGATATTATTGCGATTTTTGTACAGACGGTGGGATACAGACGGGATGACCAGGCAATAGTTCAAATAACACATGGAAATTGTCTTTTCGAATTTTACTTTATAGACAACGTAACGCACTTTTAAGTTTTGCTTTTACTTTCAGAGCTCAAGATATAGTTTCTTTATGTCATTTGTAATTTATTATTAGATGCCAATAAAAAATAAAAATATTTTCACACACAGATGTTCCTAGAACTTTAGTATATCAAAAATATACCATCTACTTCATCTTTGTAAACATTTTACTTATGAAAACCATTATTATATTATTTTCCAGGGCGAAATACCATTTAATTTGTTACCTCACATTTAAATGTTTGATGTTTTTCAAGAAGGCGGCCAAAACACTCATTTTACGCAGATCACAAATATTTATTTTGTAATGTAATTAAAAATATTGATGAAATAGATATGCAGTTGTATTTTCAATACTGCAAGAAATTTAATTTTTTGCCTCCGTTTTGTTATTTGCTTTTATTTTTTAAAACCAATACCATAATATTTTTTATCATGAAATTTTCTGCAATTTGATACCACACACTATTTGTGTGTATTAAAATTTTCAAGATGCCGGCCAAAAAAAGCCGTATTGCAAAGTCAGATTTTTCTGATCTTTTCGTTTAACAAAAAGATACTAACAACAAACTAAAAAATTCAAACCCCGACTTTGTGGGAATTAGTTCCACCCAAAAACCTATATACGCTCTCCTCAAAGTGGGTGCAAATAAGAGCGGAACTATGAATAGATTGGTTTTGAGTGAAAAAAGATAGGAGAGGGTAGGTATGGTTCAACGGAAAATTTGGGCGATGTGAGGTTTCCAGAAAAGGGTTTGGTTAAAGGCGAGACCAAGATTTTTGATTAATGTGTGGAATGTAATAAAGGTTTTGCTCAGGATAAGGCTGGGAGGTCCGGTGACAGATTTGAGGAGAGAGCTTTGGTCTTTGAGTGTTCCAAAGGCACGTATTCTGTTGATTCCTTCCTGCAGAATCAAGATGACCTCAAAGGAGTCAGAAGGGTCGAAGGAGAGATAAATTGATAAATAAATAGAGAAGTTAGTTGGTAAAGATGGAAAATTGGACAGGGAATAGAGAGGAGCTCATAAATAGAGGGGCTTATTACGGACAATAACGTACTGGAAATGACGAGTGAGGAAGGATTGAACTCTGTGAAGGGATTAGAAGACAGAAAAAGATTTTGAAATTTTGATAAGGTGAATATAAGCAAAAAGATTTTGAAGTTTTGATAAGGTGAATATAATGGACGATAAAATCGAAGTCTTTGGAAAGATCAAGGAGGATGAAGATGGTCTAAGAGCTTTTGGTGGTCTATGGCTGTATTGGGGAGCAGAGTAGCTCAGTGGTAAGGCACTGTGTTACCATGCTCCCGGTCTCGGGAGATAATTAGACCGACTGTGATAGATAATTATTATGTTTTCCTTGAAATATGTACCCCCTTCTCTTTAAATTAGAGAAAGAGTCTCAGAGACTCTAGAGTCAATGTAAGGGATAAGTTTTAATTAAGCATTATTTTTCTAAATTTTGGTTTGCTTCTTGTTCACTTGCTCTAGAATCTATTTATACCTGTTAGTTAAATACGGGGATGGAATTATTTGAAATTTATCTACGACACTGATTTATCTCTTCTATTCTGGCTAGAATAAGACAATAACTTGTAGGAGTTATGGCTCACAGAAGGTCTTGACAATGCATGTTCAGGAGTACAGCTGTAATGGCAAGGAGAAGATGGGTAAGGATGATCGGGCGAGCTACGCACAGACGAGAGAGAGAACTTTTATATTCAGGGAAAGAGAGAAATTTCATATTCTGGGATGCTCCTTGAGAATAATTATTCTTATTATAATTTGTGGGCATATTTCGTGTTGCTCAGGAAAGTGAGTCCGTATAAACTTTAAACTTGATATAAATATTTGCATAACGAGCATTGATATGAAAAAGCAGAAAAAAACAAAACTATTTCATATATTTAGACATATATGTGCTTGTGTAAAGTATGATAATTACTCTGATTGAACAAGGATTTTGTTATCAGGCGTGGATGGACCCTGCGGGATCGGGAGTCCCTTCTGGGGCTCATCCTGTCACTATAAAGTGGGCACTCTTAATTGGGGGAAAAACCTGGAGGTTGACGGTGATTTCGGCCAAATCACCTCCTTCCACAACCGTTGGCCTAGAAATACTACGGTCCTTACCAATTACTGAACCCAAAAAAACCTGTACCACTACAAAGGAAGTGGTGGACATTTCTGCGGAAATATATTCACAATGAGGAGAATCGGAAGGGAGTGACCAAAGGAGAATTTTGGTTTTAAGCTATCCATTCACGGTCCAACTTAATAGGTCTACTGTTGGATTCATTCGTCCACTCACGATCCTACAAAGGATCTGATCAGATATTCTAATCTTTACTCATCGTTTATCAATGTTTTAAAAATAGGCAATGTCGGCAATTAGTATTGCTAAGGCGTTATTTGAAAAATGGAAAAGATAGTTTGGACGAAAAATGTTTTCATTATCCGGACAAATTACAGTCTTTTGAAAATGTTAAATGAAATTGATGCGAAGGATTATAAAAATTACTTAAGAATGGATACCAAAATCATCCCTCTACTATTAGATAAGGATAAATGATAAATAATGTACTTTAGTTTTATATTTATGTTATACGGTTTTATTTATAAGGTTTATATATTTTCATATTACTTTAATTAAATTTAATTAAAATTAGTTGAAAGATCGGGTTAATGATTACAAGCAAACTTAAAACAAGATCAATAAGAGATGAACATTTAAGATATATTTTAACAAAAATAGGATCCAAAATTATTAATTCATGTTTAATCACATTATTTATTTAATATTTTAAGTCATTCCGAACAATAGAACGTCACATTTACGTTATAATAAGAGATTTGGGGTATGAGAACATATTTTCATTTGCTTATTACACTGAATGTTTTGGAATTACGTGTAAAATAAAGTAATAAAAGAAACTGACGATGTGTTTTCAAACCAATTTTTTTCTTATCATTCTAATTATTAGTTTCAAATTAGATAAAAATGATGTACGCATAATGTAGTATGTAAAAAAAAACTAAAAAAACATTCTAACCGTATAAAACCACAACATAATCTAGAGAGAGAAACCTCAATCTGGCAGTTCTTGACTAATAGTAAACAAATATTGATTGCAATTAATGACATAATAATGTAAAAATAAACAAGTGGAGCTTGCAGGCCGACAACCCTACTCACGATCCAACGCAGTAGCATGTTATTAGGGTGGAATGCTTGTAGGACAATCGGAGAAGCCTACAAAAATCCTACCGCTATCTGTAGTCCTACACCCCCATTCATAGTCCAACGGCAGTCCGATATTTAGTGTAGTTTTACAGAATTGACCTACATGTAGCACCGTGAATGGCTGGCTTTAGGCTGCCATGAAGAAAGACACCACCAGCCAGCGGTTCGGTCTGCTGTATCATGAAGGAGCAGAGCAAAGTTGGAAAGGGAAACTTGGATGGTGAGGATGTGTTTCAACTAGGTTTCAGAAACTTTAATTAGGTGATGGAAGTTGTGTAGGAAAAAGTCGTAGAATTCATCAATATGGGCGGAGGGTGCTCAATGTATAATTTTTTTCTTGTCTAGATCAGGACATCTCTGTACTTTAATTTTTATTCAAATCAATTTGACATTTAAACAATTACTAGCAATAATAATCTTTTCGTGATGTGTACAGTAAGACGAGCCTCAACAGTTCGCATGGCTAGTAGACTTGCTGGCCTAAAGCTCTCGAGTACTAGGTTCGCTACACTTGTATATTTGTATATATCGACGTCGTTTTTAAAAAAAGGCTTACGCCCCAAAAATTCGAAATTGAGCTTTGAATTTATTATGGAACGTAAATACCACCTCTATCGAATCCCGTTCACGGTATACCGAAAAAAATCGGAAATGGTCTAAAAATCGGCAATTGATGACGTAAGCAGCAAATAATGACCTCTGTGTCCTTAACCAGTCTTAGAAGTTTAAAAAATATATTTGAATTATAAAAGTTTTGTCTTCTTAAAAAACTGTACACAACAAAAGAATAAAAAAAAAAAAATTGTTTCATGTGTTATCTGTAAAGTTTGCTAAATGGAGCTTAAGCCTTTTTCAAAAAACGATGGAGATATGATCAATAATAGCATTTTCTTAATCAAACAAAAAAAAATGTTTACACAAGGAAAACATAAATGAGGAATATAAATATTTTTTTTTTAGTTTTGAAAACTAATATAAATAAAAATAAAAGAAAAACAAACTAAGAAGTAAAAAACCTATGTGAAGAAAGCCTAATTTAAGTATATTCTTGAAATTTATAAAAACAAATTAAGAACTGACAAAATTCAAGCCTCAAAACCTCTGGAAAAAGTGGCTAATACTAATAAAAAAAATTAATAATACTATAAAAAAATTAATGTTATTTTTTCAACAGAAATCGCCGTGATAAAAATAAAAGATTAGATGTTAGGAAATTAAAAAAAAAAATCTGCTCCTAACAACATTATCAACTTTGAAATTATCTCATAGTTAATAGTTTATTTTAAAGCAAACACTGTACTGTATTTATGGACTAATCCAATCAATTAATTACGGAGATAAGGACAATTACTAAAGCTATAGAGCGACAGTCACTAGGGTGTCCTCCTCAGTTATTGATGGGAACTAACCGTTTTCCCTTTAACACCCCACTCCCTACCTCCTTGGGTTAGTACGCTTCGCTGGGGCTCTCGGCATCTCCACAGATTAGAGAGGAGTAAATCGAAAATAGTCGAGTTATTAGTGTAACTTTATCTTCTTCTTATCTTATATATAAAAATTAATGTGGGTTTGTTTGTTCGTATTTTATGCGCTGCTAGACCGTTCATCCGATTGCAATGAACCTTCGTCAACTCATTGCTTGCACTTGCGCGAAGGTTATAGGCAAGCTGGGCTTAAAAAAATCGTAATCTAAGTGGTTGAAAAAAAACATTTTCTAAAGCCTGAGACATTTTTTTTTTCGAATAACTCAAAAACTATACATCTTCTGGAAATCTATAGGTACTCATTCGAAGGATAATTAAATATTATACAAAGCAAAAACAAAATCGTATAAGCCGGGCCAGTATTAGCAAAAATACTAAAACTATAAAAACAATGTATAAAAGCATAATGGACATTGCATCCATGTTTTCAATGCAGGTTCCCATGGAAACACGTTCAATTTTAATTTGTTTGTTTTTTAAATAATTCGAAAACTATACATTTCATATACACACACACACAGGTTGAAAAGACACACACACTTAAAAGGAAGCTAATTGAAATATTGGTATAATAGAAATATACCATTCTTTCACCGACTGATTTAGTAATCACAGTATCTCAAAAACAATAATGCTCTCCTTATGTTGTATATGTGCAATTAGGCGTTATTTAAAAGCATCGTACTCTAAGTGATTAAAAGAAATTATTTCTTAAACATAAATAAACGTATTTCTAAAATCTATTTGACTTTTTACTGGAGAAAGGCTTTTTCCACGGATGGGAAAAATCGCATTGATGTAGCAAATATGTTACGACGGTACACAACTGTTATGTTTAGAAGCTAAAACGTTAGCATAGACAACGGCAAACGGCACATGTTATTCGGACTTTATCTCATACAAATAAAATGCCTCCAAAACGTTCATCATTCAGTAGATCTACCAGCGTAGCACATAGCAATAAGATAATTCGAGCTTTAAAAAAATCCGTCCGTCCGCTGTCCACCCATTAGCCGTCCTATAATAATTATCTTTTTACTATAATTTTAAAGAGTTCACATAAACGATACTTGAGCAGCATTCACTTCTTCTCCCACTTAAGCACAATAAAAGAGTTTTTTAAACAATTTTAGTACAATAATTCTATATACTACCTATATATTTTAACTTTGTCAAGTTGAAAATATATTTTAAAAGTTTCTGGTTTAGTTTCCATGGAAACATTTTCTTTCCATTAAATAATGTGAAAGTAGAAATTATTAAGTTAATTTCCGCTTTTGTGTTCTTAAATTACTTTGTTACAGAGCATATTGTTTACAACAGATTGGCGAATTGGTGGCAGGAGGTTCGGTCGCATCCATCTTCTTTCGGATGCGCTCGGTTATCTATCTATTTTATGCTCCTCATAAAATACACTGTATCTTTGCTAAGACTAGTCCGATTTGATGATTTGTTTTTTGTTTTTTAGATACTTTAATAACCTTACATATAATTCTGTACATAATTTACTATAAATTGCATACTTTATAAGCTATGCACAAATAAAATATTCTTTTCATCATAACTTTTTTCTCTGCAATTCTTCGGTGATTTATTACATAAATTAAAAGTTAAAGATCTTTCTGAAGAATAATTTAGGCAAGTTTAATCAAAATCGTTAGAGCCGTTTTCGAGAACATTGTAAACAATTGTAATATCCATAATATAATTGCCATTTCCGGTTAGTCGATTTTGACGAAAATGTTGCTGTAACATCACATGCATGTGCTAACCTTAAATACGTAATTTCAGTATCGTACAACTTTTTGTTTTTGAGCTAGACTGTTCACATACACACACACAGACACACAGGCCATTTTGCGAGACTTGGCCATTTGGACTCAGGGGACCTTAAAACGTGTATTTCTGTCGAAAACTGGATTTCTAAAATTTTCACGATCGCAATACTTCCCCTTACTATATACTTCGTATATAGGTTCGGGAAAGTAAAAATTATTTAAGTTATTAAACAAGTTGGAATGGCGCATTAGATCGAAAACGAAGGCGGAAGGTCAAACAGCGGCTTCATTGGGTTTGTGACTTGAAGTCATTCAACTTACATCAGCTATTGTCAGCAACTTTAACGATCTCGACCATCAAAAGTTCATTGGCAGCTTTGTTCGACGTTTCTTTATAAACTCTAAGCACAAGCCCCTTGAAGCATTCCGTTCTCATATTTTAGTCCCAATTATATTTCAGTCTTAACAAGACCCCGACAATAATTAGGGGCTTTACTTCGGAATTTAAAGAAGAAAGAAAAAACTACAAAAAAAGGGAAATCATTGGCCTATAAACATTTTCACTCACTTAATGATCCTTGGTAGTAATACACACAAGTTATTTCTGAACATAGCCACTCGTAACAATGTCAAACCGTTATATTTACATTGGGATAGATCTATAATAAAATAATGATGATCGTTGATTGTGTGCATAAGATGATTATTAATAATTTGGTTTCCATAATTTCTGAATGCTAAGAGTATCTCTCCCAACAGTGAGCTGAGTTAGTGAAGGAAATAAATTTAGTAGATATCCAATAACGAACGAATCTCCTCCCACTTAAGTACAATAGAACAGTTTTTTAAACAATTTCAGTACAACAATTCTGTACACTACTACATATTTTAAGTTGAAAATATATTTTAAAAGTTTCGGTTTAGTTTCCTTGGAAACATTTTCTTTCCATTAAATAATATAGAAGTAGAAATTATTAAGTTAATTTCCGCTTTTATATTCTTAATGTACATTATTACAGACGGTATTGTTGACAACAGATTGGCGGATTGGTAAGAGGAGGTTCGGTAGCATCCGTCTCCTTTCGGTTATCCGTCTACGGTCTTGTATTCCTCATATACAAGAAAATTGTAAAAAATTGTAAAATCCATGATATAATTGATATATCCGGTTAGTCCGATGAGCTGTATCTTTGCTAATACTGGTCCGATTTTGAGGATTCTTTAATTGTTTTTTAGATAATTTAATTACCTTTCATACAATTCTATAGGTAATTTACCATAAAATGCATACTTTTTAAGCTATGCGCAAATAAAATATTCTTTTCATCATAACTTTTTCCCTGCATTTCCTCGGTGATGTACTAAAAAAATGAAAAGTTAAAGGCTTTTATGAAGAATAATTTAGGCGTTTCATCAAAATCGTAAGAGCCATTTTCGAGAAAATTGTAAACAAGTATAAAATCGATTATATAAAGTGGTACTTCTTGTTAGTTGATTTTGACGAAAAAGTTGCTGTAACATCACATGCATGTGCCTATCTTAAATACATAATTTCAGTATCGTACTACTTTTCGTTTTTGAACTAGGCTGTTTACATACACACAGACCATTTTGCGAGACTTGGTTATTTGGACTCAGTGGACCTTAAAATGTGTATTTCCATTGAAAACTCGAATTCGAAAATTGTCACGATCGCAATACTTCCCCTTACTATATACTTTGTATATAGGTAAGATAAAGTAAAAAATCAAATGAACGTTTTAAAAACTATGTTTATTCTTTGTAACTATACAAAAAAATTCTTGTCATTGAAGAAATGCCTATAACCTGTAAATATAAATATAAATATAGATTCTATGTTTAAAATATTTATTATACCTTCCACTCATATGTTTATGAAAAAACTCAATTAATAATTTGTCTTCCGATTTTTCACTGTTTTCTAATTATGTTATAAAACTGCTATTTCTTTCCCCTTTTTGAGTTTTAAATAAAACGCTTTGAACGAAGATTTTGATTTGAACTTGCAGCGCTTTTGATCTCAAAGACCTTAATCCTAAATGTTCACAAGTTTTAGAACTTTACAACTCATGAGAAGTTTGAGCCTGTATATTACTCTACTTCAAAAGATTTACTTAATATTTGAGAGTAATAAACAGCTTTTAATGTAAGTTTTTAATGTATTTTATTGAACTTTACTCGTGTAAAAATTTAAAACTGCATTGAAAATCATTTCAGTCTCTGTAAATATTATTTTTCAGTTGCGATATTATCTGTAAGAATGAAAGAATAAATTTCAAGCAACTCTTGCTTATTTTAGTGAAACTAGGAATTTTTAAGGTATCTTTAATTAAGGTCATATAAAGTGAATATAAATTTATAGAATGTGAGTACAATGTTATACTTTTATTTGGGTCTAAAGTGTTTAGAACAAAATTGGATATATTTTTCATGATAAAAGAAAAGTCTTTTTTAAAAGCTACCCAATCTTCAGAATGTTCCACCGCAAAAAGTAGGTCACAAGCCATTTTCGTTTCGTCGCCATAGAGGATTATCCTTAAAGTAAGGTAAGAGGTCTGTGCGATAACAGCGCTGAATATAGAACTGTGGTATTCAGCGTTATTAGGTTTATGGCATAAATTAAAATTTGGATTTATTGAAAAAATGGTAGACTTTTTTTTTAAACAATATTGCAAACAGTTTAACAACAGTTCAAAAATAAAGTTTTTTTTTTTATTTTAAATTAGTAATTTCGATCAATTGATAAGTCTCTTTATTGGGAAGTCTTATCAAGGCTTGCATCAACTTAGATACTTATCCTATCATCAGCGTGGAGAAACAAAACGATTTCGGTTCCTGGTTTCCTCCAGCAATTTTCAGCAATTGTCTCTTATCTTATGAATTTTCTTATTCCTGGAATAGCCTCGGTATCTCCAGCAACACGATCTGTATAAAATGGAAGGAAAACAATCTTCATCCTCTCTCTTGTAAGATTAAAGATTCTTTTTTTTTTTTTTTTTTTTTTTTAGTAACTATGTTAGTTTTATATACCCAGGTTATGCAATAATTAACATGATTTTTTTATATAAAAAATTAACACATTATATATATATATATATATATATATATATATATATATATATATATCTATTACTTCATAAATAAATACAGATTGCACTGTGAGGAGCAGGTTAACAGGCAAAGGCAGTTGTTAATACGAATCATTTTGGAATGGAATGTCCAATCTTCTCTGAAAGGTTAAATCGAACGCCAGTTAACAACCACTCACTAGGGTTATATCAATTTGCAGCGTTTGAAGTTCTCTTCTCTAAGTGATCACTTAGAATACATCTATTTATTTACTTTTAAATATTCTCGAAATATAATATATAAAGAAAGAAGATAAGGTTCATCTGGCTACAAAGATCTATAATACAATCATAAATTACTTATTTTAACATTTAATTACAGTAACGGGAGAGGTATTTAAAATAAATAAAAATAGTAGTATAACCTACTAATTTATAAACTAATCAAATCCGAAATAATTATAACAATTCATTGATTATTTTAAGTTGAAATCCCAAGTGATTGTTTGTGCATGATTGTTTGTTGGAATCTCCTTGAGTCAAGCTAAAACAAAGTTCTTAAGAAGTTACTTAAGAATCCAATAGATAAAACTTCTCCGTGTTGTTATTGATGAAAACCCCAAAAAATTCCTAAGATTTCGAGTTTTTTTGGCCACCATTTTGAAACCCACTCCCTCTTAATGTCGGCAGACAATTTTTTTTGGCATATGGAGTGTCTGTAGCATTTGTGCTTGAAATAAATTATATCCAATGCGAAACCGCTGACATCCAAATTTTAGAATTTTTTGTAGATTTTCATGGTCCCGTATCTCAGTAGCTATTCCGAATATTCAAAAATAGTTTGACTGATACTTGCAGGAAATTTAATGTTATTTAAAATTGGTAATGATATATTTTTTCCTTGAATGCACTGGAAGCGAGTTATTTTGGAAATACTGAAAAAAAAGTTTATCCTTAGCGGTTTTAAAAGATGGCGAAAACGCATATGAAAGAGGTGGTCGAAAATTTTAATTTTTAAAGAGGGGTAACACATGCAATATACCCGAAAATTAAAATTTAACCATTTTTTGCAAACCAAACTGTGCTAAAATGACTATTGCCGGAGATCGAGAGAGGTAGAAAAGGTGTATTTGAGCGAATTTAAATTTTTTTTGTGCTCAATGGACAATGAATTTGATGCTCTACAACTTTTATTTTATGATTTTTCTCTTAGAGTTTTCAGTTCTAAACTGAAGACATATGCAATGGCACTTTGACAAAAGCGTCGTTATTACCGTGGTTTTTCACCACATCAGTTGACCAAATTATTGTGTTGTGGTACTCATTCGACGCAGAATTTGATGTTCTTTAATTTCATTTACCTTAACTTTTTAGAAAGAATGCACCGCTTAGAAATTATTGGTGAACAACTAAAAATAGTCCTGAAATTTCGAGATTTTTTATTTTACGCCTGTGGGTATGTTTATTTTATATACCCAAATATTTGTGTGAAATGAGTCACGGGCTCCTGGATTATTTGTATCTAAGGTGTTGCCTAAACTATGGCGCCTCTCTCTGCATCAAAACACGACACATCTTAGTTATTAACTGACCATGTCTCGATAGGGCATGGCATAAGACTTTTCCTTCTTTACTTGCTTGTCCCTGTTTACAGACTTACAGCTTTTCTAATGACTTCAAAGTACCTGCTATATTCTTTGTGACATCGCCGTCGCATATGTAAGCAGCGAAATCCTTCGTACTTCTTATATACGAAAGACTATCATATGAATGTCAGAAAGCTGAATAGTAGATAAATTATAGTTCTCACTTGAGAATATATTTTGAAAAACGTAATAAATTATCTTCTTTTCAGCCAAGATGTAACGGAAGATTCCACACCAGTCGATGTTTCGCGAATTAAGACATCAACAGGACAGAAAAAATATAATAATCATATATATGCATATCAAATACATCTCACATCAACAGTCTAAAAATAAACATCAACTTGAGACTGTACCTCACTCCAAGAGAAGGGAGGTAGCATACCAACAGTATTGCGATCAGGAGATAACAGAATCTACTCATAAAAAAGAAACAACAACAAAAAGCCATAAAATTTAATCAAGTTATAAAAAGAAGAGAAAGTAATAAACATGCAATATGAAATAAAATGGACAGCATAGGAAGGTTATAATAAAAAACAAGCTGATCAGCTAGCACTACAAAAAAAAATATAGAAGACAAATTAGTTAGATTTATTAGACTTAGTAGTGTGAAATGTTTAACGTTTCGGAGTAAAAGTAATTTAATTACTATAATATTCAAATTCTATGTAATGTACATGTCTCAAATATATTTCTCTTAACAAATATCAACAGTTGAAGTTTTGCTCTTCTTGAGTAATTAATTATAATTTTTATATAAAAGTGATATACAAATATTTTCTCTAGATCAGTGCAATCTGAAGCCATTTCTTCAGAACAGAATACTCGTATGCCTACATACCCTAGTAGCTACTTAATTCAGTCTCCTTTTTGCAGGATATGTTTTAGATTATAGTCCAACTGCATCCATTACTTATGTCACAAAATTTATTTCTTATATGAATAGCCTGTACTTAAATGCATAAAAAAGATAAATGTCGGTAGACCAAGAACAAATAAAAAAAAGAAAGCTAATTTTTTGGTTAGTATTTAGAATAACTCTTTTATATGATTGTTGTTTCTGTTTCAGGTCCTGCCGGGCCTATACGTGGGTAACTTCAGAGATTCGAAAGATAGCACGCAACTCGACAGGTTCAAGATATCACACATCGTTGCCATCCATGACGCTGCCAGGAGGCTACACCCGGTCGGTATGCTTTGAAATATAATTCGCATCACATATAATTTACCACTTCTCTTCAAATTATAAAACATTAAATACTACTACTTTTTTAATATCCTTTTCCTATAAATGATCGGACCTACGGACTAAACCTTAGGAATCTGTCTCCAAAAGTTACATCTTACGAATCCATGCATTAAAGTCTATAATGCTTTCACAGATCATGAACTTCTCGTTTAATGTATCTAACAGAATATTAATCTACAAATGCCTAATGTACTTTATCAGAAAGTAATATTCAGAAAGCATTCCACAGCAGGATTCTATTCGGTGGCTTGGCAGGGCGGGGCGAGAGCGAACCATGGGGAGGGAGGGCGTAAAAGTAGAGTAAAAAATTCACATTATTGTAATTGTTTTTGTGATTTGTTTATAACATTTTATGATCTTGATATAATATCGTAATGCATAATTTTGCGTTGTAGGTTACTCTTATTTGTAATGTTCATAGCATTTTGTAATGTAAAATTTAAAAGAATAATTTTTTTTTTTTTAAACTTACAATGTAATGTGAAAATATTACTTTACCATAAATTCATTGTTATTACAGGTTTCCAAAAAAAATCTATTTCCTTTTTCAGTTGACATCCGCGTGATGGTATAGAAGGATCAATCTAATTAGGGATCGATAAATTATTTGCCACTTCTATAAATTTATTTTATTGAAAACTAGTTCGAATAAACAAAACAATGTTTCGAATAACATTCGAAACTAGTTTTCAATAGAACAAATTTATAGAAGTGGCAAATAATTTATCAATCCCTAATTCCCTTTTTCAGTTCAGGTGGCTGCTAAAAAAAGACATTTTTCACACTCAGATTTTTCTAGACTTTTAGCATGTCAAAAAGATACAAACAACGAACTTTTATTTAAATCCCATCTTTGTGAGAACTAATTAGTTTTACTTATCACATACTTTGTTCTTATATCATCTCTATTATTAGGGCTGGGGACGTAAATGGGGTGAAAAGAAGTGGACCTCCCTGCGGGCAAAAAGACTTAGGTACGCCACTGAATGTGTTTTAATGCATTATGCATTATGGATTCTAATATGACAGCCACATAACAGCTGCATTACACCAATAGTAATATTGTTTACCTGGGGGAGACAAATGCTGTAGTAAATATTATATTCAATAAATAGATATTAACTTAGTATTTTAATTTATCGGTGAGATAATCAAGCCTTCGTATAAGTATATTGAACTGATATTATCCAAGCTTTAGGTATATCGACCCTTTAGAATGACTAGGTTCCATCTGACATTTCATATGTTTCGAGTAAATTGGTGTCAATGTTTCATTAACTCATTGTTCAGTTATCCAACCACATTACTGATTTTTTGATATGTTGAAAGCATCCTTCATAATTTTAGAAATATCTAAAGTAAATTTTATTAATACTCCCTTGTTTCTGCCGCCACTAGTACTGGTACTGGTAAAGGTGGAGGGACAGAGTCCGGTAAATGGGCCTAGTTTTCAGATTTCTTCCGTCAACCTGTAACCTAGTTTTGTAACTTTTGATGTAATTACATTAAACTTTTGTGTAAATTACATTAGAAGCAGTATTTATTATTTATTTTGTAGTTGATAGTTGGGGATACCTCGAGACGACCTTCCGACATTGCCATCAACTGTTGCTATTATATTTTTCATTTCCTTCGGTGGATCCCCCGCAAAACAGAAGGATTTTTAAGTAAATATTGGCTCAGATGTCTGCTTCCCCTGCCTAATGACCAAACATATCAAAGATCGATAGCTTTTTTTTTTTAATTGAAAGGTATTAGGGCTGTAAGTATCCATTTATATCATATATACAGACTAAATAAAAATTATATATGTACATCACAAATAAAAATAAATAGATAGACAAATTTAATTAATAGGAAAGAGCAAAAACTGAAAAAGAAACAGAAATTAATTAATTGAATACAATTGGAAGATTCTAATCACAAAGGATTCAGTCCCTAACATACAGGTAAACAACTAACCAGTCAACGTTTCACCAATTCAGGTATCATATGGACAGAAGAAATAAGATCACCAAATATAGCACCTCTCATATCAACAATCTTAATAGGCGCATCAACTACAGAAAGCACATTACTCCAAGGCATTCAATCACGTATTGAAGGCCAAGAGAGGTAACATAACAAGATAACCTTTCTCAAGAAAAAATAAAATAATGGAACAATGCAGTAGTATAATAATAATTTTTAAAATTAAGTAATTGTCTAAAAATAAAAACTGTTCAACATTTTTTGTTGGATATCTGTACGTTCATGAAGTTCTTTTAATAAATTAAATAATAATAATAATAAAAAAAGTTGCATGTAATTTCAATTTTATGCCGGATATATCTCACCTGTGATTAGTGATTCCTGACTCTCATATTTCGCGAGTGAGTCGGTTTGGAACGTTTTTGTGCTCTAGGGACTACATATGATGAATTATTCTATCGAGAAATGAGATTTGAAAACAGTTATTGTCTTGTTTGTAGAGCAGTAGTGCTTGAAACATGCATCAGTTAAAAAAGATCTTCCCTTATTACAATATTCAGCCATGGAGGATGCCCTTGATAATTCACGACTCAACTCAAACATAATATCTCTAATGTAGCAATGCCTTTCCTGCTTCCTCTATATCATTTATAGATACTGATATGCTTTGAAAGCCGACTTTGTATGCCAATCTCTGTATAATAGTGAAAAATTCCATAAAAGGAACTGGAAAATTATTTATATAAATATGTAAAATGTATGTAAATGTGTAAAATATATATAAATTAAATTATTTGACTTCCTAATTTGGGTTTTGGACACATATTCGGCTTTCTAAGAAATGCACCAATGTGTGTGTGAGTGACCAGCCATCTTGTAACAGTAGGGAATTAGCTAGCAGATAGAAACAGCTATTGTGCGATAAATCAGTATCATTGATTCGATACTGATTTATTAAGCAAAGAAGTCTGCTCCTTTTCTTGGTATAATGTTCTAGAATCTAATAAAATGAAAAAATATTTGTGAGAACCTTCGATTATTTCCACCTTGACGAGGAAATCTTCGAGAACAACTCATCACAGCTCACTTCATGAACTTACATATCTTGAAGCACAACCATTATCGATATATCAAGAAACACATAATCCTGAAGATGTCATTATCCTGTTTTGTATCTGCAGAGCAGGACATATCAGGATTTCTCAGGATTTCTTATCTCAGGATTTCTCATTTCTCGATACATTGTACATATTTTATTACTTATAAAATTATTTTGAAAGAAAATATTCAAGTTATACATTGTTCCTTATTCAGTTATATACTTTGAAACTTGTTTGGATTTTTTTTTCTATTTACTTAGGAGCACTTCATATAGTATGTGCCTAATTTGTAATTAATGTAATATGTTTATTATATTTAGGCAAGTTATTTTATTTCTACACTGGTTTTGTTGTCAGTTGTATTTATTATTTATCAACTGCTCTGGAATATATCTTCGAGTCTCTTGGGTATTGACTGAATATGCGATCGAAGTTTTTCAGAGGACACAGGATCCTTAAACTAGAACAATTTCAAATTCTGGGGAAGCAGTACACGTTTCTCTATTCATTGTATTCAGTACCCTATTATTCCTCTATATCTCACAACACAAAGTTGTCTCCAACAACTAGAGCTATTGGAACTACACTCTCCAGAAAACTGTTTCAATGCAGCTTTGTGTAGCCAGGGTTCTATTCTGTTTGACAGTCAGTTCGGTAGTTCACACAACGTTAGATAGCCTTGTATGTTGGACAATTGGAAAACAGTCTCTGCTTCCTGGTTATTCTGATGTCCAAAAGAGTCATAAGTTTGGGAAAAGTCGCCTTTCCGTTTCATGCATTATCGCGTTTATCAAAGAATACTCAGAGTTTGGTAAAACAAGTTGGCAGTGCAATGACGAAGTTAAACCAACAGAATTTATTTAATGTATAATTAAAACAAGCAATTAAATCTTCGGTAATATTTTTTGTACTCGCAATAACGTAGTATTTTTCTTTGATTTTTAACTTATTGTAAATATTGTAATTCTCAAATATTTTGCTGTCACGAAGTTTTACCCCTGTCTTTTTTTTATCCTCTTTGGTTCCCATTAAGCTGTTGGAGTATGCTTTTTCTTAATTCAGCAGCGCCATTGAATCTAGTACTGATTTGCTCCCGCTATCCATAGGCACATTGACTTTTTTTTATTTTACTCTCCCTCTAATTTGGCTGACTTTTTTTATTTTACTCTCCCTCTAATTTGGCTGACTTTTTTTATTTTACTCTCCCTCTAATTTGGCGTTACTGATATTCATAAATTATTAATTTTCCTGTCGTAAATATTATCGCTAATTATTCCTACTATTAGCTTACATTTGATTTTTCTAAGCCTTATACTCTTAGAGAAAAGAGCTTAAAATTTCACAAATAAGAGAATCCCTTACAGGGTTAGTGTTTTTGAATTAAAATTGAAAATAGTTAAACATCATGCTTGGTAAGAATAATGAAAACATTTTTAAAAAAACTCAAAATAGTGATTGTTAGGGGGAAAACGTTAATTTTCTCAAAACTGAGATCAGATTTGGATTTCCTGCACCCAAAAAGTAGCTTATTTCTAATGTTTATGTAAATCGAACAACAAAAACTATTTTGCTAAAAAACAGCAAACAATCGCGAGGAATTTTGATCCTTTTTTTTTGTTCAATAAATATATTATCATCAAATAACAAAAGGACGAAATAAAACCTTATATATGAAAACTAATAAATGTGTAATTATATATATATATATATATATATATATATATATATATATATATATATATATATATATATATGATATATTTGTCATTCAATGCCTTATTTGACTGTGGATATATTTATTTAGTCCATTAAGAAATCATTGTAACAGAAAATTCACTGCTGACTTTTGCTTTCAATGCCTGTATGTTCTTATATTAACCATTATGGTTGTATAATCAGTTGATTGGTTCTAATAACTGTTGTTATTGGTATTGCAGGACAAGCAGTACCTGTGCGTGATGGCCTCCGATACCCCGGACCAGAACCTCGTCCAATATTTCCCGATATGCAATGACTTCATCCATGCCGCTCGCCTCCGCGGTGGAAACGTCCTCATTCACTGGTCAGTACGCATTTATATCTGTATTTAGTTTATGTATTAGATGTAAGACCATTAATGAATATTTTATTGCCTTATATGATATTTAATAAATTAATAACTCTATCATAATTAAAATAAGTCAGGTATTAGCCAAGAAGTCGATATTTTCGGTCAAGATCTCTATGGAGTTTTCTAGTATATTATACAAATAATCTACTTTTCCCAGTAAAGAGTATTTTTTTCTCCTACCTAATTTCTTCACAACCATCTATCTGATAAAACATCAGCAAGCATGGTTGATGATGTTAAAAAAAAAATAGTAAAAATAAATAAATGTTCTGAAATGTGTGGGGGAGGATAGTACCCAGCGGTATCTACTACTGTTGTGATATTAACATAATACTAAGTCAAGTCCTCGTACAACTCAATTTTAGCTTACTGTGAGTATAGTCTGCCATGTAATGGACATATTTTAAGTCTTTAACTGTATACTTTTTAGTAGGATCGTTCGCAGTAGGTATGTATTGAAAAAAAATGAAAACATGTACCACTACAAACCGTGAAGGTCCTCACTAATTCTAAGCCAATGGTTGTGCAAGGAGGTGATTTAGCCGAGATCGCTCTCAAGCGCCAGATTTTTCTCCCAATTAAGGGTACCCAGTTTATAGAGGCTGGGTGAGCCCCTATAAGAGGGTCTCTCTATCCCACTGGACTGATCCATGGCTGAAAACAGAATAAATAATTATCTTCCACAGCCGGTCTCGAACCCGAAACCTTGAGAATAGTAGCTCAGTGCCCTGCCCATTGAGCCACCCCGCTCTCTAGTAGATAATTGTGTTATTTGTTATTATCAGACATGTTATCTGATAGATTATTATTTACATAGATTACATAAATTATTACTGTTATTTACATAGATTATTATGTAAAAGTATGTTGGTGGTATACCAGGGTGTCTTGTTTGACAATCTGAATGTTTTGGACCATACTTTGTAATTTTTGTACGCGAGTATTTTCTACCATATGTTATATCTTTGAACATTTTGTATCGATGAGTAAAGACTTTTACTCACTTACATATCGTCGACGTCAACCAAACAGGAAAGTATCAAACTTGGTAATTCCGATCCCTGACATAAAAGTTATAGGGCAGGGTTTCCCTTTTTTGCTTGATATTTTGAGGAATTCCATCAGAAAATTCCAATGGCTACTATTTTTAATTTTTTTCCAGTGTCAGACATTGTGTTAATCTTCAATACCTATTCATTCTCGTGCTCTGTTGTTGTGGATTAGATTAGATTACAATTTTTTCTGGGCGATCAACTACTACGTCTGTTGTTGTGGATTGGTGGGGATTATAGATAGCCCTCTTCATACATTCAATAATCAAACTGTTATTTAAAAAGGTACTTTATATCAAAACATGACATGGCTATCTTCTATCAGCTTTCAGTAGGGTGGGGCGGTTATCTGGCGGTCCCGGATCTAGTCTGTATTTTGCTATTCTCTAGCCGGTCTTTTATATATATATATATATATATATATATATATATATATATATATATATATATATATATATATATTTAAGCTGGAAACTAATTTTTAATCCAATGATTTTCGTAAAATTATTTTCTATTGTATTATAGAAAATACAAGCTGTAAATATGCCGAACAAGTATGTACGACTCATAAAAATGTTCAACATGAAGGCAATTCGTGGAGGAACTACCACATCCCGGTTTTCCGATCTATTTTAAAATATTATAATATAATGAATATATTAATACAGAGTGTTCAAGGCTCGAGTGACACTCCACTTAGAATCCTCAATTTTAGGAATTCAGGGATGAAACTTGGTGGGACACAACTGTGTCACCTGAAGTTTTCTTTGAGCTCATATTCAACCCCATAACTTACTTCAGTACTTCATCAGCGCACATAACTCTGGATTTTTCAATGGATTCGGATATATTTTATGACGGATTCTAATTGTAAATCAAATTCTAAAGAGATGTTATATCGGAATATGAAAATATCGACGCTTATGCATGTCGTGGAGTATTAACTTAATAATCCTGTTCGACCATAAGGACAAATTGTCATTTTGCTAAATAGATCGGGGTAGGAGTCTCATGTGTGGTGTGTTTTCCGTTTGCTAGAGTACATTAAAAATAATCCAATTTTTGTTCTTTGAAATTTTGACTTGAAAGGAACCTATAAAATACATTGATTGTCTTTTATTACTCCTCGATATAATCGTCGTACTTTACTTAGTTTGGTGCAACGAGAAGCAATTACAGGCTATCTTGGGAGAAAGCAATGTTTATTTAATAGACCACACTTTTAAATTCTACCCCGACCTTTTTATCAAAATAGGATTAACTGAGTTAATTCTTAGTATTAGGCTCTGTACATGAGTTATTTTTATAGCTGATTTAATTAGCTGCAACGTTCATTATGGAAGTATTTTTAATTAAAGAGTTCCTTGATTAAGGGAAAAATGAAAAATCTGTTTTATTGTGATTTATTTGTGAGTAGGGCCTTACAGTGGGACGAAATTGTCAAAAAACAGTCATAATTCTTTAACTTCCCAACGGAACGACCAAGACCCTTCAAATTTTGAATATAACCAGTCTTCCTTTGTGAATTCAACCTACCAATGGTAATATTAATAATTAAAAACATAAATTATTGAATTTATTAAAACCAAAGCCAACTTCCATTTTATATTTGAATATTTTTTTATAATGCAAATATATTATATGTTTATATTATATAAGTATACATCACTAAATAAATTGTTGATTTTTTTGTACAAAATTAAAAAAAAAAACAAAGAAGCAGATTTTATCAGGATAATTTAAAAAATAAATATATAATTTAAAACAAAGTTATAATTTAAAAAAATTCCTCCATAATTTTCATAAATCTCATGAACTACACATTACATAGGTATATTATAGGTATACTGGCTATATGTAGGTAATATATTGCAAGTGATATTACATTAAGAAAATAATTTGAATAGTGGGTGATATTTTGAGTTTCTAGTTCACTTTCCATATAATTGTAATTTCAATATTTCTTAGCGTCTGTTCAGAGTAACTACAAATATTTTGTATGAATCATGTAGGAAATTTTATACTATTGTATTAGATTGTTCATTATGCATGTTGCACTAAAAAATAGTTATCAAGTCGAGACCACTGACATATCTACCCTTTTAGGTTTTTTTTTTTTTTTTTCAAATTTGGGGCCATAACCTCAGGAGCCCTTCCGAATATTCCATAATGTATCATATAAAACTTGCAGGAAATGCAATGTTCTTTAATATCTGTTATTACATAATTTTGCCTAAAATGCTTTGGAAGCGAGTTACTGAGGAAAAACTTAAAAAAATATTATTCTTAGTGATTTTTTTCAAGATGGCGGAAAATACACAAAGTGTGGGAGGTTGAAAAATTGGATTTTTCACTTCTTCTTTTTCTTCTTTGCCTTTCCCCCTTAGTGCCATTCAGCGTGGGGTGCATTAAGCCAGGTTTGCCTATACTTCCGATAAACGGCGAGTCTCCTCATACTATGCAACGTCTCATCTCTGGCTTTTCCCAGTCGTTCCATTTGTTCGAGAAGCACATTTCTTGTCACAACCTGTTGGTCTCTTGCCAAATGGACGATGTTCCATCGTCTTGAGAGGGTTCCTGTGTCTTTCCATTCTACAGACATGCCCAAACTTATTCAATTGCTTTCTTTCTATTGTTTCCATGATAGAGCACATCTTGAGTTCCCCTCTTATCCGTTCATTTCTTATGCGGTCCCTTCTGGTTTTCCCAGCCGTCCGTCGAAGGTACTCCATTTCCGCTGCGGTGATTCGACTTCGGAGTCGGTGAGTTAATAGCCTGCTCTATGTACCGTATAGGAGAACAGGGAGGTAAACCGTTTTGAAAATTAACAATTTCACATCCAGTCCTACCTCTCAGTCCTACCTGCATATTTGGTAGTAAACAGCATTTGTCTTTCATTTGTTCCATTTGTCCAATACTGTATGAAATTTTACTGTCCACTTTCCCCGAACTTTGCATTACAGATCTTAAGTAAGTGTAATTCGACCCGACTTCCATATCTTCACCGTTGCAGGAAATATGGATTTCCTCTTGGGTCCTGCCCACCTATAAGGATTTTACTTTTAGCTATATTAATCTTCATACCTTTCCTTGCAAGCTCTTCATGCCATTGTGTGACCGCTTTTTGCAATTTTTGCGGGGAGTCCGAAATTAGAACAATGTCATCAGCAAAAAGAAGTGTCTTTATGACATCAGAGCTTAGGTTCCATTGTCCAAGATGCGTTCTTTGTGTTCTTCGGATACAAATTCAGGCAACTTCATCCATATATAATGAAAAGAGTAATGGACTCTGGCAGTCCCCTTGTTTGACTCTCTTTTCTATTTTAAATACATTGTATTCCTTTCTATTCTGTCTAATAATTCCTTACGCCACGCTTCTCCTCCTTAAGGGCATCCCATATTTCCTCTCTTGGTACCGAATCGAAAACCGTTTTTAAATCGAGAAAGGTTAAGTAAGAATATATTTCGATCTCGGTGCCAACTCTTTTAAGCGAGAAGATATGGCCCTGAATTTGTCTTCCACATTTAAATGTTCCTTGTTCTTCACCATTGCGATTTTCTTCTAGAGGTCTCAGAATATTTTCTAGGATGTAATTTTTTTTATGTAATTTTTTATGAGGGAAAAACGAATATCCAATGAGGAAGTCTATGCAGAATTCCAGCAGTCTCTCGCTATTTCTGTTTGCAACTTCTTCCCCCGTATGAGGGCCCATTACACCTTGAGCTCTTCGGAAATCACTTCCTGTTCGGGCATTTAGGTCTCCCATTATTATGATATTTCTGCTATGGCTTTTTCATGAGAGGAGAAAACCATGCAGCATACCTTAAAATCAAAACTACTCCAAATTTTGCAATCCAAAATGATATCTTCACTGGGCTGAGTAGGAAAATATTTATAAACATGTTTTATAGTATATTATTTACTATAATATTATATATTAGTAACTGGAGTAAGTTATGTGGTAGAATATGAACGCAAAGGAAACTTCAGTCGATAGAGTGGTGCCCCACATAGTTTTACCCCTTAATTCCAAAAATTGAAGATTTTAAGGGAACCATCCATCGTGTCTTGAACACCCTGTATATATATCTTTATTGATGGACCTTATTTCGCGTTCAGCAAACCCTATAAAGTTTTGTGGTCAAGGTAAAAAACTGTAATGTTCCGCTGTATTTAGATTTTATTTTTGTTTCTTGAAATTCCAAAACAGCTTATCCAATGGCAGTACAACCTTGATATCAACATCGATCGTAAGAACTAATGTCCCTACCCAACAAAGCTTGAGGTTGGCTGCAATCTTCCTAACTCCGCACTCGATGCAGCTCCACCTACGCTGACGGTCGACGATGAGATGGCTGCTTAAGGGATCGTAAGCCGCCTCAATCGTACACCTGTGGCAACTGTCCACTATCTGCTACTGAGAGTCTGACCTCTATCGTTAAGCTGTGATTGGATGGAAGTAGCTAATAGAAGTTGGTCGAGGGATTTACTCTCTTCTCGCTATTAGCTGAGAGCCGATTCAGTTCGCAGTTTCCTTTATATCTCACGAAGAAATAATTTTTGAATTTACAAATTTCCCAGAAATTTAATTTTATCTTTAAATAATTTATATTATTGTTTACGTATGAATACATAAATAGTTTTTATATATCAGTACATTAATGTTATGAAAATTGAATTTTATTCAATAGAAGAATTTATAAATTCATTAATAGGTAAGAGCAAAATTAAATAAATAGATTCAAAAATTGTGTGCCAAAGATAAACTATCGTATATGACGACTTAAATTTAAGTTTTAAGAAGGTTGTGTATATATTTAGTATCTGTCTCGGTTTTAGTTTTGGAAAAAGTGCGTAAAGTATTTAAATCATCTTATAGATTCGCTTATAAGAAAATAATCACCCGATCTTGTGGTATTGTAAATTCTCCTTATTCTTTATGCTTAATATGAGCTAAAATAACATTTAAAAACTTAAAGTTATCTAGAGAAAACCCTAAAGTTTATAAAAATAAAATATGGCGTAGAATATTTTCCTCAAAAAGGGTTGAGTCGACCCATATCACAGATATAGAATAAAATGAATACAAAAACAACTTTATTCTAGAATAAAGTCCCTTTAGAAAAATAAATATGTATAAAATAATAAATTTTATATCTGGCCAATATACCATACTATATATGGTATAGTATAAGAGCCACTTACAAACAATGCTAATTTCCATATAAAAATATTACATATCTTTATAATTTGCTGACTGTAAATATTGCGAATAATTGGATACAGGATAATAGGAATAATAATAGGAAATGATCACTCAAAAACTATTCAACGTAATTAAGTTCCAATTGCTTCATCGTAAAGTGGACAAAATTCCTTTTAGGAAATATAGTTTGGCTTAACTAAAAGTATTGTAATGGAGCTTTCGGAGGGATCAATAGTGAAAAGTTCTATTTTATTTAAAAAAATAAACTTTAAATTTGAATGTTTTTTTCAAAATAAAACTTTCCCTAAAAATAAAATATAAAATTCTAAACCAACCAAAAAGAAATCTTAACTTCATTTATACAAAATCAATACTTAATAATAGGAGAAGTTTTGCTAAAAGTGGGGTATCTGTAGCCCAGCTAAGAAAAACATTCACATGTAAAGTGCATTTTTAAAAATAAAATAAAACTTTTTTCTACCAGTCCACACGAAAGCTCTCTGACAATAGATTTCGTTAAGGCAATCTATATTTCCTAAAGGGAGTTTTGTATACTTTTTGTGTGGAATCGAAACAAGGCCCATATGAAATTTTTTGTTGTTCTTGAGGTGTATAATCAGCCCTTAAAGTTTCCCGGTTTTTACATTGTACACCCTCTATATATTATAATCTCTGCTTATGGGTCATATCTTGATATGTTGAGGACTCAACCTTCAAATCATACACAACGCACTACTGTGGTGTTAGACCAGTGGAAGGAACAGTTCCTCGTCTAGTTTAGGTTTATATAATAGTCTCTGAGATCAATGATGACAAGTCACCTCTAGGGGGAAAAGGAAAGAGAGTGCTCAGCGATACTGGCAATCAGTCCAGCCACTTCTGGAGGGAAAAGGAAAGAGAGTGCCCAGCGATATTGCCAATCAGTCCAACCACCTCTGGGAGGAAAATAAATGAGAGTGCCCAGCGATACTAGCAATCATTCCAGCCACCTATGGTAGGAAAAGAAAGGAGAGTGCCCAGCGATACTGACAACCAGTCCAGCCACCTCTGGGAGAAAAGAAAGCAGAGTGCCCAGCGCTACTGGCAATCAGTCCAGCCACCTCTTCGAGAAAAGAAAGGAGAGTTCCCAGCGATACTGGCAATCAGTCCAGCCACCTCTGGGAGGAAAATAAAGGAGAGTGCCCAGCGATACTTGGAATCAATCCAGCCACCTCTGGGAGGAAAAGAAAAGAGAGTGCCCAGCGATACTGGCAATCAATCCAGCCACCTCTGGGAGAGGGGATAGGAAAGAGAGTGCCCAGCGATATTGGCAATCAGTCCAGCTACCTCTGGGAGGAAAAGAAAGGAGAGTGCCTAGCGATACTGGCGATTAGATCAGTCATATCTGGGAGGAAAAGAAAGCAGAGTGCCCAGCGATACTGGCAATCAGTCCAGCCACCTCTGGGAGGAATAGAAAAGAGAGTGCCCAGCGATACTGCCAATCAGTCCAACCACCTCTGGGAGGAAAAGAAATGAGAGTGCCCAGCGATACTGGCAATCATTCCAGCCACCTCTGGGAGGAAAAGAAAGGAGAGTGCCTAGCGATACTGGCGATTAGATCAGTCATATCTGGGAGGAAAAGAAAGCAGAGTGCCCAGCGATACTGGCAATCAGTCCAGCCACCTCTGGGAGGAATAGAAAAGAGAGTGCCCAGCGATACTGCCAATCAGTCCAACCACCTCTGGGAGGAAAAGAAATGAGAGTGCCCAGCGATACTGGCAATCATTCCAGCCACCTCTGGGAGGAAAAGAAAGGAGAGTGCCCAGCGATACTGACAATCAGTCCAGCCACTTCTGGAAGAAAAGAAAGGAGAGTGCCCAGCGCTACTGGCAATCAGTCCAGCCACCTCTACGAGAAAAGAAAGGAGAGTGCCCAGCGATACTGGCAATCAGTCCAGCCACCTCTGGGAGGAAAATAAAGGAGAGTGCCCAGCGATACTTGGAATCAATCCAGCCACCTCTGGGAGGAAAAGAAAAGAGAGTGCCCAGCGATACTGGCAATCAATCCAGCCACCTCTGCGAGGAAAAGAAAGGAGAGTGCCCAGCGATACTGGCAATCATTCCAGCCACCTCTGGGAGGAAAAGAAAGGAGCAGGCCCAGCGATACTGACAATCAGTCCAGCCACCTCTGGGAGAAAAGAAAGGAGAGTGCCTAGCGCTACTGGCAATCAGTCCAGCAACCTCTGCGAGAAAAGAAAGGAGAGTGCCCAGCGATACTGGCAATCAGTCCAGCCACCTCTGGGAGGAAAATAAAGGAGAGTGCCCAGCGATACTTGGAATCAATCCAGCCACCTCTGGGAGGAAAAGAAAAGAGAGTGCCCAGCGATATTGGCAATCAGTCCAGCTACCTCTGGGAGGAAAAGAAAGGAGAGTGCCTAGCGATACTGGCGATTAGATCAGTCATATCTGGGAGGAAAAGAAAGCAGAGTGCCCAGCGATACTGGCAATCAGTCCAACCACCTCTGCGAGAAAAGAAAGGAGAGTGCCCAGCGATACTGGCAATCAGTCCAGCCACTTATGGGAGGAAAATAAAGGAGAGTGCCTAGCGATACTGGCGATTAGATCAGTCATATCTGGGAGGAAAAGAAAGCAGAGTGCCCAGCGATACTGGCAATCAGTCCAACCACATCTGCGAGAAAAGAAAGGAGTGTGCCCAGCGATACTGGCAATCAGTCCAGCCACTTATGGGAGGAAAATACAGGAGAGTGCCCAGCGATACTTGGAATCAATCCAGCCACCTCTGGGAGGAAAAGAAAACAGAGTGCCCAGCGATACTGGCAATCAATCCAGCCACCTCCGGGGGAGGGGAAAGGAAAGAGAGTGCCCAGCGATACTGGCAATCAATCCAGCCACCTCCGGGGGAGGGGAAAGGAAAGAGAGTGCCCAGCGATACTGGCAATCAGTCCAGCCACTTATGGGAGGAAAATAAAGGAGAGTGCCCAGCGATACTTGGAATCAATCCAGCCACC
Organism: Rhaphigaster nebulosa; assembly: GCA_948150685.1. Classification (NCBI taxonomy): domain Eukaryota; kingdom Metazoa; phylum Arthropoda; class Insecta; order Hemiptera; family Pentatomidae; genus Rhaphigaster; species Rhaphigaster nebulosa. The sequence goes on from OX411309.1 coordinate 26,786,575, forward strand.
TCTGGGAGGAAAAGAAAACAGAGTGCCCAGCGATACTGGCAATCAATCCAGCCACCTCCGGGGGAGGGGAAATGAAAGAGAGTGCCCAGCGATACTGGCAATCAGTCCAGCCACTTATGGGAGGAAAATAAAGGAGAGTGCCCAGCGATACTTGGAATCAATCCAGCCAGCTCTGGGAGGAAAAGAAAACAGAGTGCCCAGCGATACTGGCAATCAATCCAGCCACCTCCGGGGGAGGGGAAAGGAAAGAGAGTGCCCAGCGATACTGGCAATCAGTCCAGCTACCTCTGGGAGGAAAAGGAAGGAGGGAGAGAAAAAGGATAGGAAGAGAAATGAGAACATCTCCATCAAGCCTGACAGATTACAGGTGTACCTAGAATCCAGGATGCTCTGATTCCGCCAGTGTGAGATTTTTCTATATAAACTACTTAACTATGGGCCACTGGCCAATCGTTACACTGAGAAATATTTAATAATTTTTTTTTTCTTTTTTGGCTAGATCAGAGCATCTTTCGGTCCAATGTTTATTTGTAAAATAGCAATACCTATCATAGTTTATATAAAAATTTTTAAAGCCTAATAAATAGAATAATTATTTACATATCATCATTAATCAAAGCTGACGCACAGTTCACACAGCGGTCCCAGGCTCCGCCACCACCGCTGTCCCAGTCATTCATTTTTGCCTCCATTGCTGAGTAAAGATGTCCCTCACAGCTGTTTAGCGTATTTTAACTATTTTTCACTTTACAATAGATGATTAAAAAGAAGAGTCTTTTTAGAAGATATTACATCTTATTTTATAATATAATTAATGAAGGGTCTTTTAGAAGGTATTAATTAGAGATGGGCAAAAACTGTATAATATGGCATGATATAATTTTTTGTTCGTTCACCTGAATCGGAGAGATTGAAATTTTTTAGTAGAAATGGATATTTCTGGAATATTTCATAGATGTATTATTCAGGCGAATATGAGGTGATTCTCGGAAGGTTTCTAACATCAAATTAAGGCAAAAAATATATCAAACTGGAAACCTTCATCCGTAGGATTAGATTTCGCAAATCAGAATAGATTAGATTTAGCAAATTTAATTTTAAATGCTTTGCTTAAATAAAAATATTTCATATTTTCCATGCATGTTTCTATACAAATGTTTATGCCATCCTTCCTCCATTTTTGGCTCAACTGAGGTCGACGGAGCTCAACGGAGGTCGACACAAAGAACCTCCTCAGAGGACACAAACAAACATTTCTCCCTGACCACGACACACCCCACCAAACTAGACCTGCACATCCACAGACTCCCGCCAATCGATGGCACTCCCGCCTGTCAACAGCCCCCTCGCGGCAATATCGGTAAATCACCTCCCTTCCCGCGACATGTTTCTTGGAATATTTTGAATATGATGAAAAGAATATCTTTACGCATAACTTCAAAATCGTGAAATTTATGGTAAATTATCTATAGACTTGTATGAAAGGTAATTAAATCATCTAAAAACAAAAATAAATAAACAAAAAAAAAGAATCATAAAAATCAGACCAATAATAGCAAAGATACAGCGCATCGGGCTAACCGGAATTAGCTATTATATCATGGATTTTACAATTTTTTCGAAAACGACTCTAACGAATTTGATGAAACATGCCTAAATTATTCTTCATAAAGGTCTTTAACTTTTCATTTATGTAGTAAACCACCGAGGAATTGCAGGGAAAAAAGTTATGATGAAAAGAATATTTTATTTGCGCATAGCTTAAAAAGTATGCATTTTACGGAAAACATATGTATACAATTGTATGGAAGGTTATTAAATTATCTAAAATACAATAAAAGAATCATCAAAATTGAACCAATATTAGTAAAGATACAGCGCATCGGATTAACCGGAATTAGCTATTACATTATGGATTTTACAATTGTTTACAATTTTTTCGTAAACGCCTCCAACGATTTTGGTGAAACTTGCTTAATGTCTTCACCTTAAAGACTTTTAACTTTTCATTCAGTAGTATATCAACGAAAAAGTGCAGGGGAAAAAGTTGTGACGAAAAGAATATTTTATTTGCGCTTAACTTAAAAAGCATGCAATTTATAGTAAATTTTGTACAGAATTATATGAAAGGTTATTAAATTATTTTTAAAAAAAATATCAAAATCGGACCAGTATTAGCAAAGGTACAGTGTCTTTTATGAGGAGCATAAAATAGATGGATAACCGAGCGCATCCGAAAGAAGGTGGATACGACCGAACCTCCTCCCACCAATTCGCCAATCTGTTGTTAACAATACGCTCTGTAACAAAGTAATTTAAGAATACAAAAGCGGAAATTAACTTAATAATTTTTACTTTCAAATTATTTAATGGAAAGAAAATGTTTCCATGGAAACTAAACCAGAAACTTTAAAAATATATTTGCTACTTGAAAAAGTTAAAATATATAGGCAGTGTACAGAACTGTTGTGCTATAATTGTTTAAAAAACTGTTTTATTGTACTTAAGTGGCAGAAGAAGTGAATTCTGCTGAGTTTATTAGAAGCAATGTGAACTCTTTAAAATTATATTAAAAAGATAATTATTATAGGATGATAAGGGAAATTTGTGTGATGCGCGCACCGCACCAGATTTTTTCATTTGTTATCTCTATACGTTTGATCTGCATAGGACATCTTTCAGAAATTGGTAAGTTATAAAAGGGGCTGGTGAAAAAAGAAATATTTTTTAATGAACAATATTGTGTAAATAGCACAGATATGGAAGATCTTCCTGGTATAATGTTAATTACCTTTTTTTTCTCATTATTTTATTCACATAGGCCTTACAATGTTAATTATTCTGTACGAACAATATCCGTCTTTCGAAAAATGGATCACGGAATACTAAGGAAGATTTTTTGCTTGTACTTTAAAATATAGATTTTTATGTCTCAGGAATCGTTCGGTGTTATTCTTTACATTACAAAAAATCTTATTTAATAAAAAGTACTGTCAGCAGGCCATTCAAGGAGGGGGTTGTAGACGGAGATGACAGGAGGGCCTAAATTGACTTCAGGGCTTTGTTTGGACTAATTACGAGATAAACATATTAAAAGTCCTGGGATCTAGGAGCAGAAGCAAAGAGAGGAGGATTCAGGTCATATTTTTCGAAAGGGGTTAGTAGCTCAAAACATTTTATGTAAAAAATTGGAGAGCATTAAATATTCCACAAGAATGTTCCAATTACTTTTTTCGTATTTCTTATTTCTTATATTTCTTAGTAATATACACTTTTCATAGTAGCAACATTGATTGAAAAAATGTTGGCTCACTACTATACTAGATTATACTTTTCCTATTATTGTCTTTACCGTCAGTTAGTTTGAAAAGCGCCTATTTCTTAAACTAAAACAGATACGAAAAATATCTGATGTGGGCAACACATGACTTCCTTGTACGCCTATTAAATTATAAATCCGTGGCTCAAAAAGTGATACTGAATTTGGTTACTAGTTTCCGAAGATTGCAGTAAAAACGATTCTCGGCGTCCCGACATCCATTGACACACACACACACAAATGGGGAGGAAAACCCGAAATTTACACTTAAAACAAGTAATAAAATGTTTAATTGGATTGGTTTGTAACCTTTATTATACATATGATTTATGTATTTAATTTAAATATAATTTTTGATGTAAGCTTATTATGACCTTCAAGTAAAGTATTGTTTTCGGCTCACCAATTTTAACCAAAATATAGTAAATACATTCACATCAATATAAAAGTCCTATTTACCAAATTTGAGATGTTTTACATTATATTTTCATATAATTTTTGATGAAAGTCTAATGTGACCTGCAAGTAAAGTACCGCTTCCTGTTTTCTAATTTAGACCAAAATCTAGTATGTTATTTAAATCAATATATAAGTTATAAATACCAAATTTGAGAAGTTTTGCATAGTATTTAATTATAATTTTTGATAAAAATCAATTATGACCTTCAAATAAAGTACCACTTCCGGTGATCAAGCAGGGACCAAAAAGGGAGGTTCACAACTAGATTTTACAGCAATCCTAAATACAAAATTTCAACTTTCTACGGCTAACCGTTTTTGAGTTATGCGAAATACGAACGTTCGTACGCACAGACGCCACGACGAAACTTGTCAAAATGGATTCAGGGATGGTCAAAATGGATGTTTCCGTTGAAATCTGAAAACCGAAAATTTTCGCGAATACAATACTTCCTTTACTTCAAACTTACTTTTACAAGGAAGTAAAAAACATTACATTTTACTTAGTTTTACATTATATTTTAATATAATTTTTGATGAAAGTCTAATATGACCTTCAAGTAAAGTACAAGGAAGTAAAAATTGATAGGAACATTCTTATAGGTAATATATAATATATATATATATATATATATATATATATATATATATATATATATATATATATACATATATATAATATATACACATATATACATACATATATTTATGTTTATGTATATATACATATACATAAACAAATTTATAATATATGTTGTTCAATTTTTTACAAGTAACATTTTAAGCTAGGACCAACCGTTTTCGAGTTGACCAACCAAAAAACTTGACCTTCTCCTCTCCTCTCTCTTTGCCAATGTTCCTAGATCTTAGAACTTGTAGTGTCTTTTGCCGTCCAACTACTCCTCCTCTTTTGAGCATTCATCGTTCATAATAAATCGAAGATTCGTTTATTGGTGTGTCAAGTTTGGTTAATAAGGGTCTACACATCAAGCAACCTTGATATACGTTTTTGTCATGTAACAAGGTTATAAGTTCGTATTTGTTGTTTTGAACACCATTCGCATTCCACAGAGGAATAGATAATGAAGAGAATAGATGGATATCATTTATAGATTTTTTTGGAAAGGGATGAAATTGGACACAATATCGGTTAGGAGGGATAAGAGGGAAGTTATTTGGAATCTGAACTCGGCAATGAAAGATGTCAATAGACTAGTTAGATCAGGAGAAGGGGTTTATTGGATTTGCTGTTGAGCGTTGTGGTTAATTGGGATCATAGTGGTTTGAGCCTGTCAGTATCTCTTACCAAGCATTTGTGAAAAGGACACAGGAGTACATATTAACTAATCTGGATGGAAGAATTCTCCGAGAAGTCCTTGTTTCTTCATTCTGGCGGCGCCTAGGGTGAAGCCTTTAGAAGTTTATAAGTCTCACATCCTTTATAATTAACAGGATGGTCTTTAAGAAATAGGGCATACCAGGGGATACCAGCTCATATGACGTGGAAGTCACTAGCTTCGTTCTTAATATCACACAACTCTTTTCACTTGGAGTATAAATAATAATTTTACTCACAATATTATTTTTCCTGTGTTTACAGCAGCATATTCAATTTTTTGTTATCACTGTTCATTGTAATTAGAAATTGATAACGTAAAAAAAAAAGTAAAAAACCTAGAGACTATGTTAAACGTGACTATCATAATGAGGCGCAAGCGCAGAACTGGGATCATATAATAAAATTTTCGGAGGGAGTTTTTGTTGAGCGTATATGTATATTTAAAGGGAGACGTTGGTCGGGGGGAGGGGAGAGAGGTGCGGTCAAAGACTTTTATAAGTAAACTTATATATTTTGTGCCGACGTTTCGGCCCAAGTTTTAGACCATCTTCAGGGCTAAAAAGGAAAACATAATGACAACAATGAAAAAAGACAGAGGTAGTACCAGTAACAGTAAAAAATGATAAAAACAGAAATTACAAGTTAGATAAAAAAGTATGAAGTATAAAAAGAAAAAGATAATACTAAATTAAATAATACAAGTTACTACAAGTCACTTATAAAAGTGCAAGTCATTGACCGAACCCCCCCGACCAACTTCTCCCTTTAAATAAAATTGTCGACTTATTTATAACCATTGTTCAACATTGGTTATACTATCTTGATTTTGCTTGCAAATTCATAAATAGATTTGGCAGTTTCAATGAGAGAAAACTTTTCACTACGATTAATATTGTATAAATCATTTAGTAATTATATAAATATATTTGTAGATAGGTGTTATAAATTTGAATCTGCTTTTTATAATTTTTTACTTTCCCTTACCTATATACGAAGTATATAGTAAGGTGAAGTATTGCGATCGTGAAAATTTTCGAATTCGAGTTTTCGACGGAAAAACACGTTTTAAGGTCCCCTGAGTCCAAATGACCAAGTCTCGCAAAATGGTCTGTGTGTGTGTATGTGAACAGTCTAGCTCAAAAACAAAAAGTTGTACGATACTGAAATTACGTATTAAGGTTAGCACATGCATGTGATGTTACAGCAACATTTTCGTCAAAATCGACTAACCAGAATTTCATGCTATTTGGTATGTCATGGATTTTATATTTTTCTCGAAAACGGCTCTAACGATTTTGCTGAAACCTGCCTAAATTATTCTGCTTAAATATCGTTAACTTTTCATTTATGCAGTAAATCACCGAAAAATGCAGGGGAAAAAATTATGATGAAAAGAATATTTTATTTGCGCATAGCTTAAAAAGTATGCATTTTATTGTAAATTATGTACAGAATTGTATGAAAGGTAATTAAATCATCTAAAAAACAAAAGAAGAATCATCAAAATCGGACCAATAATAGCAAAGATAATGCGCATCGGACTAACCGGAAATGGTAATTATATCATGGATACTACAATTGTTTACGATTTTCTCGAAAACGGCTCTAACGTTTTTTATGAAACTTGCCTAATGTCTTCTCCTTACAGCCCTTTAACTTTTCATGTATGTAGTATATCAACAAGAAAATGCAGCGAAAAAAGTTATGATGAAAAGAATATTTTATTTGCGCATAGCTTAAAAAGTATGCATTTTATTGTAAATTATGTATAGAATTGTATGAAAGGTAATTAAATTATCTAAAAAAACAATAAAAGAATCATCAAAATCGGACCAGAATTAGCAAAGATAAGGCGTATTTTATGAGGAGCACAAGTCCTTAGATGGATAACCGAGCGCATCTGAAAGGAGACGGATGCGACGAACCTTCTCCCACCAATCTGTTATAAACAATATACTCTGTAATAAAGTAATTTAAGAATACAAAAGCGGAAATTAACTTAATAATTTTACTTTCATATTATTTAATGGAAAGAAAATATTTCCATGAAAACTAAATCGAAACTTTTAAAATATATTTGCAACTTGAAGAAGTTAAAATATATAGATAGAAGTGTACAGAATTGTTGTACTAGAATTGTTTAAAAAACTGTTTTATTGTACTGAAGTGGGAGAAGATGTGAAGAAGTGAATGCTGCTGAGTTTATTTCAAGCATTGTTTATGTGAAATTTTTAAAATTATATTAAAACGATAATTATTATAGGACGGTAAGGGAAAGTACTAAGGCGCGCACCGCACCAGATTTTTAATCTACTTAAATAACGTTAAAACGAAATACATTTAAAAAATAACTGATTCCTCATTGGTTTGTTACATATTGGAATTTTTAATTGTAAAGGTGTCCTCTCTTTGTGACTCCTTAACAAATGAAAGGAATGTTAATTTACCTTTGACATTGGTTTATAGGTAACAAAAGTTACTTTCTATATTAGTTACAAATTCACTAAAACTTTAGCCATTTTGTCTGAGAACGGTCTATTTTAATTTATCAAGAAGGCATTGTGTTGATCAGACACAAAGAGACGCTTTGGCTGAGGTTAGACCTTGATGTGAATTCCTCGTTCGCTCTCGGGCTTCCATTCTCTCTTTTCTTTTTCATTGTTAGCATCTTATTGTACTTAACTTCTATAGTTTATAGGTAATTATATTTTTAATCTTACATATTAACAATTGAAAATTCAAACAGTAAATAAACAGTAATGAATAAAACTCAGGATTAATGTTTCACAGATGCACAAAACATAAACCAACTTGCGCCATCATTCTTTGAATAAACATACAAAAATTTTCAGTATATTTAGGATGTATTTTTTCTGACCCCAAAAAGTTTGTAGCTCAAAAAGTATAACAAATAAATTCTGTAAAAAGTCCTGAATAGCTTAAAAATACTTGGAACTTGACGCACTCACTATCCACACCATCTCCTGTGTGTAATTCATGGAAGGTAGGAACAGAATATGACCCTTATTGTTGGGGCAAGTGCGTATGCCTGTATACCAGGTTGTTTAGTTCTTTGAATTTATGGGATAAATAAAAAATTGAAATTTTGGTTAATAATAATAACTTCATGTTTTTAAAAATGGTGTCTTTATGTGTAGTCAGAGTGAAGCTTACTAATTTCTGTGATGCGCTTATATTACTTTTGTGAGGACTTTTCCTCATGGTAAAAGTGTAATATCACTAAAATATTAAATATGACATCACGGTTGGCTATTGAACGATTTTGTAACCTGACTGAAATTTTGCTTTACCTTTGACCATGTATGTTTTATAACCTAAAGAGAATTTTCATAAATCCGTTATTACTGCCGTTATTTTATCAAGGATTGATGGTTGCACGTTAAACTTGGTATTAACTAGATGGTGATGAACAAAAACGTAATACTTTAAAATAAAGTTTGAGGTGTTCTTTAAAAAATGATGAAGGGCTTAATGATAAGACCACGGCTCTGAGTCCTCAACTTCATGGCTGAGGTTTTATGAGAGAGGATTTGTCTACCGAGTCTCCAGGTCTACCGTTTCAACCCTTAGCCACCAATATCACGTTTCACTTTGGCTTTATTCGAGACAGATTTCCTTTATAGTTTTAAATTAACCATTTTCATAAATTTATAGACGCTTGAGTATATATACCTTCGCTCGAAGTAGTTTTTTTTTTGTTTATTATTATAGTTATATTTAAAAAAATAATTTGCGTGTAGTTTTGGAATGAGTTACAGTAGACACGAACACAGTGTGACTCAGGTCTTTCAAGGGCCGCTGCTCTATCGAAAAGATTCAACATATTTCCAAAACCTTGTTGGACTATTTAATTTACTCAACACACCCAAAATATATAAATTTGATTATCAAATTATTTTTCTAAGTGATATTGTTATGCAATAAAATTATAATTGTATCATAGAGATTATTTTTTTGATGATAATGGCCGCCGATATCAAAGAGGGGATGGCAAAAACTCTTGGGCCTAGGAGCCTCTAAACTTTGAATCCTTTTATGTGTTTTATTCAATACAATATTAAATAAAAATTAATTTTTCAAATATTTTATTTGCACACATAAACTTATTTGTATATTTTCTACAGAACGAACATTTTCAAAATGTACATATCTAACATTTTTTCAAGTATACTGTTATTAATTGTTTTATACGTTTGCATTTAGTCATTTTTTTCACAGACAAAAGGCGAATTTTCTTTATTTTCTTTTGTATTGGGGTATTCAGGGTGCATATACGCACTATTCTCGTCAAATGACTACTTGGTTAAATCAGATTTACTTTACCGACCATGTAACTGACTTGAATGAGATTAAATTGACTCAGTTACCAAATGGGCAGAGCTCATCGAGCGGCAGAAATAAATGAAGCCTTTCAATCTGTGCAAGGTCTTCTTCACTACCTATCGGCTAAAGCGGAAACCCTCTTTTTATTTCCTACTATATATTAATTCAAATAAATACCACACATTTATAGATAAGAATATATAAATATATTTATATTTGGCCTGAAATCAGCTGCCAATAATGTATCTAAAAATATCTGAAGCTAAAACTCCGTTGGTACTTTACGTTTGGTACTTTTTTCGTTGTTACATTAAACAATTATAAACAGCGAGGTTGTCGAATTTTACAGTGTTTCAAATTTACAAAAATATTTAGTCAAAATTTACTGTCACATGTGTTACAATCAAAAATATAATAGCTTGTAAATGCTCCTCCAATGAAGAAACGTTTTATTGTTCATTAGAACATTTGGTGGTAGTTGTTTTATTATTTGTTCATGGTTGTTGTTAAATTATTTTTGAGAATTACATGAAAAAAGTCACCAGTGTTACCATATCTTTTGGACACTTCGAGTCTGTAACTATAAAACTGGCAATGGACCAATAAACTTTTCATTAATCTGAGCTCAGACAACTTGCTTACAATAGCTAATAATTAACATGAAAATTTGTGATTATCAATTTTTTAATGTGGGAAACTGCCTTCTTATCAGTTGATAAATGTAATAAAAATTTATCTATCAAAACTTTTTATTTTTGGCAACTACAATTTGGTTTTAAATGGTGGTTAAAAACTACTCAAAATAAACGACAGATAACTAATCAGCAACCCAGATAGAGTCGATCCGGATTTGGAGTAGTCGTTGGCACATGGCAACACACTATGCAGTTAAAAGGTAGCTTAATTATTCATCTTGCCTGTGTTTTATTTATTATCGAAGTTATTAGAAAAATCGATGTTTTTGACCTAGATGGATATCATCGATTGCTATGATGCAATCAACAATTAGTTCTTAATATATTATTAGTCAGCAGATAATGGTCAGTGCAAGTCAACCTTTGAAAGGAATCTTAAGCTACGTGTCCACTTGACTCTCAAGAGCTGGCTTAATGAAAATGTTCCCATGACAAAAGAAATATCTGAATGACCTCTTCGTGTTGAGGTAGTCATTCCACATGGTCTCCAAAAAAATGATTTCCATTAACGTCGACGTATAAACGGTAAGCAAACGGCCCCTGGCACAACCTTCCTCCGCTTTTTAGATTTTTTTTTCTTATTTACAGAATTTCCGCTTCAAATGTGTTACTGAATTGGAATCATGCTCTATTTTCCCCGATGCGATACTATTGGAAATCCAAAGTTGTAAATGACGTATAAATATCAGCTGACATGGTTAAGGCGAATTGCCTCGCTATATTTTACAAAAGTTGGCTGCCTGTCGCAAAGCAGGCTGCCCATTTAGCTGTTATTGTGAAAACCACAAACGGAGACAGTCACGGAATGTTCTATAGCGTGTGCCTGGTCGATAGTCCCCGTACGGCAGTGCTTTGGCTCTGTCGTTCCTTCCAATAGTTCTTCATTTCAATTTGGTTGAATATGAAACATACTGCTTCTTTTCTGGTGGTCTACTATAAAAATGAAATTAAAAATTAATAATTTTCTAACAAATGGATATTTAATTGGACATTAAATGTTGGATTTAATGCCGGCAAAGTGGTTTCCGAATGCGGAAAGAATCGATATGTATATAAATAAATATATAAATTCTTTTGAAATTCTTAACTCATCTCCACTCAAAAAACCTCTTGGTTTTTATTCGATATAAACTAGTAATGTCTCAGTCTTCTAAACTACTAATCCTCTGTCTACGAATACTTGTTAAAAGTATATATATATATATATATACTTTTAACAAGTATTCGTAGACAGAGGATTAGTAGTTTAGAAGACTGAGAAATTACTAGTTTATATCGAATAAAAACCAAGAGGTTTTTTGAGTGGAGGTGAGTTAAGAATTTCAAAAGAATTTGGTACGACCGACGAAGTATTTTTCAAAATGAGCTATTCAATGAAAAGGAAATATAAGTTCAGATCATTCCTGCATAAACTGGAGGAACGCAAGAAAAAGAAGTTAGGGAGATTTTTGCTTCGTAATGATTATAGAAGATAATATACAAGTAAGTTATTGCAATCGAAAATTAGAATAAACCCTTCAATTCTGAATGCGAAATATTAGTTCGTCTGGGACCCGATAGACTAATATTATGAAGTAATTGATAGGCATTTATTTCTATTGTGTCTTTGAGAAGGGTATCTCACAAAATATCCATATAGGTTGTGGTGAAGAAGATTTTTCCATCCCTCAATGTATTAACAATAATTGTATCTTTATACTGTAATATTTGTTGTTGAAATCTGCTTCGATTATGTTATATACAAAGAGATCCTCAGGAAGCTAATTAGATCAAATTTTAGTCATGATTTAAAACCTTTCGTTAATAATGTTTTATTTGAATGGTGTTTTTTCTTAGTGGTGAAGCTCTGCCTCTCACGTATTTTTTTTTTAAATGTTTAAACATTTTCTTAAGTAATTTAAACCATTGAACCGTTGTATCAACTCAATTATAATATCATTACATGCTGGTAACTCTTGGGTTTTAGCACAATTTTTTGAAGATTTTCTACTGTCGATGTGCGGGGCCCACGACCATCCCTAAGTTTTTCCAATGTTGTCTTCTAGTTCTTACAAGCTGGAAACACTTGGTAAATAGTAAATATGAAAATTGATCTGTTGAAAAGAGGAAGAGTGATGGATTGGCGTTGTTATCGATGGGGCTTGCCTTCATGAATATGTACCGTCGGAAGGAGGCACTAGCTGGAATGACGAAGGCACCGAGAGTGACACACCGATACGTTAGCATACATTACCTTCATGATCAGAATTCATATCTTCGTATACTTCCTCGGTTAGTTATTTGACAGTAATTAATTATTTTAGTTAATTCACCGTAACTCTTCATTATAGAATCAATGCTTTATAAAATTCAAGTTTATATAATATTAAGTAGGTAGTTTTTGAATGAAGGATTTTCAACTATGTAGATATCATTAACTAATTGAACATAATATAATACACAATAAACAACAGTACACTTACAATTTATAATTTAAATTAAATATTAATTATTAAAAGTACGCTTAATAATTGTAATCAAACAAATCTTAACATTATCAAAATAAGTTGAACAATAGAAGAGGGGAATTATGCAAGGTTAAGTCAAAGTCTAACAGGTCCTGTGACAATGAATTTATAAAATTGTTAGTTGTCATCCTCGTTAAATTTTTTTTTTTTTAAATAGTATAACAAATGACAATATATTAATGATAAAGATTTTATAAATTGAGGCTCAATTTTAGTTCAACATATAAAAATGAGGTATAATAATATCATATACAGATCAATGCTTGAGGGCTAAATGTTTTAAAATGCTTAATTTTAGAATGCATAATATTTGTAATGCTCTAATGATGGGGAAAAATCTCGAAACGTTCCTATGTGCTGATATTTCAGTGTTATGAGAAAGAAAATGTCCCTTCTTTGGTTATCAAATACAGGGATTCCTTGAATGCGTATGTCATTGCGTACAGCGGCGTACACACATGGGAACATCAGTTCTCCAACAACGGTTCGGTTAAATTCCCGTGTGTGTAGAGCTGACGAACAACGGTTTGTAAGTTTTTCCTTTGTTCGCATTGTATGTAGGAAGCTACGAACCGAACTTCGGTTCGCCGAACCGTTATTCGTGTACCGATGTTCTCATGTGTGTAGGCCGCTTACCACTTTCACTTTTCAGGTGATATCAGTGATATTATAATATCATAATATGCGTATATTAGTCATCATTAAAAAATACAAACTGATTTACAATAGTTTATTTAACAAACGAAACAATATATATTACTGTAAAGCTTTAGAAAATAATTAATTAAAAATAAAGTTCAAAAATCAAAAGTTATCAATACTAAATAACAATAGCAACTAATAAAAATAAACCGAACATTTTGCAAATAAATAATTACTGGTAGTTGAAAAAACGCTTCATTTTCAACTTTATAAATTAGGTATAAACAAACTCAATAAAAATGGAACTTACATGAAGTAACGAAAACAATTGCCTCCTGCTCATAAATAAAGTCAGTAGGTTATCAATGAATAAAAACACACGATCCATTCCAGACATTAACTTAGACTGACACCATCCGGCCATAGCTTGACATTTGGGGAGGTGTACTTGTGAGGGAAAGTTTTTGTACAAATTAAATATTTATAAAAAATAATTTTCTTTTACAGAAATATTGTAGACTAGAAAAACACTAGTGTGTCTATTTCTAAAGCAAGGGTATTTCTTTTGTATTTTTGATTTGTATAATTAAATTTATAAATAAATTTACCATGGTTCGTAGCAATGTGAGGCTTGGTGACCCCTCCAGGCTGTGCTCCCACAACCAATAAAATGTCTCCAAGAATACCACATCGCGGGGCCAAAGATTTCTATGGTCTATAGTGCCAACAGAAAAAAAAAATAAATTCTGATAGTAATTGTATACTTTACTGTAGTATTAATTAAATCAGGCGAAATTAACGAATGAAAAACGTCCATTACAGTCGTAATATTTTTATTTTTATCAATGGCACTTTTATTATATTCCTTTGGGAATATAACTGTTGTGAAGCTTTTAATGACCAAATGAATCTAATGACCACTCTTACCTTTTATTGACCTCTTAAGTGAGTTGTGCGTCACCGTCATTTCCTTCTTCATCTGACAGCACCTGTAGTTCTGATTCTGTGCGTGAATTGAATGAACCTCAATATTATCCTGTTTCTGATGAGCTATAGAACGTATCAGCTGTCTCCTCTTCATCACTCAATCACCTAACTTTGGATCATTTGTATAACAATATGGTCCATAATTCATTTAAAACACAAACAGATAGCAAAAAATAAGTGGGACGACTGGTAACGCTAGGAGGCACTAGGCGCTAGGAGGCGGTTTTTTCAAGCCGGTAAACAACTTTGACGAGACTTGTGAATTAGTATACCATGATTTCAGATTACCGATTTTAAGCATTATTGAATTCTACTCTTCAAAATAAAGCCCATTGTTTTCAACTACTTTTACCCACCTTTCTGCCAGTAATTGGATTTGATGCCGGTATCAACCACCCCTAACCACCCTTTGGTTTTGAGTCAAAGAACTCTTCACATCCAATTTTTACGCCCTCGTAATTATCAAAGATCGGATCTTTTAAAAAATGAGCCATTGATCTAAACTAATTATAAATATCTGGACTATACGCAGGGTGAGGCAAAAGTTTACTCCTTGCAGTTCCGAAAATGTTTCCTTTAGTTACATGTGAGTCCTGGTTTACACATTCAAAAAGAACGTTATCATCAACGACCGATGGGCGACCTGATCTGGCTGAGGCTCATATTCTCATTGTTGAAACGCCTGAACCAAAGTGCGGCAGTGTTTCGATGGATAACTGGCTTTCTTTCTATGGCACAAATTTCTTCGGTGGCTGCCTTTTGCAATTAAACCTTTCTTCCAGAAATGCCTCAAAAGTAATGTCTCTGCGAATCACGATTTTTCTTCTGACATTGCACGTTCGTTTTAAAAATGTAAATGACCCCATAAAGCCAACTCAAGTCATAAAGAATTTTATGATTAGTCAAAGTAAAGATTGACATAAATAGTAAGAACAAAAACATTCTTATAGGATTAATTATGAGAGTTGGATTGAGGGTTGTGGTCTTGCACAAGGACTTAAGTAACAAGCTAGCATTAGCAATTGGAAGATCTCATGGAGGAAAGAGACTGGTCAGAAGAAGAAAAGATAGGGCGTGGCATACTCTATCCAGGCTTTCCTTAAAATCTCTCTGGGCTGACAAACAACTCCTGTTATCAGTTAAATAATGATTTATTGTACCTCAATGAGTTAAAATATATATATCATTTTCATTGGTGCGTTTTCGCATTAGTTTTAAACTCTTATATTTGATGTGTCTTGTCAACACTGAGTACTCTAAGAAAGAGATAACCAGCATATAGATGAACCTTCCTTTGTTAGCTGTAAAACTGTATTGTTTATTTAATGTGATCATATTTTCCTTTTGTGTAAAATACAATTCATTTAAAGTGACTTACAAGATTTAATGTCTAAATGCCTAAAAATATTATTACCACATTCAGTGCAATTGTGATCGCAAGAATTCAAATTGAGTTGTTCAAGCCATGGCGTGACGTCAACACAAATGCAAGCATGTGTACTGAAAAAGGTTTTTAGTGAGAAAACCAAGAAATGTCATTTTTCACATGTCGTAAAAACTATGTCGTAAAAATTAACTGATTTTTAGCGCAGCTGATTTAGAGTTTAAATATTTTATAGCCTTAGTTCAAGTACAACTCTTTGACCAAGCACAGTAAGTAGTAAGGACTTTTAAACTGGCATGCAAAGGCTCTGCTGTTGAATCCAGTGAGAAGTAGACTGAGCAATACTTTCTCTCGCTATAAACATTGATTTATCACTCATAACAGACAGACTAATCTCTTTAACTCTTATCTCGTGTTACATTTTGCAACGCTTTTTAATTCCCTTAATGCTCTTTTTATAACTTATAACAAATTATCTGCAATTGAATCGCTGAATCTAAAATCTCAAATAGCTTTTAATTTAGTTGAGTGCTTACGAACGACCTTCAATTGTGGCAGATTTTGTTAAAATTCGTAAATAAAAGTGGAAATGATGTAGAATTCCATAATTGATTCAGTACTGATTAAATATAGAACTCGTAGCTATCTTACTATCATACAAAAACTTGCATTAAATATGCACCGCTATTTATTCAAGTCTATTGTGCACCAATGCCGCTTATTTACAGTCAGGACGTGACCTTCGATCGCTCCACAAATCTAAGAAGATTTTCTGGATTGATTAACTAACACTGCTTTGGCTCTGTGGTGCAGATTTAACATCAGGAATCTCAATCTTGAGAACCTGCTACACAAGCAAATAATGCGATAAGCTGTTTCATCCTCATTGTAACAGAATCTACACATGGGTCGGCTTGAGTTTGAACATGCAACTGTTCAATTTACAGTGTCCAGTATAGATTGCTGTAATTGTTTTGAGTGAGATCCTGTCCATTTTCAGTAGTTGCTCACTTCTCCTGGAGCAAGGACCATCCGAGAACAGCTTTGAATGGTGCTGCATTTTCCCTTGCCGGGTGTTGCTTCTCTCTGATGTCATATTTCGCCTTGATTTTACTTTTTGCGAGACTCAGACTTATGCCGCAGACTGGTTCCGATGTAATGGAAGTACAATTCCAACCTGATCTGGCCAATTTGTCAGCTTATTCATTGCCTGGTATTCTGGAGTGACCCGTTACCCACTCAATGCTTATGCTTTTAAGTTTTACAAGGTTGTCCAGGGCTGAGTTGCTATTATAAATATGTCCATAAAACCCTTGAATTTGTTGTATAGTTATAGTGGCCCAATGGCGGTCTGGCTGTCGGTATAGAATGTGATTTTCTTAAGCCCCTTTTCTAGCTCATCTTTTCTCCAGATACCCGCCCCAGACCCATGGACTGTGAGAGAGCCATCTGTGTAACAGTTAACACCATTATGAAATCAGTCCTTAGTGAATTCGCTATTTCAAAAGAGAGCGGTAGGAGGACCATGGTGCATCCTGAAAATATTTAAGGCGTTTTTAATCACTTTTTGATAGTTCCCCTTTGTGTTATTTTTTTCGGAATATATGTAGCTTGATATATCATGGCGTACTTGGCATGTTTACTGTTTATATCTCTTTGAACATTACTCTAGCGCTGTATGCGGTGGCTGTTTATTACGACCCGATGTCCGCAACGCGGCAGAAATAAATGGCCAGCCCATCTCAAGTGTGGTCTATGTCCTTTTAGCCCGGTTGATGTAGTACAGAGCTCGGTAACAAGGAATATCACAATTTCTGGCCAGCCGCACATTCACTTATTGTTTCTTATTTTCCAAAAACGATAAAACTACACATTTAATTTATAAAAATATATTTATTTGTTTGTTATGTTGTTACTAAATGTTAACAATACATTCTTTACCTAGAAGCGGTTGGAAATTAAAAATATTATATAATGAAATAATTTTCTTATATTCATTTTTAAACTCAAATTTGTATACTTTTTATGATTTTGATACCCTTGTTTTATTATAAATAGCTGAATCGGGAATGGTTCGCTATTGATATATATATATATATATATATATATATATATATATATATATATATATATATATATATATATATATATATATAAGTTAAGATAGCGGATAGCACAATATCACATGTAATCCTATATCACAAATGTAAATAGAACTTAAGACTATATATAGGAGATTATGAGAAAGAATAAAACAGTCTTTGCACAGTACTCGAGAGTGTCGTTTGTTCCCTTATTTCCTTTTTTTTTATTCTAAAGTTTAGACCGGGCGTAAGTGGTGCCAAAACCCGGGACGTTTTAATAGGTAATACCAGAGAGCAGAAAGTTTTTTTTTTTCTTCTCTTCTGTTTAGCTGTCACCAGTTCTCTCATTTTGTACGGTCGTTTGTTCTAGCGTTTTATTATTTTTATTTTTTTCTTCTTTCTTTCAAAAGAATAAATAAATCAAAATGCCGGAAGAGATACTACGACCGCCCACATTAGTACTGCAGGGCGAAATTCCACAGCTGCCGACGGAGACCTTGGCGGCGGCGCACGCTAATTTAGCGGCAGCTCAGGCCAATAATTTGGAGTGGCTAAAGGTAAGAACAGCTACGTCGCAAGACTTAAGGAGAGCAGTCTCGGACCTAGAAAGGTTCGACGGAGAAACAGGAGAACTGAATCATTTCCTCAAAGGAGGGGATCAGATAATGGCGAGAATTCAGTTCAAAGAAACGAACGACCTGATAGACCCCAGTGACGCTAGAGCATTGAGAGCGGCATTGGTATGCAGAATTAAGAGGAAAGTATTAAATTTAATCCAAGCAGACGAAGATACTCCGTGGATCATCGTGAAAGATCGATTGAAGAAAGCATTCGGAGGTGGTCGATGGGCTCCGGAAGAAGATATATTCAGGATGTTTAGGGAAACTAAACAGCTGCACCAATCCAGCGGGCAATATGCAGGCTCACTGTTGGCCCGTTTTAATAACATAACGGAGAAAATGCGAGAGACATTAGGAGCGGCGGAAGTAGAGGGGAGAATGGCGTTTTTGGCAACGATACTAAAGGTACAGCTCGCGAAGGAAACGGGCAAGAAAGAGGGGTTACCAAGAGATAAATCTTTTATGGAATGTGCTCAGGAAATGATAGATTCTAGCGCCAGAGATGAAGAAGCCCGACAAGGAGAAGAGGTAGTGCGGGCTGGAGTAGGGTAGTTTACAAGAGGAATGAGGCGAACAGAAGCAGAGTCAGACCAGAGGCATGGAGAGAGAGGGAGACAGACAGAAGAGGAAAGGAGAGAACGAGGATGAATGAGAGAAGACCAGGGAAGGAAAGAAAAGGTTGGAAGAGGGAAGATAGGAGATGCCATGGATGTGGAAGAGTGGGACACTTGATAGCACAGTGCCCTCAAACGAAATGTTTTGAATGCGGAACGGAAGGACACATAGCAAGGCAGTGTCCGTACATAAGCAGACGCCGAGAATCGAACCGAGGGGAACCTATGGAGGTAAATACTCACAGAATATGGAGAAGGAGCAGACCACGCTCAGAGTCCTCGAGATCATCAGAGGAATCAGAGACGGAAGAGGAGGAGAGCGAGTCGGGAAAGAGAGGAGGCGAAGCCAGAAGGAACGGAGGACGGCACGTAGAGGCAGAGCGGAGAACACGGGACGAGGAATGAGGAGTGTGCTGGCGGAGAGGCAACCAGGCAGTAATAAACAACATAGAAGGTGAGTGCAGTGGTTTGCCTATTATTCGAGTCGCGAGTGGAGTGCGATGTTTAGTAGATACGGGAAGTTCTAGTACCATAATGTGTAGAGAAGCAATAAAGCGGTTAGGTAAAGGAAAGAGGATACCTCAGGTACAGACATGCGGGTGTAAGTTAATTACATTGGGGGGCCCATGTGGGGTAGAAGGGGAAGTGGGAATATATATGTGTAGATGGGCTAGCAGGGGAGAGGAGCTAAGGGTGCATGTTGTGGAAAAGATGCCGCGGGAATACGAAGGAATCATAGGATGCGATCTGTTAGAAAAAATAGGAGCACGGATACGGAATAGGGACGGACGGTGGGACATCAAGATAGGACGGAGGAGGTACAAATGCAAAGGGGTACAGAAAGATGGCAAAGTTAGCGTAGGGGCGATCAGCCAGATAGAAGACTGGAGACAAAGTTTACGGAACGAATACCCGGAAGTTTTCTTTAGGGAAGGGGAGCCAATGGGTGCGACAGGAAGAACGGTGCACGAAATTCCGCTAAAACAAGATCGGGCTACTTATGTTAAGGAGAGGCGGTACCCTCAGGCATTGCGTCAACACATTCGAGAAGAACTGAGACACCTTCATCAACAAGGAATTATAGTTGATAGTACCTCACCATACAATAGTCCTCTGTGGGCGGTGAAAAAGAAGACAGCGGAAGGGGAAAGTGGAGAGAAGTATAGGATTGTGGTGGACTTCAGAAAACTTAATGAAAACACCCTGGACGAGAAGTACCCCCTACCCCGGTTTGAGGATATATTGGATAGGCTGAGTGGCGCAACAATTTTTAGCACACTGGACCTGAAAGCCGGATACCATCAGATAAAGATACACCCCCGAGACCAACACAAAACGGCATTCTCATTTGAAAGGGGACATTTCGAGTTCACGAGGATGCCGTTCGGGCTAAAAAACGCGCCCATCACATTTCAGAAGCTGATGGACGAATTCTTGAGAGGGTTAGACGAGTCATTTTGTCAGATTTACATGGACGACCTGTTAATATTCAGCAAAAATCAATCACAGCACAGAAAACATTTACGGAGCGTCTTTGATAGGCTGAAACAATTTGGGCTAAAACTATCAGAGGAGAAATCGACCCTGTGCAGGAATGAAATCAATTTCTTAGGGCACACAATATCAAGGGAAGGAGTGAAGCCGGACGCCCGAAAGGTGGAAGCCATAACCAAGATGGCGATGCCGAACGATGTCAAAAGCATTAGGAGGCTATTAGGAACCCTTAACTATTACCGGCGGTTCGTACCAGAGATGGCAAGATATTTGGTGCCGCTCAACAATTTATTTAAAAAAAGGTCAGAGAGTAATAATAATCCCCGAAATAGAGGACAATATCAGGCAATGCATGGGGTACTTACAGAAGGAACCGATACTAGCATTTCCGGACTTCAACAAAATATTTACAATTACTACGGATGCAAGCGAGTACGCCATAGGAGCAGTCCTGTCACAGGAAGGGAGCAACGGGGAACGTCCGATAGCATATGCAAGTAGGAGGCTCACCGAGACGGAATCACGATACAGTGCGTTGGAGCGCGAACTTCTGGTCATCACATGGGCATCATATGACCACTTCAGACCTTACGTGTTTGGGCGAAAATTTAAGATCCAGACAGACCATCGGCCGTTAATGTGGGTGGGCAAGCTGAAAGAGTCATCGGCAAGGATAACCCGATGGAAGGAACTTCTAAGCCAATATAACTTCGAGATAAGTTACAAGAGAAAATGTCGTGGCAGACTGGCTATCGCGGGCATTGCAAGTTAATGTAATGAATGCGATAGAGGAAGAACGGGGGGAACATTCAAAGGATCTAAGACAATTCATTAGTGAGTGGACACCAGAGGGGGAAGGAGAACAGGGAGTACCGGGCGAGGAAGAAGATACCGAATCACGAGAGAGCGACAGTTCGGAAGAAGAAAGGTCTAGAGAAATGGAGGAAAGAGAGGACATCATTAACGATAAATACAGGCAGATCATATGGA
This sequence comes from Rhaphigaster nebulosa, assembly GCA_948150685.1. Taxonomy (NCBI): domain Eukaryota; kingdom Metazoa; phylum Arthropoda; class Insecta; order Hemiptera; family Pentatomidae; genus Rhaphigaster; species Rhaphigaster nebulosa. The sequence goes on from OX411309.1 coordinate 26,808,053, forward strand.
AGACCAGAACTTCGGGCCTCATGAAGATTGAGTACGGGAAATACGCTAATGGCCGAATTCATACAATCTGGTCTCAACCGGGAGTGCAAGAGGAGCAAATTTGTAAAGCACTCAAAGACGCGTCCAGACCGGGAAAAACACACTATATATACGTGGGGAATGCGTCAATATGGGAGAAGATAAAGTACCTGTGGCGCTCGGAAAAGATCGGGGCCGATCGAATGTTTATAAGGTGCAAATTGATGGTGGAAACGGTGCGTGACCCGGAGCAACAACATGATGTAACTGTCGCGTATCACCAAGGTAAGACCAATCACAGGGGAGTGGGAGAAACGTTGCAAGCCCTGAAGAGAAAATACTTCTGGTGGAGGATGAAGAGGACTATAGAAGATGTAGTCGGGAGTTGTGATATCTGCCAGGTCACTAAATACGATCGCCACCCACCAAAAGCAAAACAGGAGGAGACCCCGACACCAATCACTCCTTTAACGGATTTACAAATCGATACGTTTACGTGGAAAGAACGCAAATGGGTTACGGTAATCGACATCTTTAGTAAGGCCGCGATGGCATACGCAGTTCAGGACCGGACATCCGTAGCGGTGATAGAGGCGTTAAAAGCATGGTTCCAGTATTGTGGGATGCCTTACAGGATATCATCGGATGGCGGACGAGAATTCGACAACAACAGCATCAGAAAGGAAATGAAGACACTGAACATAAGGTGGCACGGGACACCCTAAAAGTAGAGGCTGTATTGAGCGTCTACACAGCACGCTGAGGGACCACCTGCGAGTGTATCATGTGGAAAAGGGATGGGAACCGGAAGAGGCAATGCCGAGAGCCGTAGCAGCGTACAATCATTCCATTTATATGGGGACAGGCTTTGCTCCATTCGAAATGCTCTTCGGGATGCGAGAACACAGAAGAGATTGCAGGGACACCGCAGTAGACGAAGGCATAACGGAAGCCGTCATAAACAACCGAATCGCATTGTTGAACATATGGAAAAAGGCACGCTCCAAGATGGAAAGAGAGAAAAGTAGGAGAGTGGCAAGGGCGAACACCGGATTAAAAGACAGAATGGAGGACATTTCATCGGAGCCATCGGAACGGTGGTTTACCGAAAACTAGGGTCAAATAGGAACAAGGAGGTGACTCGATATGAAGGGCCGTTTAAAGTCATCGGGATTCGGGAACACAACGTCGTAGCGATACAAAGTATCAGGGAGCCTCGGAAACGTAGGACAGTACACGTGGAACAGTTGAAATTTCCGGTGGAGAACCATACGTTTACTGAATAAAATATAGGTGTCCTCTTCTCCTCACTACTGAGATTTTTATCCCAGAGAATAGATTTAAGTTCAAGTATAATAGCAAGTACAGATATGTGTTATGTTTGTTTTAGTAAATAAGAGCATTTGACTGAGGACAGGAGTGTAATAGGAGAAAGTTTGTTTACTTTTTGTATTATAGTGTATTTCTGTTATAGTGTATTTCTTTTTATAATGTATCTCTTTTTGTTGTCCTTTCAATTTTTGTTTGCTCAGTTTTTAAGTTTATGAGGAGTAGTCATAAACTGGCAGGGGGGAGTTAAGATAGCGGATAGCACAATATCACATGTAATCCTATATCACAAATGTAAATAGAACTTAAGACTATATATAGGAGATTATGAGAAAGAATAAAGCAGTCTTTGTACAGTACTCGAGAGTGTCGTATGTTCCCTTATTTCCTTTTTTTTTATTCTAAAGTTTAGACCGGGCGTAAGTTATATATATATATATATATATATATATATATATATATATATATATATATATATATATATATCCGGGCGTAGGAGTGATGACCCTACCCCGTGTAACTTAATTGCGAATCGCGTTGTGGTTTTCCAGGACGTAAAATGGCCGCCCGTAGTTTAGGTCCATGGACGGTCTGATTCGGAGAAAGAAATATAGGTCCTCGTGCGCCTGCTGACTCCGAACAGCCATAATCCTTGGATCTTGACCGGTTTGTCACTGTCCTTGAACCCGAGTGAGTCGGTGGGAAGGACACTGCCGAATTGGCCCCAAAGGACCGGGCGTGGAGCTATGGATAGTCTGCCGCTGCACCATGGAAATCATGGTTCGTAGCAACGTGAGGTTGGGTGGCCCTCTCCAGGCTGTCTGTTCTCCCGCAAGCAATACATGTCTGTATGAATACCATATCGCGCGGCCAAAGATCTCCATGATCTACAGTGCCAACCGAAAAAAAAAAAAAAAAAAGAATATATATATATATATATATATATATATATATATATATATATATATATATATATAAGACTTAAGAGCTTCGCCACGCAAAACATAAAAAAAAAAAGAAATTGGGAGAATAAGAACACGCATGAAGGCTGATTAAACACTGACTTTATTCAGATTCTAATCCTCTATATATACTATTTACAATGTTTACAATGCTAGTTTGGAATTAGTGGCTATACTAATGTAAGTCCCAACTTAACTCCCCCTACCAGTTTACGAACATCCTCGTAAACTCAAAAAAAATAAACAAAAAAACAATTGTACAACAAAAATAAATAACTAAAAATTACAGCTTAGTCTATATACAAAAACTAACTTAATACTAATCAGTTTGCTTCACATGGTACACAAAGTATAAACTAAGGTAATTCATCGACACTCTATATACAAAAACTAGAAATACACTTTTTATTCTTAAAAAACGTATAATACAAATACACGTATAATACACTTTTATGGTCTAGGTTCCCCTACTGGAACCTTAAGTTGCTCAATATGTACCGTCCTCCGTTTCCTAGGCTCCGCCAAACTCTTAATAGTGACGATATTGTGCTCACTAATCGTAATCACCTTTAATGGACCCTCATACCTGAGAACTTCCTTTGCGCGATTTGACATAATTTTTCTATAAACAATAGTGCCTATCTTAATACTACCCATAATATCCTTTACACCGTCGTTCCCCCGCGCTACCCTCTTACTTTTTTCCGCGACCATTCGCCCATGCACTTTCCCCCACATTCTCTCGAGTTCCACTTTATTCGTGGCTAGTTTTTCCGCCATGTCCTCATCCACAGCCGTATCTCGCTCGTCCCTCCTTCGTGCGCGTAAACCAAAAAGGGTCTCGAAAGGGGAAAACTCAGTAGACATGTGTATGGAATGGTTATACGCTGCAATGGCTCGGGGCATCGCCTCATCTGCTTCCAACCCCTTATCTGCGTGGAATACCCGGAGATGTTCACCCAGGGTATTATGGAGTCGTTCAATCCTCCCCCCCTACTTTTGGGATGTCCAGCCGTATTCCAGTGCCATGAAATTCCCAACCTTTTCGTCTCCTGCCGTAACTGGCCGTTGTCGAACTCCCTACCGCCGTCCGAGGTGATCGTATCTGGCACTCCATAAAACTGGAACCATGTTTGGAGGGCGCTACTAACCGCTGCCGCCGATTTCTCCTTCACCAGGTGGGCCATTGCTGTTTTACTAAAGATGTCCACTACCGTCACCCATTTAAATCCTCTCCACGTAAAAGTATCAACTTGAAGGTCCGTTAACAGTACCGTAGGCGTCCTCGTCTCGGTTTGTAATCATGCGGGAGGGTGTCGGTCATATTTAGCCGTGTGGCAGTTCCTCATAACATCTTCTACCGTCTTCCGCATCCCTACCCAATAATATCTTCTTTTCAATGACGCCAACGTCTTGTTGATTCCCCGGTGGTTCATCTTCCCTTGGTGGTAAGCGGTCGTCACGTCTTTTTGCTGTTCGGGATCGCGGATAGTCTCCACAATAGAGCGGCATCGGATGAAGGTTCTGTCTATCCCTATTTTTTCACCCCTCCACAAGTTACGGATCTTGTCCCAAACCGTTGCGTTGCCGACATATAAATAATGGGTCGCGCCTACCTTAGATGCGTCTTTCAACACTCGGCAGATTTGCTCCTCCTTGATTCCCGGTTGAGACCAAATAGTGACGATGGTGTGTCTTTCATATTTGGAAAAGTCCATTTTTACAAGTCCCGTAGTCCGTTTTTTCCAGATAACCTGTCGAGCCTAACGTAGATCATAACGTAGATTTTTTGTCAAGTAGCCTGGCCAGTCGTCCAGTGACTGCTATAAATATTATGGCTAATCAGTCATAATGCAGTTAAATATCTAACTTACAAATAGTGTAGAGGAAACTTCCTTGCCAAGCTCTAATTCCGGTTTATCCTTATTTGGAAGTATCTTCTCCGTAAAATAAACCGATCGATCAGTAAAAAATGAATGAGTAGTAAAACAAGTCAATAAGCTACATTTTTCTAAATGCGTTTTACAGGATCTCCCGGCTATACTTTTAGTTCTGAATCAATAGTGAAAGATTGCTGTGTGATAGTATGATAGTATATATAGTACAATATATTAGTATAGTATAGTAGTACTGAATAGTAGGTTTCGAACCCTAATAATTCATGGTTGAATAATATTTTCACAATATTGTTATTGCAAAGCCAAAACTTATTATGGTGCATATTATTAGTCGACAAAAAGAAAAACAAAGTTAATTATAGAAATTAGAATTTCCTAATTGTAATTAATTTAAAATGTATTCAGTCTCCATAAAAAATCTCATTTCTTGTCATTTTTATCGTCCTTCTGACCACCCGAAGTGCTAAAATTTATCATTCCATAAAAAATTACCAATGAACCGCAAAATTTTATTAGGTATATGCTATTCAAATGTTTTGCGTCAGGTTGCTATCGATTCTATATCCATTTATTTTTAACAGCTTTCAGGGGTCAACGAATCCTCTGAACAAGTCATCAATACAGCCGGCTCTAGAAAAAAAAACTGATTTTAATCGCGATTTGAATAAAACAAATCCTCAGTTTGTCATCGCACCAGAAACAAGATGCTGTGCAACTAAGATTAAAGATAGCAATAAAACAAGAAAGCCATCGTAATCTCTCACGATGGCATTAGTTACGTTTTAATTTTTTTTTTAGTTTTACTCATGGGACATGGTTTTGTGATAGAATTTCATTTTATACAGCGATGAGGTTTTTTGCAATTTAATTTTTTTTTTATATTCTCGCTTATTATTATTATTAATATTTCTTTTAAACTGGAAACATATTTGAAATTTTGAACAATTAATAATCTCACCTTTGTAGGTGCTTCTTGAAGAGAGAATTGAGTTCCCTCCGTTATCAAACTATGTAAACCACCAGGAAAAAATGAGCCTGAGTTGAATTGGGATGGGCCTCATGTCAAAAGGGATTAAGACTACTGATAACTATGTTATGACTATGTGAGGTTGTAATAGAAGTATCATTTCATGAGAAGATATATAACAACAAAAAAAAACACATTTTGTACACAAATAAAATACTATATAATATTAAAATCATTATATTCTATAGTAATACATTTACACTCGGAAGTGTGATGGTGGATCCACGTTATCCACGCTATCGCACACTTGCATGAATCACATGGAGGAAAACGATTGATTCGAAAGCAAAAAAGAAGTCGAGGACCACGCCCGCAATTGGCTGACAACTCGCCCACAAACTTTTTATGAACAAGGAAAATATAAATCTTCCCAAATCGGTGGAAAAAGTGTATATATCACGCAGATGGCTACATTGATAAATCTATTATTCATCTGGTGCTACCATATGGATCGGAGAGATGGAATGCCATAGAAAAACAAATAAGTAAAATAACTGCAACTGAAATGATATTCCTGAGGAAAATCGAGAGAAGGAAAGACTAGACATGACCGGATTCCCAATGAAACCTTTAGAGAGAACAAAGCAGCACAAGTGATTTGAACATATTTGCAGGATGGATGACCTAAAAAATACGAGATAACTTCTTGAGGCTCGCCCTCGTGGGCCTCGACCAATTATGGGCCTCGAATTACCTACGATGGATGTATGGAAGGAGAATAGGAAGAGACAGAGGAAGATATATGTCAGAGATGATGAGATTGTGATCTATAGGAATTTAGGAAAGACTTCCAAGGTGGTCCGAAACTACTACATGCCTAATGGCACGATGGTCATAGAGGAAGAAGTGTTGTATCCATTAAACCATTCTACGCAATCCACTTATTTTGAGAGATTATATTAGATTCAAAAGAAAAACGGAAAAGAAATATAAAGTTTCAATAAGAATTTTCGTACTCTCAGTGCGGAATTACTTTCTATAAAAAGCTTTTCTTTTTTTTTTATGGATTAAGCTGATAACAACAGTTTGGTAGAGAAACATAATTACTGACCACAGAATATTCATTATATGTTATAGTCTTTAACCGAAGACATGGCAGGGCAGGACAAGAAGGGCATGTCAACCCCTAAGGTCCCAGCGGACCCGAGCGGCTCTTAGGAGGCTTCTCTTAAATTCAACCCCCTACCCTTCACAACCCTTTCTTCCCGTAGAAGTTTAAAAGCTTTTGTCCCTTCTTCTCGAATTACTTTCTATAAAGCAGGTTCCCTGAAAACATTCCTCGATAATAAATTCTCTTCTCGAATTCCTTTTAGCACTAGTTATCCATTATTCCCTTCTGTCTGACTTTAATTTCAAAAGATAATAAATTCCTTAACACAAATAATTCCTAAACAGACGAACGACTCAGAGACTGTTGATGATACAGACCATTTCTAAATGTTACTCTCTTACTATTTAAAAAAAAAAATGGTAATCAAATGGTGTTAACGCTGTTTTGTAAACATGGAATAATTAATTTTTATTTCGAGAAGTTTTGACATGGCCTGAACACCCTGGATTGGAACAGAAAAGTTTAGCAAAGTGTAAAGTGATAGCCATGTGTAATCTTTGTAAATAAATAGATAACCAAGATATATTGGTCTGAATATCAGGACTAAGCATTGCTTGATCCAAACCCTTGAAATATTCTACGAATTCAAGTACAATGCCATCTCTCCCTAGTGCTTCTCTTTTTTTTTTGGTATTTTTACACAGTTTTTAAAGAAAACATTAAAATTTTAATATATATGTTTCATTAATTTTTCCAAACCTTTTTATGATTTTTAATACTTCCTATTTCATTAAAGACTTCCAAGCGCATCTTGCAGTCGGCTCTCCACTAAGTAATTAAGACGAAGAGATTTTCGCAGTTCAAGAAGCCGCCACCTAATTTGAATTAATCGTTTCCACACAGAAGACAGTTTTTTTTGGTCAATTCGCAGGCAGTCATGCGGAATCCGACATGTAACAATACAACTGACAGCACAAGAAATTTGGATTGCAGGAGCACATTAAACGAACTGGATCGCCAAGTAATGGGCAGTTAAAATTTCAATGGGTTCCCAGCCATGTCACCCTTACATGGTAATGGAAGGGGCGACAAATTGGCAAAGATGGGAACCTCTCTGCCTCGGCCATTCACCACGCCTTCTCTCGACTCAGCCCAAGTGCAAATAAACTGTCAACTATCAATCAATAGATAAGTGGAAACCGCAGAGAAACAGCAACAGGCAAAATGTGAGAGAGCATTGTTACGCATGCTATAGCATAAGCTATACCCTCCCTCGAGCAGTCAGCGTAGCTGTATTCAGATTAAAAACCGGACACGACTATCTGGCCTCGCACTTCCTTGCATACTAGTTCTGAACTCTCCAATATTACTCTCTCACACACTCTCTCTCTCTCTCTCTTTCTCTCTCACTCTCTCTCCCTCTCTCTCTCTCTCTCTCTATATATATATATATATATATATATAAAGTTAAGTTGGGACTTACATTAGTATAGCCACTAATTCCAAACTAGCATTGTAAACATTGTAAATAGTATATATAGAGGATTAGAATCTGAATAAAGTCAGTGTTTAATCAGCCTTCATGCTTGTTCTTATTCTCCCAATTTCTTCCCAATATATATATATATTCAGTACTACTATACTATACTAATATATTGTACTATATATACTAACATACTATCACACAGCAATCTTTCACTATTGATTCAGAACTAAAAGTATAGCCGGGAGATCCTGTAAAACGCATTTAGAAAAATGTAGCTTATTGACTTGTTTTACTACTCATTCATTTTTTACTGATCGATCGGTTTATTTTACGGAGAAGATACTTCCAAATAAGGATAAACCGGAATTAGAGCTTGGCAAGGAAGTTTCCTCTACACTATTTGCAAGTTAGATATTTAACTGCATTATGACTGATTAGCCATAATATTTATAGCAGTCACTGGACGACTGGCCAGGCTACTTGACAAAAAATCTACGTTATGATATAACTGGACAAACAACTACTGGTACTCGTTTCGAGATTAAGCTATTGAACTCTTGATAGCAGCAAAAGTTTTATTTATAATGCAAGTTTAACATTTTTTGTCATTAGCGCTTGTCATTTCTAAAAACGCTGCAAATTATTACACAATGGTTTATTATTTTCAAATAGTAATATTTCAATAATATCTATTCTGTCCAAGTTAAAGAAATTAAGCAGTAGGCACCAAAGGAAAAGAAATTTGAAGTTTGTCCCAAGATGATCGCCGTGAGAGTGCCGAACTGGGAGTGTTAAGAAAAAACTGTATCTGTGCAGGCGGAGATGGTTAGGACATGCAATCAGAGGGTAAAATGATACAGAGGAAATATTGAATGTGCACTTCAGTAGTAAAAAAGTAGGAAAGACTAAGGAATCTAAAGGAAGTGCAGAAATAATCCTAGGAAGGATAAAGCAGAGAGATGCGAGGAATTCAGAAGCCCAATAGATAAGTCAGGAAGCCTAGGGCCACGATGCCCAGTCGCGCCGGATTATTAGTCTATGAAGTTCATTACGCTATATCTCAGTTAATACTGGTCCGATTTAAATGGGTTTTCTTCCCTTTTGTAGGGAATTTCATTAGATTTCGTTTAAAAAATGAATGATTAATAAATTTTGCGAACGGATTTTTTTTTTTCTATATTTGGATTCTATTTATCTTGAAACGTAAAACCTAAATTTTGAAGGGATGTTAAAAAAAAAAATTTCTTGGTCGATTACAGAGGTCTGTTATTGAAAATAATAACCAAAAGCATTTATAGATATAGATTTTTTTTTCGTTTTTTTCATTTATTTTTTTTTATTTTTATGCCTTGCTATGCTGATTCCAAAACACATTACATTCCCCCTCTATCTTTATAAATTGCCGAGTTATGGGCTCATAAGATCTTTAATCGGCAGTTATATAGATATTTTTTTTGTTTTATGCCTTCTTATGCTGATTCTTAAACACCTTACATTTCACCTCTATCTTTATAAATGGCCGAGTTATGGGCTTATGAGATCTTTGATTGGTCGCCATATTGAAACAAGCAGACGGATGGTAATGTCGAATTCCGAAGATCATTCTGGGGTGACCTGTGACATTCGTACCGAATCTCAAGAAAATTGGTCCAGTAGTCTCGGAGAAAAGCCGCGGACGGCGTACGGACGGATTTTTTAATTAATTCAATATTTAGATCCTAAATATCTTGAAACGTAAAACCTCAAATTTTGAGGGAGAGTTACAAAAAATGTTTCCTTGGTTGATTACTAAGGTCTATTATTTAAAATAATAAACCAAAATTACTTGACACTACTATGGATGAAAGAGTTAACAATAAACGTATTTGAAAATCTTATGTCGGATCCTTAATTAACATAAGCTCACTTCCTCATGGATACAATAATATAATACGCAAAAGATAATATAGAGCATACACTGACAAATCTCCGCGGTTGAAATAGACTTGGGCCGAAGGGCTTACTGTCCCATAACAATTAATTGACAAATTAAATGATTATTTCTGTTTGGCAAGGGAATCCTAAAAATATATGATATTGATTTTATTTAGTAGATTGTATATCATAATGATGAACTTTGTTTTAATCAAACGCGGCCGACTGAATCGAAGGCTTTGCCGAAGCTCTTGAGGACATCTGCCGATGCCCATTACAGTTTCCACACCCACCACAATCTAATAACTCTATTTCCTCTAGGATGCGAGGGAGGGAGGTGATGGTAGTCAGAGTCTCACCTTCCTCTGACTGTAAATTATTAATATGGACCGTATTACATTCAGTCCTATTTGATCCTACTTAACAGTTTACAGCCGAAGTAGGGATATAAAGGAGGGTTTAGCTGAAGATTTTATTGAAGCGGTTTCAGTAATATGTTTTACTATCAATTCATATCAAATGTCAGGCATTTATATATGATATGAAGCAGCTCCTAATAAGTAATATCAATTGATTCTCTTGAGATCATTCTCTTGAGAATATCTGTATTTAAATTTATTATTTAATACAATTATTTTTCTTACTCTTTGTACTAAAAAATAAATTATAGCTGCTTCAGATTTTGAATTGTTGATTTCATTTTGAAAAATTTATTTAATTCTAATCCAATTCATAATATGTATCAATTATTAGCTACTAGGTAATATAATTACGGTTCTGCTTATTATAACTATAATATATAACCATCTTCTTTTTACTTCCTTGTACGCAGTAAAGGAAGTATTGTAATCGCGAAAATTTTCGGTTTTCAGATTTCAACGGAAATATCCATTTTGACAAGTTTCGTCGTGACATTTGTACGTACGTTCGTCCGTACCTGTCTCACATAACTCAAAAACGGTTAGCCGTAGAAAGTTAAAATTTTGTATTAAAGGATTATTGTAAAATCTAGTTGTGAACCTATATTTTTAGTCACTACATGATTACCGAAAGTGGTACTTTATTTGAAGATTATTATTGATTTTCATCAAAATTAGATTTTAAAAAATCTGATGTGGACAACACATGACTTCCTATTACGCCTATTAAACTATAAATCGGCGGCTCAAAAAATGATCTTGAATTTGGTTACTAATTTCTGAAGATTGAATTATGTCAAAAACGACACTCGGCGTCGTGACATCCATCTATTGACATACACACACAAAAGCTCTTGTTTCTGGTTGTATCATTCCGTTATTATATTTCGTTTTCTTTCAGTAGGTAGCTAGTTCCCAAGAGATTTCATCGTGTTCCGTGACAACATTAGAACTCTCAATGTCACTAGATAAAGCATTGAAAATCGACAGTTTCGACAAGCGGAAGAACCTGCTTAATTTATATCTTATTCTCCTGCTGCAGACTTGTTCAGTCCACAAATGGGGAGGAAAACAATTATTTTAAATTCAATTTTAACTCTTAAAACAAGTAATAAAAATTGTTTAATTAGGGTGGAAAAAAAATCTATATAACCATTATTACCGAACCTTATGATCACAGTATTAAATGTCAATATATCTTTTGATTTAAGTAAACCTTCAAATAAAGTATCCTTTTCGCCTCTTCAATTTCAACCAAAATATATTATATTATTTATATTGATATAAAGTCTAATTTACCAGATTTGAGATTTTGAGTTTTACATTATATTTTAATATGATTTTTTATGGAAGTCTCATATGACCTTCAAGTAAAGTATCACTTTCGGTTTGCCAATTTTAACTAAAATTTATTATGTTGTTTACATTAATATTCAAGTCTTATATACTAAATTTAAAATATTTTGCTTAATATTTTAATGTAATTTTTGATGAAAATCAACAATGACCTTCAAGTAAAGCACTACTTACGGTAATCATACAGTGACCAAAAAGGGAAGTCCACAACTAAATGTTACACTAATCCTAAATCCAAAATTTTAACTTTTTACGGCTAACCGTTTTTGAATTATGCGAGACACGTACGAACGAACGTACGTTCAGACGTCACAACGAAACTCGTCAAAATGTATTTAGGGATTGTCAAAATGGATCTAATTATCTCTAATTAAACATTTGTATTAATTGTTTTATTTAAATTGAGTATATAATACTTTTTTCCTCTCCATTTGTGAGTTTGAGATTCCATTTGTGAATGAACAAGTCTGCAGCAGCAGAATAAGATATAAGTTATGTGCGTTCTTCCGCTTAACATGTCGAAATTGTCGATTTCTAATGCTTTATCTACTGACATTGACAGTTCTAATGTTGTTACGGAACAAGAAGAAATCTCTTGGGAACTTGTTACCTACTGAAAGAAAACGACATACAATAACAGAATGAGACCTCCAGAAACAAGAGCTTGTGTGCATGTGTTAATAGATAAATGTCGCGATGTCGAGTGTCGTTTTTGAAATTCTGCAATCTTCGACAACTAGTAACCAAATTCAGGATCACTTTTTGAGCCACCGATTTATAGTTTGATAGGCGTACAAGTCATCTGTCGTTCACATCTGATATTTTTAATTAGAGTATTTAATCTTTATAAACAGGCACGGTGTGAACCTAGCTGCTTATTTTGCTTACTTTTGTGTTTTTATGCTTAAGCGTTTGGAAAATAAAATAAGCAAGATCATGTACATTTTTTTCTATGTTCTCACATAACATTGAATCCTTCCAATACATCTTGAGAAGTATAGTCGACGCTACAAAATATGTTAGCTCCCATCCGCAAATCCATCTTTTCAAATTTTATCAGAACATTCGGAGCCATCCAAATCCTCTGGTTTAATCTCTATATAAATCTGTTCATCTATATCTTCACGAATGTCGGAGCAGGATTTACCGTTAGACCTTTTGTTAGATATGACAATAGACTAACCAGTTTTTCCATTCATTTTTTTCCATTATTCTCTTCTTCCAGATTCGGCAGCTGTGACAAACTACCACAGATGCAAAATAAATCTTACAATTAGTTTTATTTTATTGAATTCTCATGCTTAAATTTCCCCTCCAGATTGGTCTCTATCTTTCGGCAGTCTTATGATACTGGTCTTCTTCTTCTACTTTTTTTGGCTCTATGGCTGTATTGGACTTGCTCTACCGCCGAATCCAAACCGTAAATGAACTTGAACCGCTGCACGTTCTGATCATTCATCAACCCAGGAAATTCTTCTAGTGTGGACATACGAGTATATTTCTATACCGTTCTCATCTTAGCCCTTAACGCTTCCATGCGATGCGGTTCGCGAACACATGCTATGCATTCTCCATAACTTTGACTGTATACTAAGGTATGCCCAATAAGCCGTAAGTGTCTGCTATTTTATTTTTATGTATAGTAGGATTAACAACTAATATCCTTATTAATTATTAAATTGTATAGTAATAATTATATTCAAAAGATTGATTTATAAAATAAAGAAGGCGAGTTCTTAGCCAAAAGTGACCAGAGATGAGATTAATAGACATGAAAGGAAATATAAAATTGGAAATGTCAATCCTCATGTAATTACTTCATATTGAAGATTTTTGCAAGGAGAAAATAATTGGTAAACACTATCGCAGGTGACATATTCCTTTCTTTTTGACCCTTCTGCTTAGCATTTTTGCTTATTTGAACTGAGAAAGAAATAGTTCAAGACTAGTAGTAGAATTCCATTTGTAGATATGGAACGTATTAAGGCAAATAGCATAACAAGAACGTTGCTCCGTGTCACCTTCGGGCTTCGTAAAGTACAGGAGTACTTTAGTTATAGGATAACGATTTAACATCGCCATGTTATTTTGTTTTTTTAATTAAACAGTCTTATCTTAGTTCTCTTTACCTCTTGATGATTCAATTATTTATACGTTTTTAGTAGCGCGTATAAAAATGTCGATTAGCATAAATTTTTACTTTTTAGTAAAAATTTAGTATTTTTTAATATTAAAAAAATCATACATGTTCTCTTTTTTTTTATATGCATGCCTTTTATTATTTCGATATTACAATTTGACTAAAAATGGCATCACCAATTTTTATGAAATTTTTTTTAGTTGTTTGGTAATTAAGACATAAATTTTCTCTAGTTATTAAAAACATAGGGTATACACGAACTGCACCATATTCATTACGATATAAAGGTTTTTTTCGCATTAAATTTGCATATAAGAAATTATTTGAGGTGAAAGTTATGAGAAAGAAGATTTGACATGAAAATTTTTTAAGTTTGGTGTTGTTTTTTTAAATATCTGGATGATTTCTTTTGACGATAACAGTTTATTTCCATCCCAAAACACACTAAAAGAAATATATGCAAAAGTAGCTCAAGATCGGACTTGATTACTCGACTATCTTCTAGTACACTAAGCCGAAAAAAAAACTTTATCAAGTTATATCAAGCGAATCGGTGTTTTTTTAAATTCTGGAATATGAATATCTTTATTCTGAATTGTATTTTTTTTTTTAATGTTCATTAGGCTTAATTCCTGCCCTTATGTATTTCAAGTAGGAGAGAAAGGATGGGTTATGCTAAAGTTACGAATTTAAGTCAAAGAATGATTTGGCTGAGGATCCCAACACGCCCGGATAATACGTCAAAAATTGAATTATTAAGTAAGTAAAAAAAAATCTCAATTGTTTTTTAAAACTCTATGGTTTTTATTTTGCGTTAACAAAAGTCATTATTTTTTAATAATTATGTATAAATAAAAAGACAAAGAAGCTAGTCTACACTTGAGAGACCACAAAAGGTAGCATTGCGGGGAAGAGAGAGTCTAGTCATCCGTAATCAACATAATCTCTGCTCAGCGGCTAATCACCAACCAATTAGCGCTGAGGAGAACGAAATATACAGTCTTGGTCTCTAATGAGCCGCCTCTCTACTAAAAAGTACAGTAGTGTTTTCTATCGTATAATATCGTATAAAAATTAACTTTTGTCTGTATGTTTACATTTAAAATATTTTGAGGAAATAATACAAATGAATGAATAAACAAGGTATCAATATTAAATTGCTATCAATTCGCTACTTTCGCTCTACTAGGGAACTCCATTATCTCTTATCAAGTTTTATCTATACCTGAAGCATTTTTCCATTATGGTTGAGCTCAATAGGCCCATAAATTATTATGTATTATCATGTATTTATGAAAGTTACTTAATAAAAATCAAGGAATTGGCTTTTAATGTCAGAGACGCGGCTGAGAGAAACCCGCTGAGATTTCCTGGAGTACTGCTTTTCCTACCACAAGTGGATGACAAGCTTGGTTCGAAGTTTTCCAGGCTGGGTATAAATAGTCTGTCGAAGTATGCCTGGATATTAGATGTTTATTTTACTTAGAGTTTTTTTTTTTTTCTATAAATTATTTTGTTATGATTTAATTTATTGATATTTACTATAAATATGGTGTGGACTAACTCCTTTATCACTATTACTGTTGTTTTTAATGGATGCAAAATGCAATATTTTACAATAAAAAAAGTTTTAAAAAATTATTTTTCTGATTTTTTTCTCAGCATTCCCCCGATACTTTGTTCATGCAGACGATCTCCAAATTTATCACTCAGGTCTTAAATCTGTCACATAAGAACACAGAAAATCCGGGATGCCTGCCCTGTGATGCATTTATCGTTCCATTGAGGAAAGTGAGTTGCACTTGAATGCAAGAAAAACTTAAGTTCTCCTCATTGGTTCTGAACCTCTGTTACATTCCCTTCGTTATCATTATTTATGCTTTCCCTCAATATCATTCCTATTCTATTCCACGGCTCCTTTAAAAATCTTGAGATTGATTACCTTTCATCAATACCTGACCGAATTTATTAATATTTTTTTAAATTCATAATCTTGAAAAATTCTAATGGTCCTAGCCTCTGAAATCCCGATACCTACTTGTCTCCTTTCTTATTTCCTGCCAGTTTGATAATGGTAGCCTGATATAGGTATGGGATTCTTTCGAATGAACCTAAAATGATATTAAAACAACTAATGAAATGCTTTATACGATTTATGTTTGAGGCCTTCATACGCACTGATATCTCTGCCTATTACATCGAATTAAAGTGGCTTTATCCTCCTCAGTGATGGCAGTACTTAGTTCTTATCTATTCTAATCCCTTAGAAATAATAAACCTTCCTAAATCATCGAACTCCTTACCCTTCGATTCTCCATCCACTCCAAACACATTATTTTTTTTCTTTTTCAGTATTTACATAATATGTAATTGTTTAGAATTTTTGTTTGACTTCTCGCTGACATAATAAAAAATACTCAGATATTTTTTCTCATTTTTTATGCATACTATGTCATTGTTTTGCCTTGAAAATGCTCGATCACAAAAGATATTCGTGGAATCATTTTTAATTGAATTGATGAACATCAAAACTACAAAAAGTTTATAGATAAGATAATATCAAAATGTCCAAGTTATGAATGAACAACTAACAGCTATGAATGAGATTCTCTAGCACTAAGATTCCCTAACTTTATGACACTGCGTATCACTTCTACTTTTCAGATAACGGGTCGTATTACTATCAGATCTTATGACATTAGTATTTAAGATTCATCTGCATAAACAAATATAAAATGATTTACAAAAGTTTATTTAGGAAACCAAACAAGTACTTATCTCCATGTTCTGTATATATTCATTTTAAATAAAGAAGGTGAAATGGACCTCAAAACTACTTGTTCAAGATTTCCTTCGATCATTGAGGAGGGAGATTTCTGGCTCCTAAATAGATTAAACTGGCAGAAATTAACTATATTTTAAAGAAAGAGTTTTATAGGTGAGAAAATTATCACTTTTTTTAGGTAAATAACGTACAGACTTTGTTTAACCCTCAGTTATCAACAACTTCTGATTTCTTCTCTGAGAGGAAATTCATATATAACAAAGATACTTTGTTGAGCTCAGCTAACTTCGGCTATACTTCACTTTGAAATAATATATATATATATATATATATATATATATATATATATATATATATATATATATATATATAAAAAATATGGGCCGGGGTGGCCGAGTGGGTTAAAGCACCTGCAAAAATGCAAAAATGCACCAGCCTACAAACCCAAAGGTTGTGGGTTCGAATCCCGGTCCCGGGATTCCACAGGCAATAATAAAATAATTAAAAATAAAAAAGACATTAATTAATTAATTAATTAATTAATTATGGAGGAAAATAACGCTACCCTATTACTCAGGCCAATACGGCGCGGGTTCGATTCCCGCATAGGGACAGTAATGTCCTTACCCTGAGAGTCACAGGGAGGTGAGCGACCCCTGTGTCTGACATAGCTCCTGGCCCTCCAGGTTGGGGGTTGGGCATAGGGCTAATAACCCTATCCCGTCAAAAAACAAATATTACGAAACCCAAAACTAGCCTCGGAAAATCTGACTGTCTTAACATGGTAACGACCCCGGCTTTGTATAACGGACTCCATCTTGGATCATGGAATGTTCGGAGCTTATACAGACCAGGGGCCGCCCAAACGGTAGTGAATGAAGTAAAAAGGTACAACATACCGTTAACAGCCATACAAGAGGTGAGATGGCCAGAAGGTGGTGAAACCACTATTGATGGCCACACACTGTTCTACACCGGGAGAAATGCCAAAAACGGAACAGCTGGCACTGGATTTATAGTTAGTCCAGCTGCAAGGAAATCAGTTATAAACTTCACCCCGATTAACGAGAGGATAAGTGTATTACGAATTAGAGGTCGCTGGTTTAACACCACGATTATTAACATATATGCACCAACTGAAGACAAAGATGATGAGGTGAAGGATGATTTCTACGATCAGCTAGAAAAAGTAGTGGACCAGGCTCAAAAATATGACATCAAATTAGTCATAGGTGACTTCAATGCCAAAATAGGCAGAGAACCCCAATTCAGGCCCATTATCGGAGGCCAAAGCCTTCACGAAACGAGCAATGACAATGGAGTGAGATGTATTAGTCTTGCAGCAGCTAAGGGTCTAGTGGTCAGTAGCACGATGTTCCCGCACAGAGACATCCACAAGTACACCTGGGTAAGCCCTAAAGGTGCTAAAAACCAAATTGACCACGTGCTGATAGATAAGAGACATCAGAGCTCCATCCAAGACATAAGAAGCTACCGTGGAGCAGACTGTGATTCGGACCACACTCTGATTAGGATCAAATTCTGTCAGAGGCTGAAGCGAATCAACAAAGTAGGGGACCATGTGGAAAGAAACAGGTACGAAGTCCATAATCTGAAAAATCCTGAATTAAAAGCTAAATTCCAAGTTGAACTGAAGAATAAATTCGAACCCTTGGACTCAGAGGACCTCACGGTTGATCAACACTGGGAGGCATTAGAGACTGGGTTAAAAGAAACAGCTAAGGAAGTAATAGGTATTCAGGAGAAACGAAAAGCCAAGAAGTGGTTCACAGAAGCATGTGAAAAGGCAGTGGAGGAAAGAAGAAAAATTAAAGTTCTCTCCGTAGCCAAAGCTGATCAGGACACGCTGGAAAAATACGCCGCTGCCAGGACAAAGACAAACAGAATAATAAGAAAAGCAAAAAGAGAATTCCTCAAAGAAAGACTGCAAACTATTGAGGACAACTGGCAGGCCGGAAATATATGTGAATTCTACGCAGACATCAGGAAAGAAAGGGTAGGATATAAAGCGAGAAACACGCAAATGCGAGGAAAAGATGGCAAACTGACGGCATCAAAAGAAAAGGTATTAAGCATCTGGAAAGAACATTTCCAGCAGCTTCTCAACCAAGGGAACCCCACAAACGAAGAAGACATGGACCACGCTGAAGACCTCGACCCGCAAGAGGTTGAAAAACCAGACATTCTGGATGTGGAAATAGCTATCGACAGGCTTAAAAGAAGAAAGGCCCCAGGGTTGGACAGCATACCATCAGAGCTGTTTAAAGATGGAGGCGAAACTCTAAGAACCAAGCTATTAGAACTAATCCAGAAAATATGGGAGGAGGAAAGGATACCGGAGGCTTGGAACACAGGTCTAATATGCCCTATCCTAAAGAAGGGGTCCATGTATGAATGTGGTAACTACAGAGGCATAGCACTCCTTCCGGTCGCCTATAAGATAATGACTAATATCCTGCTAAACCGGATATATCCCCACTATGAAAATATAATAGGCGACCACCAAGCAGGATTCAGAAGAGGAAGGAGCACGCTAGACCAGATCTTTATCCTAAAACAGGTACTCGAAAAACGTTGGGAAGTAGAGCAGGATGTGCACGCCTTATTTGTCGATTTCAAAGCAGCCTATGATTCCGTGGACAGAAACTGCCTATGGAAAATCATGACTGAGCTGGGTATTCCCGGGAAATTGGTGAGATTGACGAAGGCGTGTACAAACGACCCCAAATGCAGAGTACTGATACAAGGAGATGTGTCTGAAGCCTTTGAAGTTAGAACAGGTCTGAGGCAGGGGGATGGACTCTCGCCGATGCTGTTTAACTTAGCCCTTGAGAAGGTGATTAGAACAACTTCATTGGAAAATGGAGGGGTGCACGTTGGAATGAAACACAAAATCCTAGCGTATGCGGACGACATAGCTGTCCTTGGAATCAATGAAGAGGACATTGAGAGACTTGCTAAGACTCTGTTACGAGAAGCAGAGCAAATCGGCTTGAAAATAAATGAAGACAAAACAAAATACATGATAGTTAGCCGAAAAATCCACCCCAACAATAGTATCTGCATGGATGGCAGAACATTCCCGAAAGTAGACAGCTTTAAATACCTCGGCTCCACAATAACCTCAGTCAATGACCAGCATACAGAGATAGACCAGCGTATAACAAGCGCAAATAGAGCTTTCTTCTCTCTGTCAAGAGTACTGAAATCCCGAAAAATCTCCAGAAATCTCAAATTAAGGGTGTACAATGCTGTGATAAAACCAGTTCTGATGTACGGCTGCGAGACCTGGGCTCTAACCGGCACCCAAGAAAGCAGAATCGAGAGATTTGAAAGGAAAGTCCTCCGCATGATAACCGGAGCGATATGGGATCAGAATCTAAAATCCTGGAGAAGAAAGACCAATAAAGAACTACTTACAGAAACTGGTCAGTCAATATCTCATGATATGAAGGCAAGGAGGTTAAGATGGGCGGGGCATGTAGCTCGAAGCAATCCATCAGGACGCCTTTTCACAACGATGAATGCCACAATAGTTGGCAAGAGACCACGTGGAAGGCCAAAAACCAGATGGATAGACAGGATCAACAAAGATGCGAAAGAGCTGCATGCAGCAAACTGGAAAGCAGTGGCCCAAGATAGGCAGAGGTGGAGAAGGCTGGTTCAGGCGGCCAAAGATCTACAAGGTCTGTAGAGCCAACCGAAAAAAAAAAAAAAAAAAAAAAAAAAAAAAAAAAAAAAAAAAAAAAAAATATATATATATAAAAAATATAGAATTAAGGATAGTCAATCTATTCAAGTATTTTAGGATTTCGGTATAGTTTACTATCTTTGCAATGAAAGTGAATGAATACCTCTTCAAAGTCGAACGCTTAACGAACAGCAATGACAAATTATATTATTTTTTTGTTATAAAAAATTATCTTAAAAATCTAACTGGTATTCCATGATTTTTCTCTTGCTCTCTTTCTCTCTTTTCTTCCATAACTACAGCGTTTAATCACCCCACCAAAGTGTTATATAATCTAATATCTAAGATATCGATCCTATCTTGTATCCTGCCATCGGAAGTTCCGCCTTAACCTGACGCGTCTTCCTGGGTTATCCCAAATGTGCTATGCTCTTTTCTCGAATTTCTCAATCCCTAATAAAATGCGTTATTCTGGCTGCAACTTTGGTCAATTCTTGAGTTTTCCAAAGTGGGGCTTGAGCCATTACAAGCTTTATTCTGGAACCACATTGCACCACATACTCCCAACTCCTCCAACTCAAATCTTTATTAAACTTCCACTGTGCACTTTTTCGGCCCTGTATTCTCTATATCTTCTAGGAGTTCGAATATTCTCTTTGGGAGATTCTTTACTAATTGTACTACATCCTATTAGATTTCCTGTAAATCCCATCACTTCGACTATCTCCCTTATAAAGCATAACCTTTTTCCTCCGTCGTTCCATGTATACGTACATAATTTGGTTAGGAATATTTTTTGAATTTCTAGACAGACGAACATCTGTAGCATAAACGCTGTGTAATTCTAACCATCTCGCAGATTTATTTATTTATTCGCAATAAATCGTGGCTTTTTTCATCTGCCTTTATTGACTTGTGGGATCGTAGATTTATTTTCGTTCGCTGTTTCTTACTCTTGTGTTTCATGTTACTATCGTATCTCTAAAATTTACATGAGAATCGACCTGTGTTTCATTTGCCAGAGAATGAATCGATTATCTGTCTCACTCGTGTTACGTATACTTCCTCATTTGCTTTAGACGATAAAGTGAATTATAAGTCAAGAAATAATTTATAACTTAATACAAAGCATGCCAAGGAACTTGGGCGTAGTAGCTAGCTGGTACACGGCAGCGTAATCATTATGAACCTTTTATTTATTGATATCATACCATTCCATATCTACCATAGCGGCTTAATTGATAATTACAACGTGAATAATCAAGTTATAGTTATATAATAATGGCTGAATTTTGACAATTATGGCTGCAATAAAGAAATTTCATGAACAATTTAAATATATTTTATGAATTAAATTATATCTATTCTTTTCTTTTTTGTTTTCATTATCAGCAAGTGTTTCAGAAATGGCGTAAGGTATATTGTGTTTTGTTTTCGTTTCAGAGTATAGTTTGCATGTTGTTACAATGTATTTCAATGGCAGAGATGTGTTACATGTTTCACACAGTAGTGGTTCCTGGCCTGTCATTAGATATCTGTGGGTGAAGGCTGCAATTCCGATTCTTAGTCTATTCAGAATTACTTATTCTGAACTTCTTGGAAGATATTTTTCATAGCTGGATATCATGTTTGATTTCTTGAGGCTTGCTAGTCGATTGGCTGTTCCCATACGATTCTTTTGCATCAGGATCTGACAGCAGCGGTGATTAGGTCTGCCATGGTGGTCCTGGTCTCTTTCCTTCTGGCGAGTTTTGCACCATTGTCTGCACCGTTATCTCTATGGACATCGCAATGCGAGTGTACCTATTCTAGCACAGATGGAAATATTATTGTCACAGACTCCTTCAGTATTGGTCATCAATGAACTTGGTGGAGAGTCAGCAGCCAGAAGTCATACCTTATGTTCATTGATTTTATTAACAACGTGGACATCTTAAAAGAGAGTTTTACATTCCAATAACACAAAAAAAATGTATTTTTTCAAAGCGTATTTCTGGATCCCATTCTATATAAAGTAAATTAGATTTTTTCAAAATAATATTTTTTTTTATTACGTCTTTTATTTTTTCATTTTAAATCGTAAGATTTTATCTTTGTTAGGTCTAACTTTTTTTTCACTATCCTTTCTCTTATGGCTAACATTTTTAATGCCTTCCAGCGGGAGATTCGTTAATACGTTTTCATTAATAAGAGATCCGCTTCGGCTATGCTACAATAGCCACTTTTAAGCTTTTTCTGCAATTTAAATATAACAGAAAGTATCATATTAATATGCTTATTATAATTCATTATATTGATAATTTATTTATAAAATAGTAGTTCATTTTGATTGTTATTTTAAAGAAATAAATAATATCATAATTAGCTGAATATAATCCTTCTACCGTCTACTCTATGATTTTTTTTTAAGGTTCAAAATGTTAACGATTAATGTGGACTGAAAATTTATTTTAATTTTTTTAAATATTTCTTTTAATTTGGCTGTATGTTATTCCGTTTAGCTAGAAGATACATCGAGATTTAAAATACAACATTGATTTAAATTTTACAAGAAGTATCACTTTGGAGGTTTATTAAGGCGCTTGAGACATTTGCATTTAATGCGTTATTAATAAGACGTCTCTTCACAAAGAAGGGACCCTTCTATTGAACTGCCTTCAAAGAGGACTCGTAACTATCCAGCGAGTTGTAAGTTCTGATCCGACTTATTAGTATTACTATCACAATAATAATATTATCAGTAAAATATAATATAATAACATTATCACTCGACTATAAAACTGGATAGTCCAATCGAGTTACGAACTAAACGAGCGCTGGCTGCTGAATGGCTAGTGGAGGGGGGACAATCAATGCCTTTCCCCTCTCCCCGTCCAATCCCCCCCCAACTCTATCGTTTAATAGTCTGTCTATTTAATGACACCTTGGAGCCCCCCAAAAAATTCCTTTCATTGTTTATATTTCCATGGATAAATAGCATTTAACTCTCCCTTTAAAGATACATTAAATATCAAAAATCATTACAATTATCGACCAACATCCCTACAGCTTAGTTCTTTTAAAACACTAACTGCTATAAAATTTTTTAGTTTTAAATTGAATCTGAACGGATAAATTCAAATATATAATATATTTAGCCCTTCAGAATCAGACTAAAAATTCATTAATTTCTAATAAGATTGAGTCTAGTCTATATATATATATATATATATATATATATATATATATATATATATATATATATATATATATATATATATATATTGATATGTATATGCTATTTCGATAAATTTGAAAACTCTCTATATATTTTTGTTCGATATGTACATCTGTAACCAGAAATCGTTACTAAACCGTCTTAATCACAGCTACTATAGATTTTTTCGTTCTTTGTTTGTCGAACCCGTCGTTCTTTATTATTGTTTTTTATTTCATGTTTTTTTTTTTAATTTAAAAATTAAATAAAAATGTATGTAATTTTTTTTATATTTAAAAATTTATTTATTTTAGAAAAATATCGGTTTTCGATATTTAAATTTTAATATCCACATTACGATATATCGGATAAAAACTATCGGACAAAAATATCGACATCTTTTTTTTTATTAAAAATATCGATATATCGCTATTTTTCAACATTCCTCTAGTCCACGCAAATTTAGTCGAAATTGTTTTCTTAGAGACTTAGCCATTTTTGAAAACTGTTCTTCTGAGCTCTTGAATCATTGAGAACTTGAATCATTTTGAAAATCACTATAACCATTTCATAATAATGTTTTCATACAAGCAGTCGATAGATCTCGACGAGCTGTTGATTAAAACTAGAATGAACTTCGTAGTTTTAATGTGGTAAAATTTGCATACACTAGATATATTTTAAATATTAAAAGATGGTGAAAAGAGCTCAAGATTGCGGCGCGCTCACCTCCGTCCCACGCTATGCGTTGATGTCCTACCAGCGTAAACAAATCTTTTATACTTCGGCTATCGAGCGGTGCTATTCATGTCCGATTATTTTTTTCGGACTAAACAACAAGTTTAGAGCACCCTGACTACAAAACAAGCTATTTAAAAAAATATACTTGCGTTACCGAAGAATCACCAAGAGGACTTTTTATTTTACCGTTCATCCCTTTTTTTCAATATTCTTTATTTAGTAGAATATTGATTTTTTATTTTGAATACTAATTAATCGAAAGTAAACATTAAGTCCCAATTATTTCAATAGCTCTTGGTTTTCCAGGTATACCAATAGCATTACAAATAATGTATTAATTATAGGATAAATGATTACGTTAAAGTAATAAGTAGTAACAGATACACGTTAAAAATCCGTTTTAAGTGATTTTATTTTATTAAGTAAACAAACTATTCTCTAATCCTTGAGGAGGTTTTTTAAAGTCGCTGTTTGACCCACTTTGCGGCGCCACAGGAGACTCGAGGTTGTTTAGATGACGCCTTAACACTCTCGGCCCCCATGGCCATGGGCATATACTCTGCGTTCATCAGACGACCGGCTTGCCTACATTCACAGCATGCCGAGACTGTGGCTAGTGTTGGAAGCTTTTAACTATTAAAATTTATTAATGTTCAGATTAATGCATAATCAACGTTTCGGGGTTCTTTCCAATCCTCAGGACCATTTTGCAATGTAATATGTCACGGTCAATTACAAAACTAAAATTTTACATTATATGCTAATAAGATTTTTTTGTTACATTTTAGCAAATGCATTAAACCACTACCCTTTTACTAGATCAATATCATAGTCTTCTATTAAATATTATTCATCTTAAATAATAGTGCTGTGAATGAAAAAAACGGATTAAATTAGAAAGATAAATTAAAAGTGATTATTATGTTAATCTATAAGGACATGTTAACATATAAAATAATAGTTGTAAATAGATATACATCGAAATATCGATGTTTTATATTTTTGTTTGCCATCAATAATCGTCAATGCTATTGAAAGCCAATAGAGACTGAATGAGCACACTATATCCGCAGTGATGAACTCCGTAATTAAAACTTCTTTTTTTTGTTGGAGTCTTGTCCGTTACTACCTTTCAACCACTCTCATCCTAAATAAAACTTGCACTAGTTATGCTTGCTGTAATTTCTTTTAATGTACTGATAGAGTATTTTAATTTACTTATTATTTTAGTTTAATTTTAACTTTAAGGTTTTGTCAAAAATATAAACACAATCTAGAAATCTCTACCTGCAGTTGAAATATTGATTTTTCTTAATCGAATGGTGTTTATTCAAATTATAACTTCTTGAATTTCATAGTGAAATATAGAGGTCGCTGAAAGCATAGATTGATCTCACCTATTTGGTTTCCAATATTTACCCAAGTCGTCTATCATTTATAGATTCTCGAAGTTCTGATCTATTTGAGGGCGAATGTATGACAAGTAATGATATACCCTTTTAATAAAATGATAAATAGATGCTTTCAATAAACACTCAGATTTCGAGGATACTCTGAAATGCGATCGCACTTCCAATCCTTTTTATCCATGGGGAAAATAATGTATAAATCTCATGTGTGATCGATTTCAAAGATATCACTGTATCATTTGGTTTCATTTAAAAATCGTTTGTATGTATTATATATTTATTTAGTTTAAATATAATACAAATCTTTTTAATATTAGTAATATAATATTTACACTGTAGACTGACTTTTTTATTGGCCATGAAATTATGCCAATCTTTTCACCACAATTAGGAAATATGAATACATTTTTTATAGTTTTATTTACTATACATTTTTTTAGTTGTATTTTAAATAAATACAATTATTTTTTCCTTTTACGTGGCTGAATATTATAAACTATATTCAGCATAATTATAAAATGGAACGAGCGACAGTCAATTACCAGTTTGCCTAGTGCTACGGGATTATTAACAAAATTATCGAAATGGATGTAGAAGACTTGTGCAATTGGAAATATTACACGACAATTGAAATTATTATAGAATTTCATTATAAATTTACAATAGAAAATTAAGAATTTTAATTTTCTCTCTAAAATAGCTTTATTTTAAATTTTAAGTGTAATAAGTTTAATTTTTATTTTTATTATGAATAAGAAGGTTTATCATGTTTATTACTTTATCAAACCTGTTTACTTTTAAATTCATTAATTCATTTTTCATTATTTTTATTAGATTGTAATTATAAATTTATAATTGAAATTATTATACAACTATTAATTTTTATTGATAAAATATCGGAATAGAAAATATAGTCAGGACTTGTAGATGCAATTGAAAATATGAGAAAGGGGAAACATTTGTGGTACGTCTCAATATGTGGTACTCCTGGTTGTGTCACCGATTATAAAAAGGTTGGGTACCCATTGCATTAGAGTATAAGATTTGTTTTGTTTTTTAGGTACAAATAATGCATTAATGTTAGTTTCTAGTTTGTCTTCCGTTGCTTACTCACTAAAAATGTATGTAGATTTTTATCAGAACTAAACCGAGATTATTATAGCTACATCGTTACAGAGCTAAAATTTTTATTCTCTATTTATGGAAACACTCTCAAATACTTTTTCTTTGTCCTAAAATTTCTCAAAATTTAGTTATGTTTTTCTTAAATTGCTCTTCGATTTTTGTATAAAGTTGACATTTTCAGATGATCAAAAATATCTTAATTTGGGATGCAGAATGATGTGTTGGCCCGTTATTGGCGCCCAACTCATGTGTGATAATTAGGTCACACAGGTGAACGCCGTTACATATCTCGTCGGCTAACCGGGACAAGCATCAGTTTATTTGCATTCCACCCCATAGCAAGTTTGAAATACTACCGTTTAGTATAGTGAGTAATAACTTATAACAAAATTCTGTTTTAATTTATAATGAATGTATTTTTGACTAAATTGGTTTGATTTGGGATCATGACCTCTTTAAAGACCAAATTGAACAATGGGAATTTTTTTTTTAAGACAAATCCTTACATTTTCATGATTAAATAATTTAAATTAGCATTTCAATAGTATTACATGATGTAATAGCGTAGTACTTTTATGCTTTGCTTAGGGATGGAGGTACATTTTTAATATGTTTCATAACCTCTAGGACACGGTTTTGGAGGTTTCGGGGACGTTTATTTGATTATGAGGAGCATGAGCTGACGAATGTGTAAATAATCCAGAAAGAAACTTCTACAGAAATTATTTCTTAGCAATTATAGATCAAGCCATATCTTTATTACAAGCAAGATTTGAACAAATTGGAGATCATTAAAATTTTCAGTTTATCGGATCTTTACAACATCACATTATCACGAAAAATGGAAGAAGACCAACTTTTTTGCATGGATAGAGATTAATTAATAAGGGAATACGGTAATCGTGATACAAATGACGATCAGCAATTTTGTTTTCATATATTTTTTTTTTAAGTTAACGTTTATTATTTCACTTATTAGTTTTTTGGTTTACTTACACATAGTCTATTTTTAGAAAGAGCTCCGCAATTTCAGATTTACCCCGCATTCATTCAGCGATTATAAAATCTCGTAAACTGATTTGCGGCATCTCGAGAAATTCTCCGATTTCTAAATGGTTTGAAACAGGTCTGATTCGGATTGAGTTTCTTTAATCTCGTTAGGAAAACTGAGTTGTTAATTGAATAAAAAAAATCAGATTGAGGTTCGGAGTGACAGGTAGGCCCGCCGCTACCTAAAATCTTCATGGAATTTTCAATCTTGTTTTTATTTTAATATAGTTCAATTTTCGAAATTTATATTTATAATATGGTATATTTTTAATAATTTTATTACTTCTAAGTCCAAGGAAATGAGTATGGTAATTGGTATTAATTTTATTTTTTTATCTTATCTTCCGTCAAACTTAATATTACGAAATGCTAATGATATTAATCATATTTATGCCAATTTAGTACCATAACAGCATAAATGTTAGATCCGTGAGACCGAGACATGATCGGAAAATGTTTTTTTTAATTACTTAAGATGGATGAAAAAAATACAATTACAATGTACTATAGTCATGTACTTTACTACAATATGACTACCTTATTAAACACACGACAATATCAATACATTACAGATGCAAAAATATTTCAGTGTAATAAGTGAATGCATTATTTCTTAATAAATCAATAAAAACCCTTTTCTCTTCAAAAAATAAAAACAGAAAACTATTATCTAATACTGTACGGACAATGATAACCAAGATAAAAACAAAAAAATATGTTAGTCAAAATAATAATGAGCCCAATAAGAGGGATATAAACTAAATGAAATTCTATGAAATGAATTATATACCGAAATAAATATTAAAAGACATTGGTGGAGCACCACCATACAAACTTACAACTAGGAACACTCAATGGAAACAAACAAAGCAATATGAAGGATAAAATTAAAATGATAGACAGAAAGAATGTAGTATATAATATAGATTGTAGCAATTACGAGATGATGTGCAGAGGAGAAACGTCTAAAAAGTTACCTAGCAGAATTAAGCAGCATATCAGTAATTGTAAAAATAAAAATATCACTGCATTGGCCCATCACAGTATACTTAGTAACCAAAAATTTAATATTGATAATCCGAAATATTATAAAAGGAGATAAATACGAGGAATAGAAAAACAATGGAAGCTTACAAAAAAACATAAATAATGTTGTTAATTTTAAGATAGAGGCTGTTCATTTAAAAAGCCATTATGCAGACATAATAAATAAACTAAATTTAAAATAATTTATAATTTAAATTTTAACACACAGGTGCATTGATTTAAATATATAAAAAAGAATAATAACAAAAACTTGTGAAACAAATATAATAATAGTTAGTGTGAATAAAATAGGTGGATAGGGACATGACAATAAATGCATGGATAAGCACAAAGTTCATTTCAGTGCGACAGGAATATACAAGTAGAGTCACTCCCCAGAATATTGTATAATATAACAATTATTATGGACGAAGTAAAATTGTACGGATGTGGGAACATGAAGAGGGCACTGTGTATTTTTAAAGGTAATATGAAATTTTAATATGTTACGAAATATGGTGTAAATTAATGTTATGAATATTTATTGGATGTGAGCTATGAATCAATTAAGATAAAAATTATTTTTCACATATAGTATTATAATTTCCAGGAAATTTAAACCTTTTAAACATTTTTCCTTCATTACAACTCACAACGTTTCGGACCCATTTTGCTTATTTTCAAGCCTGACACCTTTTTATAATTTGGTGGTCACTTAATCATTTCCATATTCCTCAAATCATTAGTTGAAAAAAAAAATATATTAAAAAATTTTTTTCATGATTAAGTGGTAGCAAAATACAAGAATATGACAGGCTTGAAAATCGAAAAATGTTTAAGAAGGTTTAAATTTCTTAAAATTTATAATACTGTAATAATTTAAACACCCTTTTACGTCAGAAATTTATATAAAAAGTATGTTGTAATAAATTATACAAATTATTATTTCTGAATAATCATTTTTAAATTTATGTAAGTAGAATTGTTTATATGTACAATGTAAGTGCAGTGTCAAAAAGTTGTTAAATTTTTTAAATGAAGTTTTGTTATACGAATTTTTGCAATTTGAACTTTAATTTAGATCTACTTATGTTATCTCAGTTTGCAATCAGCAGTAATTTGATTTTTTCAAACATTTGTTTAAAATATATATATATATATATATATATATATAAGAGTAATTAAGTGAATCTTAAATATTCATGTATAAAACAGCCTTTCTCTCCTGCTAACTTGATCCAGACTTCAGAACAACCTCTGAATTCATATGTGTTCCTTTATTCAAGGTAGATTTATAATCAAAACAGTATTTTCTGAAATTTCTAAAAACTAGAAATCGTTTTCACTTAGATAGGTCATTCGTTCCAATGTGCGGCTCTTGGGTTATCATTATCCAGTTATCTATTTACTTTGAAACAATAAATGATGTACGCCGCCCGACGGGTATTCGACAATGTCCCCAGGTAGAAAAAGTTAGGAGAATGCATTAATTATCTTATATCATTCACTCTCTGATTTCCTGATATCTAATGAAATGAATCTCACTTTCTTCAATGCCAATAGTAATAACTCCTGCTATGTTAAAAGTAGTAACTCCTCCTATCTATTTACATTCAACTTTTGTACAAGGTTACTTTATACAAGCTTAGCCGAACGGGGTCTGAGGGAGTGTACTCACATTAACTGTTCAAACTTCTACCGCACACAAACTTTCATAATTTTCCTTCTCACTAAACTTGCATTTGAGCTGAGCTGAGTGAGAAATTCTCATCCATTCCTGGCAACTAAGCGATGGAGTAGGTTTGTTTTTGGGTCAACTGGTGGTCTTTCATTAACAGTTTCTTCAATTTAGGAACTCGGAAACATTTTGTCTAATGGAATTTCAACAGTTATTAATCATTAAGTGAGTAGATTTTTTTCAGCAAATTTTGGTATTTCAAAATTCAAGTTTGAAAATGTCACCGGAAATGGAAGTCACCGCCTTTAGATGGTGTTTTAACTTGTGGTAGTTAATAACAGGATATGTAAATGGTGAAGAGATACCCTCACAAGAATGATGGCAGAATCACAATGTAATGAAATAATGCGTTACAAATGTGATTTTTTTTTTAAATATTAAGATGCCTTTGTCAAAATGGATTTGGCTGGCCTTGATTTTTTTTTAGAAATTTCATACTTCATATTTTATAAATTCTTCTCTTTTGTCTACAGTTAGTTCTGTGTGGATTTGGTAACCATAAATAAAACGTGGAGCCTAAATAAGACAGAGGTTTCTTCTTTGTTTCCGATTCGTTTACCCAAACCTATCAGAAATGATCGCTATATTCAATTGTGAATGAAGAGGGTAATGTTTTGATTAATATGTTTTTCTTTTTATTTCTGAGTTTGGCATTCATTCTGTCTCTCTTAGTTTCCTTTGGATGTTAAAACTCCATTCAAGTCGGCAATTGAAATATATTACCTGAAATTTGATTGCTACAGAAGTAGTGTTCCATGGTAAAATGATGTACTGCGATATCCGACGGGTGAGAGGATTATCTTATTATATAATTTTTTTAATTAATCTTGAAATTTCGAAGTTTATTTTTGTATTACAAAATCCTTGTAGTTTATTCAGTTATTGGCTCATCAAATAGTACTTAGAATACTAGAGGGTATAATTGAAATGGTCAATTACAGAAAACAAAATCTATACCTTCTTATAGATTCTTATTATATGTACAGTCTTTATACAAGGAAACACTACACTCTGTGACTACAACCAAAAAAACAAAAAATTATACAAACTTCGATACATGTACCGCCAAAATACAAAACATAATATACTCATTGAATACAATATTCCAAAAAAAAAAATGATTACACGCAGTTGTCTCCCGCCCATATAGGCGAAGACGCTCCAGATCCCAATGTATCACCTCAGGGAAATTTAAGTTGTTCTATATGAACGGTTCGTCTCTTTTTGGGCTCTCCCACGGTTGCGATGGTCACGACATTATGCTCCCGGATAACGACTACGCGGAATGGACCCTCGTAACGCCGTGTCTCCTTTCCCCTATTAGACCCAATGCGGCGATATAGACGGTCCCTAACCTTTAAATTTTCCCGCGCTACCCTGGTTCGTTTCTCTTTAACAATTCGCTCACGCACTTTTCTCCATAACCCTCGGACTTGTATCTGGTTCGTAATGATGCCGCTTTCCTCTGGCGAGTTTCCCGCCGTCCCCGCATAGTCCCTTCCGGGTCCGCGCAACCCAAACAAGACCTCGAATGGTGAAAAACCAGTTGCCGAATGGATAGAGTGGTTATAAGCCGCTATCGCCTTACGCATTGCTATGTCCGGCGCCAACCCGTTATCGACCTGGTAGACCCTGAGGTGATCGCTGAGAGTGCTGTGTAAGCGCTCAATCCCTCCCCGACTCTTCGGATGACCCGGCGTGTTAAAATGCCACGCGACCTCGAGGGTTTTCATTTCGTCTATCACCGCCGTATTATCAAATTCCCTCCCTTTATCGGATGTGATACGGTCCGGTACCCCGTAAACCACAAACCATGTGTGCAGGGCCTCTAAAATCGCTTCTGCCGCTTTCGCCTGAATAGGATGTGCCATGGCGATTTTACTAAACACATCAATTATCGTCATCCACTGAAACCCTCTCCATGTGAACGTGTCCACCTGCAATTCGCGCAGTTGGCTTATCTCCTGTAGGAGTCTCCTCCTGTACTGCCCGGGGTGGATGACGGTCATATTTAGTAGGCATGCAGACCTCGCAAGACCCAATAACATTCTGTATCGTCTGTTTCATGCATATCCAAAAATGTTTCCTTTTCAAGGCCTGTAGGGTCTCGCTGACTCTCCGATGATTGGTTTTGCCCTGATGATATGCAATGGTCACTTCGACTTGGCGGTCCGTTTCCCTAACTGTTGCCTCCACCAGCCTCCTATAGCGAACAAAAACGCGATCCAGGATTTGTTCGGTTTTCCACACTTGCTTTATCTTTTCCCAAATCGTCGCATTGCCCACATATAAATGATGCGTGCGACCTGGGGCAGAAGCATCCTTCAACGCCTGGCAAACTTATCAACGCGAACTCCCGGTGGCGATGAAATGATATTGATACGCGACCGACCATATCGGAGGTATTCGATAGACAGTAGGCCCGCGGTTTTGGTTTTCCAAATGATCTGTCTCGGTTTATCACTGATGATCTCGTCGATCTCCTCCATCTCTGCCGGTCTCTCCCCCGATGAACTCTCTGTACCCGACGATGCCCCTTCCTGTCCTACTCCCGTAGCAGCCGGGATCCCTTCACCATTCGGCGACCAGTCCTGCAGAAATTGCCGAATGTCGCGGGATGGCCCTGCGGTAGCATCCTCGATAGCATTAACCGTGATTGCTCTCGACAGCCAGTCCGCGACTACGTTCTCTTTGCCGGGTTTGTAAACAATATCCATGGAATATTGACTTAGGAGCTCTTTCCATCGTGACACACGTGCGGACGATTCCTTTAGTTTCCCCACCCACTGCAAAGGACGGTGGTCCGTGTGAACCCGAAAACGGTTCCCAAATAAGTACGGGCGAATATGATCGATTGCCCACACGACCCCGAGGAGCTCCCGTTCCAATGCACTGGCGTATGCGACGGGACGATCCACACCCCCGCTCTCCTGAGACAACACTGCACCTAATGCGTATTCGCTGGCATCGGTAGTCACCGTGAACTGCTTGGTGAAATCTGAAAACACGAGGACCGGTTCCTCCTTCAACCGCGCCATACATCTCCGAATGCTATCTTCCATATTGGGCGTAACGATCATACGCGCCCCCTTTTTTAACAAACTATTAATGGCCACCAAGTATTTCGCCATATCCGGGACAAACCGCCTATAATAATTAAGAGCCCCCAGAAGCCGGCGGATCCCTTTATATCGCGGGGAATAGCCATCTTAGTAATTGCCTCGACTTTGGCAGCGTCCGGACGAACCCATTCCTTCGATATCATATGGCATAAAAAATGTATTCTACCCTTTCCCAAAACCGACTTGTCTGGGGATAACCTTAATCCAAATTCGCGAATCCTCGCGAACACCTGTCGCAAATGGTGAACATGCTCGTCCTCGGACTTACTGAAAACAAGCAGATCATCCATATAAATTTGACAGATCCCCTCGTCGATGCCCCTGAGAAATTCGTCCATTAAGTGCTGGAATGTGAGGGGAGGATTCTTCAGCCCGAAGGGCATCCGCGTAAATTCAAAATGTTCCCGCTCGAACGTAAACGCGGTCTTAGCTTGATCTCGCGGGTGAAGTTTGATTTGATGATATCCAGCTTTTAAATCTAATGTGCTGAACACCGTCGCCCCACTCAATCTGTCTATGACATCATCGAATCTCGGGATGGGGTACGCCTCATCCACAGTATTACTATTTAATTGGCGAATATCCACCACTACGCGATATTTTTCCGTAGTTTCTCCTGGCGCTGGTTCTTCTTAACTGCCCATAAGGGGCTATTATATGGGGAGGAACTTTTCACAATGATCCCCTGTCGCTGCAATTCTTCTAACTCCTCGCGGATGTGAGTGCTTGGGGGTACCGCTTTTCCTTCACATATGTCACCCGATCATGTTTGAGGGGAATTTCGTGTACCGTTCTCCCAGTGGTTCCTAGCACATCCCCTTCTTTATAGAAAATGTCGTGAAACTCCCGCATAAGGGACCGTCTCCAATCCTCGACCTTGCTAACTGCCCCGACCCTGGTATCCTTGACAGCCCGATGACACACGTATGTCTTACGCCCGAGTTTAATATGCCACCTCCCTTTTTCGTTTTCAACCTTGGCGCCTACCCTCTCTAAAAGATCGCACCCGACTATCACCTTGTATTCCCTCGGCATGCTCTCTACCACGTGTACTCGTAATTTGCCCTGTCCTTCTCCCCATTGACGCAACCCTATCTTTACCTCGCCTACATGGCCGATGTCGTTGCCACTCCCGGCCGCTCCGACCATCCTCGCCGCTGCTGCTACCTGGCTCCTCAGTCTCCGATGATAGTCCTGTCGATTCCAAGGACGCTCCCGCTCGTCTGGAAATCCTTTCTCTACCACGCATCTCCTGCGCGTTGACTTCCATGGGCTCGCCATGAGACACTGCTCGGACTATGTGCCCTTCCGTACCACATTCGAAACACTTGGTCCGGGGGCATTGTGCCACCAGATGTCCTGGTTTACCGCATTCATGGCACCTCCTCTCTTCCTTCCTACCAAGTTTCCTCTCCATTACCGGTCTCCTGTCCCGGTTCGTAGGTCTTTCCCGCCGGTAGCTCTTTGCCTCTCTCTTTCTACTAGCTTCAAACCGCGGCCGATTTCTACTCATCTCCGGCCTACGGAATGGGATTCTGGTCCATCCTACCTCTACCTCTCCGCTATACTTCTCTCTACGCCTCCTCGTGCCTGGCGCTGGCATCCACCATGTCTTGTGCACATTCTAGGAAGCTCTTTTCTTGGGGCAAGTCGTCTTTCCTTCCTGTGTCTCGAGCCAATTGCACCTTCAGGATTGTGGCCAAGAATGCCATTCTTGCCTCCGCCTGCTCCGCACTCATGGTCTCCCTCAGCTTCTCAGTAATTTTATTAAATCGTGCCAATAGTATGCCCGCGTATTGGCCGCTGCTCTGGTGAGGCTTCCGTATTTCCCTAAACATTTGCAGCATGT
This sequence comes from Rhaphigaster nebulosa, assembly GCA_948150685.1. Classification (NCBI taxonomy): domain Eukaryota; kingdom Metazoa; phylum Arthropoda; class Insecta; order Hemiptera; family Pentatomidae; genus Rhaphigaster; species Rhaphigaster nebulosa. Next base: position 26,843,406 of record OX411309.1, read on the forward strand.
CCTCTTCCGGGGCCCACCGACCCCCTCCAAACGCCTTCTTCAGCCGAGCCTTTACAGTGTCCCACGGAGTGTCCTCATCTGCCTGAATCAGGTTCAGCACACTCCTTTTCACTCGACACACCATAGCCGCTCTCAATGCGGCAACTCCTCTAGCCTCAATCAAATCTTCCGCGGCCATTGAGTCAATTAGGGGTATAATCCGGTCACCTCCTTTCAGAAAGTGGTTTAATTCTCCCACTTCCCCACTGAACTTGTCTAGCTCGCCTATAGTGTACCTAATATCCTGGGCATTTGCTCTCTTCAATTTTAGCCGCTCTATATTTAGCTTCTACCGCGGCAAGATTTGCGTGCGCCTGCGCCAGCGTGGTTGTCGGTTGAGGCGGAACATCATTAGGTAACGTTAGCGTAGGCGCTCGAAGAATTTCTTGCTGTCCGGTCTGAAGTCCGACCTCCTGCATTTCTCCATTCATGATTGACCGGTAACCAAAAAAAAATCTTCCGCTACGAAAACTCCGCTCCGCTCCCGGGTTTCGGCACCACTTAACGAGTCCGGGTTAGAAAACTTTTAAAAAAATTAAGGTTTTTAAATAATAACGCAACAAGAGCTGGTTAATAACTGACTTTATTCGCCAAGTAATCCTACTTATATACTCTTAGGGAGTTGTATAAACTGAGGTCTGGCTCTTAACTTATATATATATATATATATATATATATATATATATATATATATATATATATATATATGGTATATATGGCATTGTACCTCCTACATAAAAGTACGCCAGTTTCCATCAGAGATTTTATACTTTTGCGTTTTATACTTTGAAGAATATAATATGCGCACGTTTATTTTAAAATGTTGAGTTTATCGGCATGACGACCTGGGCCAACAGGACTGGAATTAGGCCGAATATTGACTTGAGGCTAAGCTGTCAAGATCTCCAGTGTACTGCTCTACCCTTATTATCGGTAGTGTCTGTTGTGGAAATGGAATTGGGTTTATATATAAAGTTGGACCATATTTCTACTGAATAATCATTTATTAATATAGATTTAAATAAATATTAATCACCGTTATTTATTTTTTCTCTTACATGTAATAGTTTTTGTTTGTATTAATTATGTTCTTGATTAGCAATGATATGTGCTAAAAATTAAGTCCTTAGTATTATTACGCGAAGTGACACGCATACTTACTAGATGTGAAGAAAATCGTTGTTTTCAGAGACAGGATTAGAACCACTCCACTCACTTAATAAAATTAGATAGCTCTTTTTCATGACACTTTTGACATTGAACTTTACAATTTCCGCAAAAAATAATGAATAAAAGCAAGGGGTAACCGTAATTTTGTAAGTTTCTTTTCTAGAGTTTTATATTTTTTCAACATTATCGGAAACTGAAAACAACCTTCTTAATAAAGGCTTAAAACACTCCATAAATTCACCTGTAATCTCAAAAATGTTTGAAAATCTTGCGGTTCATATCGAAACCGGTCTAGTAAAATATAATAACGACTCTATTTCCAAATCCGTATGAGCCAATGTACTAAAAACCAAAATAGGAAAAATCAATAGGTCCAATAAAAATATATCAGCAGAACATATACAGCACGTGTATTGTCAGAAATAGTATGCGAAAATAATCTCGTAATCTTAAGAGCAGATGAAGGAAATACGACAGTAATGTGTTGAAAAAGTAATGATAAAAAAGAGGTGTAATGAAGACCATACGGTACCAAGCCTTTCGACGTTCTCCATCTTAAAGAGGTTTCAGTTCCAGTTGTTCTTTTAGATTTCCTTTCTCTCTCACCTCATCTGATCTGAGCAAACATATTCTTCCCGTATATTTCCCCTGTGATTGATGTGCTTAATACTCGTGCTCTTCTTTCATGAGATCTACTTAAGGCATACATTTTTATGTTCTAAAATAAATAGTTTGTTTTATTCTGAAGTGATTATGGGCCGTGTTTCTTACGTCCATTCGGTGCTTTCTTAGATCTTAAGATTTATCGCCTATAAGATACCTTATCTAGACTCTAGCTGTAAATCCGAAGTTGATGAACTGGTCAATGCTGTCAAGGAAAAAGGAAACCTTGATAAGGGGATGGAACTGATCCTTCGATAATCAATCCTCCTAACAAGGCCACGAAGCAAGAATACTTTAAAAAGTAGTGATGCTGGGTATTTTGAAGTATGAGTACCCTTCCTCAAACTGGAACCTCTCGCTCTGTTTTAATTAAAACGATCCCAAAGGACTGGGAAATCTCAATCATTATCCCAATCTTCAAGAACCACAGAGGCATATCCCTAGTCAGGATCCCATATAAAGTTTATTCAAAGGTGCTCGAGAAAAGGCTGAAAAGCATCATTGAACAAAAGTTGGGAGAAGAACAATATGGATTTCGACCTAACAGGAGCACGCAAGATCTGATATTCAAGATGAGACGAATTTCCGAGAAGATCATCAAAAAGGACAAAGAGGCCTACGCTTGCTTCGTAGATTTAAACGAGGCATTCGATCGGGTACAGAAGGAAGATATCTCCAAAGGGCTGGAGAAGTACGGCTCACACAGGACTGAGAAGGGCCATCCTGAGTCTGTACAACATCCAAAGAAATATTGTTAGGATGTGCAACCACTCATCTGGGGAATTCCAAAGCGAGCAAGGAATCAGACAAGGGTGCAGCCTTAGTCCCCTCCTATTCATTCTGGTACTAGATTCTGTACTAAAGCAAGCAAAACAGGAAATGAGGCCATATCACCTCGGATACAGGAACCTCCAGAGTGTCCATTACACCATCCTAGCATTTGCAGACGACATGGTAGTGTTTGGAAACAACTGTTCAACCTAAAGATCCTCCAAAATAGACTAAAATCCATAAACATGGAAATAAATGCTGAAAGAAGGAGAAACCGTGGGGACAGGATCGTCAGGCTAAGTGGAAGACGTTTAGAACAAGTGGCGGAGTTCAAATACCTGGGGACCCATCTCAACCAGCACGGATGGGTTGACGGAGACATTAGCGAAAGGACCAAGATAGCAGGCAGATGCTTCCAATCCCTCAAGACTGGCTTTCTGAACAAGAAAGAAGTCTCTAAAACAACTAAAAAAGTAATATACAAGAATACGTTTCTTCCAATCCTGACATATGCAAGTGAGTCTTGGACCCTCACTTCCAAGCACAAAGGCCAGATCCAAGCAATGGAACTCCACAATAAGAACAAACCTGGACATAAGGCCTGCAGAAGAAATAATAGAACAGAACGAGCTAAAATGGTTCAGACTTGTCCTGCGGATGGCTGAAGGCAGCCTAGTAAGAGTTACCCTTGAGGCTTAAGTGGAAGGGAAGCGACCACGTGGGAGACCCAGAAAGACCTGGCTGGAGGGATTAAAGGAAGGTTTCGAGAAGAGAGGCATGGACTGGAGAAGAAGAAGACAGCTGGCTGAGGATAGGGATAATTGGATCAGGCTCTATCAGAAGGCGCCTCACACCGCTAAGTGGTAAACGAGGACAAGATAAAAAAAAAAAAAAAAAAATGTATATATATATATATATATATATATATATATATATCTAAATTTTTATATATGCCTTAAGAACCAAAGGCTGACCAATTGTTAGTTGATTTTTTCCCAGAAGCCAACACTAATAGTGTCTATACCGCCACATTTCCTATAAAAGCCAGTTTTCCCATTTCATATAAATGTTTGCCAGCCGTAGGTGACATGCCCATTGTTGGCTGTGAAACTAACTCTTTTCTGATGGTGTGATTCCAACCTCATCTATTATAGACAAACACATTTTGCTTGGTCATAACTAAAAAGTTTAGACAATACTTGTACAACACATTAAATGTTTATATTCAATGTAATAAATACAAACTTTTGTTTTCAGCCTGGCGGGGATGTCTCGTTCAGTGACAGTGGCTGTAGCCTATATCATGACTGTTACTTCTCTTTCATGGAAGGATGCTCTCAAAGTGGTGAGGGTCGGAAGATCAGTTGCTAATCCTAATGCTGGTTTCCAACTCCAACTAGAGGAATTCGAAATGACTAAGTTAGCTGAGGTATTTATCAATAAGTCGCCTATCCTATTTTTAAGATTAATACATTTCTTATTAATTGGTGAGGATTAAAAAAAAATGCCATTGAATTTTTATGTTATCATTATCTCATATTTTTTTAATCTGTTGTTAAGTAAATAATATATTATTTAATAATATAATATATTTGTAAGTTTAAATAAAAATAATCAAAATATATTGAAGGATTAATATTTTGATAAAAAAAAAGCAATTTATTTCAAGAGGTTTCGCCAATTTTTAGAGTATTTATGTAAAAGGGTATTTGAGATTCTTTGATTAAGTTTCAACAGAGCAGTTGAAACCAGGTAATATTTATAATAATTCAAGTTTGCATTTACATGAGATTAGTGTGTCTATTTACATAATGTTCAATTATATATTATACTAAAACAATTTTATTTTATAGACTCATGGATTAGTAACCATTTAGGTTTGAAGATATTATTATGACAAACATATAAAAAAATTAGGGATTGATAAATTATTTGCCACTTCTATAAATTTGTTTTATTGAAAACTAGTTTCGAATGTTATACATTCATCTTCATTCTAAAAACACACAAAAATTCAAAAATAAGCAATTCAAAATATAGTTTGGTATTATTATACATATTAAATTAGATGTAATATAAATCAGTATTATAAAACATTTATGAATTTAATTAAGACATGATGTATTTGATTTCTTGTCTTAATTAAATTCATAAATGTTTTATAATATTGATTTATATTACATCTAATTTAATATGTATAATAATACCAAACTATAATTTTAATAGCTTATTTTTGAATTTTTTGTGTGTTTTTAGAACTGAAGATGAATGTATAACATTCCAAACTAGTTTTCAATAAAACAAATTGATAGAAGTGGCAAATAATTTATCAATCCCTAATTAGATTGATCCTTCTATACCATCATGCGGATGTCAACTGATAAATAAAAATGGTTGAAATTGAAACAATTAAATTGGTTGTGTATTAACCATTTTTAGAGGATTCAAATAATTGTTTGATCTAATATGTAAATTGCAAAAAATACTTGGATATAGTTATTAAGTGAAATGTAGAATTTTAAAAACTATTATTTTTTAATTAGTTAGAATCCATGAATAAATTAAAAAATGTTAACTGCTTATTACTATTTAGGAGCGACGTAGATTGAAAGAAAGGTTTCCCTCGCTTGCGCTGGCAGCAAGTGATGAAGCCGAGTGCCAACTCATTCTCAATTCCTATGACAGCCTTCTCCTCTCGAAGAAGTTCTGCGAAGGAAACTGCCCCATGGGTCAAGTCTGCCCTTCTGGACTTTGCCGGTCACCGAGCAAAACGTAAAATTTACTGAAGCCTAAATCTACTTAGTATCAACTTTTATAGTTGTAGCAGTGTCTCAGAAATAAATATATAAGGACTACTCATTTAATGGTATTTTAATATTTTTGCATAAGTATGAGATGACAGGTTGTGAAAAAGATTTTTTGTCTCCTGCTTTTATTTAGTTTTTTTAAATAATTTCATATTTCTTCGACTTGGCAAAAAATAAATAAACAATAGGCCTCTTTGATAAATTTTTTGGCCATCAGATAATTATTGTGGAATAGTTTAGTTATATTTGATCATAGTTTTTCATTCTTGGGAGCTATTGTCACCTCCTATATTAGATTCTCCTATAAAAGTTAATATTACTAAATACACAATTAGCTGCAGTAGAACACTTACTTTCATTATGAATTTACTATCTACACTTAATATTTATAATTGAGTATTCTGGGACAGTACTACTTTTATTATGCAATATTATTTTGGATGTACCTCACTTGCCTTTTTAAGTTTTTCTATTGCACTGCATGTGTTCAGGAATATACTGCAAATGCTTATTATCTCAAAAAGCATGTTATAAATGTTTTGTTTTACATTTTATAAAGCCTCTTTTGATTTGAATTCATGTAGAAAATATTTTGCAAGTTTAATGGGAACATATTTAACCAAAATCATGAAGAGGTGTAATACATTTAACTAGTCAAAGTAACAATAACAGTGTAAATTTAAATGTAATTATTAAGTTGATTATCATATCATTAAGTAGAAACAACTATTAAAATGTTGTTAGATAAACTATTAGGATTCAAATGCTAAGATTAATATTTTTGTAATATACTGTGTTTCATTTTGTAATTTTCTACTTTTTTTATTAGTCATTTTTCAGTACTGTAATTTTTATTAGTAATTAAAGCAAATGTATTTCTGACTTATATTTTATTTGTTCCCCTTTACATCCTTATAATTAATTTGGACCTAACAATGTAATGAGACCGATTTGTTATGATTAAAAGCCAGACAAATGATATCTTACTTTTCTAATTGGGTTGTGCTGTAATGAAACAATTGCCAGTTACTATCATAATGAAAGGATATCAAATCAAACAAACAATACAGGTGTATTAAGTATTTTATGCTTGGAAACATAGTTCATGTGGCATTGGATGTATGTTTTTTTTTTTATGAAATGCTTTGTTTCTGTTTATGATTTTACTGTTTGTAATATACGTTCTTGATGTTTCAATTTTATTTGTAAGTGATTTATACAAATATATACCAGCTATAAGTGCATGTTATATTCCTCATTTGGTCAGTATTAAAAATTTAATCTCTTGAAATGAAAAGCTGTATATCTATAAACTGTATAAGTTTTAATGCTTGATTGTGAATTGTGTTGCTAAAAGTTGAATTAGCAATTAGGAAAAACCATCTCAATGAAGTAACACCAAAATGAAAAAAAAAATTAGGAATGAAACACTTCAGGTAGGTATGAACTATGTCTTCCATGGATGCATGCTCTCCTTTTTAAACTTGAGTATTTTGAATTTGAATTTTGTTTATTATTGTTTCAAATGAAAGGAGAATTAAGTTTTGTTTGTTGGACAGGAGGTTGGCCCCAAATAGGAGAAAGTCCTCGAGTACACCTCCTAGTTCTCCACGACTGACCAGTAGCCACCTGTCTCGGTCGCCCAGCACCATCAGCAGTTCTGGGCGTCGGGCTCGCTCTGGACCTGGTGGCCTTTCTTCTTACAGCTCAGCTCCTCCCTCTAGGTTTTTTATTTTCAAAATATTAATTTTAACTACCTGATTAATTTGTTCTACAAACTTTCTTTATCTCTATTTTACTAAATATAATGTAAAAAAATTATGAAACAAATTCTGAAAGTCAATTATTTTGTAGCATTATTATAACTACAAATATTTATTAGCAGTTTTATTTAATATAATTCTCTTATACCATTTGATGATTTGGCATCAATAACGACTGTATTTGCTGGATGTATGATGTTCTAGCAGAACCTAACAGTTTTAAATCATGTGTATATACAGGTTTCAGCAAAGCTTTGTTGAGAGTTAATTTTTGAAACGAACATAGTTTTGAAGGTCTGTTCAGCAACCTGGATAAAAACTCATATCATCTATTACTTGTTTTTTATTTAATCTACAGTGGGTATCGATGTACCTTTGAAGAGTGGTGGATGCTTGTAAAGGATTTTTATACAAAGAACATCCTATTTTGTCGCCGAATGTAGCCATTAAAGTCTGATTATGGTGTGAAAAGTCTGAAATATATAAATATATTAAATAGTGAAGGTCTCAGAACACTGCCTTGAGGTACTCCTAGCACACTTGATTTCCTACTTTCACAATTAAGTCTGTCCATCAAGTATAAAAGTAATATTAAATAGTAGGTCAGTGGAAGCAAAAATTTGAATTTGAAAAATAATCTTTATCTTGTCAAATCCTTGACAAAAGGAAAATACCTAGACAATAATAGTTTGAATCCAAAGAATTTGAAATTCAATTTACTAACCAATGGCATTGTTGTATACTATTTATTATATTACTATATATTCCTAAATATATTATATACTATATATTACTATTTATTATTATATATTCCTGAAACATTATTATTATTATTTTACTAAGACATTGAATTTTAAAATATACTTTTGTTTTTGTAATACTTCTGTATTTATGTGTGTACATACATTTAAATAGATGTCAGTATTTCATCATAATTTAATTAAAAAACAAATTTAGTCTATTTGCTCTTTACAATTAAATTTGCTTTTTTAAAAAATTAATATTTGGCTTCAATTCCTCTATTATTCTATTTATTTGTACTTGTGATACTGTGAGAAATCATTCTATAATAAGCAAGAAAAAATGTATTTTTCCGCATCAGTTTCTATGCAGAAAATCCTTTTAAAAAATATTTCAGTTTTGACAAATTTTAAAAGTTAAATATTTTTAAGTAACATGGTATTGTAAACGGTTGGTTTGGTAAAAGTAGGTTATTTATATAATATATATGAACACAAAGTAATCATTTAAAGATTCTGACTAAAAAACTAACAGCTGATTAAGGTATATCATAATACGAGGTACAGCATGTTGACGTAAGCCTGCTGTTATATGAATTTCTCACTTTTCCTTCAAAAGTTAAAACTTGTCTCAGAACAATGTTAGTCATGGAGTATAATTAATCTAGAACTAGTATATTCCAAGACTAAAGCCGAACCAGCAAAACTTTTTTTAGGACCTTTCTATTGAAATATTTCCGTTCCCAGAGAAAGTAAATCCAAGATTGCATTAACTTTTTGCCTAAGAGACTGGCACTTAATGAGTTAAGAGAGAATTTCTTGTTTAAGATAACATATATAATTTTGAACATATAAACTAATTATAAAAGTCAGACTATTGTGGATAATCATCGACTTCAAAGAAATTTATGAGATTTATTTATTAAATTTATGATTTATATATATATATATATATATATATATATATATATATATATATATATATATATATATATATATATATATATATATATAGAACACATACACACACACACACACACACACACACACACACACAAATATATATGTATATATATATATATATATATATATATATATATATATATATATATATATATATATATATATATATATTTAGAATTCTGCTGTTTTATTTTTTTTTATTTTTAGGTCATCTTCCAGGAGTGATCTTGCTTCAGGTCCGATTTTGTCCGCACCGACATCACCTCGTCCCAAAAATAGGCTCTCGTGAAACAAGTCTGCGATTAATAAAATATTTTTGTACATAACAGAAGTTGTGCTTAAAAATTTACTTCACGTACTTATTGTGATATGTAATTTTTAAATAACTACTGAGTTTCGAACAATCATTTCAGTTTCACAAACAGGAGTGTGTAAGGTGAAAGAATGATTATTTCTACATTTCATTACGAAACTTTTTATTAAACTTGCTTACCTTGCCTGTTCATATTTCCTTTTAGTGTTTATAGTGTTGTTGCTATTTTCACACATGTAATGTGTTGATGAATATAACAATATCATGTGATGAGTGCTATGAACTTAAAACTAACAATTAATGTAATTAACTTTAACAATTATAACAATAATAATCTTCTGTAGTTGTTATTCTTCAGCACTTAGCTTTTAAACTCTTCATCGCTACGCGACCCTTGTAAAGTTAATAATGACCAATTATTGTAAGGAATGATACATACATATCTTTCAAAGAAGAAGGAAGTTAGCATTTTATTTTATTTATTTTTAAAAAGGTTGTGTGCATGTTTGGACTAATTGTGAAGGTTTCCTTCATTACTTTCGTATGTAACAATCAATACTGTTTACTAAGATAAAACTGAAAGCAACAAGCGCGCACAATGCACAAAAATCAAACGCTCAAGTAGGTAGTTAACTCTGCATTATGATAGAATTTGCATTTAGAACTCAATATATATACATATATTAAAGCTTACATAAATACTTTTTGGAAAGGGCAATCGCTTTGCTTCAATAATTTGTATCATAGCATAAAAAGATGCATTTATTTGATACTAATAAATAAAAAAAAATTATAAAATGTTAATCACATGCAAGATGTTTTGTTTTTTCCTAAAAATCTTTTTATTATTATTAAAAATTATCATTGTATTGTGAATTTAAAATGAATATTTAAGGACTAATCATATTTGTAACACATAGAGTGATGGTATAGTGATCATTTTTAAATCATATATGATAATTTCTTCAAAATTGTCCATTTTTTCATACCTATATATTTAAAATACGTAAAGAGAATAAAAAGAGTGAGAAAATACTTTTACAAAACCGTCCACTTGGAGAAGTTTTTTTTTTTTAATAAAATAAAAAATATTATGAAAATTACTAGAAAACAAAAACATTGTCATACTAATGATTTTCAGTTTTTAAATTTATTTAAAATTTGAAAGTTTTGTTAAATTTCTAACAAACCCAAATCCTAATCAAACCTCAATAAGTTATTTAATAAAATCAATGAATATTTTTTTTAATTAAAAACCTGTTGATTATTAGTTAGCAAAACTTCGTAATATCGAACCTCGTTTAACAATTTCCTTGGGTAGTTTTATCAATGTATAGGTAATAGATATTATTTACCTATGTTGTGGGTATTTTCAACAGAGAGCTCTCAATAACTTAAAGTTCAATGTAATGACAAATCACTTCGAGTTATGTATAGTGTATGTAATATTAGCCTCAACATGAGAGACGCATTATACACACATCAAAAAAAGTTTTGCATCACTCATCTTTTTATTAAAGCCTAAAAAGTAGAAATTCAAGGAATTCAATAACATAAAATAGATCTAAAACGTATTATGAAAGAATTTTTTTTTTGTGTGTTTTACAAAAATGGCTAGCTATTTTTTCCTAAAAGGCAGAAAATGGAAAAAAAAAAATCACTTCTTAAAATTTTAAAGATTAAAAAATTGTATTGCTCTCAGTAATTAATATTGCACCTTCTAGCTCTAATTAAGGAACTGCCCAGGGTTAGATATGCACATAATCAAGAGATTAATGGCATTTAGGTCCAGGTTTCTTCATTCTTCCACAGTAGCTTCCCTGCATAGTGGTGGCAATGTTCAGTCAACGTTGGACTGAGTATATCACAGATATGCTCAATAAGGTTCATGTCTGGAGAGAAAAGAGTAACCACTCCATTCTGTCGATACTATCCTCATGAAATCTGAAATAATGAATTCTCTAGCGTTTTCCAGGTGATAAAACATTCCTACTGATGAACAGGCTCACATTAAGAACACTAAATCTCAATTGAAGATAAAACCTGTAATGTCGGGTTATCACTTTTTTCAGGAATTTTCTTTTTTTTGGCTGCTAACCTTGTGTTAATCTAGAAACTTCTCCGTGTTTATTATTCTCTAATGTTGTGCTATTGGAGTCAAAAGCTGTTTTTTTTTTTGTCAATTAAATGATTAGTTTTTTCATGGATTAGAAAAAAATCTGGTGCGGTGTGCTTATCACATGACTTTCCCTTGCCATCCTATAATAATAATCTTTTTAAGATAATTTTAAAGAGTTCACATGAGCACTACTTGAAATAAACTCAGCAGCATTCACTTCTTTAAGTCTTCTCTCACAAATATACAATAAATTAGTTTTTTTTACACAAATTTAGTACGACAATTCTGTAGACTGTGTATTTTTGGTTTGTCAACCTGAAAATATATTTTAAAAGTTTTGGTTTAGTTCCCATAGAGACATTTTGTTTCCATTAATTAATATAGAAGTAGAAATTTTAAGCTAATTTCTACTTCTGTATTGTTACATTACATTATTGCAGAGCATATTGTTGATAACAGGTTGGTTGCTAGGTGGAAGAAGGTTTGATCGCATCCGTTTTCTATTGGATGCGCTCGGCTTTCTTTGCTTTCTTTGATACTGTATCTTTGCTATTACTAGTCCAATTTCGATTATTCATTTTTTTGTTTTTTTAGATACCTGAATTACCTTTCATATGACTGTGTACATAATTTATCATAAAATGCATACTTTTTGAGTTCTGCACAAATAAAATATTCTTTTCATCATAACTTTTTCCCTACATTTCCTCGATGATGTACTGTATATATATGAAAAGTAAAAAGGCTTTAAGGAGAAGACTTTAGGTAAGCTTCATCGAAATCATTTGAACTGTTTTCAAGAAACCAGTAACCAATTGTAAAAAGTATAAAATCAATTATATAAAGTGGCACTTCCGGTTGGTCGATTTTTACAAAAAAGTTGCTGTAACATCCCAAGAATATTCTTCGTCTAATTTTGCTTCTCCCTTTTGTGCCTCTCAGCATAGGGGAGTGTATAACCGCGAACTCCACTCCTCTCTGTTCCTTGCTAGTTTCCTGGCCCGACGGAGAAAAAGACTTAAAGAGAAAATGTCTCTTCCTCTGCAAAGTCTATCGATGTATTCCAGATATGAAAGATTTAAATATATGGAGCTGAACGTACTTAGCCATCTCCCCCATTCCTACAACAATGTTGCAAATCTGGTAGTAGATATTTCCTTGCTTATTCTGTTAGATATTTTCAAGTCCACTATTCCAGATCTTTCTATGACTGTTCCTGTAGGTAAAGTCCGTGATCGTTTCCAATTCCTCTCCATTGCAGTGTATAAGGACATCTTCAATCTGTCTTCCTACTTGTAATACCTTGCTTTTCCTGGTATTGATCTCCCTCCCTTTTCGAAGAAGTTCCTCATACCATTCAATCACTGCTTATGTAATTCATTCATTAATTCATTCAATGCACTCCATATGTAACTTTTCAACCGAATCAGCAATAAGAACAACGTCATTGGCATAAAGGAGAAGATGCATCACTACTGGGCGAAGGTTTCTTCTCCCCTGGAATTATTTCCTCTCTGTTCTTCTTTTAGAGATGGCCACCACTTCATCCATAAAAATTAGAAATAGCAATGGGCTTAAATTATCTTCTTGTTTGATCCCCCTTTTTATGTTAAAATGACCGGACTCCAACCCATTTAGCCGAACAACTCCCTTTGGTCTTGGCAAATGGATTTAATGGCCTCAACTAAGTTCCTTGGGGCGTTCTTAGCTCTAAGAGCCTCCCATATTTCATGTCTGAGAACCGTGTTAAATGCAGCTTTAAGGTCAAGGAAAGCGAGAGACATATTTTTATCCCAGTTCCAAGATTAATGGAGAACATTTCTTTGTTACAATATGTGGTCCTGGGTTTGTCGCCCTGGTCTAAACCTGGCTTGCTATTCCCCAGTAAGTGTTCAACTCGGGGCCTTAATCTTCTTTCCTGGATAGTCTTATATAGTTTGTAAACAACTGGTGAGAGGCATATAGGCTGATAGTTGGAGCATTCGGCTTGGGACTCTTTCTTGTGAATGGGTTTTATGATGTTGTATTCCCGATCAGCTGAGATCCTCTTCTCCTCCCAGACTTCTTGACAGAGGACTTGCAGAGGCTTCACTCTCTCGTGGCCACCATGCTTCACAAACTCTGCCTTTATATTATCTCATCCTGGTGCTTTCCCATTTTTCAATCTCAAGATAGCTCATTCTATTTCCTCTTCTTCTATCACCTCATCAAACTCAGCCTCATTCCATTACATACATATACATATGCAATACATATGCCAGACCTCCAGAATGGCTTTATCCTCCATGATCACCTTCCCACACTCATTCTCCATATTTCTTATAGATTTGCTTTTGCTTCCTCTTTGAGCTTTAATTTTCCTCCATAATTGCTTAATGTTCTTCGCAAGATTCTTGTTCAGTTTCTCTCCAAATTCCTTCCATGATTTTTGCTTTGCTCTTCTCACAGCTTCCTTTGTCCTATTTTGTGTTACCACATACATCTGCTGTTTATCTGGTGATTTGTCTTGACAGTAGTCCTTCCACGCAGTTTTATTTCCTTGACCTGTGCCTTCAGCTCTTCACTCCACCATGGCGTTTGTTTGCCCTTCGTATATGCATCCTCTTTATCTCACAAACTAGGTAAGCTGACTGCATGATACTATCATTTAGAGAGCTCCACAGCTCATCTAGACTTTCGTCTGCATCCTCTTCTTGGAGCCTTCATCCTAAATTCTTCTTCATATTCTGCTCTCTTCTGGGGGTCCTGCAGCTTCTTTACCTCTATCCTCTCGTATGATTTTGCTTTTACCTTGTGCTCCCTTAGCATCCGGGTATCTGCTACAAGAAGCATGTGGTTGCTTCCTATCTCCGGAACTCTAATCGCCTTCACATCTGTGAAATGTCTCCTGATGTTACGGCTATAAATAAAGTAGTCTATGATGCTATTAGTGTTTCTCTCAATGGCTGAGAAAGTAATTTTATGAATACGCTTCTGCGGGAAGAAGGATTTTCCTAAAAGCAGGTCATTCACAATACAGAAATCAATTAGATGCTGTCTACTTCCATTCTTATTGCGCTCTCCAGCATGTGGGCCCATCACTCCATATGCCTTCAAGTGATCACTGCCCGTATGGCATTGAGATCTCCCATTATCAAAATGCTTCTGTTGCTGTTCCTTGCTTTAACAACAGCTCGCTATAGAAATGATTTTTCTCGAGGATATCAGAGTTGTTTGCGGGGGCATACACTTGGATTAGAGCCCATTCTCCGATCTGCCGATTTATACTTGCCGTGATTATGCGAGGGCTTACTGGTTCCCATTCTACCACCTTCTTAAATAGTTCATCTTTCATCATGATGCCAACACCTGCCACTCAAGAATATACCTACTTTAAATATCTAATTTCATATGACTTTTCGTTGTTGACCTGGGCTGTTCACAAACATTCAGACATTTTTGTGAGACCTAGTTCTGGACTCATGGGATCTCAAAACGTGTATTTCCTTTGAATTCTTGAATTCAAAATTTTTCATGATCGCAATACTTCCCCTTACTATATGCTTCATATATAGGTAAGGGAAAGTAAAAAATTGTATTAGGACATTAGGACTTGAGTTATTGAGAGTGAACTGTATGAAAAATAGTCTAATCTTCAATAATCAAAAGATAATAGCTTCACAACAATTTAACTACTTTCACTATTTCAATGGAAGAATAATATTGCATGACAAAAATTTGTTATAGCCATACTATTTAAACTACAGTTATAAATATTCAAGAGAACTTTAACCACTCCTTAAAATAGTTGAACATGAATGTTCTACTTTATTTCCTGACTGGCAAATGTCTTGTAGTTTTATAATTTTGTAAATCAATATTTTAGGATAATAGTTAGTGTCAATGGGGCATAATGAAATGTTACTTCTTTATGAAAATTGCACCATGAATGTTAATATTTGATTGAAATAAATTCTGAGTACTGAAACGGAAACTAAAGCATTGTGATCAAGTTTACCTGCTTTGTTGGCTGTAACTCTTAGATAAATGATAAAATCAAGATTATAATAAAATATTCTTTATCCTTGTTGGCTCTGGAGCATAAGAATAAACAAAAAAAAATATTAAAAAATAATTTATATGTATTCTTAAATATATTAAGAAATGAAGGGAAATGCAAGAAATTATAATTAAATAAATATCAATTATTTAGAAATACTACTTTGCTTAGATTTTTCATATTTCTCTGAAAGAGGATAAGAATCATTTTCCAATTTTAAATTGCTAAATCAATAATACTAAATATTTCCCTTTATTTATTATTATAATTCTTTTGGTAGTAATTTGCTAATATTTTTTTCCTGAGAAGTTCTTGAATTAAAATATTCAAATGGTTGATTACTATTCATAAAAAAAAAGTGGATCTAAGTTTAAATTGCTTATTTTGCAGAAATTACAGTTGATTTGTGGTTGAAATAGAATTACATCTAAAATGAATATTCAAATTGAAATCATGAGAGAATTATTCTGTACTTGGCTTTTGATTACCTTTTTTTTTTTTGGCTCTCGTATTACCTCCTTTAAAAATATATTAGTTTCAAAATTACAAAATTTATCTGTTCTCCAAATGAATAAAACTATATTGCACTACAAGGCAATAAATAGATATGTGATATTTTACAATACTAATGTATTTTGTACAACAATATAAACAAGTGATTTTCATCAAGTTTTGTATTTGCCTGTGGAAAAAATATATGTGATGTCGATTAAAATGTTAATTATTACAGGAAATTATGAAAGTTTTCTATAAATTGTATTTGACTGAAAGTAGAAATGGAAACAGAAATATCTTCAAATTGGACATTTATTGAAGATGGAGTCAATACTTTTTAAAAAATGATTGAGATACCATTATTTAACAATCAACTATAATTAAATTGTTAAGGCAAAGAAGGCAGTAACTTTTTATACAGTTTGTAATTGTTAATGAATTGATAAAATAAAAGAAACAACAAAATATTATATGCTTGGCAAAACTTAGTTTTCTAGAAACACTAGAAATAGAGTGTAACCATCCCAGAACACTAATGAACAATCAACTTTTGTAGTTTTACACTCTCACAGCCAATATTAACTAGATGTATAATGAAGGATAACTACTGTGTTAAAATGTTAATTGTTAACCTAGCGGGTTCTAGGTAGTTAAATAGTTTATATAGTGATTAGGTCAATAGGGAAATATAAGTATTAGATCAATTATTTGATACATGGAGTACTAATTATAAAGAAAATTAGTGGATTAGCATAGAAGGTTGTCAATTTATTTTTCTATTTATTATATTAATTTTGATTATATATTATTGTATATATTATTTTTGGTCATGTGAAACCCGTGTCTATGCACACAAAGTTTGTTATTGTATTATAAATGGATCAAGATGCTATTTATTTTCCATACAGTTTCATGTTCACATTATAATGCATTATTTTAAAAAGAAAATGGATGTACAGTTATATTATTATTTCATTGTAAGAATAATATAACTGATGACCATTAGAAGTCTGACTGACTTGAAAATAAAACAAATTTGGCATTGTTATATTTTAATTGCTATAGCAACCTTCGCCTTATTCATGCCACTTATTATCTTCTTGCGTTGTTTGAAGAATGGTTGGTATGGATCACTGGCACTGTAATTGACAGAACTTGCAAACCAGTTGTGAACAAATAAAAAGGCGATAACTGCTTGTTTGTTGTAAGCGCCACAAAAAAAAAATATATAAATAAAATAAAATATTAAATTGGTATTTATTAAAGTCATACGCTTA
Organism: Rhaphigaster nebulosa; assembly: GCA_948150685.1. Classification (NCBI taxonomy): domain Eukaryota; kingdom Metazoa; phylum Arthropoda; class Insecta; order Hemiptera; family Pentatomidae; genus Rhaphigaster; species Rhaphigaster nebulosa. The sequence continues at coordinate 26,860,565 of OX411309.1, forward strand.
ATTTTTAAATATTTTTATAAAATCAAATCTATAGAATACAATAAAATTTTGTGGATCTAATTGGAGCCCATGCTCAATTAGTACAGAGGTTATGGAGAACAGCAAAATGTAGAAACAAGAAAAGATGAGGTACGAAGAGAAACTTCTTAGGAAGCTATTTAGCAGAATTTATGTGCCATAGTAAGGTTACTGGGAATGATCCTTTTGAATAGATATTTAAAGACATCGTAAACTTTCACTGTTTTTATATAAATAATACCTTATAAAAATTATTTGTTTACTATAATGTTACAAAAATAAACATTTGTTTTTATTTATTATTGTTATTTTTTTATAAATTAAATTATTTTGGTGGGGCATACAGCAAAGACTATTATTAAAATCATTAGTACATGCATAATTACATCATTTATCGAGACAGTGGTAACCAAATTGACATTTTTAACTACTTGACTTTGCTAAATCCAGTGAATAACAAAAACTAGGTTATATTTCATGCCTCACCAAAATTATTTCATGTAATATAAAATGATATTAAACTTATCATATTTTTTCTCTTTGCATCTTCAAACAAACTCTGCTAAATTCAAACATTCCATTTTTGTTCCTCTTTTGTATTTATTTTTACTGAGGTAATATTCTAACAACACAACTTGTACTTAAGTATTTCTTATTTTTCTAATTTCTACTTACATATTATTTTCAAATAATTGTTACAATCTAACAATTATATACTATTTTTTTAATTTCTTGATTAAATTTCATGACCCGTAACTCATTAAATCAACAATAAATGAAATAGGCAAAAATAAATGAAATTTTTTTAATGGTATTTTTGAGATATTGAACCATTAATGATCATTAGATTCCGATTGTTAATCAACAAGACCCTGTGTGTTCAAGAAAATCATGCAGTATGGCCACAGAAATGGCTATATTCAAAATCTGATGCACTCTCTTCATTTAACAGAAACACGCTGAGACTCTTATAGTCCCTTGACACCAATAGTAAAACATCATGAGTTCTGTTGGGCAAACAGGAATTCAACTGTGGCTCGTAGACCGGTTTTTCGATTTAAGGATTACAACAAGAAGGAAATGGAAAAGTAGGAAAATGGTTTAGAAAAATTTTATCCCAAAATGGCCAAACAATTCTAACCAACATAATATAAAAGATTGTTAAGAGGAAAATAGCATCCTGATCCCACACTATTTCTTTAATTTTCTTGGGGTTGACTATTGTTTCAATTACCCAAAGTATCTCATTTCTTTGTAGCAGATATATCTTTCTGATTTATTTATTTGTGTATAAGTTGTGTTTTGTTGTCCTAATTTGCTGTTAAGATTACATTAAGCCTGTTTATATTCATCATAAAAAATTGTAAATCATTGAGAAAAAAATCATGCCAAAAATAAATTACCTATTGCTATAATGGACAACAAAAAAAACAAAACAATTATTAGATGAAAATGTTATTATTGTATTTTGAAGAATTTATTTATAATATATTGTCACATAAATATTGACATTTTGGAATTATTTCCATTTATATTTATTTACTTATTCAACATACTTTGCCCACAAAACTTGATACAGGTTAATGAGAAAAATAGTCATTTTCTAATAAGACAAGTTTCTATTGAATGGTTTGATCTATAACACTATTAATAATTTAAGTTCATAATTTGCAACAAAAAAAAAATTATTGAAGGAAAGAAACATTAAAAACAAAAGAAAGAGCGGGAATGGTCAGCAACACTATGACTATTTTGATTTTGATAATCTGGTAATGAACTGGATTTCAAAACAAAACTGGCTGCCAAGGTCTAGGAAAGTAAAAATCGAGGAGTTTTATACTACACTAGCTGTAGGGCACGGCGTTACCCGTGAAAAGAATTGCGAGTTAAAAAACCCTCCCAAATTTCAGGTTTTTATGTTTAACTTTTAAAAGATAATGTGAGTAACAGAAGAAAGAACTGTTATTGTTTTTATCATACTGTAAAGATTGTACAAAACTTTAAAAAAACTACTTTAAACTACTTTAAAAAAAAACTACAACTTTAAAAAAAATATATATATATATATATTTAACTTTAGCTTTGATATTTATTTTGTTTTTAACATTAATCATATATTGCACATTTCATCATACTTTCCTATTGCTATGAGAAAGTAAATCAAAATATTATAGCGAACATAGATTCACCGAGGAAACATCATTTAAATCAATATTCTCACTTGCTTTTCCGTGGCTATGTGGAATGAAAGGAAAGAAAGAAAAACAGATGCTTTTTACAATAAGATCATTTTTTTTGTTTATATAAAGCTAGTACTATTATAAACGTGATTTTATTACTTATACACTCAAAGGTTATCAGAAACAAATGTATTTTTTTAATTAAGTCATATTTCTTTAATATATTTCAAGTTGAAACTTGAATCCCAAAAATGTTTTCTAAAGGCACTTAGACTCTTTTGCATTTCTATGTTTCAATTATCAGAACTTTCAAAGGCTACCAGAGCTTTCACTGAAACTACCGGTTACCAACAAACATTTTGACTGTAAATATTCCAAGGCCAAAGAGGTGAACATTTTTCTCAGTATTTGACTGCACTGTTTAGAATTCATCTTGTTTCATTTTGACATTTTCTAGGAACAAGATCAAAATGATAATAAATTTGCCAAAAAGGGCAATAAAGCTTTACTTTTTTTCCTCTTAATCTCCGATTTTATTAACACACAATTAACAATAATTTCACTCTAGTTAAAATGTTTTTGTAGTGAGCTTGCTTCCACATGCATGAAATTGTCATGACAACGATTACAAAATTATCTATTGTTTTAATAGTATATCCTCGTTTTTTCTCTTAGGAGGAGCATTTCAAAACATTTAATGAATATAAATCTTCTGGAAGAAATTCTCTAAAGATAGTGAAAACAGCATCAAACTCGACTGACTACTTTTTGAGTTTTGTGATCACAAACATACGCAGGCTTAATTTTTTTTATATATAGATTAATCATATTGGAAAAGAGAATTATGTGTGACCAAGATGGAAGAATTGCTTGGCATGCGAATTCTGCAGAAGAAAAAGAAAACTAATGAAAAATGTGCTGATCAAGCTGAAAAAAAAAATTTCTTAAACCACTCTAACATAGAATGCCACACTGAAAAATTAGTAATTAGTAAAACCTGTAGAGCAGGACATCACATGGTGAGAAAATGCCATTCTGGTGGTGAGAAAAAAAACAACAGTTGGCCAACTTACCCCCTTATGCCAACCATCCCTTCTCTCCCTGCAGCTCTTCATTGAATTTTATTTCCATGCTAATTAATAGTAGCAACGTTTAGATGGGCTCTTGAATTATTTATAGTGAGCTATGGTTTTATATTGTGGCAGGCTTCTGAGCCGTAAGATCATTTAATCAAGCCTTTTAATGGTTATACAAATAATGTAATCCCTTGAGCCAAATTAGACTCAAAAGGAGTTCTGAATATCTTGGTGATATAGAGACTTTCAATTTTAAGATAACCTGTTTTTATTCATGACTAAAATCTAGAATATTTTTGGTGAATGAGAAGAAAAATGAATCCTCCTGACAGGAGATAAATTAACTAAAAAAAAAAAATATGGTAAGAATAGAGACATGAAAGAAATGAGGAATGATGGATGCTTAATGCAGTCATTTAAAACAAAATAAAATAGGTAATATTCAACATTAAGAGTTTGACTACAAAATTTTTTTTATTTTTTTATTTTGTTTAGAGTAGTAAATTGATGTAATTTAGTCTTTCAATCAGAATGTTTTTAATAAATTCATTTATTTCTATTTTACTCCCATAAAAATTATACTTATTAATATCCACTAGTCTGTAAGTCTGCTCTTTTTTTTTTCTTTTTTTTTGTTCAGCACAGAGGCAAGCCAAGGGATTATTTAGGCTACATGAAGACTTTACTAAGTATAGTCCTTGACTCACTGATAATAATTCTTTTATGTATCATATTACATCAAGTATATTTCATAGGTTTTAAGCTTATTCAAGAACTGTGGTCCAAAATAAATTAATACTTTTTTTATAACAGGCAATACAAACTTCTTTTTTTGGTTCAAAATTTTAATTTTTAAATTATAAAATAAACTAATTGAAAATCTTACAAATTCATTTCAATACTTCATTCATCCTTATATTTAATCCTTTTTTGGTAGATTTTCTCTTTTTAGATAGGGCTTACATTTAGGCCATATTTTTTTAACTTTTGGATTGAGACTAAGAAACAAATTAACTCCACTGGAATCTTCTAATTCATTCAAGCAAATGTTCTTTTCAACACATTCTGTTGGATTTGACACATCTATAATTAAATTAAATTGAATAATAAGACTTTTTTTATCAGAAAAATGCTACAAAATTGAAAATTAATGAAAAAAAATTACTGATTAAAAGAAATATTTTAAATTTACTTAAATATGCAGTTAGAAACTTAACTATGTGTGTTGAATTATCGGGGTTGAATTATTTCTATTGATTGGATATGTTTATATTTATATTCAATATAAATTAACCTTTATATATTTCTCATTCATTATGGCTTTATTTCATTTACATGAGTGTTTTGTATATTGAGTTTTGTTCCTGAGCGAAATACAAAAACGTTACTGCACTGTATAAAATAATTAATCTTACCAGATACTCAAATAATTTCTAATCTATGAAAAGCTTATTCAAATAAAGATAAATTAGAAGGATTTAATTATCAACATTTATATAAATATTAATATTTTAAAATCGTATGTACTTTCTTTTGTTTAATATCATTTAATTCACTGATTGTACTAAAAATAACTGGCGGAGATATATCAAATAAGTTGGACATAACTCATTTACCTAAGTAGGTTCTCAAAACTTTATAGAGTTCACCTTAGTACCGAGCAAAATAAACAAGCCTAATTAGCTAAAAATAAAAAATATTCATGTAGTATGTATATGTATATATATACATACATAAGATAGGTAATCATGGATATCTATGCCAAAACTGAACATTAAATTTTCTTGATATGTTCAAAAGCAATAGAAAATAAAGTATAAATTAAAAATATTATAGATTGAAATATCCAATAGCTAATTCTGTCTGAAAACTCTAAATGCTATTTCTAACAGACATACAATTGCTTCTTATTACGATCTTATAGCAATGCTTCTCCCTGCTGTACAAATGTCATTTCTCTTTCAACAAATCGCCAATAAATTTTAAAACAGGATTAAAATTAGTTGTTGCTATTAATAACTATAATATTGAATTATATTATTTTATGCCTTGTTAAAATTCAATTATAAATATTATGAACACATTTCCAAATGTGTCTTTATTCTGGCATTAAAACAGATTATTATTAAGAAAAAATTTAGTCAATCGTGATATAATTTGTGAAAAATAATCATAATTACATTCAAAAGTAGTAATAGAACTAACTATAATAATTGCCTTAATTTCTCAAATTAAATAACTGATTAGTAGATGAAAACATTAAATATTGTTCATTTTTAAGTGTACTTAAAAATTGTGTGTGTTTTAAGCATACTACCATTGTGTAATAACTAATAAAAAATTGTACATTCTCTATCTTCAAAGATTATAAATTCAGAATAAATATAAATGCTATTCTAAAGTTAGGTAAAGTTACATACAGAGGAAGTAATCAGAAGGTTGGCACTGGAGAAGAGGATTGAGGAATTGTAATACATCTTCTACTGTTTCATCATACCTGAACAATGCCTGAATTGCGGTTTCATCAGGCAAAAATAGTTTTAGTTCAATATTGCCATCAGCTGACCTTAAAAATAGAATTAAGAAAAGCAATAATTTGATTATCTTTTGATCATTAACAATAATTGATCTTCAACTTCTTAATTGCTTTATGGATGAAATATTTATTCTAAATTTCTGACCCAAGAAGCAATATATTTGCCTAATAAATATTTCTTATTCGAAAAGAGCAATCTAATTTGAGTGAATTTTCTCAAAAATATTTCTATTTCAACGATAATATTTTATCCGGTGTTGTGTATTTTTCTTAAATAAAACAGTTCTTGAAAAAAAAAAATTGTTTGATATAAATTCCATATTTTATTATTAATGCAATTCACTGATACCTCAAGGCTTGCTTATCCTTCTTTTTCAAAAATTTAATTATTTATTTTTTGTAACTTCATAAAAGTTTATAGTCACTGAGAAAAAGTTTTGAAATTAATCCTCCTCCATTCATGATTAATAAATGGTCAACTATGAATACTATTTAGTTTGCATTCAATGTAATCAAAACTAAGGATAGTTTACTAGGTCTTCTTTGGCCACTCTACTAACCGAATATTCCTTTATTTCCTTTAGGTAATTAAATGAGTGGTCATCTTTAACAAGTTTTAATTAACCCTACCATACTAAATCTTAATGCAGGTATCTTATAACTAAGCCATTATTGTTACGACTACCAGAACCAAAATATCAATTTAAAGAGAATTAAAGGAAATAATAAGGATAAATAATGATAAACTTAACAATTTTATTATTTGAATGTTAAAAAATATACAGATATACTTACAAAAAATTATGAAAATTAAATATGTAAAACCTAAATACTAAAAAAAAATTGTATAAAAAGGTTAATAGAGTTAAAAAAAATTGTATTTCACTTTATTATTATAACTATTATTATGTCGTTTTTTATTAATTATTTTTAGTGTTGCAAAAAAATAATTATATAATGCTACTATTATATGAGATAAAAAAGGTGGTTTAAATGTAAGCTGATTAATTTTCATTTTTAGCTAATCAAAATTAATTTTATGAAGTAAAGTATAGATTGGCTTGCTGACCAAAAAAGATATAAAAAAATTGTTGCAGATCAATAAAATAAGTAAAATTATCAACCGAACATAAATCAAATAAGTAATTTAGAAAAAAAAAGTAGTAAATCATCTCAAATTTGAATTAAAACAAATAAAATTCTGAGAAGTTGGTCGAGGGTGCGGTCAATGAAGAAAAACACACTAATAAGTGGAATTTTTTTTATACTGTGTGTCATTATTTCAGCCAACTTTGTAGGCCTTCATTAGAGCATTTTGTAGAGCCAGGATGGACAGCTAGTGACTGACTTAAAGTCTATCATAATCCAATTGGATAACTAAACCTTTGTACAGATGCATTGTTACTAAACATTAGTTGAAATGATGAACACATTTTTATGTTTTATGCAAAACCTTCGTCAAATCGCTGATGCATATTTTGTTTAGAAATACTTGGTTATAAATAGAAGAGTACAATGATCCTTTCTTTTGTGTGATTCAATGGATACTGAGTTATGGGAAGTACTGCTAAGATTTGAGCTATCTCTTGGTTTCTGTAAAGGTATTACTAAAAATTTTTTGGTCAATTTCGTTGAGTTCATTTAGTATTTTAGTATTATGATTGAACCTGTTTCCATTGACTGTAAATTAACTAGAAGTTCGAAACATATTTATCAGTTTAGCACAACAAGAGAGCCTCAGGAACAGGAGATCACATTAACATTCAATACAGAACAACATTTGCTACAGGTTACTGATTTTAGGCACAGGAATAAAAATAAGAGGAGCTTTTGAATAAAATGGTTAGCAATCTTTAATGCTGTTATGACATCAATTCAATTACTTGATACTTCAGCACAAATACTGGTAATATAGTTTAGTGGTAAATGATTTTACCTGGTTGAATCTCTTCCCAAGTCCAATAAGTCCACCGCAGATTCCTCCCTCGAAACTTCTTCCAGAGGCTGCCTATAAACGTATGCAATGCCTTGTCTCGAATTCAGCTAAAATAAAATTTCATCTATAGTCTGTTGACAGCTTGTAATAATGAACTTTTTGAAAAGTAGAACACACATTAAAAATTTTGTTGGCTTATGCACCAAAATTTGAAAATTAGTACTGATGAGTAAAGGACTAAATAAATGCTTCATTTTATTGAGTAGATAAACGCGACATTAAGTGTAATCTTTTAGAAATCTTATGCAGTCTTATTCAAATAAAGATTTAATAATTTTTAAATATTTCTGTCGCTATTTTTACATTCAATGTTCACAGTTGTAAACATAGAATTTTTTACTACCTCTATCAGGTAAGTATTTTAAAACTAGGAGCATTTTTGACCAAAAAAATGAATGGCATTAAAATATATAATTAAATTTGAAAACTTGAATGGTATATTTAATTTTTATAATTTAGAATGTTCTTTGGGCCTGTTTTATATATATATATATATATATATATATATATATATATATATATATATATATATATATATATATATATATATATATATATATATATATATATATATATATATAGCCACTTTGATGTTCTTGAACTCTTTAGAGTGAATAATTCTTTATTTTTTCAGCCATTTTTGCGATATTGTGTTCGTTTCAATGCAATATACATTTTAAGGTATGACTACTTAAAAAAATATGAACCAATAAAACTAGAAAACGACTAACAGACCTGAATACGTTTTTTGAATTTTCAGCAAGTTTATTGGTACTAAAAATTGTTAATAGAAAATTATGGGTGGTGCGTAACTTCGTAATTACCTGTAGAATAAACTAGCGGCACGTAATATAAATTATTTATTGGAGAGATAGTTTTAAATGATTAAAACACTTTTTCCAGAAAATCCCTAACGCTTGTTACGATTAGGCAAAATAGCGCGCTAGTGGTCTAAGCAACATGATGGTTGAAAGCCACTTATTTCACCTCAATAAGTGAATGCCAGATAAGTATTGGGTAAGTTTTGATAAGCATAGATAAGTTTTGGGTTTCCATCTCGGGATGTAGTCTCGGGAAGAACGTTACCCAACTATAAATATCTGATGTGAATACCCCATGACTTCCTTGTACGCCTATTAAACTATAAATTGGCGGCTCAAAAAGTGATTGAATTTGGTTATTAGTTTCCGAAGAGAGCATTATCTAAAAAAACGACACTCCACATCGCGATGTCCATCTATTTACATACACACATAAGCTCTTGTTTATAAAGGTCATATTTCGTAATTATATATTGATTTCTGTCTATGTCACTAGACAAAGCATTGGAAATCGAGGGTTTCAACATTTTAAGCGGAAGACTTAAAATATGCCCCGCTTAACTAATTTGTTATTCTCCTACTGCAGACTTGTTCAGCTCACAAATGGGTAGGAAAACGAGTATTTTATGCTCAATTTTAATTCATAAAACAAGTAATAAAATCGCGTTTATAACCTTCATCACCGAACCATATGATCTCTGTATTAAATGTCGATATATCTTTTGATTTAAGTATATGATGACCTTCAAATAAAGTACCTCTTTCGCCTCTTTAATTTCAACCAAAATATGTTATTATACTTATATTGATATAAAAGTATAATTTACCAAATTTGAGATGTTTTACATTATATTTTAATATAAGAATAAAAGTCTAATATGACCTTCAAGTAAAGTACCACTTCCGGTTTGCCAATTTTAACCAAAATTTATTATGTTATTTATATTAGTATGTAAGTCTTTAATACCAAATTTGAAATGTTTTGCATTATATTTTATTAAATAATTTTTGATGAAAATCAATAATGATCATCAAGTAAAGTACTACTTCCGGTAATCATGCAGTGGCCAAAAAAGACAGGTTCAAAACTAGATTTTACATTATTCCTAAATAAATTTTTTTAACTTTCTACGGCTAACCGGTTTTGAGTTATGCGAGTTGCGTACGAATGAACGAACGTACGTATAGAAGTCACGAGAAAACTTGCCAAAATGGATTCAGAGATGTTCAAAATGGATATCTCCGTTGAAATCTGAAAACCGAAAATTTTCGGGATTACAATACTTCCTTTATTGCGTACAAGGATGTAAAAATGGTACCTATTTTAATTCAATCCAACGCGCTTAACGTATATTACTTAATAATATATAAATATAAATACGTATAATATAAATAATAGTTTATCATTTTAAACGAATTAGTATTTAGAGTTAAATGCCATAATTAATTCCTTTTGAGAACATTTTTATTAATTGAAGAGGTTTGGCAATATTTAAAATTTTAGTTAGAAAATTTAACGTTTTGAAAAGCGAGGTCTAGTAATGTTTTATTTAGCTTGTTCGGACCAAATAAATTTTAAATGTATTGTAAAATTGTGTGGTTACTAATTAGTATTCACACGCACGCACGCACGAGCTCACAAACACCATACACACACACACACACACACACACACACCCGTGAGGAGTTACTAGCCTCCCATCGGGCGCCTCCCCAAGTGGCGGATAGGGGAATGCTCACCAGATATAGTGGGTACCGGGGAAATAAAATACCCGGGGTGGACCAAAACTAAACAAATCCAGGCGCGACGGTTCCTAGATTAGGCGGTGACCTGGTCAGCGTCTGTTCCTCAGGTTAGAGGCGGCTGTATTAAACCTGGCAGGAGGTATAAAATCCAAATTAAATTTATGAAATGATAGAGCAGGAGATTAACCTTACGGTGCAGGGGCTCGGAACCCCAGTACCGGCGTCGGAAGAGGTTGCGAAAGCGGGACCCACGTCGTCGTCATCATACCACCGCAAAACCACGTATAGAAACCCAACTGTAGCTGAGACAACTTCAGGTACACCTTTGGAGTTTTGCCAGGCGGAGTGGTCCACGGTGAGATAAAGGAATATGCCTGTAGAATCTAGAACTACCTGATCTCACTGGAGATCAAATTAAGTGAGGAAAAAGCAGAAAGTTTAGTGGATGCTGGTAACCAGACCGTGACGCCAGCACCAACAAAAACTACGAAAAAAAAGAATCAGTTGGATAACCAGCGTTCAACTACTCAAGAGGAGGACTTGAGAAAGAAGCAAAAAACAAAGGTGGTTGTACAGGTTAACATACCAAGGTACCTAGGGGAGAAAGAGCGGAGCAGCCTCGGCAACACATGATGGCTCCTATAGCATCCACAAAGGGGCAGTGGCAAACAGTCACGAAGAAGAGGAGGGGCAGAAAAGGGTGCCAACGCCCAAAACCACCAAAGCCGGACGCCCTGATAATCAAGATCCCAGAAGGCACCACCTATGCAGATACCCTTCGTAAGGTTCGGGCCGACTCAGCGTTGCAAAGTATGGGCTCAAGTATCACCAGGATTCGCAAGAATGAGGCCGGGAATCTTCTGATACAGTTGAACCGAGAATCAAAAGGGGCTCTGGAGAGCATGAAGCAAACCCTAGAAGGAGCGTTGGGAACAGAGGCCGAAGTAAGGGCTTTGAGACAGGAGTCATGGATTGAAATCAGAGACCTGGATGCCCTTACATCAGAAGAAGAAGTCGCTGAGGCATTCACTACCTTATTAGATGGAGAGCAGATCCAGAAAACTGCGATCGATTCGCCTGGCATACGCTGGAACAAAGACGGCAGTTGTTGCTCTTCCAGTCCTACAGGCCAGGAGAGCAATTGCTGAAGGAAGGATCAGGGTAGGACTGGTTATCAGTCGGATTCGGGAGAAAACCGTTGTTTCCGATGTTGGGATTTCGGACATCTGGCCAGGCAATGCAAAGGGCCCGACCGAACGAAGTGTTGCCGTAAGTGTTGTGAAGAGGGTCATCGAGCAGTGGACTGCAAGAAGAGTCCTATTTACGCACTATGCGATGGAGTAAGCGGTAACGGACACCCGTGCGGTGGTAGCAAATGCCCGGCATTACAGCGAGCTATAGAAGAACAAAGAAGGATAAAAAATCGTTGCTGATGAGAATCCTCCAACTTAATCTCAACAGCTGCGAAGCCGCCCAGGATCTCTTATGGCAAACCGTTAAAGATCTACGAGTGGACGCCGTGACCTTGAGTGAGCCGTATAAAAACTTGGACGGCAACTGTTGGGTATACGACGTCACAGGAAGGGCAGCAATATGGGCATGTGGACAGAACTGCATAAAGGAAACGCCGCAGGCCCCTACAACTGGTTTTGTCTGGGGTAAGATACATCTGTACCTGTACAGCTGCTATGCCCCGCCGAGCACCACAATCCAGAAATTCGAGGATCAATTAGATAGCATAGTACGAGACGCCAGAGGGCGTAGGCCAATAGTAATTGCCGGAGACTTTAATGCCTGGGCGACAGAATGGGGCAGCAGGTCGACGAACCGACGCGGAGAAGTCCTATTAGAAGTCTTTGCCCAGGTGGACGACTTGGTGCTGTTAAATACTGGGACGAAACCAACATTTGTGAAGGGGGGCAGGTCTTCCATCATTGACTTGACATTTGTCAGTGACAGCCTACGTCCAACTACTGATTGGCAGGTCTGCGACCTATCCACCCACAGTGATCACCAGGCTATACTTATCACCCTGGGAAATCGAAAAACAATTTCAGCGAAGCAAGAAAGGAGTACAGTTCGCTGGAAAGCTAGGACTTTTGACAGAGAGTCATTCAAAATTATGATGGAGGCATCTTGTGAGCTTTCAGACTCCGCAGAGGATAAGGCACACCAGGTAATGGATCTGGTCACCACAGCGTGTGACGCAGCTATGGTGCGCAGCAACGCATGCATGGGCCGAAACCCAGTCTACTGGTGGAACGACCAGATTGCTGACTGTCGTAGACGGTGTCATGCATCGAGAAGAAGATACCAGCGAGCAAAAGGCAGCCCTCAGTTCCAAATACTCCAGGAAGAGTTCAAAGCTATGAGGCGTGAACTACGGCGAGCAATCAAGATGAGCAAGAGGCGGTGCTGGAAGGAACTCTGCGAAGAGGTAGACGAGGATCCATGGGGACGGCCTTACCGGACCGTCATGAAGAAGTTAAAGAGCAACTCTTCGAGATCACCCACGTGCCCGGTTGTTGTAGAGAAGATAGTGACAACTCTTTTTCCAGAACAAGAAGAATTAATGCACTCAGGGTTGTGGCAACCATTTGACGTACCATCTGTGACAGTTGAAGAACTCAAGGATGTCTGCACTAGCCTTCAGGTAGGAAAAGCACCAGGTTTGGATGGCATCCCAAATGTGGCACTAAAGGCGACAATGAAAACTAGGTCAAATCTTTTTCAGGAAGTCTTCAGTTCTTGTTTAAGTGAAGGATCCTTTCCGCGGCCATGGAAAAGACAGCGCCTTGTGCTGACCCCGAAAGGCAAGAGAAACCCATCGGACCCTTCAGCATATCGACCGATATGTCTGTTGGACACAGCTGGCAAGGCTTTGGAGAAAATTATAGCTGGTAGGATACAAGAGACCACAGAAGGTGTAGAGGGCCTAGCACAGACTCAGTTTGGCTTCCGGAAAGCAAGATCAACTCTGGACGCAATCACCATGGTGGTAGAAACGGCTCGGAAGGCTATTGCGGGGAAGAGGTGTAGGAGAGGTGCGAAATGCTACGGCGCAGTTGTCACGCTTGATGTTAAAAACGCCTTTAACTCGGCTAGATGGAGCTGTATTCTGAATGCCCTGCAGGAAATGGGTGTCCCCACTTACCTGACGAGCATTATTCGAGATTATTTCAGGGACAGGACCCTGATTTATTCTACAGACAATGGGCCAAAAAGGTTTAAGGTGACTGATGGAGTACCACAGAACTCAGTGCTTGGGCCACTACTGTGGAATGTCATGTACGATAGAGTCCTTAGGCTTAGCCTGCCAGAGGGTGCCAAGACGGTTGGCATTGCCGACAACATCGCAGTGGTGATCGAGGCAAAACACAAAGATGAAGTGACCTTGAAGGCCAACCAGAGCATTTCATTGATCCGAGATTGGCTGGCATCAGTGGGGCTCCAGCTGGTAGACAGGAAAACAGAGGCCCTTCTTATTAGTAGTCGCAAAAGGAAGGAAGAAATAACCTTGAGAGTGGGTAGACAAGAAATTAGGTCCCAGTCTTCCCTGAGGTATCTTGGGGTTACAATCGATGAGAGGCTGCGGTTCAAGGAGTGGGACTCCTAGAGTGAGCGCAGCGTTGGCCCGACTGATGCCCAACATAGGCGGACCCAGAAGTAGTCGGAGACTATTGGTAGCAAGTGTGGTCCCATCTACTCTGCTCTTCGCAGCCGCGATATGGAGTGAGGCATTGGACATGGTATCTGGCCTACAGGAGACCAATGGTATCTGTCTACCGCCGGAGTGTTCTCAGAGTGATCAGCGCGTTCCGCACAGTTTCCTACGAAGCTGCATGTGTGGTGGCCAGGATGTCGCCGATAGAGCTGGTCGCAGAAGAGAGGCAACGCTCATATAAGAGAGTTGAACGCATCTCCAGTACCGAGGAAAGGAAGCAGACAGCCGAGAGATGGCAACGTAACTGGGATACGACATTGAAAGGGAGGTGGACCCATAGGCTGATACCTCAAATCCAACCTTGGCTGGATAGAAAACATGGGGAAGTAGATTACTACCTAACACAGATGCTCACAGGACAAGGCTGCTTCAGAGCTTACCAAGTGCGGTTCAAGCTGGACAATACCGCTGTATGTCCTAGGTGCCTAACAATAGATGAGACTGTAGAGCATGTATTCTTTAGCTGTCCCCGCTTTCAAGAAGAGAGGGGAGAATTTCTAGGAATCTGTGGCTCAGGACCCACAGTAGACAGCATCGTCAGCCTGATGCTGCTTTCACAGGAGTGTTGGATGGCAGGCCAGCGCCTAGCGGCAGAGGCCATCAAGAAGCTGAGGAAGGAAGAGAAGGAGAGGCGCGCCTAAATAGTGGCAGCCTAAAACAATGAGGCGGCACACAGCCAATCACCCTCCATGAAGTAATGCCTAACGGTGGTCCCGTGGAGGGTGGGAAAGAGGTGTAGGGAGGTGGTTTTAGTGGGTAGAAATCCCACACGCGGATAGGTATGGGCCTATCCGTGTCTTTTGAAGATTTCCACCCACCCTCGTATAAAAAAAAACAAAAAAAAAATACACACATATATATATATATATATATATATATATATATATATATATATATATATATATATAGACAAATGTTTATTCACTGGAGTTCGCGGCGGACCGTGGGAGCGGAGAGGGACTATTGGGACTTGCACATTTGGGAGGGTCACAGAATTTATTTACCTGAGAGCACAAGTTAATTCTAGTAATGATATTTCTGCAGAAATTAAGCGAAGAATAGCAGCAGCAGATAGATGCTATTTTGGCCTCGTTAAGTATATACGGAGTAGGCTCATCACAACATTATATTATACAATTAGATTATACAAAATTCTTATAAGACAAGTCCTCGCATATGGATCACAGAAGTGGACTCCGTCTAAGTGCGATGAGAAGGACATCCTTATATTAGAGTGGAAGCTTTTAAGAAGGATATTTAGCCCTATTAAAGATGGAGAGGCCCGGATAAAATGGAAACCTCTCAAGAATTTGAACATTTTATCTATCATTCAACAGTAGTAAATTAAACCAAATAGGAATTTGGATGCCATTTCCAAAAACTTGTAGACCAACCCTTTGTTACAGGAGAATGCTAAAGTGCTGCCTCAACACGTTCGCCCTCCATGGCCTCCACCCATATTTTATTTATATTTTAATAATAAAATAATATATATAATAAATACAATGAAGAAGATAGCTTATTTAACAAAGTTAAGTAATTCTATCTTTCTCTCTATTACTTACATACTTTAGATCTTTAAGTTTTTTCTCTGGAGTCAAATAAAAATGTTTATCAATAGCTGCTCTTGCTGTCAAATTTGTTGTCATGTTTTTTCCGCTCCTAGAGTTTACATTTCTCTTGTTAATTAAACGGACGGTATTCCAAGTAGTCTTTTTGTTTATGTAAAAAACAAAATAATTATAATAAAAAAAAATCATTAAATTACGACATCAAATGGGGTATTGTTTATGGGAAATTTATTCAAAATGTGTATGGATAATTTCACTTATTCAAAAAAATTAATATTATTATTGGTGGTACATATGAGTAGAAAAATATTGCGTTGAACGTTAATTTTATTACTTTTTTTTATAACAAAACAAACAATATGTATGATTATTAAAATATATTATAGTCGATATAAATAAAGTATATAATACAGTCATATTTTAATGATTTTTAAAATGAGAGCGACAATTAAAATTAAACATAAAATTTAGAATACTTTATCCATTTCTTTACTTTGAAATTTGCACGTTATTAATTTCTAAAATAAAAATAAATCGATTATCTCCTATGTTTAATAGGATAATTTAATAAAAATAATAAAACAAAACTTTAAAAATGATACCTTGACCTTGGTACTTCAGCTTTGCCAAAGATATTTCTCGTCAAGTTTAGTTTGAATGCTTTATTTGATTTATTTTTTCTTTCAATAGCAGAATCTTTAATTATGCAATCTTCCAGTTTTGTAGATGAGTCATGACGATTTACGCTGAGAAGTAAAAACATCTATTAGTAGTTAATCATTTATCGGAGAATTTCAATTTAATACCGAAAAATTTCATATTACAAGAAGCACATTAAAGTCCGCTCACAACCAACGTCAATGCCAATCCAGAATCAGAGAGGAGACATGCAGAAATACTTACTGGATAATGAAAAGATGAGTATGTTACTATACATATATATTGCATGGCATCAGAATCCACCAGCGACAACCACAACAGACGCGAGAAGAATCATTCAAGACAAGGACTTTGGGCAGTACATCTTTGACTTTCCTCGTGTTGTGAAAGTGAAACCCAAATGATATTGGCCGGTTCTCTGGGATCCCAGGGAGCAGTCCTTCCACCATGCTTAGAAAAGCTGGAACGATAACTATCTTACTACATAGCAGGTACAAAAATTAGAACCAATCGTACAGTACTTTTGAGGCACATATAAAAATATACTTTTAATAAAAATATCGAATAGTTTCAAAACTGAATCTCGATAAAGAAAGAAGAGGAGCCACTGGAAAATGGTAAAATCATAACTCTGGAGGAAAATAAATGAACTTTTTAAGAAGAAATAAAAAAATAATATGAAAGTGAAGAATGGAAAGGAAGCAGGATCAGCCCAAATTTCCTCGGCGTGCTTAACAAAAATATTGCTAGAATAAAGATCATAATTATCTTATCTATTAGAAATAACTGTTAACTGGAAACAACATAGTCGAGGGACGATTACTTGAAGAGGCATACAAAATTTCCTCAAGATCGCGGAACACAGACATAATCACGGGATTGAAAAGTATCTTCGATATGAAGGCACAAAAATTATCTTCTCTTTACTTGGTTTTCATAAATTTTAACTAATCATTCGAATCAGTTAACTATAAGGTACTGTCAGATGATGTAGGAAGAACAATGGTGAGTATTTTAAAAGTTATGAACTTAGTAAAAATCAAGTAAATATTAAAATTACTTCTCCCATTTTATATATACCTATATGGGAAAGCTATTTAAACCTATTTAGGTCATTTGAGTTCTCTTTGTTAAACAGTGTTTGTTTACTCATTTGTGCGAGGTATATTTCACAAATGGTAGTGCGCTAGATATTTTCAATTTTCAAGCAAAAAACAGCATTTTTTCAATAGCTGCCAATATAGAAAGAAATTATGAAAATTGGGTTATCAACTTGGGTGACACTCGCCGTAATAGCAGCATTTTTGGCCATGGCAGTATTGTCGCACTGTTACGGGCTTGATTTGATAGTTGACAGTACCTGTCGTGGCAGAATTTTTTCAATCTAACCTAATCTACTCAGCATAATATTTACTTACTTATAATATACATGTTTCTAGTATTTCTGAACTTGAAATGGAATGTATCCAACGTTTTTGAGGTTATTTAATTATTTGAGGAGGAATAAAAATTGTATAATTTAGTTCGTGACCTACAATTGCTAGAGTTCAGTCAGCTTTTCTACATCCTTCATTTTTTCAACGGCCACAATGTTTACAGTCAGCGTCTAGAGGACATTGCCGCACTGTCACACTAGCAGACTGTTGGGACAGTACTATCTGTCCTGTAAGATTTAAACGAGGCCTTAAGTTAACGCTATTCTGAAGATTAAGTGGTCAAAAGAATTAACCTAAAAAATAACCAGCGTCAAGCCTTTACCTTTTTCTCATGTGAATAATTAGATTGGAAGAATTAGTAATAAGGGATTGATCCTTCTATACTATCATGCGGATGGATGTCAACTAGTTAGTAATTAGTTTTCTTTTCTAAATATAATATAGGATTTAAGAAGAAAATATGAACCAGATGTTATACCTTGCTTTTGATGTTCCAGATTTCTTACTATTTCTTCTAACAGACTCTTTGTCATTATCAATGTTTAGTTTTTCTGATGAGTACATACGATTCAATCTGAGAAGTAAATATGTTTTTTTCCTTAGTATTATTTATCTTAACGAATCACTGAAATAATTAATCAATGCACTTAAAATAAAACACCTTATCTTGCAACAGAGGATACCGTTTCTTATATTTTTTACAATTTTTTTTTTTCATAACTCTTCTAAAGAAATTTAAAATATCTTAGAACTTACGATAAATTCAAAGGACCTTCATCACACTTCAACGAAGACAATGGTATTTTTTTAAGCATGGCAGGCCCGTCAAATCTTTTGCTTAAAAAGGACATAGAAATTCGGTTTTCCTCAAGAAATTTATCTTTTGGAATCAGATTCTGCGAAACCTCCCATAGTGTATCTGTGCAAAAAGTGATAAATCGATTTAATCAATCTTAATTTAATCGAACCTACTTTAAAGCTAGAAACGTATGGTTGATGACTTAAACGCTTAAAGGAATAAGGCAAAGGTAACATATCGCTGAATAATTCTCATCGGCTAATTTACTATTTTCTAGTCGCATGAGGTGGAATTTTGGCAAATTAACTGAGTAGTATGCCTACCATTTTTCCGAAATTTCCCCGAATTGACTGTTCCACCGCCAATGATTAAATTTACCGTAACCGATTCGACTTTTTCATCAGCTGCGGCCACAGGACAAAGCTCCAAGGAAACACCATCGGGGAGATCGAAGAACATAAGATTCATGTTTAAGTCCAATTTCTTTTTGGCATACCTGAGAAAGTAAAAGTTGATAATATCGGTAATTACCAGTCGATAATTATCGGCTCTACCTCCTACCTTACCTAAGTTCATAGTTTTCTGGTCTAATTTTGAAAGCTTTGCAGGCAGAATTCAAAACCTAAAACATAGAATTAGAATCGTATTAGTTCATTTATTGCCTAAACAATAATATTGTTTGTGACGATCTGATTGTTAGCGCTATTGCAGAATTCAAGTTGAAGTTAACTAGTATTTATTCTCAAAGAGAAAGAATAAGGCAAACATCTTTGTTAACGAAGAGTTTCCAACAACTTCGACAACATGCAGCAGTGATTTATAGTCATTGTGAATGATCAGATTGAGGAAACATTAATGACTTACATTTTAGACAGTTATGAAGAAGGCCTCTAGTATGTATCTGGTAAGCTGACGGGGCTGCAAGACAGAGAATCTGGAAGGTCCTGCACTAGATCATTTTACCATCAATAATCGTATTGATCATTTGAATTCTTATTTACCTGAGTTTATTTGGAGATATTTACAACAGTTTTGTACATCATACATATTTAAATATAGAGAAAATAAATGGCATATAGTGTATATATTTGGAAATTTTAAAAATGCCTTTGGATAACAGGAAAACTTCCTTATAATCATAAAACAAGACTTTTCAAGAATGAACATGACCTTTGAAACTGTTCCAGGCCCGCTTTATAGTTTTTCTTAAATGCTGTTGAGAAAACTAAATATCATAAGCTTCATTTGAGGCCAGAAACTTATTTTTAAGTTGATGATTAAGTAATATACCTCTTGGAATATCGATGTCTCAGCGGGTTCACTATACAAATATTAATAATTTAACAAGTTTTAAAAATGTTACATGTACGTATTGATTGTGTAAGCACTAGTTAATGATTAAAACACGTCTATCCTACCAAAAATATTTTAAAAAATAAATAATAAATCTGAAAATGTCAGTCCCCTGCTTGTCCTCTTGGCATCGCCTGAAAGACTGGTTTCAACAGCTGACAGCCAGCGGTAAACTTGCATCGTGTTAGTGATAACCGTTTGGAGAGAGGCAACTCACCGGGTGTTTTTTTATTGCGTCAGTCCCCCACATTTGCTAGTTTACCACCAAAATAACATTAAGATTCGAAATAAATTTATTCAAATCATATAACTACGCTATTTAGCATATAGAACAGTCGTTGATTGATTTTTATTATTTTTTAGATATTGAAACTCGTGATTTTTTTTTTTTGTGAGCAAAATACCCCCAAATGACCTCCACTGACATATACTCCGACTTGGCTCCTACAATGTAAATCAAGGACATTTAAGGGGTTTGTTAATCTTTTTACCTAGCGAATAAGTTACCAAGTATTTAGACCTATAATGGTTCAAAAAGTAAAAAGATTGAATTCGGTATAAATTAGGTAATTTTAATGAAGACATGTGCGGGGAACATACTTTAACCAGATTTTTTTTAGAGTTGTTGTAGATAGCTCTACAACGCTATTCGTTTGTGTATGTTTAACGAGGCATAGTAGGTATAACCGTATGTTTTTGAAAATTTATTTTATTTACCTTTCCGATACTATCTATCTTAGAAAATCCTATTTCCTCTTTTTGCTGGGTTTCAGAGTGCATGATAGTGTAACATACCGTGTTCATTTTCAAGCTATTGAAGTATTGAATAAAATAAGTAGTTGCTATACTTATTCTTGTTTTAATTTTTTTTTTTTTATTGCAGTCATATGTTTGTATTTGAAGCTGATTTTCTTTATTTCGATTGGCTTTAATATCTTTATTTTGCCACTGAGGAAAACATTTTATATATTTGTTTTTCTCATAAAAATAAGTAGATCATCAAAGTTAATATCTAGATTGACAGTAATGTTTGGAATGGTGTATAGACTGCCTGTTAGCAAATACAGCTCAAATTAATTTTAATTAGTTTATTATAAACTAAACAAGTTAAACATGATCGTTATAAAAACTGATTAATATAACCATACATAATATTGATATAGATAATAATAACATGTGGTAAGGTTACGGAAGGTAGCTTTCTAATTTGGATTGTTCAGACAAATTCTTCAAGCAGCTCTTATAGAGGTTGAGATGATTCGGAGCCAGAATTTTCCTTCCAGATCTGGTAGTAGTTGCCTTCGGTTGCTGTGGTCCATGGTTGGAAGGACTCCTTGCCGCATCTGGTTTGGTAGAGATGACTGATTCTTGCTACTATGGGCATGACGCTCTTGATAATAGTGATGAGGAAAATGCAATGGTTAACTGTGGCGCGTTACCAGGTGATGGAAGCTTTCCTTTGTGTTTCCTGTTCCCTCTTTTTTTAAAACCGGAATCCACATCTCGTCCATCACATTGTATTACAATCGTAGCTTGGAGTCCAACAGGAGGTATGCCAACCTTCATTTACTATCTTCTTTACAATTTGTATTATGGTATCGTCCTGGTGTGCTTGGAAAATGTTCTATACATTGAGATCTGATTTCGGAATCAGCTCGCTGAAATCAGTGGTTTGAGGAATTCTCACAAGGGGCTTGTGATCTTTTCCGGTGAATATAGTTGGTCCAGGATGAATTCTTCTAGACTGTGGGAGGCTCATGCGATTCCCAAGGCTTCGTGTTCAATTTTGGTATAACTCATCTCTGCTGGTTGCAGTGTCCTGGAGCAGTAGTACACAGACCGCATGGAGGCAGTTTCACGACATCGTCGAAGCAAGACAGCTTCAGACCTTTCTGGGATGCATCGCAGGACAATATTGCTGGGGCCATAAAGAGCCAGAATGTGATCCTGACGTAAAGTGGCCTTTATTTTGTCAAACCATCGGTGCTGGTCTGGGCCCCATAAATATTCATTCTTTGTACTCATCAGATCAAGCAGTGGTTTCATCGGGTCTGCACTGTTGGGGATGAATCCAATTGTGCCGACGAATCTTCTGAATTCGATGAGGTCATTTGGCTCCTTGAGAGCTAAAATCGCAGAACTAATCCTGAACGGGAGACGCAGGAACCTGAACCTACCGAAGGGGATGAGGAAGGTCGTCAAGTCTCCAGTTCCCTCTATGAGTTCCACCTGTTATTAGCGTCTAATTTAGAGAGAGCTCCCGGTATAATTCCTAGTTCGTATTCAACTTTGGATAAAAGATGTACCTGGTGCCTTACGTTACGGTTAACGTTCGGAGAGGTCCACACAGATACGGACAGCTCCTGACTTCTTGGGCACAACAACCATGAAATGCACCTTTCGATTGCCTCATCGGCTTTCTCGATGACTCCCCGCTGAATCATGCGATCAAATTCCAACTTGGTTGCACTCCTGAGGGACCGTAAATTCGTCTGGGGACCATTATTGCGTATGGCTTAGCATCAGCTTTCAATTCAATCTTACATTTCTCTTTGATGCGGCCAAATCCGGTGAACAATTCAGGATACTTTGAACAGCGAACCATTAAGGTGAGTACGAGTCCACCCTTATCTGGTTGATTTTTGAAAAAGTCTTTGTTTTTCAATCGTTGGATTCCCCAAAAGCGGGACTTTAAGACCACATCTTCCAATATTTTCATATTTTGGTACTGTTTGCATTCCAATCACATCCAAGCTCCCTTGAACTGTAGCCCATAATTTGGGGGGGAGGGGGCATCATTTGATAAGCATCGGCAGCCTGGGCTGGAAAGCCCGTGACATCGGTTCCAGAATCGATTTTGCCTGCCCATTTACGGACACCTCTATATTCCATTTATTTTCGTCATGTCCCTCTGCGTCATGGATAGCACCTATAAAATGATCCGAAAAGGAGTCCCCATCGCTATATGCATATGGCTCAGATGCTTAGTGACCCTGTCGGACTTTTTCACGTTTAAGTGGAAGCCCAACTGTTTGAAAACTCCACTATAATCAGATTGTTGGGTAGCCGCGAGAGCGAAAGATGAAAACATGTATCCAAGTCTCACAGCATATAATAAATGTATGCACTCACCTGCTCCTCTCCTGTTTTCACAAGTAGACTGGCTACCATACGGTATGTAGAGGTAAAGTCATACGGTTCTGGTGTATTGTTTGAACGCCATTTTCCTACACGTCACTTGAACTACAAGAACTTATTATCACTTGACTCATTAATTATAATTAACTTTTACCGCTGTCATTATGTTTGTTAGCAAATACAGCTCAAATTAATTGTGTAAACCATTTTATTGTAAATTAAACAAGTTAAACATGATCGTTATAAAAACCCAATAATATAATCTGACATCACATAGATATAGATAGCAATAACATGCGGTAACACTACAGGAAGTAGCTTTCTTAATTGAATTTTCCAGGCACACTGCAACGCTGTTTTAAGATGACAATTTAACATTTATTGTGTACATTTATATTGTTTTAAGTTGTTAATCATGCTATCTATTACTAAATCTAGGTATCGATTCATCATTAAGGCATCTGTCACCTGTGTTAGTTGTAGTCTAGATTCTGAATAAAGAGTGTTGAGCCCTAAGACTGTATTTGTTGATTTCTAATAATATAATATAACAGAAAGGTCTGATGAATAAGAATTTTACAGGTAATGGGTCCAGGTTAGTCTGTTTCATTTGAATTATTCGTAATGTGAATTACTGGAAAATTACTGAGAGACCAAACAATATAGCGGGCAACGAGAGAAAAAGTCAAAATGAAGAAAGGTACCACTCTTTGACGGAAATAATTATAATATTTGGAGATTTCGGCTTGAGGTTCTACTGGACGAGAAGAAACTTTTAAATCATGTCACTGAGGAAGTTAAATATGCTAAACCGGTTGATGATGAGCATGCCCAAGCACAAGCAATGCAGGAAGGCGCCAATGATCGTCCCAGACAAAGAGATAAATTTTTGATTCGCCGTTCAACTCTCAGACAAATCATCTTCAGTTACCCGATATCGAAGTTTTTGGGCACGTAAAAAGAGAGGAGTTTCTTCTTTCCATCCACACAAAAAACTTATTGCAGTATCTTATGAGGTCAGTGTAAAAAAATGTGATTACCAAATAAAAACATAATTGAAGTTTCACGGTTACATGTAGGAACATCACGGTTAAAGCAAATCGCGTAGTTTAAGAATCTGTACAGATGTCCCAAATTAGTTTTGCTTTGTTCAAAGGGTTCTTAATTTATGAGCAATTATATAAATCTTAAAGTATTTAGATGGCTTTTAGGCCAAAAATTTATATTTTTATATTCGCCCGAAAATCTGAAAATAGGGATTTTTTAAGTGCTAAAACCAAATCTGAAACCAGTTTTGAATAAATAAATTCTGTTTATATACATCACTCCGTATAAGAGAATCGTTGTCATTACAAATAAGCCAATGTACTCTTCAGATCGCTCTAAGATTCAATTATTTTCTTTTAAAAAATTGGAAAACTCCAAAATTTACAATTTCTGGATCACAAATAATGCTTTTATATTATTTATAACACTTTGAACATGACCTTAAATATTCAAATTGAATTCAATTTACTCTGATATCCCATTCAAGTCTAGGTTCCTGCCCATGAACATATTACAATACGTCATTTTACTGTTCGTTAACTTTTTATTATTACTGGTACTGCCACTGTTGTTACATCTTTTGCTACCTTGTTTTTTCTCAGCCCTGATGATGGCCTAAAACAGGCCGAAACCTCGGCACACATATATAAGCTTTTCTTATTTGTGTGTTCATTTATTGACCGCCTCCCCTCTCCCCAACTAAGATTCTCCTTCATACTTTTCCATGGTCAATTATACTGTTAGGAATATGAAAAAATTCAATGTACGATTTATTGATAACACGGTGTCTATTGATTAATTATATTTTTGTACCAGCTGGTATCTAACCACTATGGTAGTGAATGATAAAAGTTTTGTGTCCTAACCAGTTTTTTCCAGAAGCAGTCATCTTTCGGATTTTGAAGAAAAACTTTGCACATATCAACTCGCTGCTGGACTTGGGTCTCTGACAAGTCATGCGAATCGGACCTTGGTCTTTAATTCCGTACGCCCAGGTTTTTAAGATGTCTAGCCACTGTGGAATTGGAAGCCCCTATTACGGCCGATAAATCATGAGTAGTTGCATGTGAGTCCTAGTTCACAGATGCAAGAAGAACGTCATCATCAACGACCGATAGCCTACCTGATCTTGGTACATCTGCAAGAGGCTCATATTCCCATTGTTGAAACGCCTTAACCAAAGTGCGGCAATATTTTGATGGATAATTGACTCTCTTTCTATGGCACAAATTTCTTCGGCGGCTGCCTTTGCGCTTGAACCTTTTTCCAGTAATTACACAAAAGACCGCGAATCTCGATTTTTTCTTCTGATATTGCACGTGCGTTTTAAAAATGTAAATGACCCCATAAAGCCAACCTAAATCACAAGGAATTAAAGGATTAGTCAATTAAAGTAAATATTGACATAAATAGTAAGAACAAAAACATTCTTATAGTAATAATTATGAGAACTAGAATTAAAGATTGTGTTCATGCACAAGGACTTTTGTAACAAACTAGTATTTCTTGTTCACAAATAATGTTTATATATTTTAATATGTATATGGACTTATATACGTAAAAAAAATAACCTAGCCTTTACAGCCGCAAATATGAGGTGCAATATATGACGTAATAATATAAAAGCATTATTTGTAATCCAGAAATTGTAAATTTTGGAGTGATCCAACTTTTTAAAACGAGAAAATTGAACTTTATAGCGATTTATAGAGTATATTGATTTATATGTAATAAAAATCCTATTCTTCTACGGATTAAGTATACTTACAGAACTATTTTATTCAAATCTAGCATTTAGCACATTGAAAAGCCCCTATATTCAAATTTTCGAGCGCATCTAAAAATATAAATTTTTGGTCTAAAAAGTTGGCAACCCTTGAAATGTTTTAAAGATTTAAATAGTCGTTCATCAATCAGGAACCCTTTGAACGATTCAAACCAAATTTGGGGCATCGGTAAATGTTTTTAAACTAAGTGATTGGCTTTAACCGTGGAGTTCCTATGCGTTTTAGAATCAACGTTATCCGCAAAAAATATCAATTTTGTTTTCATAAGGTAATCACCTTTTTTTACACAGGTCTTCTAAGAAACTGCTGTAGTTTTTTTATATATATGGAAAGAAGAAACTCCTCCCTTTTTAACGGGTCCAAGAACGGCGATATCGGGCAAACTGAAGACATAGCACCAAGCTTCAAACCTAAACATAATTTTATGGCTTTAAAAATTTTGAGCACACTCGGAACTGAATTTTTTTTTTCGATCATTTTTTCAACACTAAGGTTTGTTGATGTGCTGAATCTAATCCGCCATCACTTTTGGTGTGAAAAAATCTGTAAGGCTAGTTTATTTAATAACTTAAACATTTTTAAAATTTATTTTACCAAAAATCAATTATTTAATGTTTATATTTTCCTTTTATATAACCTAAAAACCAAATGTTTAGCTGAAAATACCATGTCGATATCATTTTTCCAAACGAGATATAAAATAAAGCATTTTCATCATGTTTCCTTTTTTTTCTTAGCTCCTAGGGCCCATTGGACAAAACGGCAGGATATGGGTCGACTGTTCTTCGATGTACAATCACCAAAAAAAATGTCGATCAAAATCGGCTACGAACATATCCTGTATTCCCCTTAACAGTCAAAATCGAGAACAATGTGCTTTTTGAAAGACTTTATCTCGGGAACGTTTAGATCTATACATGTCTATTACCACTCAAATTAGAGCTGGTTAAATGCACCATCAAGTAGTTTATAATGATTATCTTCATAGGAAGAGCAGTCTCCATGATATTTGCAAAAAAAAATTAACAAAGCGGTGATTTCTCATTTTTTTGGGAAACAAATTTTTTTTGTTTAAACTTTATTTCAAGAACTAGTAAACGTAAAGAGCACTATTAGGATTAAAATTTTAGCAAATTTAATTTCTTTTAAAGGCAATTCAAATATTTTTCGTATGGCTGATAGTTTTCGTATTTATATTCCCAATATTGTTTTTTTTTACTTTTACATATTCTGTGTCTAACCACTTTTATTTGTAATAAAACCAACTATCCAACGCTAAATAAAGAAAAAAAACGATCAAAAACTAGTTCTAATATTTTTTGTTGATACTTTGTTTTTTCTTGTTCTATTGATGATAAACAATGCAGCATAAAAATTAACGAGAGGGAGAGGAGGAGGAAAAATAATAACAGATCAAGCTGTAAACCTACTGTGTTTTGACCTCATTTTTATACTTTTCAATAAAATATCTCAAGAGTTAATTAGAACCCTTTATGTGTTCGCCTTTAATAATATTTTCTGAAACTATGATCAAACATCTAAAAAAATATCTTAAATAAATAAATTAAATCTTATACAAAATTAATATAAATTAAAAATTATCAAACATTTTTTTTAATTTAAACAATATTTTTTTGTGCCTAAGTGTTGTTGCAAAGATATTATGACAATCTAGAATTTGAAATAGGATATTCTTGATTCATATGGTCTCAACATGAGCGATTTGTTTTCTGTAATAGAAGGTGATTTAGAAGGTGGTTCATCCTTTTCGGAAAGCCTTTTTTCAATTTCTGGCTCCTCCTTTTTCTCCTCAGATCTGAGAAAGGAAGAAAAACAGTGATTTTAAAAGATCAGAATGATGGAACGTATGATAATTATATATCACCTACATTGAAAATAAATTTACATACAGAAGAGAAAAATTTCGAGTTGCCAAACCACATAGCATACCGGATCAATCGGGCAGACAAGCGAGATCAAAACCGAAGAAAAAAGAGATCGATCTATAGGAAAAACATAGTACAAAGGAAATTGACAGAAAAGAAAATGGGCCAGAACCAGACAATACAAAGCCAAGGCCTAATGCATATGGTGGTGTATGAGTCCCAGTGAGTCCAGAATAATGGTTTCTGCCATGGTAAGGAACTGATTATTTTCAATGCCACAGACCTTCTCTAAAAAAGCACCTGTTGCAAATGGGATGGTACCCCTACTTCCGAACCAAAGCCCGTTCACTGAAAACTGTCTTTCGCCGAATTTCTTCCTCTCTGTACTCCTTTAGATAGGTAATACACTTAGTATAAATGCTCTCCTTTTCTGCATTATTGTATTTTAATGTCTTGGTCCTGATCGTTCGTTTTGAACCTTATTGTGGGTTCTACTTTTGTGCTTTTTATCTTTCGCACTAAACGCCAGGATATCCACAAATATTGTTGAACCTTCGGTACCTAGGCAAAACAATTCCAGGAAACATTTATAATTTTTCTTTTCAAGCAGTTTGCCTACTTCCTTTTTAATGCTATTGTGCCGGCGGGTGATAAGGAGCATGTTGATTGGACATTTACCCAATTTACGAGCTGGAGTTTCTGATTCTCGACCACATTTGCGGCAGAGGGCTCTTACCATATTTGCCTGGCCTCCGGCACCAGGAACTCCACGGAGAGGAGCATGGTTTACATTCAGTTTTAGAGCGTTTATCCATTCTTATCCTGTAATAGTCTTCCGGTCGTACATGAATCTGTTAGAACTTGTGTTCGTTTTAAAATTTTGCACACCTATCCCTTACCACCTTCATTGGCTCCACTCCAAGAACTTCCCTAAGAATTTTCTCTTAGGGATTGCCTAACTTTTCTCACAGTTAGTGCTGCTTCTACACTATTTCCATCAATCCCCAACAGATCAGTGTACTCTCGGACCTCATCGCTGAAACTGAAAATTCTTTGGAATAGGGCGTCCGTCACATTGACCAATTTTGGGAAAATTGACCAATGTTGAAGAGGTGCTGCCACTGTTTTTATATCTATTGTTATCTTTTTTATATAGCTCTGATAGTCTAAAACTTAGGCCGAAACGTCGGCAAACATTAAATAAGTCATTTCTTATTTGTGTGTTTATTTCTTGACCGCAACCACAATCAAGAATCTCCCATGAGATTTTATATTTCATCTGCAAAGACACTACCATCCTAGACGGTTGAAAAGGAGGGTTTCCTCAACCTGATTAATATTTTGGTTCCTTTTTTTTAAGTTGTCTGTTAGAAAAACGTCCAAAAAATGGGAAAAACTATAGTTCATCGGAAGGAGGGTCGTGGTCCATTTTAAATCCGTTTCTTAATCTCTTGAACTTAAAAATATGTTATAACAATAAAACATTTTTTGAGCATAATTCCTATCAATCTTTTTTTTAATAATAATTCATGGCTAATAAAAATATTGTATTATGAATAATAATTATATTATTTCGTAACCTTCTTCACAGTTTTAAATTATACTCATTTAATGCACTGTTTCTCTTACATCATATCACTTAACGCCGATATAGCGATTATCCACAGTTAGCGATTATCTGTGGATAATCGATATCCACATATCGATGAGGTTTAGAGATATCGAAAAATATTGAATATCGATATTTTAGTTTCGATATCCCAACCGATATCGAAAGTATTCACTAACATAATTACAGACAATTTATTATACCTAAGAACGAATATTAATATAGGATTATCAACTAAAAACATTAATCAGACTAAATCGAAATTAAACTGTGAAACTTGCAAAACTGAGACTAAGCACATAAGATAGTTGGCTTCTTACATATGATGACAGAGAGCAGCAGCGTAGCAGGCAGCTTCGTGGGTGGTCAGCTGGCGCAGGACACTCTCCTTGAGGTAGGCCTTGGTCATGGGCTTCTCCACATCAACGAGCTTATAGAAGATTCTGCCGGTCGGTACCAGGCCGTACTCGGCGAGTGTTATCTCAGAATGCAATACCAATTTTGGAGGTCCTATAACTGATAATAGGAAAGCCTGACATAAAAAAAAAAATTAAAGACAGCGCTTAGAATCTGTATCTTGTTTCCAACTTTGGGGTTGGATAGTCGTTGTGCCAGGGCATTAGTATGGTCAGAAAGGTTTTGAGGAAAAAAATTGGAGGTCGATTTTTTAAGATTAAACGTGGTCATTCTTATTATTTCAATTAATACAGTCTTGACGATGATGCTAACCGTCATTTTTACCAATTTAATAAACACTCCTATTCGATGTCACTTTCTAAGGTTCTGTTTGGTCATGTCGTCACCACATTTATGTAACGAAAGTGAAAATAGCTACGTTTAACATCACATCCAATATATTCGTTGGTCACTATAGAGTAAAATAGTATAAAACATTATGTACAAAAAATAACTAAACATTTATTATTGTGAGATAAAATGTTTTTTTTTTTAGAAATGAGAAAGTTTTTTATATTTCTTTTTTCTTTCATTTTTTTTTAATTAAGCATGCTTGTAGTCAAAATAAAAAGTGAAGGTAAAAAGGAAAATAGAGAATATTTAGGAGATATTATTTAATAAAATATTTTTCTTGCAGCTTCTTAGTCTGCCTAATAGTAATAAAATTAATCTTACTCTAAATCTCCCCTTCAGGGACATCATATTCCTAGAACAAGCAAATTTAATAATTTAACTAACAATAATTAATAAGAATAATAATGAGGAGGGTTATAGCAATATATATATTGATGGAAATGAGAAAGTTTTTTCTTTCATTTTTTATTACTATGTTTGATGGTTGTTACCACATCATAATAATCGCATACACTTTCTTAAAAAAAAAAAATTGGTGACCAAAAGTTTTTTTCGTACCAAAAATGACATATATGTACATTAATTTTAAAACAAATATGAAAAGGATATGAGAAATATGTAAATATAATAAAATTATTCAAATTATACTATTCAAAAACGATTAACTCATTATCAAGAAAATAGTTGAAAAATAATTATGATGTATAATAATCGCATACACTTTCTTAAAAAAAAAAAATTGGTGACCAGAAATTTTTTTCGTAATGTTTGCAATTAGTAGCGTACTTATTAACTAGATTATTTATAAATTAAGATTTAAAATTTATTCGGTCATCAGAACCACAAAATATTAGTCCAATAGATATATTAATATTTATAATTTCTGTTGAAATTTGTTACATGATTTTACACCATTGATTATCATTACTGATAACTAGGACTAGGATTTTCATTTAATTAAAAATGGCATATATGTACATTAATTTTAAAACAAATATGTAAAGGATATGAGAAATATGTAAATATAATAAAATTATTCAAATTATACTATTCAAAAACGATTAACTCATTATCAAGAAAAATAAATGCATTTTTAAATTTTCAAACGTAAAAGTACGTCGATCGGGCCTTATTAATCAATTTGTATCTGTTAAAAGAACGCTCGCGTCTACTGATGTTACAGCAGCGTTTCAGAAAATTGTTTCAATAGTATTTCACTCAACTGACAGTTTCGCTGCCATCTCCTTTCCACCAATGACATTGGAAATATGCAGCATTTCTTTTCAACCTGGATTGTTTTTTAAGACACATCACAGTTTCACCCGGATTCTGTTTCCTATTTCTCCTGAGGTGTCTTCCATTTATCGAATTGCTTCATTAATAAGCTGTATTAAGAAAACAGGGGCTCACTCTGTAATTCAAACTGTATGATAGTGAGTGCGATGAAAGCGCAATTGTTGGTGATGAAAGTCATTTTATTTTTATAAATCGGGGTTTTCAAAAATTCCTGAACTTGAAAGGCTGCGGCTGAATCACCATCCAGCTATGAAATAATGTCCTCTATTTTGTCAAAGTTGTTGGTCTCCAACCAAGTTCTGCATCTTGTGACTACTGGCTGAGGAGCTAAGGTCAGTTCAGGATAATTTTTCTTCAAAATTTATGCTCTGTTCGGAGCTTTTAAAAAATTCTGTTTACCAGCTGAAATAAAGAAATTTCTCTCTAGGAATTCAGGCCGAGCAACTGTGGAAACACGATGTAACGAGTGCACAAGGCATGTGACTTAAAGTATTTTAGGAAAAAATACTTTTATGGACTTTCCTACTTTAATCATGTATGGAGCGCCGCTTGACAAAAACAAGGACAGTTTTTCAAGTAGCTCATATTTTGGACCAAGACGATTAATGGAGTCGTGAAAAAACCGCATGATTGTATTTTTCAATTATTGCAATTTAAGAGAAATAGTTTTGAAGAGGAATCTGGGGAGCGTGTACCAACGATGGTATTTGTAATATACCCGCTTTCAGTTGAAAGCATTTGCACGTGTTTCCTGGTATATATCTTGCGGATATTTTTTTCTTAAGGTAGTTTGATCAGGCATTTGTTTCCCCTATATGTATTTTCCAAAAAGCCTTTGAGAGAACTGTTGTTTATTTTGTTCAAAAGGATATCGGTTCTTGCAAATGCTCTAACCAAATCTATGCACAAGGTGGACCTTCTAGCTCCACTTGTCGTAGATGGCGCAATGAAACATTGCTGCAGTCTTGATTGTTTTTCTTTAAAATATCTTGATTACTTCTGAACGTTTCTGGGACTCACGAAGAAATTTCGCTACCCAATCTTTAACTTTATTCTTTGCTCGTTAAAAAAAAAGAAATAATCATGACACTGGGAATTATACTTTACAACCATATGAATTTCTTCCGACTCACAGATTGACACTAAACCATAAACTACGTCTCTCCGAGTAAAAATTAAAGGAAATTAAGAACTGAATTTTAGAAGAAAGAAAAATACGACCATAGTGAATTCTGTTAATCGCCTTTGAATGTCAACGGATATTTTAGGATTTTTTTTTTCTCGTACCCATCCTTCTTCATATTTTCATGTAAATAAAAATAACAAATATGGAGTGAAATAGGTAACAAAACATGAAATTGGTTTAAATCGATCCCAAATGTACCGAAACATAAAAAATGAGTTGATACCTGGTTTTATCAATATGTGAATTATTTGGAAAAAACAATATACATTAAAATGAAAATACTATCCCTATTGATAACCAATAACATTTTGTTTCTTTTTTGTGTTTATATTATTTGCCTATGTTTCTTTATTTTGTTGCAATACAAAATTGTCTTTTTATTTATTTGTTTTTCACTTGTTGAATTTAATGTCTTCATAATTAATATGATAGTTTCAAATGATTTTCAATGTAAGTGAATTATTTTAAAATATACTATTTGAAGTTGTTACTTATTACAATTTATGCTGTAGTTTCATTTTATATATAATTATAATCTATTATAAATAAATTCTTCGTCAAATCATTTAGAGAACGTGTTAAAAAAAGAAAACATTTACTTCACCTCATAATTATGTCCCCTCCTCGTATGATAAATTACTCAAACCTCAAAATAAGGATATGTGAGACAGTCCTTCGTCCAGATGTAACGAATGGGAGTGAGGTATGGACCCTAACCAAGCAGCATGAGAGGTTACTGAATACAGCATGGGAGAGAAAGATTCAAAGAAGAATATATGGCCCGACCAAAAAAGGAAATAGTTTATGTATAAAAACAAACAGCATTTATTTACCTCTTTGTGGATACTAAGATATGCCAATTAAATATATAATTTCTTGTATTAAAAAGGATTCATCAGGTTTTCGAGGGTTCTGATTCAGTTATTTAATTAAATTTTCATCGAACATTCGCATTTCGAATTAACGAAAAAGTTCAATAAAAATTCCTATTCAAAAAATGGAATCAGAACCTTCGAAAACCTAATGAACGATTCCTATATCGGAGAAAACTTCAATAGTAACACAATATCAAAATGGGCATGCGCGATGAAGAATCCCAAAGTGAATTAAGGAATATAATCCTTGAAGACCTAATATAATCTAATTAACCTAATAAGATGTATGGGGAATGCATAATCATATAGAAATAAAACATATGATAAATTAAAGGAGAACAGTATGAGAAAAATAGTTACTTAATTGAAATTTATTCTGAGTTCTTCGGTATAATTTGACGAACTCCGCAACTTCTTTGATCACATCATTGGAATCAAAAAAACCTTGGAGAACAGTTTTATCGGGGAACTGAATCCGAATTACAGTAAATTTAATTTCTGTTAACGTGAGTCTCTCAGCTGGTTTATGGGACTTGATCAATCTCTCTTGTAATTCTTTCCTATTTAAGTAATCCTTCAATCAAACTATTCAATGTCATAGGTGCTTACAAAAGTTTACAAAAAAGACTACCTTTTTTCGTTAACCAGTTTGAACATAGTTTTGACATCTTCAATATGCATGCCGTAGAAGTGATCCCTACGCTCTTTTTGTCGTGCAGACAACTTCTGGAGTGGAAGCCTGCAGGCTACAGCATTTCGATCCCCAAGCTGTTAAAAATGTAAAGCGTTAGTATATAGATACGATAATCTTCCATTATGTTTCTTACACTAATGTTTATTCATTACATTTAAACTTATTCTTTATTCACATCAGTTTGGGAAACGTCTTGCAAAAAATTGAATTATTTAGATCAAGCAAAAACGTTTTGGAGAATTGATGCCATGTATAGACTATAACTGAAGTAAGAAGCGCGGCATACCCAAAACTATTCTTAACAAAGGTACAATTTTGTTCTGTAATTTGCAACATTTTTTAAAAGAGAACCACTATCTATATTTCGTTCAAGCCATAGGCACACTTTTTTAAAACGAGAACGCATCACTATTTAAAATTTTTTATGAACGAAATTCAAAAACAAAAATTTAGAAAAATGTCTAACACAATTGCATTAATTAAAGGATAATGAACAACGTTAAGAATTAAGGTAATTAGTTGCAAAGTCGTATCTCTGATACTTATTACAATACTTACCTTGAATGTAAATGCCTGCTTAAAATGTATTTTTATTGTTATATTTTATTAATTAAATTTTATAACTAATTTATATTAATTAAATATAAGTTTATATATGATATTGTACATTTATTCCGTAATGATCTTCAAAAAACAATGTGAAAAGATGATTATTATGTTCTTATCATAGATTATTAACTGATGCGATTTCCTAAAGTGTGAGCACGTTAATTACGCAAACAATTTTTTATTAAAATCACAAAAAATAAATTAGTTTTAGTTGAAGCGTTTTGCCTGTAATATACGTATCATATATAAAAATTAGATATGTAATAAATAAATACATGAAAAATAATATTTATTGAAAAGAGACCTAAGAGCTAACCTAAGGATTCCTCAGGTTTGTTTAAATGTTTAAATTAATGTGTAAGGATACACTTTCCTGTCAAAATCATGTAAATAATAAATAAACATATTGTTGGGTCCATGATGGACGCACCGTTTTCCCAGTATGCCTCAAAATTCCGAAACTTATCTATCTATAAACCTGATGAAAATATGAGGGAACCCTCAGTTTAAAGGATTGGTGAAAATGCCGTCGATTTCGGGTCAGTCTTTCCATACTAGAAATGGCACAGTGCCCCCTCTACTGTATTCTATGTTCTGTGGCCACTGTCCAAACTCCGTTGGCGGGCAGATAAGGCATATCATCGATTTTAAAAAGCTCATTGAAAGCTATAGAAAACTGTCAGAGTTCTTTCCGAGTTTCTTTTTAGAATCGATAGAGCTGGTTAGCGCCAGCTTCAACCAACTCAATATAACTCACTTATAAGAAACATAAGGGGACCGAGTGAATCTGTTTCTTATATCCGAGTTTTCATATAACCTGATAAATTTTCTCCCTCTTCCTTCTCAGCTTTCCTCTCCAATCTCTCCGCATTCCCAATGATGTTGAGATAGTAAATACATATGCAGTATATAATAGGAGGTTTGAATATCATAAAATCTAAACAACTATTGGTAAGGAACTGTATTTATTATTTTCATCATTTCAGATAGATACATACATACATGCATACATATTTACATATAAATGTATTTATTAAAAATCTCAGATAATTTTAGACTGCATCTTTTTCTTCTCTTCCATTTGGTAAGTAATGTGTTCATGAATCTTTTAGAAAATTCATCTGGAAGACTTTTGATCAAATAATAATTTCTCAGAGTTTCGAAGGAGATGGCGGAATCAGTTAGCTTATTTTAGTATCGGTTCCTCTTACTCAACTTCATCGCAATCTTCATCATTGTTGTCGTTGTTATTCGTGGACAGAATATTGTGAACGATGTCAATATCCTTCGGGATTTCGATTGTTGCGACGTCAGAGTCCACCAGAATGTAATCTATCTGGATTTCTTCTTCCCCATCTTCTAAACCAATGTACGTATTGGTGTGTGTGTGTATATATATATATATATATATATATATAATATATTTGTAAAATTATATATTATATATATTATAAATTATATATTTTATATATTTATAGATTTTATTCGTTGCGTATCAAACTATTTTCTTTTTGCTTTCAGAAAAATAAGAAGTTTAGAATGGCATCCAGAACTTTTTTTTTTCCTTCTCCTATTCCTATAGGCTGTACAATTTTTCGCGTTATATTGTTCATGAAGTGGGACTTAAATGCCCAGAACAATCCTTAGTCCATCAGCAGCTATCGTGATGCTCTTATATGAGTCGAATATTCGTCAAATTGATCTTGGGGATAAGTCGTGCAGTTGTCAACCAGAAGAATATTTTCATGACTATACCTGAGATGTGCCGTGAATCTCTGGGTAGTCAGCCAAGCGTCCTCAGAGAGCAGAGCTATGTCGAGTTTCCTATAAATTTGAGCAAAAATATCATAAACCGGAAGTAAGAAATAAAGTTATGAAATTAAGATCTTACCTCAATTTGTTCATGTTCAATTGATTGTTTTCAAAGGTCTCAATTTTTTCTTCGCGATGATGCCCGTCACACTTGATGAAGGTATGTTGAATTTTCGAGATACTTGAATGTTACTCGAACCACTTTCAATTTCTCTAATTATTGCGACTTTATCTTCGATAGAGTAAACCTTTCTCTTCGATATTTTTAATTTTTTACATTGATACTCGCAACAACTATGGGAGAATTGAGAACGAATGAATATGTTGACGTACGCACGATGAGAAAGACTGGGAGAGAAAGGACAATAAAAATGCAAGGATTTCTCTTATATTGATATCCATTCCATGGATTTCCCAGTCCATCTTTCACTTCTAATGTCGACAAAAACTAACAGACACAGGCCATTTTAGTTTTTTATAACCGAGATGTTTGTTTTTATAATCGGGTAAATTTACTAGGTTGGCCGACCTTTCCTCTTATATCCGAGGTATCCTTGTAACCGAGTTTCTTATAAACGATTCATGCTGTATCTAATAAAACAGCTACCAGTAGCGTATATATATATTAAATTATATATATCCGATTTAAACTAATTTCGCGTTTATGAAAAAAAAACACATTAATGTAAGCAGCACTAATTTGACTACACCTTTGTTTAAAAATCATGTATTTTTTCATTGGCTTTAACGTTATTACCAACTCCAATTAAGGGAAACAGGACGGGCTATCCTAGAGGTTACCAACCTATTCTAACTAGAGTGAAAGGGTCGAGATTCATTAATTACGTGGAGCCACCACGAAATAAATTTAAAACCGCCCAGACCGGATTTAACTACAATCATTGATTGTAATAATTAAGATATTTCTGAATAAAATTGGTATAATTCGGCTATCTTCGAGTTATGCCTATATTCAAGCCTATATTCGATAAAAAATCTCTGTATCGATAAAATTATTACGAAAGTCTGAATACGACACCATATGTCAGTACAATTTACCAGCTCATCACCATCTATTAATATACTTACATAATTTATTTCTCCAAACACAGAAGAATTTCTACGTGCAATTCCAGGATAAAATGTAATAACCCGTTCATGCGCCTTGGATGTTCCGTGAGTAGACACAATCCTGGTCGATATTGAAATAGATGTATGAATTAAATCGAA
Organism: Rhaphigaster nebulosa; assembly: GCA_948150685.1. Lineage (NCBI taxonomy): Eukaryota > Metazoa > Arthropoda > Insecta > Hemiptera > Pentatomidae > Rhaphigaster > Rhaphigaster nebulosa. Next base: position 26,898,460 of record OX411309.1, read on the forward strand.
CAAAAATATATGCTTTTAGAAAATATTATAAAGAAATTTAATAAAACCTGTGTATGAAGGATCCAGAATTGTCTTCGTCTTGGTTCAATTCGAACTGTAAAGACTCCGTAGAGCCCAACAAACCTCCGGTCCTTTTTGATAGTACAGCATTTTCTATAACTAAAAACCTGCATAAAATGTTTCAATAAATTATATAAAGGACAAATAAATAAAACAAATAATTTATTTTAATGGCATTATTAAAGCAGCAGGATTTATTTTTTTATGAATGTATATATATATAAGTTAAAGACCGGAGCGTGGCAGTATCAACCTTAATACCATCCTGGAATGTAAACAACATTCCGATTGTATATAAGGAGGATTACTTCTATGAATAAACAGTCTTGTTTCAGAAGTCGTGATAGTTATTTCTCAGTCCTTTTCCTTTTTTTTAATTCAATTTGTTCGCCGTCGCATAACTTATATATATATATATATATATATATATATATATATATATATATATATATATATATATATATATATTTTAAGATATTGACGTTGAAAAGATATCAGACCTTGAAGATCTTTAGCCGCCTCTACCAACTTTCACCTCTATCTATCTTGGGCGATGGCTTTTCAGTTTTATTCCAGTGGTGTTCAGCCGCGTCCTTCTTTATCCTGTCAATCCATCTAAGTTTCGGCCTACCTCTGGGTTTAGTTCCTACTACTGAGGCGTTCATAGTTCATAGATGTCCTGTTGGGTGGCTTCTTGCCACATGTCCCGCCCATTGCTTTTATATCAAGCGCGAACGAATGCTGCGTTTCTGAGATTATTTATTCATTCGCCTTTCTTCTCTAAATCTCCAATTTTAATTTTCGTGATGTCATTTTTGATCTTATGATATGGATTATTGAGAAAAAGGCTTTGTTCGCGCTGAGTATTCTTTAGTCGACTTCACTGAGCTGGTCATTAATGGAGGTTACTTTGCTTCCAAGGTATTTGAAAGTGTCTACTTTCAGTAAGGTTTAACTTCCTTCACTTCGGAATTCTTTTTGATGTATATTTCGGCTTACAATGCTATATTTTGTTTTGTTTTGGTTTGTTTGTAAGCCTAAATCTTCCACCGCTGTGATCAGTGAGAAGGCCAGCGCCTGGATATCTTCTGCTTTACTTCCCAGGGCCGTTACGTTATCCTCATATACGAATTTGTGCTTTATTCCTTTGTGTATACCACCCTGCACTCTGCAGCAGCCCCGCATTATCTTCTCCAATGTCAGGCTGAATAGCGTCAGAGAAAGGCAATCTTCTTGGCGAAGTCTTGCCTTCACATCGAAGGCTTCCGTCATCTCTCTCTGAACCAACACTCTACATTTGGAACTATTTATGCAAGTCCTTGTCAATCGCACTAACTTCCCTGGAAATTCCAGTTCCGTTATGATTTTCCAAAGACAGTTTCTATCGACGGAGTCGTAGGCTGCTTTGAAGTCAAAGAATATGGCGTGTATATCTATTTCCATTTCCCATCTTTTCTGAAGTATCTGTTTCTGAATAAATATCTGATCCTTGATACTCGCGTTGCGCTCTATCATAGAAAGGGTTCATTTGGTTAAACATTACATAAGTCAGGATCTTATATACGCGGACGACCAGGCTGTATCTGCGTGCGACAAAGGTGCTGCAGAGAGAATTATTAATAGCACTCAAAGGATACTCGCGGAGATTCCTAATTGTGCTATAAATCCACAAAAAAGTGTGGTAATATTGATGAATAAAGGAGAGCTACAATCGAAGACGCTTTCCCTTGAGAACGAGGATGTCTTCCAAACTGCGCAAGCAGATGATACCATCAAAAATTTAGGATATAAATTCTCGAGAGAGCTGATATTTAACGAAGACGCAGTGAAAAAATTAAATAGTAACCTCGATAAATTAGTGAGCTCTTGCTTCCTTAAACCGGAGCAGAAAATCAAAGTTGTCAACCAATATCTGTTCCCAGGACTTACATATACTCTCCAAACTGCGCCCCTCACAAAGATATGCCATGCGGTATCAGAGGGAATTGATATAAATATCCGTAGGAGCATTAAGGCCATCGTCGGACTCCCCGCTAACAACTCTACGGCGACGTTATACGCACCGAGGAAGTATTAGGTCTGATCCGCTGTCAATGGGAGGCTCCTTTACAGCATTGGTTCCTTGCCCAGTGCCGGATGCCCTTTTACAATCTACATTTAATTAAAAAGTATTCCGGAAATAGCGGAATGTGCCGAAAGATTGAACGGTAATCAGGGCTACCGTAGTGTGAGAGCTCTACGACTCTAGGAAAATGTGTTTGAATAATTGGAAAAATTGCAGGTGGTACGGCGTTGGCGTTCGCCATTTCAAAGACACTCCGAAAGCCAACAGATACATCTGCTAGAAGCAAGTTCTTTCGGGGTCGGAATGGTCCAATGCCTTGAAATTCGATATTAATTACACATCCCCTGTGTGGACTACCAGGAGCCAAACAGAGAGCAGAGACAGCAGAGAAAACAGAAAAAACAACAACTCACCGGAATTATTGGAAAAACCCCGACCATTAAGCCGCTTACCTATAAACACCCCACCTTACTTTCATTGTTAGTTCAGTGCGAGAACAAACCAGCACAAACTTTTCTGTTTGATATAATCTATTTAAGCCTTGGTGAGTACCAACATGTATTTGATTTCTTGTCTTAATGAAATTCATAATTTTTTTATAATACTAATTTATATTACATTTAATTTAATATGCATAATAATACCAAATAGTATTTTAATTGCTTATTTTTGAATTTTTTTATGTTTTTAGAACTGAAGCTGAACATTCGAAACTAGTTTTCAATAAAAACAAAATTATAGAAGTGGCAAATAATTTATCAATCCCAAATTAGATTGATCCTTTTTCTTTCTTGTCTTTCATCTGAGTGTTTCTACATTTGAATCCAGCTGTTTCCTTTTTCTATGTAAGTTATGTGCTCCAATTGTCGGTCGAAACTTGGCTTCTCTTTCAATTTTGGTATTGAAGGCCCCTATCACTATTTTTACGACATGATTTTGGATTTAGTCAAAGGCATATATAGAACTCGTCCTTGTCTTCCGTAGGTGCATACACGTTGATGATCGAGGTGTTAAAGAATTTTCCAGATCCGTGCGGTTAACCTTGCGCCCAACCCCCGTTAAGCTTGGAGAACCTGTAATTTTCTGTCAGAGTTTTCTCCCTTTTCTCTTCTGTAGACTGGCAGGCCTCATCATCCCGTCAGCCTGCATATAAGGATGTGGGAAGTAATAATTAAGGTGGGGTGGGTTCAAGGTAAGGACATGATTCTCCCCTCATAAAGGAGCTAGGAGAAATCAACAGCTCGCGTGCAGGGTTCTAGGTAAATAGATCTGCTCTTCACTGGGATTATGAGAAAGAATCTAATTAGGAATGGATAAGTCAACTGAGAAAGTATCTACTTGCTACCCCATTGTATATATGAGAGTATTAATTAAATCTCTCTCTCTCTCTCTCTCTCTCTCTCTTCTCTCTCTCTCTCTCTCTCTCTCTCTCTCTTCTCTCTCTCTCTCTCTCTCTCTCTCTCTCTCTCTCTCTCTCTCTCTCTCTCTCTCTCTCTCTCTCTCTCTCTCTCTCTCTCTCTCTCTCTCTCTATATATATATATATATATATATATATATATATATATATATATATATATATCTCTCTGTCTCTCTCTCTCTCTCTCTCTCTCTCTCTCTCTCTCTCTCTCTCTCTCTCTCTCTCTCTCTCTCTCTCTCTCTATATATTATATATATATATATATATATATATATATATATATAGAGAGAGAGAGAGAGAGAGAGAGAGAGAGAGATTTAATTAATATTCTTATCTGTTTAATGTTCTAATCTGGTATTATTATTTAATTTACATGATCATTTTTCATTGTTTGTTGTGCTTGTAGTAACTATTATAATAATGTATTTGTAAAAGTAAATATGTAGAATGCATAAAGATAATTGCATAATCAATATTAATCGGTTACGTTACAATTATTATTATTATCATTGGTATTTAACATTATTAATAGATTATATCATCGATAACTACCTGAAATAGAGATAACCGGAATTGAAACCAAGAGATCTGGGAGTCACCTTCATTAGATCTTCTCGTCCGATGTATTCGACGCCTTCGCGAATTAAAATAGGAGTGGAGGATGGTATTTCCAAGGTCACAGTGGCCACCAAGTTCTCGACTATTTTCCATAGAGTAACTGCCATAAAACAAACATCTGTCTTTTGATTTCCGAAGATAAATACCATAAGTAGATGATTATTAAGTAAGTTAATACCAGTTGGATGGAAATTCGCTGTTACGAATGAATCCTTCACTCGTAAACTAACAGTGACCGACAAATCAGTGGTCGGTCTGAAATCCTCCATCAATTTCAGTTGTTCATCTTTCTGGAGATTCAAAGTTTTCAGACGGAATTCATTAGGAAGGAAATAATTATTATAGCTGCAAACAAAACTGAGCTACCGTTCGATTACATAATGGTATTACATATGATGTAGCAACCTTTACCTTAAGACGTATCTAGAAGGGTTCAAATCGTATTTCTCACAAATCTTCATTAGTACCTTAAAATATCGTTGAGGTGTATATTTCAATAAGTTTAAAATTTTCTATATCATTTGTTCTAACCTATATAGATTTTATAAGGCACCTTTACTTCGGATAGACGAAATGTAACTTCTGATACCGATATCACCAAAAACGTTGTGCCTTACCTCCAATGAATAACGTCAGAACTTAAGTCCTCAAAATGAGACCTTACACTATCTATCGTGCCTCTACTATCTATCCCTGGGATGCTTACTCTTCGATTCAGAGCTGATTCACTTTTTAGTAATTAGTTCTTTATTCATTCCAACAACTCCAAGCTTACTTTTAAATTGCCGTGGTACTATTACTTCATTTATGATTAATTTAAGGGTAGTAGTAGTAGCCTTCTGAACGCTCCCATTGATTAATCTTCTTATTTTTTTTTTATCCGAATATTCTAAAAAAACAAAACAACAATAAGCCATAAAGCGTCTCGTACAAGGAGATAATTTGGCCTAGACCACGCTCAACCGTATAAAGGGTTGATCTCCGTATGGAGATCTCCCCAATAAAGGCCACCTTTTTTATAGCTCAAGAAGGTTCTCCGACCCCAGGTTTGATCCAAAGCTGATATACCGGAATAAATAATTATTTGCTGGACGGGAGATAGAAATAGAAATAGAAAGAGATAGAGATAGAAAACAGATTTTTTATTTTTATTTGGAGTTTGACATCCTTACCAACTCCAATTAAAGCAGACAGGACGGGTTATCTACCTATTCTATCCAGAGCGGGATGATTCAGATTCATTCCGTGGGTGGGCCACGAAATTAATTTCAACCCGTCCAGGCCGGATTCAAATCAGCGCACAGTGGTTCAAAACGCACTTTTTCGGGACAAAACTCCGCTCTGGTCATTCTATTTATGATAGAGCAACCATTGCAACGTCATTTTTCTCCTAAGTAAATTCACTTTAAATGTTAAGATTACCAAATTTTTAGCTAATTTTTATTTGATAAAAATCTATAATTCTTTTTGATTATTTTAGAAAAAAAATTGCTTACTAATAATTCTTGTATATATCAATATTTTCTGTATTTTCCTTTGTATTTAATTGTTATTAGATATGTTTAAGAAAATATAGGGTTTTATATCACAACTTGGTGATTTTTCACGATTTTTCCAAAAATGTCGTCAAAATTATAATTTATATGCATATCTCAATATATACATAACATATTGAAAAGCAAAGCATGCGTAAAATTTTAGTTTTGTTTCTAGATTTTACCATGAAAATTTTAAAACTATGCATCAATTCCTATGCTTTACACGGAGGGTAACGCGTATTTCGCTGTAGAATTTTTGACAATGAGTAGACCAAAAAAAATTTGTCATATAAAAATAGTTTGATCCTTAAATTAAGGTTTTCAGTAGAAAAACCATAGTGAAGTGCTGCCCCCAAGCGAGATATAGCTACGAATGTGTTTTTGTAGAGTTTTTTATATTTAGTTTTTATTTTATACGTAATGTGATAGCTACTGTTAAAATGATAAACTAGAATGTCAGATAAGATGGAATTAATATTAAAAGTAAGAAAAATTCTGCTCTGAAACGTCATACAGCTTTTTTAAAAAATAATTATAACATAAGTAAACCTTCAATTTAGAATTCATTTAATTTTTCATTTTTTGCAATTTAATATATCTAATTTTCATATGTGATACTATTAAAATGATAATACCTGAAATATCTCTATAGAGCTACTCATCTATCTCTATAACTTCTTCTATTCTTGGAACTTACAGGAGATTTTTGCTTCTTTTTCGATGGTTTAAATGAAGATTTATCATATTCAGTTCTGATTCTGGAAATAAATGGATCTAATGAATCCAATAAATTATTTACAATATCTTCGTTTCCGTATTCTTTTGAACATTTTCTGCTATTACATTCACAGAATCTTTTAAAATCTTTATTTCGAGACTCTTGAGCTTCCTGAGACATCATTCTAATTGGTAGGGATGCTGATTTCAAAATAATAAGTCCCATAAGTCAATGCTTTGCTTATTGAAATTGATATGTAAAACCACGGATATAATGAAACAAACAATTCAGCCGTTTCAACACAAATTTGTTCAAATTTAGGTGTATCAACACTTATTCCACACATCAATCTCAATTATTTTGTAAATAACATCCCAATTTCGAAAAAATCTCCTTGCTTTTTTCCAACATTAGAAGTACCAAAATCTTGCTTTGGTACAACTATCATCAGTCTAAGCTCTTTTTTCAAGCCATTTTTACTGTCTAGCACTCCACTTCTTAAAGTCTAGTCGGTTAGATTCGTTTTTAATCGATTAAGATTAATTTCGAAAAAACATTCCGTCATTCCGTTCCAATCTAAACTTCTCGCTTTGGATTTTTTTAGAAATTTAAAATTAAGTTCTTAAGATAGGCTTTGAAAGTGTTCATATGTTCAAAACAATCCTCGTACTTATTTGAAAAATGGCTCAATAAGGATTCCTATTTATTCCCACCTGAAGATAAGCAGATATTCACGAGCTTTCCGGCTGTCTGTCCTCTCCTTCAAGAGTTGCACTCGTCAAAAGTTTAGTTAAGTCATAATTAACCAAAAATAAAATAAAAAATAACTGTATCACGTTTCGGGGCAGAATTTTTTTTACTTTTAATATTAATTCCATCTTATCTGACATTCTGGTTTATCATTTTAAATCCGTCCGTCCACCGTCCGCCGTACATTTTTTTGGTGCTTTTATTGTATTTAAACGAAAGCTAACGAAAATCTCTACAAAACGAACTAGAAATCACCAAAATCGGACCATAATTAGCTGAGATATAGCGTAATGAACTTGGTTTTTACTTTTTCCTACTGAAGTGCACATCAAATATTTCCTCTGTATCATTTTACATCACAGGCTACTTGCATTGACGCAGTTTTTTTGATTAACACAGTTCGGCACTCTCACGGCGAACATCTTGTGACAAGTTTCAAATTTCTTTTCCTTTGGTGCATACTGCTTCATATTTTTTACTTTTTACAGAATAGATATTTTTATGGAATAATAAACAAGTGGAAATAATAAACCATTGTGTAATAATTTGCAGCGTTTTAGATTTGACAATGAAAATTTTTACAGATAAACATAAATTAAATGTATTCACAAATTATCTATCACATAATGCTCACGAATTAGTTAGTGATGCAGGAACATTTAAAGAAGCCTTTACATTTAAGGAAAAATGAAATCTTTGCAAGGCATTTCATGCAACTAGGCGACAAAAAGAAGGAGAGAGTATTTATCAGTTTGTACAAAATTTAAATCTTCTTGGCAAGGAGTGTGAATTTAAAGCTGTTACAGCTTTCTAGCATAGAGATAAATACGTTCGTGACGCATTTATTAATGGCCTGTCATCCTGTTCAATACGCCAACCCCTTCTAGAGAATAAAACATTTAATCTAAAGGAGGAACTAACTCAAGCTATAACTTTAGAAATAGCTCACTTGTAATCTGAACAATACCAGGAAAAATATTCTTCTGTGAGCTGCGTACCTTCCGGAATTGCCTCTCCAGAAGAAAATCTAGGATTAACCCCATCTGTTAATTCTGCTATCCCTAGGAAAGGGGTTAATTGCTTTTATTGTGGTCATGACTGCCATCCTAGTTCTAAGTCTCATATTAGTAGTTCCTACCGATCACTGATAGTTACTGAAAAGTAACTGTTATGATTATAGGCTTTTATAAGCATTAACCAAAAGCATAACACGAAACTGTATAGAAATACATAACAAATAACAGTAAGACACAATTAGTAATAACTAGTAGAGAATAAGAAGATATTGAGATAATTTTGCAACTTTTCAATGTTGCATAACATTTTCCCTCTCTTCATTTTATTCATTTAGTTAGACGCATCGCTTTCCACAACTAGAGGGGAACTCCTAGTAGTGCATTAGCAATATCTTTTTTCAAAATTGCGAAATCTTGAGTAATTTGAGGATCAAAAGGAAATTGACAGATCTTGTCAAGTTACTTATTTTCGCAGAAAAAAAAGGAATCCATTTGGAGTAATGGGCAAAAGGGAGCATTGCTGAATAGAGGAAGCTTAAGCAAGTGTTTCAGCCTATCAGGGTCAGGACGTAAAGAATTTTGCGATATAACACGACCAAGAAGGCTTATACCGGATTTACCGAAATTTATTTGTAGACCGTATTTATCCTTTTAGTTGCCACTTACAGCAATGTTATCTGTTATGTACAACTAAAACCTGGGCTCTTCATGGAGAGTTGCTTTTTTCAATAATGCGATCAGAGAGTTGTTCAATTTCGTGTCCAATACATTTTACAGTGTTTCAGCGTACAATCTTGATTTCTTAGAAAGTTTTGCAATCTGGTGTGATTGGAAAACAATCGACGAGACTCTACTCGGGCTATTGGAGCAGAACATACAGTTAGTGGCTCTTTATTTCCAACAAAATTTAATTGTATTTCAGAGCGATTATAAGGAAATCATGTCCGATAGTATGTCACCACAGAGCTCCTGAAGTATAGAAAGTTAAAATTTAGAATAGTTACGACCAATAATTTCAAGATTAACAAGAACATATCCACATATTTACATAAGAAGAAAGGGATGTCGTCGCCATGAAACTCTTCCAGTTGCATGATAGAAACGCAAATTGTAACGTTTAACAATCTCCAGATTAATAACGATATTAGAGCTTCCAGTATCTATCAAACATTGAACAAATTGATGATCTATCTTAGCGCTTACCGAGGCTCTAGCTAAATTTTTTAAGTGGCCTTCGTTTATGGTTGCCAAGACTAGACCAGCTGCCACTGATCCTCTTGGACTATTCACACGATTCTTTTTCGTACATACGGAGGCGTAGTGGCCTTTTACAGTTCCTGCATCCAGCGTCTTTGGCAGTTGCTTTATTTTTTCTAATCAGATTCATAATCATAACAGTATTCCAGTTACTTTTCAGTAACCATTAATGATCGGTAGGAACTACTAATATGAAACTTAGTGATCATATTCTTATACATCAATATAACCATAAGCCAATTTTAAAAAAATACAAGATTGTCCTTGCATATCCTCAGCAGTGGCTTTTCCCTAGAATTTGCCTTGAAATAAAAAAAGTTTCCTCTGCAGTTACGGATTGGAGAGCTAGGTATTGCAAGAGTGCGTATAATCATCAATCCTTCATGGAAGTATCATTGCTTCTGATCTGTGGAAGTCTTACCAAGGAATTGAAAATATGATTGGAAAGGAGTACAAGCATCTGGCTGTCATTCATTCAAAGAACTTTTTGGATCCTGCGACTGGTGCATACATTCGAACGATGGAGTAAATGTGGGCCTAAGCAAAAGGAAGAGTTAAAGAGAGTGATCCGCACAGATGAATGGTGGAATCATTTTTATGAGTTCGTCTGGAGGCATAATACGATAATACTGATATAATTCCGTAATTCTTTTTTTTAAAGAATATTTCAGAGTATGTTGGAATTTTGGCCACCAGAGTAACACCCTTTAATGTTGTTTATTATACTTGTTTCTTGTTTTAAAATTTGTAAATAAAATAAATGTTTCAGTGATCTATACATGTATTTTTTTTAAATATGTATTTGGTAACGATTACTTTAGTATGAAAAGTAACTGGTGTATCTAAGCTACAAAAAAATCCTCAACCGTAAAGGGCACTAAAAAGGAATAGTGTCTTATGAATCCTTACTCTCAGATTTTCGGATAGTATGAGAGAAAAGTACAGTCATTTTGTAACAGATAATATAATGATTTTTTCAGTTTTCAACAGTGCTTCATATCCTATCGTTTTTCCTGTTTGATAGAAATTGATGGCACCAGATATTTCCTTATAAATGTACATAACCGAAATTATTGCCGTGCTTGCTAATAGTAATATATTTTGTTTTATTTGTTTATTTCGAGCCCTAGTTCTTTAAAAGTATCCATCTGCGTAGTTAGTTTTAATTCATTAGTTTCCTCAACTTCATCCAACAATATCAAACATTTAGCATAGCCAAACATAGGCATTAAAACCCTGAATTAAAAGATTTCGGTACGAATATATTTCCTACTCGCGCAATCCAGTGATAAGTTGAATAAAACAAGATACATCGAATTTCACAGTTTTAAACCTTGAGACAAATTATATTTAAAATACTGTTGACACTGTTCGCATTGTGTCGGAACACGAGACGATTACTCTATAATTTGACATAATTGATTATGCTAAAATTACTACAGAGTTACATTTAATACAGCTGCTAAAATTCGCTTGCTACACTCGGTCAAGAAACAAACATATCCCCCATCTGATAGAAAACCTCCCTGCGAGTATTCGACAGACACGGTACAGTATGATATATTTTTTCTCTATCGACATTGCCTATTTATAATTTTGGATAAATATATATATATACTAATAAGTTTAATTGGACGCTGAACTGTGTTAATTCAAATTTCAAAGTTATATTCTTACTTCTTCAATGCAATGATCACCAGTTGGTATAAATATATCCTCCGTTTCGTCTAAGAGAATAATATTAATTGGGTCCATTGTCATTTTACGAATAACATATATGAACAAACCTGAAAACTCACAGCACGTCCGATAACTTAAAAAAAAATAATAATAAAATAATCGAAGCTAAACTACAAAATAAAACTGTAAGACCACATGGTGACTTTCAAAAGTCACAATGTACTTTCGAAATAATCACTTCTAGCCAATGAGATTCGCAATTACAGTGTTTTGAATGAAAAGATGTTTTCCATTATTGGAAATGTTAATTTGTATTTGTTATTTTCTACGTTAGAACTCGTAGTCATATTAAGTTTACGAAGTCATTTATACAATTTTTTAAAAGTTTAATTACGTAAATTCGGCAACAATGAGAACTAGAGAAAGTTCGAGTTTACTTGTCATATGGTTTCTACACTAAATGATTTCCAAACATAACCTCTTTTGACAAGATCCCGGACTGATGCATGTCTATAAATGGACTGATAGCTGAAGAAAATTAGTCCATAGTAGTTAGCACAAATTACTATTATTATATATTACTAGTAGAGGAGAAACAGACGAGTTGGCGCACAAAACATTTCAGCCAATCAGAAGCCAGCATTTGGTCACCTGACATATGGCGGGTAATTTGAATTTTCACCTCGACCCTACCTTAACCACCACGTGGTCTCACTTCGACATAACCTTAACCATCGGGCCACGCCCCTTTTCGTCACGTGATTCAGTCACGAGACCCACTGGACCTTCTGGTCTATACTCCGCCTCCACAAGGGCCGCGCAACTTTTTAGTCACGTGGTCCAGTCACGTAACCCGTTGCACCCTATGGTCTATGCTCCACCTACATATTTTAGTCACGTGATCCAATCACATAATCCATTGCACCTCCTGGCCTATGCTCCGCCCACAAGGTTTAGTCAAGTGGCCTGACATATGCTCCGCCCATACAGGCTACCCCCTCCACCCATTGAAGGTTCAAGTACCCACCTAATAGAGTATGAGAGTGCCCCGGCCGCCATTTTTTTCAACCGTTTGAGAGACTTAAGGTTTTGTTGAAGGGTCAGGTACCCAATTTATAGTCTGTAAACTTCCCAACGGTTATATAATCTTAACGTATATGATGAAGGGTCAGGTACCCACCTTATAGAGAGTGTACCCGACCTCCATTTTGTTTTACTACCGTTTGAGAGACTTAAGGTTTTGTTGATTGTTAAGGTAAACACTTTATAGAGCATGAGTGTGCCCGACCTCCATTTTTTTTCATACACCGCCATTTTGGTTTTCTGCCGTCTGGGAGACTTAAGGTTTTGTTGAAGGGCTAGGTACCCACTTTATAGTCTGTAACCAGCCTGACGGTTATATAATCTTAACCTATACGATGAAGGGTTAGGTACTCACTTTATACTCTGTAACCTTTCCAAAGTAACCTGTACCTTTACATCGTAACCTTTACATTGTTTCCGTGTTTATGCAACCTTCTCAATTTTTACATAACCTTTACAATATTTCACTTTATAACTGCCTTCTTCGACGAGGTCTACTGCATAGATACGGATGGATCCATGCGATTTGCTGAAATCGTAGCCTTCCCCTTTGGAAGTAAGTCAGCAATCATTCTGGATCATATTATAAGATACGAATGTAATGACATTGACCAGGTAAGTAGGGTGGATAGGGAAAAGAAAGAAATTTATGATAAGTGTATCCCTTTCCTTACGGAAAAGTTCCTTGAGAGCTTCGGAGAAAGAGATTTCAACGTGAGAGGTCTTTGGTTCGGAGCCTGCGGAACTATAACCAGTACAACGAGGAGCTTCACGGAGGATCTAAGTGTCGATATTAAGGACGTAGCAAGACTGGCCGAAAATATAGCTCTTGACTCCCTGGGAATCATTCATCACCACATGCATGGTATCCAATGAAGTGCAAACTTAATGAAAGGTCGAATGATTGGACGTATAAATATGTTGTCCTTTTATATTTGTCAATATTTATTAAGTGTTAAGTTTTAATTATATTTTATTAATGTGTGAAATGTTATTCATTTATTATAAGCATACTTTTTTTTGTAATAAATGAGAGAGTTTTTAAGTTATATTTATTAATAAATTATATATATTGATGTAATACAGAAAGAGATTTATAAGGATTAGTGTTTATAAGAAAATTATATGAAACCCACCAAAAAAATAAAAATAATATAAAAAATAATATTAAACTTAAAATAAAATAAAAATAAAAAATAAAAGGAAAATTTTTATGCTTTTATTAAGCATTGTGAATATTTTAATTATGCTATATATTTATACGTTTTACAAATTGTCAGTTTGATTTTAATAGTATACTGTGTGTATAGCAATCCAATACAGTTAGGCAGCATCCCCTTAATAATAAAGTGTTTCTCTCTCTCAATCCTCAGTAAACAATGGGAATACAATTACAAGACTAATTGGATAGAATTTCAGCTAGTTCAATCTGTTTTCTTCAACAATAATCCAAGAGTTTCAGACACAGATCCGTACAGAGATTCTACTACAACGGATTATTTGGCTAGAGATACAATGGAATGTATAGATTTGATGAGCAAATCATGAACTATTTTAGCATATTTAAAGAAAAATAATAATAATAGAGATGAAACAGGCGAGTAACCCATTGCACCTCCCCTGGTCTATGCTCCGCCCAAAAAGTTTAGTCAAGTGGCCCGCGGCACCTCCTGACATATGCTCCGCCCACAAGGGCTACCCACTCCACCCATTGAAGGTTCAAGTACCCACCTCATAGAGCATGAGTGTACCCCGGCCGCCATTTTTTTTAACCGTTTGAGAGACTTAAGGTTTTGTTGAAGGGTCAGATACCCACTTTATAGTCTGTAAACTTCCCAACGGTTATATAATCTAACCTATACGATGAAGGGTCAGATATCCACCTAATAGAGCATGAGTGTGCCCGACCTCCATTTTGTTTTTCTTACACCGCCATTTTGTTTTTCTGCCATCTGGGAGACTTGAGGTTTTGTTGAAGGGTTAGGTACCCACTTTATATTACGTAACCTTTCCAACGGTTATATAATCTTAACCTATACGATGAAGGGTTAGGTACCCACTTTATACTCTGTAACCTTCCCAAAGGTTACATAACCTTTACATTGTTTCCGTGTTTATGCAACCTTATCAATTTTTACATAACCTTTACGGTATTTAACTTTATCTTTATGTAAACAGGTTGAATCATGTATAGACAAGTTGGATGATGCCCAGGTGAAATGCAAACATGGACTGTGAACTGTTTATCTCTAAAACATAAATAAATAGTAGGGCTTCTTAATCCTATAACAACTGCTGGACTTTCAACTGTTTATCTCTAAAATATGATATGTATGTAATGCATATGTAACATGTAATACATATGTAATATGTAAATAGTAGAGCCCCTTATTCCTATAACAGCATTTGGACTTTGACCTCTTAATCCACAATCTTTCTTATCTCTTTTAAACATAAACTTTTCAATGTTCTACGTATTTTTAATCTCTGATAGTATAAATATTGGTCTTAAAAGGATTAACTTTTAATCCTTTAAGTTCCTATTGAACTTTTAATCCCTAAAATATATAGATAAATCGAAACGACGGTATCACGCTGGCCAAAGAGGTTGCACCTTTTCATAGGTTTGAAATATTTTCAAAGTACACCAGTCGGTAATAATAACCACGAACGCGTCGCAGTAAATTTTAATTAATAAATATTAATTAGTCATTAATTAATACTAATTATTAATCCTTTAACAGCATTTGGACTTTGAGCTGTTAATACCAAAACATAAAGAATGGTTTAGGACTTGTCCTTCCGCTAAAAAGTAAACAAATTTAGCTTCGCAATTAATGCACGCAGGGGTGCATAATTGATGTTCAGTTTCAGAATTTTGCTACTCAAAAATGTATTTGTTCGCTTTTGGGTTATTTAAAATGGCAAACCCCAATGTCACCTGCAATTGACCTATTCTTCAAATGAATCTTCTCGTAGCGACTGTCATACAGTTCTCATTTTACAATTTCACTGATCAACGCCCAATCTCTCGCCACATTCTGCAATCTCAGCCGATTAATCGAAAGTAGATTGGAACAGGGCATCCGGCACATTTGACAGTCGCTGGGCTATGGCCTAGAGTTACAGAGGAGTCTCCCTTCGGCAGTGGATCAATCCTAATCCTCGATACCTCCTCGGAGCGTACAATATCGCCGTGGAGGTGTTCTCAGAGAGCCCAATAATGAGCTCTACACTCCTGTGAATGATGGTGTCGATTCCTTCTAATATATTCGGACGTAACTTTGTGATAGGCGCTGTTTGGAGAGGGTAAGTGAGACCCGGGAACAGATATTGGTTGACAATATTTATCTCTTGCTCAGGCTTGAGCAGGCAAGAGGCTACGAGCTTATTTAAGTTTTCGTTTAGCTTTTTCAACGAATCTTCGTTGAACTATAGCTCTTCCGAAAATGAATATCCTAAGTACTTAATGGTATCTCCGTATTTTAATGTTTGGATGCCATCTCCATTCTCAAGGGAGAGCGTCGTTGTTTCCAGCTCTCCTTAATTCATGACGATGCCCACAGTTTTCCGAGGATTTACAGCCAAACCAATCTCCACCAATGGTCTCTGGATGCTGTCAATCACTCTTTCTGCGAACCCTCTAGGGACCACATATTCTTAATCACTTCTTAGCTTGTATCCAAATGTTTTGGAGAAGTCTTCATCGCACAGGCCACATTATAGATGGCCAATGGCCAGGTTGAACATCGATGACGACAGCGGGCCGGACAGGACACCTTGGGGCACTCCACACTGATTTGGCTAGTTGAGTGGGCATAGATACTAATCCTAATTTTATTTGTATATAGGGTAGCGGATATTACATTTTTAAGATGCGGTGACACACCTCTTGCTTCAAGTGAGCTTACTATATGACTATGACTAACATTGTCAAAGGTACCAATAACATGAAGAAAATTCACCGCGCAATCAGTTTTTAAAAATGACGGAGAAATCGTATTTTGCAAATTTTGTTCAAAATGGGTTTCAAGTGAAAGAAAATCACAGATTAATCAACATGTCAATACAGGTGAACTCTATTGTTATTTTCCTTGCTTTTAAGCACATTATGTGATCAGAAAAAGGGTTATTTTCAATTAGTAAGGTTTTCATTAATCGGGAATAAAAAGGAAAAGGATAAACAAGGATAATCAAAAAACAAGATTAGATTGTATGTACAGTTATCACAAAGATTGCTTTCCAATTTTCGGTAGCGAACTTCAAATTCACGAATGTTCAGTTAATCATCCAATACTTTATAATTTTTTTAAAAACAAGAAATACATCGGTACTAAAGAAGATTATATATTTAATATACATTAAATATATATCTTACTAATTAAACTATTTATGTCCTGATAGCAGAACATTTTTTTTTTATTAATGTTGTTTTCAGATATTACTACAAATTTCGTAACCAATGACGCAATCCCTCCAAAATTAAAAAAATTAATTGCGATATTATTTCAATTTTCTTACGCAAAAGGACAAAATAACTGGAAGAACATTTTTCTTGCCATTCTTCCTTCATTCATTCTAAGCAAGTGACCCAGCCACTTCAACCTCTGTATCCTGGCAATCGAAGAGATGCTCATATCAACATAAAGGTCGTATAATTCAGCATTATTTCTTCTTCGCCATACGCCATTTTTCTTGACTGGCACTATGATTCGCCTGAATATGCGTCTTTCGAACCTTTCCAGCAACTGTAAATCATTGTTGTTTAGCGTGCAAGACTCACAGGTCTACGTCTCTTCAGGCCTAATCAGTGTTTTGTACAGTATAATTTTTGTTTGACGTTTAACCGTTTTACTATTTCATAATTTGGCAATGGCAAAATATGCATGATTCCCTGCCAGAATTCTTCTTCTTATTTCCTCTCTTTCTGGCTATCATTGATGACTGAGCCGAGGTACTGAAAGCTGTGAACGGTCTCAAAGGTATGCGTTTCTATCATATAGTGTTGCTGTTGGCGTACTTGCTTCTCTCTTCTTAATATCAACAATTTAGTTTTTTCCTCATTTATTTTTAATCCTACTCTGCCTGCTTCCATCTCAAGCCTTTGCAGACTGTCCTTATTGTTAGGAAGTGACCTTCCAATTATAATGACGTCATCCTCATAGGCAAGTATTTGGGTCATCCGATTAAAGATATTTCCACCTCTAACTAATCCCCCGCTCTTTCCATGGTTGCCTGTAGTGCAATATTGAAAAGGAGAGAAGCAAGAGGTGCAATATCTCCTTGTCTAATACCATTTTGTATATTAAATGGTTCTGACAAGCCCCCTTGACAAATTACCCGACAATTCATATTTGCCATTGAGCACACTACAAGATGTATCAATTTCTGATGGATATCCATTTTCTGCATGATATTGAAGAGTTCTAGTCTACTGATTGTATTATACATTGATTTAAAATCGATGAACAACATCCACATTGTCTGACTATATTCCTTCATTTTTTCGCAGATATTTTTCAGTGTCCAGATCTAGTCTGTTGTCGACCTGTTACATCTGAAACTCCCTGATGGTCCTCAATCCCTCAACATACGGCAGTTAGAGAACGCTATTGAGAAAAGTTTGTATGCCGTACTTAGTAGAGTTATACCTCTATAGTTAGAGCAGAGCGTAGGTTTCTTTTATAAACTGTAACAATGATCCTTTCTCTCCGATGAATGTGTATTGATTCTTCTTCCAGATCTGCGCTATGAGCTCATGCAATTCTTTTTTCATTTCAATTCCGGTAGTCTTGAACAGTTCCGCTGGTAGACCCCCATGAGAGACACATGTAGAACCTTCATCAGTTTCTGAATTCAAAAGATAACAGAAGTAAACTTTCCATCTATTCTACACATATACCGATATGATCTTTATATTTCCATCTCCATTTCTTATTACTATGGACGAGGTTGTTCCTTTTCTCTGGATGTTTTGTACTTCCTGGAAGAATTTTCTAGTTTCGTTATTTCGTCTAGAAACCTCCAGTTCTTGATTCTCATTTTTTAGTGACATTTTATTTTTTGCCATCACCAGATTTTTCACCCGTTTACTAGCAACAGAGTTTTCTCTCAATGTATTGCGTGTGCTTCTGACTAACCATCTATGCCTTTTTTTTAATCCTATCCTTTATTGCCTATGAGCACTCTTAATCAAATCAGAACTTTCTGGAGGGTCTATCTGCCAGTCCACAAGCACACTCAGCAGCAGCCTTTAATACATCGTTTATTTAAGACCATCTCATGTCTGGATTTTTACGTCGCATTTATTCTCCTGGTATGCTTCTTACACCACTTGCCACTAATTGTTGAAAATTTTTTGTTCCTTCTTCTTTGAGGGATACCAGATTTCATACTTTGGTTTTCTTTTCTTGCTTTTTTGGAAGAGATTTGATTCTTCGTTTTAGTTTCATCACAATTAGGTAATTAGGGATTGATAAATTATTTGCCACTGCTATAGTTTTGTTTTTATTGAAAACTAGTTTCGAATGTTATACATTCATCTTCAGTTCTAAAAACACAAAAAATTCAAAAATAAGCAATTCAAAATATAGTTTGGTATTATTATACATATTAAATTAAATGTAATATAGGTTAATGTTATAAAACCTTTATGAATTTAATTCAGACAAGAAATCAAATACATGTTGGTACTCACCAAGGTTTAAGTAGATTATATCAAACAGAAAAGTTTGTATTGGCTTGTTCTTACACTGAACTAGCAGTGAAAAAAAGGAGGGGTGTTTATAGGTAAACGGTTTAAGGGTCGGGATTTTTCCAGTAATGCCGGTGAGTAATTGGTTTTTTCGTTATAGATGGGAATAAATTTAAGATTGGACTATTGGAGATATTTATTTGGCCATTTAAGCAAAAATCAGGATTGGATTTGAAGGATTTTATTATTTCAAGTACTTCATATATATTTAATTTGAGGCTGTTTTCAATGTGATGTATTAATTTAACTCCTGAGTCTTTGATGAATTTATGTTTTGTTTTTTTCATTTAAATGGAAAATAGATAAATATCCGCCAACTTCTGGATTCACAGCCTCTTCAGGATGTCCTCCACCTCTGGCGTGGTCTTCCTTCACCACGTCTTCCACCAGGTCGGATCTCGAGCATGCATTTGGGGATTGCTTCTCTGGGCATAAGTGCCACATGGTCTAACCATTTGATCTGGCTCCATCCCACAATCGAAACGAGATCAGGTTTCGCATACTATCCGGCTTCGAAAACATTGTAAAATTAATTAAAAACCAATATGGCATCTGCCAGAGCAATGTGAAATTATCAAATTTATCACACAAAAACTAATGAATTCTCAAAGTGATTTTCTTGTGGGAAACTACTCAAGCCTACGCTGCTAGGGAGAGAGGGTGCATAGTAAGAAACAAACAATTGACTGAACAATATTTTATTAAATAAACAGATAAAAACAAATACAGAAAATATTAACTAATCGTACTGGCTTAATGTCATTTTATATGTTTTCAATCCTTAAATGCCAATATTTTAAGCATTGCCCAATTAACACCTACCGAGAAAAAAGTATCTAAATTCGCTTATTTAAAAGTCCGTTAAGTCTTAAAAGTTGCTTTAATACCAACATTCTATTTTGAACAAACATAGAAGTTTCATCCTCGTTTTTGTTCTCTAGGTGCCGTAACAGCATTTTTCCCCTTTTAGCGGCTCTAAAACAATATATGAAGAAAAATAAATATACTAACATTAATCTTGCTTACAGCTTTTGCAGAATGAAGATTGCACAAAATAGATTTGTAGAAAGTGGGGTTTACACTCGAAGCTGTCTAGCACTTGAATCCGAATTACTTATTTTTAATATAAATGGAAAACTGGTAACATTCGTGAGAGTGAATAAAATACTTACCATGATTTTATGGTCAGCAACCTTCCACCCCTATGTATCATGCCTGGATACATTATGTGATAAGGTAAAATTAGACATTTACACAGTTGATTGTGCCAGTTCACCCGCTCTTTCACATTAAGTGTGTCCCTAAACCGGCGGTAACACTCGTGAGACAATTATTGTGAGGACCATGGGAGACTTCCCTTTAAATTTTGAACCCTTTATTTAAACTAAATTTAAGTCTAAATTGCTGTTTTTAGTGAGCTTGCGAGTTTTTTTTAACTAGTTATACCAATTTTGAAAGCTCATATTTTTTTTTTACTTGTATACAAAATGGGCCAAAGTTTGCAAATAGCCTAGTGCAAGTTTGCAAATAGCCTATCAATCCTGATTTAAAATTTTTTTTTTGTTGCCGTCAAAAAAGATTCCAATTCGATTTTAATAATTCTAAAAACATTCAACTTTCAAGCCGTATAAGGCCAGTATTTTTTCTTCTCTGAGTTAAGAGCCATTTCCTCACAAATTAACATCAAAGTTCGAAGACAGAAAATGAGCACAAAAAAAATATTTTCACCCATATAAATATTGGCCTAACACATGGGTACTTCGAATTTCTCATGGCGAATCCTACTTTGTTTATTTATTTCATATTACATTAGTGCGTCCCTCTAAACATTTTACCAATCGGTTAATGTTTACTCTAAAGCACAGAATTTAAGAGATCGTATTTCCTAACAAACCTTGGTTTGATGTACCTTCGAAGTTTCTTTTGCAGCCATGAATTTAATCAATTCAGTGTTTTCCTTCTTCTATGCAATTTTCCAACTCCCGCCTAAAGTCACGGTTATATGTTATCAGATAACAATAAGTTTGGGACATGAACCATGGTTCCTTTTAAATATAGTTTTCATTTGGTAATTATTAAAAAATGTTAGAATTATTAGTAATACATTTCATTTGTATGTAATATCCTTCTCAACGATCGTATTGTGGCAATACTTGAAAATAAATTCAAAGAGATCATTTGTGTTCTGAAAAAATAATTAAAAGTTACAACCATATTAATGGAGATTACTAAAAAAAGTGGAAGTATAAAAGCAATCGACAAAACTACAGTGCATAGGATTTGTTCTGGACAGGTATTGTTCTAGAAACATTAGTTTTTATTTTGGTTTATGCCATCCTCATATTGTGTGTCTGTTCTCCAGGTTGTTCTAAATTTAGCTACTGCAGTGAAAGAGTTGATTGAAAACAGTCTTGATGCAGGAGCTACCGTCATTGATGTAAAATTAAAAGAATATGGTAGTGAAATGATTGAAGTCGTGGATAATGGTGCTGGGGTTCATCCTTCCAACTTTGAGGGACTCAGTAGGCTTATTTTTTTAATGTCTATTTATTTTACAGTTTCAGCACAGTATAAATTTAAGTTAAAGGTTTTCATGTAGCCTATATCATTTTTTTCAAATTATTTTAATGTTGAAGGCTATATTTTTTTTTTATTACATTAATTATTGCTAAAGGATGAACAACAATGTATTTTCATACATTATAAGATTGAGTTTTACAAAAGATGTTATCCAGTAATTTAATGTAGTACTTCTTATTCAGCACTCAAACATCACACCTCTAAACTACGAGACTTCTCAGATTTGATTTCTGTTGAAACTTTTGGTTTCCGTGGAGAAGCACTAAGTTCATTGTGTGCTTTGAGTGAATTGAGTATAGTGACGAGACATGAGAGTGAAAATTGTGGTACTGCTCTGAGCTTTGACAGAAATGGCCACATAACTGATCAAAAACAACATGCACGACAAGTAACTATCTTTTATATAATGTTTTTTTAATGCCATTATGTAGCCTTTTTAAGGTGGCTGATGCTATTGAAGCAGCTAGTTTCTTCTATTACCTCAGCTCTGAAGTGATAGTATTTGTAAAATTTACTATCTCTTTGTTTCTATATTCTCCGATTCTTATTTATAATTTATTTACTTTTTAAGTGGTCAGTGCTTCAAAATTTTAATAGTTTATGGCATAGAATTTTTATTAATTGTTTGTACTTTCTTGATCCTTTCATCTGGGAGCGTGGTGGCTCTGTGAGTAAGGCACTGTGTTTTTGTCTTCCAAGCGATTCTGGCTGTGCAGATAATTATTTATTCTGTTATTACAGCCATAGAATGACCCTGAGCAGACTACACATGGGGCACATCCAACCTCTATAAAGTGGGTACGCTTAATTGGCAGGAAATCTGGCAGTTGAGTGTGATCCTGGCCAAATCACCTCTTGCACAACCTTTACCAAGACCCCTTCATGGATTTTATTGTTACAGGATGGATCCTTTCATTGGTAGTCAGTCCACAAGAGATAGAATAAATTTTTGAAATGTTTCTCCAATGGCTAATATTAATCAATTACCTGCCTTATTTTCTCAGTTTATAATACCACTATTGCCTCTTATATATATATCTTAATTTTTTAACACTTATAGGTTTTTTATTTGCCCTTGCTGATTAGCCCTAGTTCCTTAATTTCTAGTGTTTTTTTTGTTTTGTTTTGTTTTAGTGTTAATTTACTTATCCTTATCTTTTAATAGTTAAGTGCATTTTGTTTGGATTTGTACTCCTTGTTGATTTTTAATATTTCTGTTAGTCTTATTAACATTACTTGGTTTTATTATCTTTTCCATTATTTCTGAAGAAAACTATAACTTTATTTTAATTAATATTAATTTTTTAAGATTGGCACGACTGTGACTTTAACTAATCTGTTCAGTGCTTTACCAGTTCGACAAAAAGAATTCCATAAAAATTTGAAAAGAGAATTCAACAAAATGACACAACTTTTATCAGCTTATTGCTTGGTGTCTACAGGTGTGAAGTAAGTCAATAAACTATATTGTTTTAAGCACATTTTTTTTTCCAAATCCAAATAGCTTGTTCTTTTTTTTTTTTTTTTTTTGTGTATCATTAATCTAGCATTTGTATCATATTAATAAATACTGTTTTTATTGATTCTTATTTGATCATTGTATTATTTTTAGAATAAGCTGTGTGAATCAAACAAAAAGCTCAAGAATCACATTCCTCTCAACACAAGGATGTAAAACAGTTAAAGAAAATATATCCTGTCTTTTTGGAGCAAAACAGGTAGTTTGAAGTTTATTGATCATTCTTTCTAGATTTTATGTGATTAGTAGATTTCTGAGAACTCACATAATCATTTTATATATGATGATGATGTATATATAATGTAATGATGTATAATGCATCATTTTAAAAACTGAAATATTATAATTAATTAAATAATCTGTATCTTTTAGTTATCAAGTTTATTGGAAATAAAACAGACGCTACCCTCTAATGAAGTACTTGCTGAACTTCAGGTGTCTGAAGAAGATTTTTGTGCTTTTACCCTTGAAGGATATATATCTTCATGTGTTCATGGTTCTGGCAGAGGATCGAATGATAGACAGTTTTATTTTATCAATTCTCGACCGTGTGAGCCTCACAAAGTAACACAGTTGTTATCTTTAAACATTTAAAATATTTTGTAATCCAGCATTTTTAGATTTTCAAAACACTTCATATCTTTAATTAACAGTGAATAATCAAATAGTTTGTAATTAAGGTTGTAAGCTCATTAATGTTTTAATTATTTTTTTACTAGGTAATGAAGCAAGTAAATGAAGTTTATCATCAGTTCAATAATCATCAGTATCCATTTGTATTTCTTAATATAAATGTCTCTAAAGGTTCAGTCGATATAAACGTGACTCCTGACAAGAGGAAGATTTTTCTCACTGAAGAGAAAATTCTTCTGGCCTTGATCAAGGTAATTATATTGCCACTAGGCTGGTTTTTACTTCAGGTCATTTTGTTTCCTAATCATAAACTAAAACTAAAGTACAAGGAAGTATGTAGGGCTGGTTATCAGGCATCTCCATAGACTAACTATCTATCATAATAGTGGCAACAATTTTGGCAGGCTTTCTCAATAAATATTTTGCTTCTTAGTTTTGATTTTTTAAAAATCAAACCAATGAAAAATAGAAAACTGTTTGATTTTTCTGTTTCCTTTAGTTATAAAGTATCATTTTGATACATTTTTATATGATATAAGAGAAATTTTTCATTTCATTATTTTTTGAAATTTTATTTTAATGGCTAAATCTAATATATACTTTCTGATTAGTTTATCAAAACCATAAGTATTCGTATAATAGTATTAATGTTATTTCCTTTCTTCAGTTTTGTCTTTTCATAATTTTTATATACTTTATATATCATACGAATCATGACTTTGGAATGCATTAAACCTGATTTGAGAAAAAAACATGAGCAGCAGAGCTCCATTGTGTTGTCCGTTGTGGCAGTACTAAGGCTGTATTTTCACTAAAATATAAAATGGAAAATATCAAAATGCCGGTGACGAAAGAAAAGAGCTGAAACCCCCAAAGGCACTTCTCTAACACCAACTCAATTCTCCTACATATTTTCAAACCACTGACTCAATTTGGAGGGGCTGTAGAGGTCTGCAAAACCTTATAAATCCTATGGTATGGGATAAAAAAGTTGAGACCCCAAAAAGGTACATCTCTAGTACCAACTCAATTTACTTAGACATTTCGACCCTCTCACTCGATTTGGAGGGGTTGTGAAGGTGCTCAAAACTTTAAAAGCTGGTTAATTTTATTATAGTGCCCGAAATTCGGTCTGAAATTTATCACCTCGTCTTTGGCATTGTTCTGCCTAGAAAACAGCTGTAGATACTGAATTTCAGTTCATTTGCTCCATAGGAAAGGCTGGAATTGCCCAAATGTAGCGGGGAGGAAGAAATATACAGGCTGTTTCCCCTGTATACTATTACTCCCTACACACTCCCCTTTTTTTTGTTGAGCCTTTTAAAAATTTCTAATGAACTTTGTTAGATTTTAGTTATGGTGAATGAAGTTTCTTTTGGTGGTGAAGTCAGCTTGGCAACCTCTTCCAGTTTTTCTTTTGTACACTTAACTCTGGAATTTCCAATAGAACGATTCTCATAGAAAATTGTAATTTTAAAATAATTTTATATTAGTGATTTTTCTTATCTGACATGTCCTGAAGACGTAAATTGCCAAAAATCGCAATAAGCAACACTTTTACAAACTAATCTTCGTTTATTTCCAGAAAGGAGTATTGTATCAAAAATTATGTTGATAAATATTGAAGGTAAAAATTATCTTAAAAATGAGGCTCTGTTACAAATTCTATATTTTAACCGATGATGAGGTTTGAACATCAAACCTGTCATTTGGCCTAAAACATTGAATTAAAAAGTACTGGTAAATCTTTAGTGAAGAAATTATTAAGCCGCTTATCTGTCAATGTCTCATTGAAAAAATAAGACCCGATAACTCTGCTATTGTAAACTCCACATCAGACGTTTACAGACTACTGGTGTTGTATATTCACTTCACCTATCCAATGATGATTGCCATCTGACCAATAAATAAAATTATATTAGGGACTTGAATAAGTTCTCGCTGTTTTTTCGTGAAAATAAATGCTTTATTTAAAAGATTTAGTAAAGAATATGTCATTGAAAGTATTGTCCATTGCTAGCCACTATCTTCTCCCATCTTTCTGGCAGCATACGAAAACCATGTCGAAAGAACGACTCATCTTTTGAAGTTATCCACGAATCGATCCATTTTTTGGCTTCTTCATAAGATTGGAAGTGCTGCTCAGCCAGGCCATGAGTCATCGATCGGAACAAGTGGTAATCGGAAGGAGCAATGTCCGGTGAATACGGCGGGTGGGGTAGGACTTCCCATTTGAGCGTTTCTAAGTAGGTTTTGACCGGTTTTGCAACATGTGGCCGAGCATTGTCATGCTGCAAAATTACTTTGTCGTGTCTTTCCTCGTATTGAGGCCGTTTTTCCTTCAATGCTCGGCTCAAACGCATAAACTGTAGTCGATAGCGATCTCCCGTGATGGTTTTGTTGGGTTTGATGAGCTCATAATACACTACACCCAGCTGATCCCACCAAATTCAGAGCATGAGCTTGGAACAATGGATATTCGGCTTTGCCGTCGATGTTGATGCATGACCGGGCTTACCCCACGATTTTTTACGCTTCAGGTTATCGTAGTGTATCAACTTTTGCCAGTCCCGATACGAAGCAAAAAACTTTTCCTTTCCTGCCGTTGGAGCAGCTGTTCACATGTGAAAAAACGCTGTTCGGCGCCTCTCGGCTTTAATTCGTATGGCATCCAATTTCCTTGCTTTTGAATCATTCCTAATGCTTTTAAACGTTTGGAAACTGTTGTGTGATCAACTTCTAATGATTCTGCAAGATCATTTTGCGTCTGACTTGGGTCTTCATCGAGTAATGCTTCCAATTCTTCAATATTAAAATCATTATTTTTAAAGCGTCTAAACCAATCTCTGCATGTTGTTTCCAACAGAGCATGGTCGCCGTAAGTCTCCACAAGAATTCTATGTGCTTCAGATGCAGATTTATTTTGAAAAAAGGAATGCAGTAAAATTCTCCGCAAATACTCTTTTTTGGGCACGAAATTCGACATGTTTAACGCTATGAAAAAATATGTTGTTTACACTTCGGCGGAATAACATATACTGTGATTTCGAGTCTAACGGTGGAGTCTCACGATAAAGTTGGCTATAGTATTGCCTGATGCAAAAAGACTAAGATAACACCATCTGTCCGGAAACAGCGAGAACTTATTCAAGCCCCTAATAATTTAACGTGGGTTTGTCACTCCAGCATATGTGACTGAAAAATGTGGGGGTTTTCCCCCATCTGGGTCCAATGGCAAAATCTCAACTGACGTTCACAATCGGGAGGCGAGAGACCCTGATTTAATGTTATAAGATAGGATTTAATTAAATTTTCTTTTAATATTCGGTAGGTGGTTGTCATGTTTAATTATGTGTCTCTGGCTATTTCTCTAACACTTAATGAGAGTAAAGTATGCTTTAATGCTAGGATGTAAATAATATTTGTTTTGTTATGAGATGGGTGATGAATGAGAGGCCCCGGGTTTGAATATTTCTACTCAGCCATTCGCTCTTGTTCTTCATACGTCAGGAAAAATCAAAACGCCTGAAGAAACCTTTCGCCATAAACTCTGGCGGCTTCCGAACTTTTCATGCGACAGTCTCCATGTCCACAAATTCTGAGTTATTGGCCATGTATTTAAGAAACCATATCTGCTCGTTTAGAGACTGAGCACTAGTGGCTTCTTTGTTTACAGATAACAAATAAGAATATGCAGTACTGATTGTCGGATTAGGAAAGTAAAGGGAACCCTGTAAGGATTACACTTACTTAAAATACAGCCAATATTTAAATAATAACTTATACCTGATAAATAATGCTAAGTTGAAATCAAAACAAAGAGTCAAAAGTATTCGTACACCTTCAATTGGGGGATTATTTCCATTAAGCTTCTTCCTAAAAATTCATTGATGGATGTTGTGCATATTATTTTTATTGCAGTGCAGGTAGCTGAAATGGGGTATAAATTAAGAAAACCACTGAGGCAGAAAGAAAATTATAAAGCGCCTGCACAATGAATGTCGTTCCCCCGGAAAATTGGAAAAATAGTGAACAGGCCCCACTCACTCCTAAAAAATATTATTGACTAATATGGATTGCAAAAAAATTGTTTCTAATTTAAGAACAGGACTTCCTAGAAAAATTAATCCTACAACCAAAAGGCGTATGATTAGAAATGTAAAAAAAAATTAATTTAAGGATTAATGGCCGTATATGAGCTGAGGAACATTTTGCAGAAACAAGTGAGTGCTTCAACTATACGACCATGCTTACGACATAATGAATTTCATGGCAGAAGAGCTTGGAAAAATACATTTCATAAATGTGGATAATAAACAAAAAAAGTGTCTGTGGGAGGACAATATATGAAATTAGCAGAGATTATTGGAACTGTGTAATATTCTCTGATAAGTGTAAAATTGAAATGTTCGAAAGTAGTGGAAGTCAAAATATGTGGAGAAAAAGAAATACCACAATAGAATCATTGAGGTTCCTGGAGTGGGATCCCTTGAATGTATAGATGATTCATTGGATCAAAAAAAATATGTTGACATTTTAAAAATAAATCAAATCTCCCAATCAGTGCTGAAAATTTGGGAAAAGAGAAAATTACATTTTTCAGCAGAACAATTACTCCCAAACCTCCAAGGCTTGGAGAACTAAGATGTGGATTTTCCAAAATGGATGGTAATCCTTTCAGTCACTGGTTATTAATACTAGAGTATCTGTGGAGATGCCAAAAGAATCATGTAAAAAAATGCAATGCTTCTAATTTCCCAAATTTAAAGTGTTATTACTGAGAAGTGGTACCAAATTGCTGCATCATTGATGCAAAACTTAGTTAATTCAATGCCACACCATCTTCAATATGAAAAGCCAAAGGTGTCCCCACTAAATATTAATATAAGTTTCACTTTAAATTTAATATAATAATAATAATAATAAAGTGTATGAATATTTTTGGCTCATGTCGTTGATTGATTATTTTGAATTATTTATTTATACTTCAATGTCATATAATTTATATTATTAAAAATATATTATTTTATTAATGTGTTGATGTTAATATTAAATGGCTTTATTTTTTCAAAAATTACTCCCTGTAAACAATAGTAGTATTTTTTGTTTTATAACTGGTGTGCAAACAATTTTTGAACCTGACTATATATAAATATTTACTACTTGTGAAAATCTTATGTTGAGTAATATTGATAAAATTAAAATTTTCTTCTTTAAAACCTCTTCATCCACTCTTTTTATAATCTCCAATGCCCTGCTTATTTTCTTCTCTTAGCAGTTTTAGAGTGAATTTTACTAGTATTTTTTAGTTATCAATTAAAGTTAATCTTCATCTTAAGATGTAGTATAGGAAAAGATGGTTGAAACATTGGCACATATTAAAGTAGTTTCATACCCTACTATGTGTTTGTTTCCAGATCGTATCTCCAACCATTTTCTTCTCCTTTAACTTCCTCTTATTGCCTTTGAGCGTTGAGTTAATCCAATCCAGGATCTCCACCTATCTCTGTCTCTCGCAAGAGTCGTCATCCCTGCAGTGTCTTTCCTCTTGCTTGACCCAACTTGGAAATGTTGCTATTATAGCTAAGCCTAGGTCTTCATCTAGATCTTGTGCCTACTGGTCTTGCCTCCATCAATTGGTGGATCTCGATCAGGGCTCATTCTGCACACATACCCGTATCATCCCAGGGTCTCCTTCATTGCAGGAATACTTAATTCTTCTCTTAGGGTTTCATTCCTGATCATATCCTGGCTGTTTTTGAAGCCATTCTGCACAAGTATTTCATCTTTACTGCAGTTATTCGGCTCCATCTGTTTGGAAGGACCCAGCTCTCTGCTTTATGTAGCAGAACAGACATATATACGGCCTTGAAAATGTGGAGCTTGAAATCTTTATTGGCCTCTCTCTTTCTCACGATTGTGTTGCTAATATATTGTCAGCTTTTCCTATCCTTTGGAATATTTCTGGTTGTACTTTTCTATTTCTGCTGATCACAGTTTCAAGGTAGGAGTTCTCATTCACGATTTCAAGCTCCTCATCATTTCACGCTAGATTTGGTTGGGCTCTCATCCTACTTGTAGGATTTTGCTTTTTCTTGCGTTAATATTCATGCCCTTCCTTCTGTATTCTGCTTCTCTGTTCTGATCTACTAGGAATTGTTGGAGGTTATGTGCAGAGTCAGCAATGAAAACTATGCCATCGGTATATACCATTAATTGTACCAGTATAGTTCTCATGTTCTATTGACAAATCACTGCTCTTGCTGTTCTTATCTTAAAAATTTTATTATTTCATCCATAAAGATGACGAACAGGACTGAGGCTATCTTCCTGCTTTACTCCTTTTTCCATTGGGAAGCTCTTTGACTCCAGACCATTAATTCTCACAATACCTTTTGGTGCCTAGTATGATGATTAAATTGCAAATAACAATACGTTCTTTGCTCTCAGAGCTTTCCATGCTTGTTCTCTTCGTATTGAGTCAAACGCAGCTTTAGTATCCAGAAAAGCAAGCTGAAGGCTTTTATTTCTCTTCCAAATTCTTCCCAGAAATTGCTCTTAGACTCTGTAACAGTGTTCTTTGAGATATTCCTCTTTTAAAGATAGATGGACTAGTTTTGCTAAGACTTATTTAATATCTGACCACATTTCACCTATATTCTTTTCCAGATCTATCAATAAGAGCCGATGGCCTAGTAAGTCTGCATATAAGGTTCTCTTCTCGGGATCCTGCATTACTGCCGTATCAATCCTTTCATATTTTATAGGTTTCCTCTTGATCAGTCTAACAATCCGGTATCTGTAACGAGAAGCAAGTGGTCCATGCTGAGCTCTGCACCTTTAATTACTTTTATATCAGTAAAATAGTATTTTATATTCTTACTGTAAATAAAATAATCAATGATGCTGTTTGTTTTCTTTTCCTGTGCAGAGTATGTAATTTTATGCATATCTTTCTGTAGAAAAAAATGTATTGCCTATTAACTGATCAGAGTCTATATAGAATTCTATTAGTCTCTGTCCATTTCTATATTTAGTTGCTTCCCCTCCATAAAGTCCCCTGGTATCATGCAATCCTCTATTATCTCTTCCATCTCTAGCATTTAGGTCTCCCATTATTATCACTTCTCTTCCTATGTTGTTACTTCTACTGTTTTCTCTTTCTAGTTCGGCATAAAATTGCTCTTTGTCAAATATATCGCCATTCTCTGTAGATGCATACACCTGTATTAGAGCAACCCTACCTACCGATAATTGCATATCGACAGCAAAAATTCGAGAAGAAACAGGGGTCCATTTTTCAACCTTTGAGTAAATGTTCTCTTTCAAGGTAATTCCAGCTCCCTCTTTTGCTCTTGTTCCTTTTGATACTGCTGAGTATATAAAGGTGTAATTTTTGTCCAGCATAGTTTCTCCACTATCTTTTCTCCTAACTTCACTTATACTAAGGATATCTACTTTATATTTTTTCATTTTCTCTACTATTTCTACCTCCTTCCCTGTAAGTGACCTAATGTTCTAGGTTGCTAAACATAAGTCCTTAAGCGCGCCGTGTCGTAACTGTTTATTCTGTCCAAATCCGTGGCTGGCAATGTTTCTCTGAATCTACTTTACTTCCTTACGGTTGATTGACCCTGTATGAAGGAACCCGTCAGCCTGGGATCAGGGTCCTGGCAGAGAGGCACCAGGAGGATTGCCCTTTTCTATTGTTCACCGACCCAGTCCTCCATATGGATTGGTTACCATCTTGGGCTGGGCTGCTCAGCAGGTCTATCAGCAGTCTACCACGGGCAGGTGAGAGGAGAGACTAAGTCACCTATTTTCGCTATGCAAGATGCATCACTCCCCCCTTAAGCCCTCCAACCATCTTAATTTTAATTTTAAATTAATTTAATGACTTATTCTTTCAATTTATTGTTTATTGGTTATTTTTCTCTTTTTTTGATTTTTCATTGTATTTTGTAGTATACATTATTGGTTTGACATTCAATTTGTTTTCAGGCATCAATTTTGCATGTTTTTGAAAAGATTCCATCAACTTTTTCATATAACAATATTTCTATTAGTCATAATGAAACATTAAGAAATAGTGAGACTTGTAGACCAAACTTTAATAAATTTGATTCCTGGAGACATAAAAGTGATGGAAAAAGAAAAAGTGATTGCCTTGACGAAAAAGTTCCTAAAAAACGTATGTATTAGTTATGACCATTATTTCAGTCATTGCTAGCCTATTTTTAATTCTCAAAGTTTTTTAATTTACCTAATTTTTACAGAAAGTAAAACTGAAGTGAAAAATACAAGTCTGATTGAACATTTCTGTGTACCAGAAAAAAAAGAAAAATTGGATGATTCTGAAAATAGAATGGAAGAAAATGATGGTACAGACAAATTTTCTGATATTTTTCAAAATAAGAATATTGGTAAAGAAAAAAAATCAGAAATTATTGAACATAAGAATATTGATACTACAGAGAAAAATTCAAATATATTTCAAAATAGAAACATTGAGAAAAATACCATAGATTTAGCAATGAGTAAAAATGATGAGCAGTACCAGGAAATTGGTGATGAATTATTTGTTAATGGAAATCTGTCAGTTGTGGAAAATGCTAGTGAGGTAAAGGAAATTATAATTAGTTCGGAAGAAAGCTTTCCTGAAAGATCGAAACTTTCTGTGGAGGTGTCTGTTGAAAATAAATCTATATTATGTTCGAAATCAGAGGATATTGAAGAACAAAAAAAAGTTCAGAGCTCTGAATATTCTGAAGCCAATGATGAGAAGCCTGCTGACAATTTAGTTCCAATTGCATTTGATGAGTTTGAGGAACGTGGAGTAAAAAGTGTTTTTTCATGCCATGATTTTGATTCAATTAAAAATTCATTTTGTGAAAGATTAAGTAAGTCACATCGTGAGGAGACAGCTCCTACAGTACGCTTCCGAGCTGTTATAGATCCCTCTAAAAATCAACAAGCTGAAAAGGAATTGAGTAAAGAGATTTCCAAAGACATGTTTAGAAAGGTATGGTATGAATTAAACAGTCTTATTCTTTATAGTCCAAGAAACAAATAAAAAAAAAAGGGAAAATAAACACAAAAGGTCGGGTAGTTCGAACTTTTTGATATGTTGTTTGGGTATTTGGCATTGTAAATCTAAATTTTTGTCCCTGGTAGGCAACAGGAAGTTTATTTTATTCAATACAAATTCTATAATTTTGTTAATTTTTCATTTAATGCTCAATATCTTGAAAACTAGCTACCATACGAAAAACATTATGCATATATTTTTTAAATTAGAGTAAATTTGTGCTTTTGTAGTAAATTTGTAGCTAACATTTGTGCCCTAATATAGCTCTGTATGCTTTATAGTACCTGAGATAAATATTTTCATTAAATAGTAGTTATTAAAAAAACAAGAAATCTCCATTTTGTGACTTTATTTTGACAAAATTGTGTAAAAATATTTGTTATGCTGCTCTGGAGAGATAAAAAAACCTAATATTCATCATATTTGACTATCTGAATTAGTAATCAACTGTTATTAATTAAATCATAATTATTAATTAAACTAATCATATTTAATAAATGAGTAAACTTCCGTGATTGTTGAGTTTTTTGTTTGACCGCTCCGTTTTGATGCAAGCTTGAGCCGAAGGTATGAGGTGGGTTATACAAATTAATTTTCTGAACAAGGAGTCTCGGTAGAAAGTTTTGAAGAAGTTCTGAAAATTTTCTCATTTATGTTTTTTGGGATGATTATGAATTTCAACTTTGTTACCTCATATTTTTCTGTAAAATATATAAAAAAATAATTTAGATTTTCTGTCTCATAAATTTGACTCAGGGTCGCTTTGAAACGGAGCCGCCAAACAAAAAAATCATTAGAATCAAAATTTTAGGTAATTTATTAGAATTTATTCTATTTAATACGTGATTTTCAAGTTATAAGCAGAAAAGAAAACTAATTTTTTTTTTCTATACTACTGGGAAAAATTCAAGGATACAAAGTTACTACATATCTGCTAGTTATCTTTGGTGGAGATATTCTTACAGAGTTTGCAATATTTCTTTCCATATCTCCACTAAAGCTAGTCTTAGCTGGAGTATTAATTCTTGTTCTTACATATATCATCTTCATTCCAAAGATGTTCTATTATAATTAATTTGTGGTTTCAAGTTGGCCATCTTCAACTTTGAATTTCTTTAACTTTGAGATACTCAGAAACCTTTGTCTGCTATTCTAAGACTACTGTTACTGTTCTCATAGAGATAGGCTTTGCCTTGTCAAGGTGTAAGGCCCACAGTTTAAATATATTTAATCGATCCTCTTTTGAGGTTTTCACATTCGTTTTTATTGTGTTTTTTTCCTATCCTCTTATTTTTTTTTTTCATATTTCTGATGATTCGTGGCCAAAAAATGAATTTTATAATTAAATTTACATATAAATAATTATTATATTAATTTGTAGATGGAAATCATTGGTCAATTCAATCTGGGATTTATTATTGCTAAACTTGATTCGGACTTGTTCATTATTGATCAACATGCTACTGATGAAAAATATAATTTTGAAACATTACAACAAACAACTGTTATATCCAATCAAAAACTTGTTTCGTGAGTGACTTATTACATTGATGAAATATTGTTAAAAGTTAATTGATATGAATTAGTTTATTTATTTTCAGACCACAGGTTCTTGAACTAACAGCTGCAAATGAGTGTGTTGTGATGGAGAATATGAATATTTTCAATAAAAATGGCTTTGAATTTCAGGTTGATGAGACAGGTAAATGTGAGACAATATTTCAATAAAAGTCATGCTATAATTAGTATATTAAGGCTGTATGCTATGAATTAGTTAAATATTTATCTTATGTCTCAATATAGCTGCCCCAACTAAAAGAATCAGTCTTACTGCTATCCCGATGAGCAAGAATTGGGTTTTTGGTAAAGATGACATTGATGAATTGATATTTATGCTTCAGGTAAATCCATTTATTTACAATATTAAAAGAAAATAGTTTTCAATCAATAATAGGATGTTTAAATTTCTCTTCTTCCATTTTATTAAAACTTAACTACTAGGCTGTTACAAAAGTCCTTGTGCATTGGCATACCTTTATTTCAGATTACATATTTTAAATATTACTGAATATTACTCTTCAAAATAAAGTTCATTATTTTCAACTACTTTCACCCATCTTTCTGCCAGTAAGTAGATTTGATGCCGGTACCACTCCTTTGGTTTTTAGGCAATGAACTCTTCACATCCAATTTTTACATCCTTGTAATTATCAAAGATCCGACCTTTTAAAAAATGAGCCATTGATCTAAACAAATCATAATCTGATGGTGGAATATCTGGGCTATATGAAGGATGAGGCAAAATGTTTACTCCTTGCAGTTTCGATAATTTTTCCTTGGACAAACGAGAACGATGTGCAGGGGCATTGTCATGTTGAAAAATGGCTTGGTTCCTGTTAACCAAAGCTGGGTACTATGTAGGGTAGTCTGTCTAATTGTTCACATTAAATCTTTGAGCCCTACTGCGGTCAATAAATCACGAGTGGTTGCATGTGGGTTCTGGTTCACACATTCAAGAACAACATGGGCACCAACAACCGATGGGTGACCAGATCTGGGTTGTGCAGCAGTATTTTGATGGATAATTGATGCTTCTTCTATGTAACAAATTTCTTTGACAGTTGCCTTTGCACTTAAACATTTTTTCCAGTAATGTCTCAAAAGATCACAAATTACGATTTTTTCTTCTGACATTGCACATGCGTTTTAAAAGTTTAAATGACAACATAAAGCCAACCCAAGTCGCAAAGAATTAAAGGATTAGTCAAAGTAAACATTGACATAAATAGGAGGAACAAAAACATTCTTATAGGATAATGATAAGAGGAATTAAGGGTTGTGTTCATGCACAAGGACAACCTAGCTATGCATAACTAATGTTTTGGTGTGTTTCTCTATCATCAGGATCTAACATTATTTCAATTTATTCATTAACTTATCCACTCCTAAATGGTCGACAATAAATCCATACCACTATTCGCCTTCCTTTCCTTTCCTTTGAAATAGCTGTTGGACACCTTAGACTCTGTATATGTGGATAAAACTAATTACCTAGTTAGTCAGGCTCTTATGGGAGAGAGCTCTATTGCATTTGGGCCATTCATGCTCGAATGAGTTTCTGAGTTTACTAACTTGGGTTCATTAGTGACATGGCAGCAAAAATGAGAAGATGGCTAATGTTGTCCAAATGATACTGTTTAGCATTGTGACAAAACTTAAGATCTATTACAATGGCATATTATACTTCTCTATTACTACTCTTATTTCCTAAAATTTGTTTTCAACCTGGACAAATATTTCTCCTTTAGTTAATTATCAAAGTTCTTCATGGTTTATATTTTTCATTACTACTAACAACCAGAGACTATTAATTATTTTAAATAAAATTAAAGGTACTTTAGGAGAATCCATTTTCAAAATTCGGCATTTAAGCTGTGTCAGACTATTTTAATGAGGATAAGGTCTAGCTGAAATTAAAGGGCATTTAATTGTACATTGATGTAACGCATTTGATTAAAATCGTTAGAAACTTGTAAAATCGATTATATAAAGCGGCACTTTTGATAAGTCCATTTGGACGGAAAGTAACATCACGAGCATATACCTACGTTAGATACGCAATTTCCGTTTCGTACAACTTTTCTTTTTGTAGCTAGATTTACCATAGACAGACATATACTTTCACATTTTGCGAGACTAGGTTATTTGGATTCAGGAGACCTTATTTCTATTAAAAAATTCGATTTGAGAAAGTGATCCCAAAGACAGTAACTTCTTAGTTCATGACCATTATAGTATATTTGAGTATAAATGAATTATTTAATATTTTCTTAAAGAAAGATTTAGATTTTTTTTATTCTACTTTGAAGGGGAACTAGGAAAGAGTAATGAAGGTAGATTCTAAGTGAAATGGATGACATTACAATTTTTAGGAAATTAATTAAGAGGAAGGAGAGAAACTGTGATTTATTCCGTTTGAGACTTGAAGAGAACGTTACAGAACGAAACGGAAGTGAGCATAAATCGGGCAAGCTTCAGTTTGGACCAATTAGCCTTTTATGATCAGCCAGGAATTGTCGTAACCTCGGCGAAAGACCGCCCTATTAGGCATCTCATCCACGCAATGTCGGGGTTCACTGATTCTTCTCTTCTTACCAGTCCTTATTTATATGTCTTCACTTGCATTTTTTCCGATGTTTAATACAGTATATCAGCGTTTCTTTACTGTGAAGATTGTTTCTTGATCTCATCCGTGGACTAGCGGTCTATGTCCGGAGTACAAGACTCGAAGTTTGAAAACGAGGTTTGATTAGCCTTGTTTAAACGATTATGTTTTAATGGAATAAAGAAAGAAAATCAGTGTTGTTCCCTGCTAACAATTATCTCTCGGCCTAAAAATACAGAACTGGTAGCGCTAAAGAGTACCACGGTACGCTAAGGTACTAACAGCTGGTACCCAGCCCTACCTGTCTTCGAAGGTAGAACTAGGCCAACCGAAACATTTAACACATTATCTCTGTCAATTCGATCACAACCGAATTCAAACTAGAATTATGCGAATGTAAAGGCCCGAAAAATTCTGAGCCGCCCCGGTCATTTTCTCGAGGGAATTAAATTTGTACCAGCCCACACCACTAAATCTGTTTCTCAGATCAAAAGTTTTAAAAATTTATACTTGACACCGTTTGTATCAATATTCTCTACTTCTACTGATTAATGTTTACAAAAAAAAATTGTTAGTGATTTCAGAACATCTATTGCAGAATGTTAAATTGAAAGGCTTTCGTTCACGATAGAAGCATTTAACTCCTTAAACCTTATCCACACTAGTAGACATGTTACGCAATTTTGGTCTGAGAGACGTTTAGCGATTTGCCTAAAGCCTGCGGTAGCCGAATCGGTTTATAAGGAATCTTTGCTAGCCCAAAAATCACATGTCTCTGGCAGATATGGTCAACCTATTTTTATATATACTGTATAATTATATACTGTACGCCAATTGTTTCGCAGACGAGTTCTGGATACGCCATATAAATCGAGCACTTTTTTCACCTTATCTTCATGGTTAGGAGTAAGAAAATAGAGATTAGGATAGGATCTGCTTTGCTTAGGGGAAACAGAGGTAAGAGAATAATTTAATCACACAGTGAAATTAATTAATTTACACCAGTTTATTTAAGCACTGATTTCCAACGATTTCTTGTGCAAAAAGATAATCGCTTTGTGATGGTCCTACAACTACCAGAGTCTCGTTTGGTGAAGATAACGGACCACAATAGTACTGTGGGCGAGATCAGCTTGGAATTTGTTCTTTCTGCTTGCCAGAAGGTGTCTTGGCTCTAAGCTGTGTTTAATAACATTTTTAATTGAAGTAAACTTATAAAAAAGACATGGCGTCCAAAGAGTATAGATTCGATTCTATGGTCCATGTTCCAAGCCAAATTTATAAAAGGGATGCATCAACTAGCTCCTAGTTATTAATACCTATATTAGTCATTATAATGACTATGATTATTAAATTAATATTAGTTTGATGTGATTTTTATGAAAAGAAAATTCGGATTTTTTTATCTATTCCAATTATAATTTCTGTAATGATTGATACCTAAAACTTTTTAAAATTTCGCGCTTTTTCAGTTAAAATAAGGACCATGCAGAACTCATCCCACACAATGAGCAAGAGAGGGGAATAACTTAAATAAAAAAAAATAGGTATAGACGCTTCATCAAGGCATATGGTCTCAGAAGACTGTCTACTGGATACATTTTAGGCAATGTGTCCTGGTGGCTAATTGCTCAGATAAATTAGCCCTAAGGATAAATACGAAACATAAAAATGTATGTTTAATGTAAATATTAATAGAGTTATAAATTTTACAAAATTAATACAAAAAGATCACCGACTTAATGTATTTTTTTTCTCCCTCCCCCAACAAACAGAGTGTCCCACTTCAGAGCAGAAAATATCTGGTCTGGTCATTTTATCTATTGGCAATATCTCGAGACAGCAACGCATCTACTAGTGTGAACTGGTCTATAGAAATGTCCGATACTTGTTCTTTTTCTTAGCTCTAAGCTATTTAAATATATTAAAAGAGGTTAGTAATTTGATGGAAACCATGGAGTCGCAAAATATTCTAGCCCTACTCGTATTAGTGTCCTTGCGTTTTAGGCTTTAGTCGGATAATAAATTATTCCATTTTCGTGGCTATTCGTTATGGAGTATTTGAGTAAGACAGGGCTCCCAACCGAGTGGTTTCATCCCAATGACAAATCTACCGTCAAATCCGACGGAACAACCTGTAGCTACCTGTTCCATTGCCCAACGGAAGAGACCTGGATGGCACAGAGCTACGAGAGGAATGGATGATTCACATCCGGAGCAATGTCCATTTGCAAAACAAACCTCCCTTCCCCTCTCCACCATAGGTACGTACACAATCCCTCCGGTCCCTTCCAACATTTCTCTTCCTGATAAATTTATTGTTGCCTTTTTGAATTTATACTTTATCAAACTCGAGAGGAAAGGTTTTCCCTCCGTTGTTTTTCCGTTAAATTAAAGTGGGATACAAGTAAAAACTAAAATAAATTTCAATTGTATTTGCAAAGTACGAGTCAGTATTCGGGTGACATAAGATTGTTTGTAAGGAACCTTTTTAGGTATAATTCCAATAGCACATGACTATATATTTTAATGATTGTGGACTTGCCCGTTATTAAAAAAAAAAAAAAAATTGTTAAGGTTGTCAATCTTAACCTTTAATATCTTAATATGTTTTTATTTGGTAATTAAATATGATTCTATAGATTTTTTCTTATGACAGTTTGTTTTGGAGGTGTTGATTTAATAGTTTCGAGTTATCAGAATATGTTTTCTATTACGAAAATTATTAAAACACTACTATTGAATATTAAGGTTTTGAAAAATCCTCTGGTTATCGGCACCTTGATAAAATTGAAAACATTGGAGAGTGATGGATGAAAGTTTCAATTTTGTTGGTTACCGAGTCAGGAATCGTAGTTACAGATACATTAACCAAAGGAATAGATACTTTGGTGAAAGAAAAGGCACGTGAGAAATGGCAATACATTTGGTTTACAATAAGCTGCAATAAATGAAGAATGGCTGAACCTTATAAGATGCCTAGCTGAGCTGACCTTCAGCTGTCAAGAAGAGACGAGATAGTGATAACCCGCCTAAGAATAAGCTTACAAGAGACATTCACGAGTATCTTACGATGCGGAGGACACCGCCACAATGTATCCTGCACGGTGCATCCTGACTGAGTGCTTGGCGTATGAAGCTAAAATGGTTGAA
Organism: Rhaphigaster nebulosa; assembly: GCA_948150685.1. Classification (NCBI taxonomy): domain Eukaryota; kingdom Metazoa; phylum Arthropoda; class Insecta; order Hemiptera; family Pentatomidae; genus Rhaphigaster; species Rhaphigaster nebulosa. Next base: position 26,938,555 of record OX411309.1, read on the forward strand.
GTTGGACTAGGGATCGCTATAAGAGAGATTTTGAAAAAAACATGAAGACTGCAGACATACTGATTCTAATTCTAATCTAAAAGGAAATTTATTCCAAAGTTTACAATTTGTTTATGTTTAAAACTAAATTTTATATATTTTTTATATATTAAAAATTTTATATATTATACAAAATATATTAATATAAAAGAGCAAAAACTTTAAAATCTTTTTATTATTTGATTTATGTTAATGATATTTTGTAAATTTTTGTATATGTATATATGTCTATGTATTTTCTGTTTTTGGATGATCAGCTCTTTTTAGTTTAATCTCTCCCAGCTCTTGTTATTTAACCTCCCCACTACTGCCTATGCCCGTATAATTACCCGCTTTCGGGTATCGGGTACAATGGCTTAATCACGTTATCTTTGGAGTGCCGTTCGAACTTTGATGATTTAGAGGGATGTGATTATACCGAAAATTGGTACGACTATTAATTAATCTTTATATCGATGTTGTTTACTTGTTTACGGAAGGACTAGTATTCCAAAATGATGAACAATTGAAAAAAAAATTATTATTTTTTTTGAAACTTGGTACAAATCTTACTGAACATTTTGATACATGTTTGATACATCTTCATATGTTTATGACAACTAGAACAAACTTAACAGTGCTCGTGAATACAGGCAAACCAATAGTTTATAATACAGTGTTTTGAATAAAAATCGGTTTTTCGGCTCTCCTGAATTACGTTTTTTTATGCAAGTTTTCTTTTTTTAAAATAACTATAAAAGCTATTGACTTGAAACTTTTCATGTTTTTCAGCGAGAGTTTGAAAAAGAAACAGGCGGGATACTTTTATGGATTTGATATTACAAATCAAGAAAGCAAATTTTGAATAAAAAATTTGTATATTTTTTTCATAGGCATTTAGTTTATACTCGGTAAAATTGATTATCCTTATATCGATTTAGTTCAAATATCATAAAAAGGAAGGTATGAAAATTTTCAAATATTTCAATTTATGAGTTATAAGAACATATAGAATCAAAAACACTGAGTTTTCTGACGCAAAATTGTGCGTGTTCAATCAAGTTATATTTCCAAATAATTATTGACTTATTGATAAATCTACTCTTCCGAAGATTTATTGATACATTTGTTTTAAAGATTCTACTAAATTTTTTTAAAGGATTTTGCAATAAATGAAATAAATAAGTTTTGAAATAACTTATCATAAACATTTTCTTCGTTATTGATATTTATGTAATAGGATATGATATTTTCATTAATTAAAAAAGTAGATTACCTGAAAACGCGTATTTTTAAGTTGATATGCGGGCAATTCCTGTTAGCGTTATCGTCAGCACTGAACCTCTTTTCCTACAGAAGATGTGCTTATTTCGTGGAGTGAGGTACTGTCTCCAGTCGATATGTCTTTTAGACCGTGGATGTGAGATGCGCTGCATTTTGTCTTTATATACATGATTGTAATTCAGTTTTCTTCTGTTCTGATGATGCCTGAAGTCGCGATATATTGACAGGTCAGTTATTTTAAGACTCTAGGCTTCGTTTGTGGAATCAACCATTTATATTATAATAATTATGTTGTCACTTTTTGCTTTTTCCCATTAATTATTAGATGTGGTAAATCCTAACATACATTATTGAACTATTTTACTTTTAAGTCCATTAAATATTTTTAAGAGATTAGCATTCTAAATAATGAACAATTAGTGTTAGTTTTTGGTTTATATAATAGTGGTGAAAATTTATACACATATTGTAACGTTCTTAAAATAATGAACGCTTAAAATAATAAGGAGAAATGAATTTTTTTTAATGATATATTTAAAATGTATAACTGATATATTTAATGGCGGGAGGAGGAGGATAAAATGTAAGCATATATTGTAATGTTATTAAAATAATACTAGCTTTGGCTAGAGTTCATACCCGTTGCAGCAAGTTGGCACCGAAAGCAAGGAAGTATTGTAAACGCGAAAATTTTCGGTTTTCAGATTTCAACGGAAATATCCATTTTGACCATCCATGAATTCATTTGAGATTTGAATCCATTTTGACTAGTTTCGTCGTGACATCTGTACGTAAGTACGTTTATACATATCTCGCATAATTAAAAACCGGTTAGCAGAAAATTAAAATTTTTGGTCACTACATGATTACCGGAAATGGTACTTTACTTGAAGGCCATTATTGATTTCCATAAAAAAATTATATTAAAGTATAATGCAAAACTTCTCAAATTAGGTATATAAGATTTGCATATTAATATAAATAATATAATAAATTTTGGTTAACATTGACAGACCGGAAGTGGTACTTTACTTGAAGGTCATATCAGACTTTCATAAAAAATTATATTGAAATATAATGTAAAACATCTCAAATTTGTACATAGGACTTTGACAACATGAACATACTCCGAAAAGGGTACTTTACTTGAAGATCATAATAAACTTACATCAAAAATTATATTAAAATTAAATACAAAAATCATATGGTCGTAATAAAGGTTACAAACGCGATTTTGTTTCCACTCCAATTAAACATTTTTATTACTTGTTTTGTTTTAAAATTGAGTGTAAAATACTGGTTTTCCTCCCCATTTGTTAGATGAACACATCTGCAGCAGGAGAATAAGGTACAAGTTATTTGAGTTCTTCCGCCTAAAATGTCGAAACTGTCGATTTCCAATGTTTTACCTAGCGGCATAGATAGTTGTAATGCTGTCAGGGAACACGAAGAAATCTCTTGGGAACTTGTTACCTACTGAAAGAAAACGACATATAGGTAATAACGAAATGAGGCCTCCAGAAACAAGAGCTTCTGTGTGTGTGTGTCTATGTCTCTGTCTGTGTATCAATAGATGGATGTCGCGACGCCGAATGTCGTTTTTGAGATACTGCTATCTTCGGAAACTAGTAACCAAATTCAGGATCACTTTTTTAGCAACCGATTTATAGTTTAATAGGTGTACAACAATGTCATGCGGTGTCCACATCACATATTTTTTTTTAACGATACTATGGTAGGTTCAGTTCCGCATAGGAACATTACAATGTTGTTTCAATCAAATGTAATTATGTTTTAATGTTATCGTCGTTGATTTGTCAAAGTTGCGTATCTGCGAATTTTGCTATTTTTGGGTTTTGTTACATTTTAGCGTGTGCATTTCGTTTGCAATACGGAAATACCTAACTGAATATGTGGCATAGCCAGTTAAAAATACAAAATACGACCAATTTAATTAAAAAATTAGCTATCTTATCACGTCTGCTAGCATAGTTCAAACCCAATTTTCTCAGTTTGACAAATTTTCAGATACGCTATTGGCATTGCACCGACGATATATAGATGTTAAGTACTCATTGTGAGAGTTACAGGACAGCCCGGGGGCCAACTGCCGGCCTTCGAGGGTGAGGGCCATGTTCGCTTCCCGCGCCTGCAGGAAATCGGTGATGATCGGGACGGCTCTCAGTGGGAAGGACATGAGGAGGCTAGTGGACAACATGGCCACCATCGAGCATCCATGGGTCAGCCCTTTATTTTATAGTTTATTTATCTCACGTTATAATGTATTTTTATTTGCATGATATCTGCTCAGGATCTAAATCAAAAGGTGTTTTGGTTTGCATGCTTGGAATTAAAAAATTGTTTGAAATAACAAGTACAATCTTACATGCACCGTAAACAGATATTTTGATAATCATTTAATTAGTAGATACTAGCTGGTTATTTGCCCTTCGTAATCCAACTCAGCGGCTTTTAGCGTTACTCGAAAAACACCACAAGGCGACTAGGTGACCGTTCTTCGTTTCTCTCCCTCTCACTCTATCTTTCTTTTTTTTAAAGTCGAAGATTGATTTCTTGTTGTTGATACTATAATTATTGAACTGCAATCATTGAAAGTTAAACATTTCGGCGAGATTTTAGAAAAAGAAATGTAAAATCAAACAATAATTTTATAAAATAAAAGTTTAGAAAGTAAAATAGAATAAACTTAATGATTAAAATAATGAAAAAGTTGATAAAATACAATAGAATGTCGTGATCACAGAAGCGCATGAAGAATAATTATTTGTATACAGACAACAAAACACCAGACTGTTACTAGTCTATTGGATAATTTTTTTTACTCACTATTATGACTCACTCTCTGTCAATCATAGCGTGTGTTATCCCAAACTGAAAAGAGTTATGACAAAAAGTTGAAGCGCCGATCTCAATACGAAAGGCAGCCGACAAAAAAGAAGTTGTCCAAAAAAAAAAAAAATCATCCTCAGTTGAAAGAGAAAGGAGCAAACCTGTCTAAGGCACTATAGGTATGGGAGTTTATACCGAGTAGAATTCAAATCTTGTCGTCCATCTCCAACCGTCATCTGAAGACATGGTTTTTCGGGACCTCCCAGGAGTTCGATCTTCCGGTGGAGGATCCACTGGAAGATCATACTGATCATTTGAAGTTAGGAAAGTGGCGTTTAATTTTTCCTTTTTATAAAAATGTCTGTAATATATAAAAGCAATCTATCGGAAGCGAGATCTCATAATTATGATTGATATTTTTGATCTTTTCACTGTATTTTTAACGAATCAGCTGAAGTTACTCCATTTTTTATCAGTTAATGTAATTCTTGTTTGAAATGTTCGATTGTCTATTTTAAAAATTTATTTCTGTAAAGGTTCAGTTCGCGAGCAAGGAAGAAAACTTCATTTGCTGATGAAGCTGTGCTGATGTAGAACGTATTTATTAAAGAGATTCGATCCTCGTTGACTGTGAAAAGGATTCGACTGAGGATACTGATTTTAAGGATTCAATCATTTTGGAAAATTAAAGGTTTCAAATGATCTTAGAAGTCAGTGCTAACGGATTAGAAATGGATTGTTTCTTCCTTCTTAATTATAACGATATCGTAAACTCGCTGTATTGTGCTAAGGAAACAGTTCTGTAGCAGGAAGGTTTTAGGACTTACCTTTACTGTAATGAGCAGTATCCACCGGTAAATAATGTGAATAGAAATGCGACATTTTCGTAATGTGGGCGTGCCCTGTAGGCGGAAACTTCAATATTTCTCGTTTCTTATTCCTATTCAAATGTGGTCAACAAACAATATTTTAAATTTTAATAATAATTATAAATTTAAATAATAAATAGTACATACTGCTTATGGTTAAACGTATATATATATATATATATATATATATATATATATATATATATATATATATATATATATATATATATATATATATATATATATATATATATCAGCCCATAGGCTGCTGGACTGATTAAAAGAGTGGATCATCAAAGATTCAGGAAGAAAGATTGGTCGCTCTATTGATTATGTAACTGTTCCTTATAAATATTTTTTTTTGTTATTTAAAATTAAATAGCCCACAAGTCACCAAGATTTTTATTTAGACGTTTCGACTACTTGAGCAATTTTCAAGTATGTAAAAAACATGTTTTCTGTTAAAAAATGTTTATATAAGTTATACTTGTATAATAATTATCAGTTTTTTACATGGACTGTAATAAATGTAAATAATAATTTAGTTATGCAAATTGTAAAAAGTGATCACTATTTTACAGGCATAGGTTTTATAAACAATTTTTCAGTGTCCAAAAAGTCGAATTAAATTTGAAAAATCAAAGATTGGAGATCTATTGGCTATTTTATTTTAACTAAATTATTTACTGTGGCATCGGAAGGTGAAAAAACAAATGGAAGATAAATAAGTTTGCATGCACAAAATATATATTTTTGTTGTAAAAATTAAAAAAACAAAACTGTCAAATTAAAAAAAAAATTATAAAAGTTCTTTCAGTGGTAGCTTACTTTTGAAAATTTTCCAAATTATCTTTTTTTAATCATGCCATAGATTTATGTATAAGATTAGTTGTAAATAGAAAATAATCAACTATTAAAAATATACAGAAAATTGTATTTATTTTGCTTTCGATAAAATAAACTAGGACAAAGAATAATAAAAGTTTATTGCCGAAGAACTTTTTCGTCGTTATAAGTTTCACTTCGAGCAGCATTGTCATCGGGAAAGGTGGTTTATTTTAAAAGGAGATGGAAGGAGATAAGTAGCATTGGACAAACGCTAAATGAAGATGGAGCGACAGTTCAATGGCAAATGAGCGTTCGGCCCCTCAAAAAAGGTCGTTCACCGAATGGTTCTTGAATCGATTCTAACGACATGTATGGAACGAAAATTCGATATTTGTTTTTTCTGTTAAAAAAACACCCAATTTATTCAAAAACCCATATTTGACTGATTTGATTAATTATTATTATTTATGTTAGTACTGTTATACTTGATAATAATGGACTTAATGATTAAATATTATGATCTCATAGATCCCCGTGATCAATTATTTTGCATGTCAAAAAGGTGTATCAAATGACTAACCACAGCATGACAAAATATGGTTTGTGTTTTATTATAATTGGATTGCCTTTGGATTTGTTATTCAGAACTGTCCTCACGGGCGGCCGACCATGCGACACCTCGTCAACTTGGATCTCATCACAACCAGCTCCGATTGAATCCAGTATAATTTAAAAAGATATCTTTTTTATAAAATCATTTTATATGTAAATAAATACCATTATCGTTTTAAGCTTCATTCTTGTCCTTCTTTCCCAATTTCTTCTTTTAACTCGTTTAATGTTTTTTTTTCAATTTTATTTACTTTTAGAAGAAATTTTGTTTCTTCCTTTACTTTGGAATAAGCATATCAATTCCATTATCATTTATTAATCATCTTAGTTTATAAAATTATTTGTTAACTCAAGAGCTAGAACTAAAATTGTTAAGAATGGAATAATTAGACTGATTTATGGTTAAGGTGCAGTTGCTTTATGTGCATGTGATGGCCCCCAAGGAACCCTCATTTCTAACATTTTTAGTTAGTTTAATGATAAACGTTAAATATCTGTAGGTAAACACTCGGTCCTCTGAAGATGATTTGGAATGATAAGATCATTAAAATAAATAAAATCGAGAAATAGTGCCATATAGCAATGCAGAAGCCAATTTTTGACGACCATACGATAAAATAGAGACATATTGGTCTAATTTTTAGGATCGAAGATGGCCCTTTTAAAAAGATAGTTTTTGATGTGAAACCGGAATATGTGAATGAAGAGATGAGGGAAGAGAGAGGTTAAGACTTGCTGGCCCAAATATTATAGTGTTTGGAGTATTTAATTCGGCAATAGACGGTATAAAACCAGACCTTTAAGAAAGGTCTCAAATGTTCTTACGCTGCGTTCTCGCATGTCTAATTGGGGAAGGAAGGAAAATTGTTCAATGGACTAAAGACAAATGAAATGAAGAAAATAAAAACAAAATTTATTAATAGAATTAATAAAGATTTATTAAGCAGTAGTTTCCAGACAAAATAAAATCAAGATCATTACTCTTCATCAGACGAAGTAAAACTGCTATGGTTGGGTTTACAGTTAGATTTGCACCTTATCCTGCAGGCATAAGTTTGTGTTGCATACATGGAAAATATATTTAGAAAATCTCCTTTTCTCATGTCACCCAGGACAGTCCTTTCGAGAAGTTTCGGCGACAATAATAACAATCTCATAGATCGAGTCTTGTTTCATATATAATTTTTAGCCTACATAATATCGATCACTTATAACTTATTATTCTTTGGAAAATGTTTATAAATAATGAAATAGCATTAAAAAAATCTAAAATGAAGAGAATTTCTTGGTTGATCGCGGCGATCTATGAGATCATAATGCGTCAAAACAACGCTTGATACGGTCTCAGGTTCTGAGAATCACACTGGTTGGAATAAGATAATGAATTTGGGAGAAAGAAGAGATGGAAGCATCGGCCTTCCACTACAAAGTAAGAGATTTAAAAATGTCTGTTTTTGATCTCTCAAGTTCCGTCCACATTGGGCGTGGAGAACAGAAGAGAACAAAAGCGAACAGTTCGTAGTCGCGCGGCCGGTTTGGACGGCGAGCCGCGCAGTTTTCAGCAACCTCGAACACTTGCTACATCTGTACATCAACGAAAAGTGTTGATTTGTGCGCTCTATATTTGGACGGGATTTTGAATTCACTCGCGGATTTTTAAACATTTTTTTTTATTTTGATTTTTTGTTTGCTTAATGCATGAGCTTTAAAATAACATTAATTGAAAATGTTTCGTGATTTTTATGTTTATCAAATGATTTTTGAAAATACAAAATACAATGAGTTTATTTTTAGTTTTATTTTAATTTTTCAGCTCAAATTTAAAGTGTTATTAATTTTGACCACTCTAGCTCCTATGACTAATTTACATAATTTTATAGAAATTAAATGATCTTGAATCGGGACTGGGAGTATTTTTCTAAATTTGAATAAAAAAATTATTCATTTTTGTTAAGAAAAATTTTAATTGAGCAGTTTTGATTATTGGTTGTATAGAAGGGGTGGATGGGCCTTGTACTAGTGATTTCCACCCCGCTGCCGAGACGAAAATGACAAAAATCTGTCATAATTCTTTAACTTCCAAACGGAACAGCCTAGAAGTTTCAAATTTTTTACATATTCCTGTCTTCCTTTGTGAATTCAACCTGTCAATGGCATAATTAATAATTTAAAAAAAATTATCAATTATAGTATGTATTAAAACCAAAGAAACAAAAAAAAATAATACTAATGTCTGTCTGTATAACACAAGCGAGGCGAAAAACCTTCCATTTTATACGTTTGAATATATTTATATTATATAAGTATGTTATATATTTATATAATATTAATATATTATGTATTTATATAATATAAATGTAAATTATTTATTTATATAATATAAATATATTAAATATTTATATAATATAAATAAACTTATATATTTATAATATATAAATATATAATATACAAGTTTATTTATATTTTATAGATATACAATTATAATTAAATTGTTGATTTGTATGAACAAAATTGAAAAAAAAAAGAGAACTTATTTAAGTGGTCAAGATTAAATAATAATTTTTAAAAATTTATAATAAAAAAATAAAGTATTTCAAGGAATGTGTTTTTTTCAGTTACCTCTAATACTTCGAATGTACTACAAGAAAATTGATTTGTCTCTAAGGTTTGGCGGAAAACATTCGTAACGAGTGTTACTTGCTTGGAGAGGGAGAAATACCCCCCTGATTATCTCCCTTCCTTGCTACTGAATGTGGGTTATTGTAAAAAATAATGGTTGATATAAATTATGAAAATAATGACTCATTTTTAAAAATAATTTTTATCTTTTCCAAATTCAGTTTTCTCTCCGGTTATTGGGTTATTAAAGAATAACCTGGTTATAATCAGAACAAAAAATAACTGAAAAAATGGTTTTTGGTTAAACCGAGTGGTTAACCCCATCTCTCAGGGAAAATCTACAGGTAAAAATAATTCATTTTTCAGTGGTTAGTGATTGATAATAAAAAAATACCAACTATCTACCAAAACTTACACACTCTCTATACCCGTTTTCATAATAACCTTCACGGACATAACAATTGACGAAAATACGATCTGGCCACGGCTGACATGACCATTAAGAGAAAACTAAAAAGGAGCTGAATGAGAAATCTCCGTTTCTGAATTAAGGGACTTATTAAGCACTACCTATTATTAAGGGACTTAAGGGGTTTACTACCTTCTTCATACCTAACATCACACTCTTATATGATATGTACGAATAAAGAGGTGAACGTTAAAAAAAAAAAATAATTTGAATAATTATTAATTAGATTTGATAAAATTGATACTAGACTATTTGTACACCAGTCCACCTTTGGGCCAAATCGGACCAGCCGTTTTGAAATATACGCATGTCAAGGTAAATGCATAAGTGAATGGTAGTGGATGGACTTTGATAAAATTAATATTGAACCATCTAGGCTCCCCCCGCACATTCCATGAAAATTTCATCAAAATTGGGTTAACGGTACTAGGTGCTGTACCCACCACATGACTTTGACTACTAAGAGAGACGTCTAAAACGTGAAACGTTAGTAAAAATTTTCAATTATTATGTCACCAATTGTTATTAATTCCTGTATAAAGAGCATAAGGCTTCCCTACCTTCGGTTATCAGGGAGGAATACTACTACTAAAAATCGACGCTGAAGATAGTCAGCTAGAACATCCATACTATTATTCCAGATCAAATTTTATTCAAAAATTTGATTTTTTTAAATATAATTTTCAAGGTATAGAAAAGTTAAATGGTCAAGAATGGCCCAAAATACGTTTTTATACTTTGCTATTTCGATACATTCATTTATTTCTTTTTCGTTACTTGTTATTTTATTACCAAAATATATTTTTCATAAATTTCGGGGGAATCTATCTTTCTGATCCATCCTTCTGTGCACGCCACTGATTGACCTGTATAGCGAAACAAACTATATTGTGCGACCCGACTAACAATAATTACCATATTAAAAATAAAAATCTGGTGCGTTCTGCGCATCACACAACTTTCCCTTACCGACCTATAATCTTTTTAATATTATTTTAAAGATTTCACATAGACAATGCTTGAAATAAACTAGGTAGCATTCACTTCTTCACATCCCACATAAGTACAATATCTTACTAAAACAATTTTAGTAAGACTATTCTGTGCACTACCTATATATTCTAAGTTTCTCAAGTTGAAAATATATTTTAAAATTTCGGTTTAGTTTCTATGGAAACATTTTGTTTCCATTAAATAATATAAAAGTTAAAACTATTCAAGTTAAAACTATTGATAGAAAAGTTATTTCCATAGTCGGGATTTTTATTTTTAATTAAATTAATTTTTAAGTGATTTTTTTAAGTAACTTTATGACTTAGGAACCTGTCACTAAAATATACCAGACACAATAACTGTGTCACATGAAAATGACTCGAATCTATTACGTGGCAGGTTAGAGAAGGCCGAACTGTAGAAGAGTGAGGACGATCTTCTTTTACAATTCACGGTGTATGACACGTGACAAAGCAGATACGTGACTATTACACTTGGCTTTAAACTTTGACAATAAAGCAGTGCTGCTACAACTGTAAAGTATTTTTACTCGGAATATGAGAAACAAGTGTACCAAGTTTTATCAAAAATCGAGTTTTAAACAATTGGTCTGATTTATCACAACCTACCTCCCCTCCCTCACTTTTCTTCTTACCAGGTAAAACTTAGGTAGATTTATCTCTGAAATATTTCCAGCTTTACTATGAAAAACATGTGTACTTTAAGTTCCATTGAAATTGGACGAGATATAATAAAAACGGTCATTATGGAAAAATTTAGTTGTTAAACATATCTATGTAGTAATGCTAATGACCCTCCATGGGTAGATGCATGTATCCAATAAATAAATAAAAAAGGTTTAAACTGCACTTGTGTTCATAAAAGGCATGAACTTATATTTTTCCCCGTTCAGTAAGTTTATGGTTGCTCATAAAGATAACAATTTTCGATTGAATAACATACATTATAATTAGTTGTGAAATGATAAAATACTGATTTTTAAGTCATTATAAGATCGAAATGATTTTATAATTAATCGTCGAAATAAGCAGTCGTAATATAATATTTTGTCAAATGAAGGTCATGGATATGGAAATGCGTAGAGGGGCAGCGCTAAATACTCTATGAACCCCATCCAAAGAAATTCAAGTTTTTGCTGGAGCAGAGAAAGGAAGAGAGGGTTATAAATGAGGCCGACAGGGGGAACATGCCCTTACACTGAGCGTGTAGTTTTTCAACGGCCCCAAACCCTAACTATTTATTCAGCGAAGGTGAGATTATAAATTTAGAGTTAGAGTGGCCGCTTCATCTTACTAAATAGCTCACTATCTCTCTTTTATATATCCTTGTGGAAATATTAAATGTTTTAAACCTTCCGACTCCACGCTGGGTTCATAAAGTCTTTTGCGCCACAAAAAGATAAAGTCTTTAACCAGCGCTCCTCGAAAAGGTATCAACAGAGGAAGGAATAACTCTCCCACGATTCTCAAGAAGGAAGCTGAACACCATCATCAGTACATGAAAAGAAGATCTACTTCTCAGCAATGATAGCCAATCTGCTGCTCCTACAAAATCCATTAAAAAAACAAAAGTAGCTGATAGAGCTTCTGTAAATTCTGTGGCTTGCACCACTCAGCGCATCAGAAATTATACAATTAATTATTCGTTGCTAAAATTGTCTCCAATCATTTGATATGACTTATTTTAAAGATTCTTTCTCTAAAGGTATTTTGCTGGTGAATGGTGATTAACCTAATTTTTCATTCCAAATTATCTATTGCTGCCTTTTATGAATCAATGTATCTTCCTTAAAGAATTCAGATGCCAGCTTTAGATTTACATCACTGTTGTCATCATGTAATCATGTAACATCTGATTATGGAGGTTTAGGAAATTGCCTTAAATTCGAATGTACATACATTCGCCGAGGCAATTAGCACCGAGAGATGGCCGAATCATTACAATTATCTCGGACAGATGTTCACAATTATATATCAGGTTTTCATACAATATTGATTTACTATTAGCATGGTAAACAATGATGGCTGATTCGAGATTGGACTGGGTATAGGTATGCAATTACAATTTGTAGATATATTCAATGAAGAAGTGTAATAGTAATAGTAAGTTCCATCTTCAGTTGACAGGGCGCATGGGTAACTACAGCGGGTATAGTATATCAGTTGTTAAAATAAAATGCCTCACTGCTGCGGTAAAGCCAAACATTGTATGATCCGAAAATATGCATTTTCACCAAAAAAGTTTCAAACAAAAGTTTTTCAGCTTAAGATTACCTATAAAAAATGTCTAGTCACATTTTAAGAAAACAATTAAGATATCGACCCTACCGAGGGTCAAACTCTGAAATGTTCGTTATTTCAAATAAAAACCGCTTATAGTGTATTTTACAAATTACAAATTCAACAAATAAACTTAAAAATGAATTTATATGTACACAATTTACAATAGTTGATAAGTGGTAAATATACATTAAAATAAATAGGTAAATAGCCCAATACAGTCGAGTCTCGTTAAGTCTATCATCGAATTTCCCGATACCTTTGTTTTATAACACAGTAGAACCTCAATTATCCGTAGATTATCCGGGATTTCTCTTTGTCTCTCTCTTTTTTTATTTACTTTCCAGCGATACATTTATAAAATATAATAAAATTTAAATGTACCTGCAGAATGAAGGAAAAATTGAAACGTCATCATTTCTGAGAAGTAATTAAGGACTTCCGGAGTTTTAATCTTTTAAAAAGAATCCTCCTTCTAATGTCTACATTTTAAAATTTTATGGAAACCTCCCTGTTATGCAAGGGTTCCCAGATCGTGTTACGCGTACCGCTGACAGTACCCAAGGAAGTTCCAGCTGGTACAACAACGAGGAAACAAAACTCATGAATGAAATCATCTTTTTGACATATTCAATGAGGGATTACAATTGTTTCAAAATTATTATTTAATGTATCAATTATAAGATGAATAAACATGATCTTCAATTAATAAAAATGATTCAGGATGGTTACCGTAGTAAAGGCGAAAGCACTCAGCGTTGAAGAGGATTTAAGAATCAAGTTGAGCTCCATGAAGCCTAACATTGATGCTCTGATTGTAAACAAACCATATGTTTCCAACTGGAAAATATTGTCCAAATATCTTATTTTTAATAGATACACTTTCAAATGCAGAATTTTTGATGTTGTTAATCTTACTGTTGCTGCTGTTATGTGTAATTAATTTCTCTTTTTATTTTTTAACTTTATTTTCAATTTATTATTTTCTTATTACATTTACTATTATGTATATTGATTCGTTCGCTTAATAAACATTTGTAAATCAGTTTGTATTTTTTTAAGATAATCTTAAGCTGAACGAACAACTTGTTTGAAACATTTTTTGGCTAAAATGATGTTTCCTTAAAAAAAGGTGAAAAAAATAATTTTTTTTTTTTTTTTTTTACAGTTGATTTCGACTAAAACCATAATAAAGCTACCGATTTAGATTTCCGAATTATCATCGTAATCTACGAAAAAACTGAAGAAAAGTGAGTTTGCAGTTGCTAGCAGATAGACTAGTAGGTAGAAATGGTAGACCTTGAATACAAAATTATATTTTAACTATTATACCTAAAACATTTGTGCATTAAATAAAGATGTTTTATTTATATTAAGATGTAAAAAAATTTGAAAAAGTCATTATTGACTCATTATTCCTTTGGGAATGGTTTTCAATAAAGTAAAAGTTCAATCTGCTATTAGTAGAGGGTGAGATAGGGGGATCTACGAATTTTTGATGTATTCATAATTATTATCCCCTTGAGGGATTTGTTACAAACAGTAGTAACAATAAATAAATACTGGTTACTGCACCCCGTCTCCGCTTTATGGTATCAGGTTGGTAGGAAAACAATTTCGTTTTTTAACCGATAAATTTGAAACATGAATGTTTCAGCTTATAATAAACTTTATTAATCAAAGTAAGAACCATTAGAATCAATACACTTTTGCCAACGAGAAACAAGTTTATTTATCCCGGTATCTTAAAAAACAACACTTAAATCAACAAAATCTTAAAAGTTTTTATTCAAAATACAAAGCAAAGTTAGCGCTTTGAAATGATATAACACACTAACACATTAATACATAACTTATCTTAATATCAACAATACAAACATCAACAATACAAAAAACGAAATTGTTTTCCTACCAACCTAATAGTTTGTGCCGATCAACCATCAGCGCAGGAATAAATAGAAAGATGCGAAATATTCGATTCATTGAAACAACCTAATCGATGCATGGTGAAAATGATGCAGCCCAAATACATTAATCTGTTATAAAGGGATTAATAGAAATAATTTTAATTATTTATTTATTTCCGAACTTGTTTTTGTTTTCTATAATTGAATTTTTTTTCATTAATGATATTCATGCTCTGGAATATTGATGTATTATACTATGTATTATTGAAAAATAAATTTAGGTTTATTATAAGAACTTACCGTTAGTAAAAATGTCAACATCTACCTCCTAAGCCAGTTAAAGTATGCCCTCGGATATATTTTCACTATAATACATTTTTACACTATGTACATTAGTAGCACTTAGTAGTAATCTTTTAAAGCCCTCTGCTTACGAGTGTTAAATGAATAATTATTATTATTTCAAATCTGTCCATTTTCCAATGTCACCTCTGTATTAATTCATCAAAGTACGGCTGATTATAATAAACCAGAGAGATGTGAACATTACAAGTAATAAAAATCTGATGCGGTGCGACATAAAAAGCTAGGAGGGGTAATTACCTAACTTGGACAGCTGATGTCCCGCCCAACCCGAGTAATTTTCAATTAAGAACTTCCGAGTCTTTTTTTCTACTTTTAAAAGTTCCCTTTTAGGTTAAAAAAAAGTTTAATAAACAAAAATTCAGATTAAAAGAAAAACAGTGTAATTGGTTAATATAAATAATTTTAAAATAGTGAAAATGAACAACAAAAATCTGGTGCGGTGCGAGCATCACACAAGTTTCCCTTACCGCCCTATAATAATTATCTTTTTAATACAATTTTAAAGAGTTCACATAAACACTGCTTCTAATAAACTCAGCAGCATACACATCTTCTTCCACTTAAGTACAATAAAAAAAAATTTTAAACGATTTTAGTACAACAATCCTGTACACTACCTATATATTTTAACTTTGTCAAGTTGCAAATATATTTTAAAAGTTTCTGGTTTAGTTTCTATGGAAACATATCCTTTCCATTAAATAATGTGAAAGTAGAAATTATTAAGTTAATTTTCGCTTTTGTATTCTTAAATTACTTTATTACAGAGCGTATTGTTTACAACAGATTGGCGGATTGGTAGAAGGAGGTTCGGTCGCATCCGTCTTCTTTCGGATGCGCTTGGTTATCCATATAGAGCCTTATGCTCCTTATAAAATACACTGTATCTTTGCTAGTACTGGTCCGATTTTGATGATTCTTTTATTTGTTTTTAGATAATTTAATTACCTTTCATACAGTTCTACACATAATTTACATTAGAATCATAAATGTTTCCTCTGCATTCTTCGGTGATTTACTACATAAATGAAAAGTTAAAGGCCTTTATGAAGAATAATTTAGGCAAGTTTCATCAAAATCGTTAGAGCCGTTTTCGAGAAAATTGTAAAAAAGGGAAAATCGATTATATAAAGTGGCACTTTCGGTTAGTCGATTTTGACGAAAAAGTTGCTGTAACATCACAGCCATATACCTACTTTAAATATGAAATTTGAGTATCGTACGACTTTTCGTTTTTGAGCTAGGCTGTTCACAGACACAC
The DNA here is from genome assembly GCA_948150685.1 of Rhaphigaster nebulosa. Classification (NCBI taxonomy): domain Eukaryota; kingdom Metazoa; phylum Arthropoda; class Insecta; order Hemiptera; family Pentatomidae; genus Rhaphigaster; species Rhaphigaster nebulosa. The sequence goes on from OX411309.1 coordinate 26,954,931, forward strand.
AGACCATTTTGCGAGGCTTAGTCGTTTGGACTCAGTGGACCTTAAAACGTGTATTTCCGTTGAAAACTCGAATTCGAAAATTTTCACGATCGCAATACTTCCCCTTTCGAAATTCTTCGTATATAGGTAAGGGAAAGTAAAAAAAGAAAAAAAGAGCAATTAAATGAAAATGAATCTGAGTTGATAAATCGTTTATGACTCATCAGAAAATTATTAAAACGAATCGACAGAACAGAGCTCCATTATCGCTCAACTGCTGACACCTGCTCGCAAAATGCGGGGGTTATAATGAACCTAACACGATGATGGGGAGGAGGCGGTTGGAAAATTGAAATGTATGTAAATGCAGTTAACGTTTTATTGCTTTTATTGGGGTCGGTTTTTTACTATGGGCCTCTCCAGGGAAACTACAACACGTGCTGATTGACGATTTTCCCAGCCAACTTGTTAGTCGATTCTTCAGGTTTTAGTTTCCACCTACAGTGTCCGGATTACTTATTTGATAATTGTTTAAATCAATTTTTTACATTATATTATTTCACATTTACAATTACAATTACAATTCACAACTAATAACACGGAACATGGAGAGTTGACAATTAATTGGTGTTTGAACAAATTTGAAAAGTGTTTTCCATTATAGGATTTTATGTATCACTGATTATTGTTCAATGATTATACGAAATAGTGTTTGGGGAGGTAAAAATAAGAACAAGTTATCATATACATAACAAGATTTCAATTAAAAAGATTGAATATGTATAAACAATCCGAGTATGGTGTTACAGGCCTAACATAGTTTAGGAGCGTGTACTTGCAAAGTAAAACTCGAGAGGAAGTGATAAAGGGTTTATCGATTTTTCAAATATCTCTATTATATTATAGAAATTGTTATGGAAATATTGTTAGACTTCATCATTATGGGCAACTAGGAATTGTGCGTTGACATAACAGGAAATCAAGATTTTACACATAACGAAATAAAAAAATAAACAAGTATATATATATGGTAGCCTAACGGGCTAAGGCGCTTGCAGTAGGTAATCAAACAAAGTTACGGAACTTCGAGCGCGGTAAGTGCTTACTTTTACTGGTAAGTACTTTTGGATGGATGACCGCTCGAATTAGGCGACCACCGCATACCGAGGAAAACCACGAATCCCGTGTTCCTCCAGGCAATTATTCTCTCTCCTGGGGTATCTTAGGCTCGTCAACCTAATGGAGGCACCCCACACCGACTGGGCGAGAAGTGATCATCACGCTGTCTTCCAGGATATCAGATTGCTGCCCGGAGGCTTGATCCATAGATGGTCTACTTCGAAGAAAAAGTATTGGTCCTCGTGCGTCGGCTCCAAGATTACCCCTAGGATATCTCTGCTCCAGCAAGCAATACATGTCTGTGAGAAGATCACATCGCGCGGCCACAGATCTTCATGGTCTCTAATGACCAACGTAAAATTTTTCCTGCATTTATGTGATCTTGATGTTTTCTGTCCTGATGATGCCTGCATTGGAAAAACGTTTTGTGGTTAGTTGATTAATGTTCTTTGAGAGACGTAAGGCTTTGATTTTGGAATATTTCGATTATATCATACAAATGATATAAAAAAATGATTTTTGTCTTTTATTTTGTTATTAATGCATCTCGAATAAGGGGAACAAATCAATAAAAAAAAAATGTTTAGCGAGTACCTATAAAGGTTATAAAACGTGCAGGAATAATATTTATTATATCGAAAGTATAATAAAAATATGATTTATAAATCAGTAAATTATAAACTTATATTATACCTCGTAAAATCCTGACAACCTTTATTAAATAATATCAGATTGACGGGAAATGTTGAACCATCAAGGTTGTTAATTGACTGAGGGAACCCTAGCACTTCTGGCAGGATCCCCATCCAATCCAGTAGCTGTCTGTACTCTAAGACATTTTCCAAGCCGAATTAAATCAACACAACCAACATTCTAACAGCTTTATTGCTGATAATTATTGTTCAAGCTACCGTTAAGAAATAATTGTAGCCAAATTATTAAGTTTATGAACTAAAGCCATATACCTGACGGGTGGACATTGAATACCTTGAAATGAAATGGTTTTCCTATTCTCAATTAAAAATGAGAATTTGAAGAAGGTGAAGGAAAGGTCATTTGCGGTGTTAAAAAAGTTGCTCCAGTTTTTAAAATTAAGAATAAAACAGTGAGCTTTGAACACTCTATTTTTCTAAACTTTAATGATTTCTTTTAAGTCGGTATCTGTAGATATTAACTATATTTATATTCATGGTGTCAGGAAAACACGATATTTCAACAGAATACTTAATTACTTACATCATATTTAATATTTGTACAAATTTCAGTATAGAATATATAAAAACGCTGCAGATTATTATACGGTGTTTATTGTTTCCAAATTTGTATGTACGCAAAAGAATCTGGTGCGGTGCCCGGCATGGAACAACTTTCACTTACCAGCTTACTTGAGATAAATTATGTATTTATTTTCCATAGAAACATTCATTTTTCATTCAATAATGTATAAGTAGAAATTATTAACTACAACCATCCGGCCATTCCACAATAAATCGACCAATAAAAAAATAATTTTAGACTCGAGGTTTTTAAAAATGAGCAAAACTTGGTATTTCTGTTCTATACATACTAATAGTTGAAAATATTATAAATATATTCAATATTTCAGATTGTTCCCATTTTTTTTTTAAATGATTTAATTTCAGGAATAATTTCTTATCTATATTATCACTTTATTCACCATTTGGATCTTTTGTCGTAAAGACATGCCAGTTATATTTTATAACTAATACATGTTATCTAACTAATTATAACAATATAACTGTTATCTAAGTAGTTAATTATATTCTAATTGAATCATATGCCAACTAAGATATTATTTTAATTGTGACAGTGAACCGGAACAAGGTGAATATATTCCAGTTAAGTGAACACATAAGAAATGATGATGCTGCTCTTAAGTTTCTACAGAGACAAAATATCATTCCTAGAACTAAGGTATGTGCAAAAGGACATCAAATAAAGGCATGACTCATGTGGGCTTCAGTGAAACGACGTAACAGGAAGGAATGCGGGACTAGAAGGAACATGTTGGAGTCCTATCTCTACGAATTTAAATGGAGGAGGAGGTATGAGAAAGAGTGTTTGTTTCAAAAGATATTGGAATACATCGCTGAATTTTGTCCTCAGATTTAGATGTATTTATTGTTTAATATTTGAGGTTATCTATTAAAATACACATGTTTTCTTTTGAAGTAATGTCTAATTTCTTTAACATGTATCAGTTATGAAATATAACTGGCGTGTCTTTTCGACAAAACCCCATTTTTCATTTCGTTTCGGGCTTTTCTTGCCCATTTTCAAATAAAATATTGCACATCAACTATAAAACATTTGTAACCAAATCAACTATTCAAAATTTAAATATTCATATATGATCAATGATTAAAAAATATTCTATATACAACTAAGACCTTCAAAGTTGTCTACATAAAACCTTTCGCCAAATAACTAGTCAAATGTTTACAAAAATTTACAATACTTCATCCCCCCCCAATATGAAATCGTTTCATTATCTTCATTTTTTGTCTCTATTTGTCAATGTGAGATTATTCGTATAGGAAAATTCCTATTTGCCATCCTGGTTCTAAAACAAATATTGTTAAAATCAATTATTAATTTAGATTCTATATGTTAGTAAAAATTATTGTAAAAACAGTTATTAATATACTTGCAGTTAAATACAATTAATTGCCATCTTTTTCCATTGCCCAGCTGCGCTGAATGATCTATTTGTACTGTGCCCAATGTTGTTTTGTTAATATATTATTTACTTAATCCCGTTAATCAATTACTATGCCTGCCTCTGATTAAAATAAAAATAAATCCCTGCTTATTATTTTTAAATACCTACTTTGTTAATTATATCAACATAGTGCTGGCCAATACTTACCTGTCCGTTTTAAAATTTACCACATTATTGATATTTTGCGTAGTATAAATTGATTCCAAATATCTCCTCAATCTACTATCTTCAGCATTATTTAAAATCTTGATTTCATTAAAATCTAAATCATGACTATCGCCTATTCTGTTCCTGGCCAACGCAGTAGCATTAAAATTTTTAAGTTTTTGATGTTTGTTTTATTTTGATTCATCCTAGTTTTAAGATTTTGTGAAGTTTGTCCAATATAAAACTTGGATTGTTTATTATAAATGACAGTTTGCTTGTTTTGACGTTACTTGAAATAGATCTTCTATTTATTTGGCTATCGGATATTAATTTAGGATTAATATTTGAAAGATGATCGACCTGGAACCAACACTTGAGTTCGTTAAAAGAAAAATGCAGAAGGAAGCTCAAATTATTGAAAGTTCTTAGCGGAACCAGTTGGGGAACATACCGAAGTACCATGCTAAAGATATATCAATTATTAATCTGCGCTAAGATGGACTATGGTAGTCACATCTACGTTACTGCCCGAAAAAACATCTTTGCTCAACTCAATACAGTGCATCATACCGGGATAAGAATTGCAACGGGAGCCTTCAGAATTAGTCTGTCACTAAGGCTCTGCATTGAATCTGGACTACCGCCGTTATCATTTCGATGTGGCAAATTATAAATTAACTATTCCACGAAGTTATTTCTGGAAATCACTCACCCCACTCACAGATATATATTCCAACCGAAGTTTTCGACAACATTCCAACATATGACCAATGCTACCCTACCATACCCTTATCAGAAAGAGTGTCTCTGGCAATTCAAAAGCCAGAATTAATCACCAGAGACACAATAGAAGACTACACTCCTCTATGGAACTATATACAAGCTCAAATATATCTCCAACTATCTACACTCACTAAAGAAAGTGTAACAGCATCGGTTTACAGGGATAGATTTCAAAACATGATTCACACATTGCCCGAACAATACTTAATTTTCACAGGCGGATCAAAATCCGATTTAGCAACTTCATCAGTTTTTGTGACCAGGCATTCCACACACAAATTCAAAGTGCATCAGCCTTGTAATGTTTATACTGCTGAGGTGAATGCCATTGCAGTATTCCTGTATATTCTCTGTCAAGAATGTAGTAATTGCCTCAGATTCATTGAGTGCTTTAAAGACATTAAAAACAAATATTCCATTCACCCAGGAATCCAGCGAATTACGAAAATAGGGAAGTCAATAAACATTGGTGCGAAATCGATATATTACATATTACGTACCTGGGATTGTCGGTATAAAGGGGAATGAAATGGCCGATATAGCAGCAAAAGAGGCACTGTCTCCCAGGTCGTGGTAGAGCCCTACTTACATCATCAGAACTCTCAAGTCCACTGAAAGAAAATATCCACAAGAAATGGCAGGGAATGTGGGACAAGAGTCATCCAAGTAAACTCAAACTAATAAAGAAGGAAGCAAAACCTTGGAATTCCTCTCAAGTCGCAGCATCCGAAGAGAGGAAGTGGTCCTTAGGATTGGTCAAAATGCCAACATTGCAACAACATCCTGACAATAGTCCACATTTTCCATGAATGCCCGTTCTACAGGCACAAATTAAATGAAATTTAAATATCGCCAAACATTTCAATAAGAAACGATAGTAGTAGATCCGACAAAGTAAATTTTCTCGTAAAAGTAAATTTATTGAAGTATATATTAATAAATACGCGTTAATATTAATAATAAGTTTGTTAATTTTTTAAGTTATTATTATTTTTGTAAGCTATTTATTTTTTATTTCCTTATTCTCTGTAATTCTACGGAGATTATTCTCTGGTTCTAATGACCTCGATGATTTGCGCCTAAAAACATCAAAACAAACAACCAACCAACCAATTAATGGCTCACGAATAATGTTGGTAAATAACTTGAAAACCCAGTTTGTTTGATGACTTTTACAAAGTATTTTTTTTAATATGGCAAATACAGTGTATCCCCACTTCAATTAAAAAAAAACTTGACTAAAAAATATAAGGTTGTATTTTTTAGGACGGAACCCTAAAAAAATCCATCTTGAAATTTTGCCCATACATTCTTATAACATCTATATGCAAAACATACCTTAAAAAAAAAATAGTTTTTTGATTTTTTGAAAACGTTCACACTTTTTAAGATTAAGTTCGTTTACTCAAGATACATATCACATTAATGCTCATATAATTCTGGAAACAAGGACACTATTTTTAGCTTTATAGGTCAAATAGTTTTGTAATTATAAGCTTTGCAATGATTCAAAACAGTCGATTTTCAATTTTTTTTTTAATTTATAGCTCAAAAACTAAAAATGGGATGAATTTGAAATTTCGTATTTGTTTACCCTGACTGATAGTACTTACATATGTACAGAAAATTATTGGATTCTGAGCCATGAAGCTCCAGAACATTGGTTGATTTTTGTTGGTTGACACACACACACACTTTTGTTAAATATGGTTATGTTTACTTAGGGGACCTTAGAACGCGTTCTTAAGTTGGATCTTGGATGGGTTCTCATGATTCGCTCTGCATGTCTTCAGAGTATGTAGTTATCGGTCAAATGAATCCTACTATTCCATCATGGAAACGCATGTTAACTTTTCATTTAGAAATTTATTTTTGTTGCAACATAAGGGTGATTAAAATTGTCCGGATGAACCAACTCTGGTACATGCTGCCACGTAGCGCTAACATCATACAATAGCAAAGAACAGGAATGAGGGACTTATTTTTTTTTAAAGATTTTAGTGTTTGTCGAACACTATATAGGTATTTTATTTGAGAATAACCCATTTGCTTACCAAATAGATATTGAACGTAAGACCCTTCATGAGCTGTTAAAATTTTAATTTTTTGAGTTAAATATTTCACGCTACTCGAAGTACCATTCTCTCTACTATAAAAATAATTCGCTGAAGGTTAATAAAACTTTATTTTGATACTAGACAATTTTAAGTTTTAACAGCAAATATTTATACATACAGCTGGGGTTCCTGAGATGGATTAAACAGTTCAAATTAGGCAAGCTCTATGGACATAAACACTACCGGAGGAAGGAGCGCGATTCGAGTCACCTGCACGCGGTGGTTCCTACTTATTAAATTAAGCGTCTAATTATAGCTTTCCCGCTAATGAATTCACCTGCCCAACTTTACATGAATCTATTCTCAAAAGAAAATGAATATGCTTTTACTGTATCTTTAAAAACATCTTTCGGTTTTTACCAGGATATAACTTAATTAGACAACAGATTCTTTTCAACGGAACATTGATTTATTAAATCCGGATATTGATATTCCTGTGAAAGAAACAAGTCTCACCGAATTGAATTCCATTGTTGCGACTTGAAGATGAATTTCGATGATAGTTCATTCATCCGCGATTTATAATAAACTTATTGTTTTTTTATCGTACTAAAAAATGTATTTTTACTGGACCAAAAATCCATTTTTTTAGTATAGTAAATTTTAAGATATTCACATAAGATATTGGACCGATTCAAGAGCCACTTTAGGCTTTACAGAAATAAAACCTTCGATTATTACCAAGATGCATAATTATTACTAAATGGATGCTACAATAAACGTTGGAAAATATTTCTTATTGATTTCTCCCATTGATTTATCTAATTTTTAGAAACATATTAAGGGCGAAGGTTTTAAGCAGTATCAATCTGCTGTCAGCCACCAGAAAACAAAATGGTGGAGGATCAAAAACTTTTCAAAGCTTAACCGGTTTAGATCAAACTCCATTTTGTGGTTTTTAAACTGTCTGTTATCCACAATATTGAAACAAAATGGTAGACGTATTAAAATTTGATTTTTCAAAAAATTAGGTCAATATGTATCTTTCGTTAAACAGTTAAAATCTTCCTACGCCAGCCAAAGCGGACGAATGTATAGCACATGAAGGAGATTAGCTACGCCACAAATGAACTTTTATAATTCGTTGTTAAAGACTTTGAAAGCTATTTTATCTTTACTTTTGGGGCGTCCTTAAGTTCGTTTCGCACGCGTAGAATTTTACCCAATGAAAAAAAAAACGGTTTTCTACCGTGAGTTGGAATGGAAGAATGCTTTCAAAATAGTCTTTTTACTTTCTTGTACGGAGTAAAGGCCTCAACTCAAAAAGCCGTAGAAAACAAAAGTTTTGTATTGAGGATTATTGTATAATCTAGTTGTGAACCTCCCATTTTGGTCACTGCATGGTTACCGGAAGTGGTACTTTACATGACAGTCATTACTGATTCTCATCAAAAATTATATTAAAATATAATGCAAAACTTCTCAAATTTGGTATTTAAGATTTTTACACTAATATAAATAACATAATAAATTTTGATCATATTGGCTAACCGGAAGTCATATTTGACTTTCATCAAAAATTAGATTAAAATATAATGTAAAACATCCCAAATTTGGTAAATTAAACTTTTATATCAATATAAGTAATATAATAGATTTTGGTTGAAATTAAAGATTCGAAAGGGGTACTTTACTTGAAGGTCACAAGAAGATTATAAACGCGATTTTTTTTTCCACTCTAATTAAACAACTTTATTACTTGTTTTAAGTGTTAAAATTGAGTGCAAAATACTTTTTTTTCCTCCCTATTTGTGATCTGAACGAGTCTGCAGTAGTAGAATAAGATATAAGTTAAGCGGTTTCTTCCATTTAAAATTTAGTCGATTTCCAATGCTTTATCTAGTGACATTGACAGTTCTAATGTTGTCAAGGAACACGAAGAAATCTCTTGTGGACTTGTTACCAACTCAAAGAAAACGACATATAATAACGGAATAAGACCTCAAGAAACAAGAGCTTGTGTGTGTGTGTGTGTGTGTGTGTGTGTGTGTGTGTGTGTGTGTGTGTCTGTCTGTACATGCCAATAGATGGACCTCGCGACGCTGTGTCTTTTTTGACATATTACTATGTTCGGAAACTAGTAACCCAATTCAGGATCAATTTTTGAACCACTAATTTATAGTTTATTAGTAGTACAAGGATGTCATGGGGTGTCCACATCAGATATTTTTACCGTACGGTTTGCTTCTATGCCATTCTAGCTCACCAAATAAATTGTTTATGTTCTCTTCCAAGTTTGTTCTGCGTTTCGGCACATACTTCCTCCCGCGCCTTCTTTGTTGTTTATCTGTCTTTTTAAATGTTTGTTCTATAATACGGGTCAGGTCTCTACGGAAGAAACCATAATCTCGGTATCCATTAAAGTTTCATTTATACTAGACCTATTGGTTTAAAAGGAAGGAGCACATTTCATGTCTCTCGAGTGATGGAGGGGGACTGAGGGACTGGAGTGTTATTGTATATTATTTTTTAAAAATAAACTTTCTATTTCATATTGCTGTTTCAATAAAAATGACCCTAAGTGATCAATTTTAATACCTAATTTGGGATAATTGAAATAGGCAACAAATCCTTAAAAATCATAAATTCTCTCCTTTTTGAACATACCTTAGCGGCGAGTCAATAAACATGTATAATCATCAATACAAATAAAATAGCAGGAGTCGCTAAAGATCAGTTTTTTGGGGCTGGAGTTATCGTTAGTATTCTGCAATGCTACAATTTGATAACAACTAACAAACAACAATAATTAATAACAAAACAACAACTAACAAATACACAAATAAAATTATGAAGGTGAATGATTTCACGAACACTTCTCTAAATTTTCATTGTAACCAATTAAAAAATACAGACGTCTCAAGTCAAAATAGTAGAAACACCTTCCGTTTTTGTTGTTATACTACTCCAGCAAAGTAGGTAGGTAGGTAGTAAAGCAGGCATTTTCCAAACAACTATAAGGCGTTATAAGGGTTAATTGTGTACAGCGTCATTTTTATTTGGAAATAGAGTATTTTGTTTTATTTGTTTACAAATTGATACTGTAAAAATTAATAACTTAAATATAAATTCTAAATGAAATTAATTTGTTTAGGCTAAATTACCTCTTGAAAAAATCCTTGCACCCGAACGACAAGCTGGAGCACAAAATATTGTACCCCCTTCACCCTCCGGTCCCATTATAGGGGATTCACTGCTCAAGTTGTGCGGGTGTCGTCTTTCAGAATGAAGGCGTTCCGCTTCTGTAGATTTCATTAATCCAAATAAATATTTTCGAATTATTTTGAATGCTTGATTGTATTTTTCCTATTATAAAGCTAGGCAGATCATGTCCTTAAGTGCACAAATGGAATAACCACCACTGTTTTGACCATTTTCTTTTTTTCGACTGCTTCAGCTAGTTTAGGAAAAAAGTAAAACTAAATTATTACTAAACCAACTAAATTTCTATTTGATCACAGAAAATATGAAGCATGGCTTGGATGATATTATAAGAGCGCTTTTCTGCAATTCAGCCGATCCGATCAAAATCTTTCGATGCGGGAAATTTCCTCGAGTTCTTGATTAGGATAAGGAGGGCGCTAATGACTTTTCCTATATCACTTCGAATTAGAGAAATGAAATCCGATGGATTAGTAAATTAGTGAATTAGTAATCAGTATCCTCGATAACCAATATTAATTAAATCAGGATAATACAAATTGATGAAGCAAACCTGGGAAATATGACAGTTGATGGAAACTTATTTATTCAGATTGTGGATAAATTGATATATAATATATCTAGATAATTTAATTCAGCTCTTGACAACTTTTAAATAATAATAAGATACCATTTTCGGAGGAATGAATTATTTTAGTAATGTACTCTCGTTATTGAGAGTTATCAACATGTTTGAATCGTTAACCGTTTTAACTTCCGAGAACATCTTGATACTCTTGTTATAAGATTATGCATTGTCTTATGTTAATTATGAGATTATACCTTATGTCTTATATATTGTGTCTTATGTTTGTATGAGGGTGTCCAGAAAAATATGGAAAAACTTTTATCAAAATAAGGATGGAATTATGCCAACAATATTAAACTATATTTAAAAAAAAACGAATGTTATAAGTTTGAAACATACTTGGTAACTGTGCATACACTAAAAGAACCTTCCTCTGAGAAATCGTAACTTTCTTATCGTTTCTAAATTATAGTATATGATTACTGAAAAACACTAGTGTATTTTGATATGCATCCTTACAGCAGTAGATCTCAAACTCTTTTATCTGGTGACACACTGAAATTATTAAACAAAATTCACGGCACCCGTATTATTATTTGACCAATGAAATAATAAACCATTGAATTAAAAAAGAATAGAAACATAAATGACGGATTTTTACTACAAAAACAATATCTAATAATTTTTCATAATTATTTAAACTATTTATGTAACTTTTACTGTAAGTATTAACTAATACTGTAATTTTTAGTGTTACAAAATATAATTTATTTATTGGTAGTAATAAAAAATAGAAAAAACTAAAATAAATAATATTTTTAAAACAACTTGAAGGTGTGCCGTTATCTGGTAATTTTAAAAGTATTATTTGTTTTGTTCGCTTATCTTTTTGTCTACGCGTTTTTGTTTAATTACCTATTTTTTATTGAAGGATTTAAGGACCTGGCTTGGGCATGATTGAAAGAAGCTATGAGTTGATTTGTATTCCTATTGCAGCATGTAAGGAATTTTTAATTCTGACTGCATCTGGATTATTATTTACAAATCTTAGACATTAGTAATTTTAGACAATAGTAGTTTTAGAAAATTAGTATATAATATAAATAATAATAACTTTTTATGTTAGTTGAAATAATGAAGCTCTAGACGGGACAGCCGAAAGTTAAGATATGTCTTAGAACTGATTTATTAAGAATCAATTTATTTTAGAAAGATAAGATGGATATTTATTGTAATAGAGAAACATTTTATTCGTAGTTTTTCGGCTGTTTTTTCATTTTAAATTAATATAAATAAGAGTTTACTCTAGCGTTACTTTAAAGTATTTCACGAACTTAGAAAATGGAATTGAAGTCTCATATAAGATTAAGGTGGGGGAAGGGGAGGGGAGAAGGGGAGAGGGAGGAATACAGGTCGTCGTTTTGTGAAAAGTAATAGGTTTACTTTTGTCGATGATGTCTGATGTGATCTCCATTTTTTTTTAGGAATTTTGAAGTTTACATGTATGCTTTCTTTAATCGATTGATAATGGTGTCTATTCAGTTAGAGAAACATAAAAATGCAAAATAATTATGCTTGTTGACAAAAGAGCGAGCTCCTTCTTTTGTAAGTTGAGAGTTCAAATTTTTTATTAATGTTACATGGTTTTTTTCGAAGAATGTTTGAATGAAAATCTGATTTTTTTCCTTCTTGGTTGTGTTCTGTTGTCGTGCTGGTGGTAATAAATGACAACGACTTCTTTACCCGAAGGCCATTCTCTTACTATTTAGAACATTAGCACGAAAATTTATTCCCAAGGCAGCCCCTGATCTACACCAAAGCGTATCGAAGCCTTTTCGAAATCAACCCCGACAGACAGACAAGCCACCCCCTCCTTTGGTAAGTTGCCACCACTGCCGCTAGGGGCGGTGGCACTCAGTCCCCGGCGAGCCACCGACAGTGCACCCGAGTTTGTAGCGCGTATTGTCGAAAAGTGAAATGTGATTACGATATGTTACTGCTCAATTTGTCTCTACTTCTCAACCTCCACCACTTCGTGTCAGGTCAGGGAACTTTTATATCAGTTTTAAGGGAAAGGTTTTTTTTTTTTTTTTTTTTTATTTTTTTTTTATTTTAGTTTAATTGTTGATAATATTTTATATAAAAATTAAAATATAAATATATTAATTTAAATAAATTTAAAAAATAGGTAATATAAATTTTAATAAATAGGATATTTAATTGAATCATAAATATTTCTATAATCTTGCAAAATCTAATTATAAAAATTATTTAGAAAAGTAGCTAAAATAAATCTAATGTAAATAGAAAACATTAAAAAAATTACTACGATCCATACGACTGACGGCCGATTATTATTTTAATTTTCCAATAATTACTATTAAGAACTAATTGTAATATTATTACAATCTCCCTTCATATAAATTAAAAGTGCTAAAACAATTAAAGTTATGGAATCCAACGTTTTTAATAAAATAAAAATAATTAATTGTAAATAAATTAATTAAAATTCAAATTTTCGAAAAAATTCCTTTCGAATTTTGAACCTCAGTTAAACAAAAATCTCCAATTCTTCAATTAAGCATCCTGATAGTTCTTGTGACAAGAGGGTTTCAGAAGCAAGAAATGTCTAATAATAGTGAGTTTATAATGAAAATGTCTTATTAATTATTATCCCAAGTATTAAGGCTCATATTTTCATAATACGAATTTTTTTTTTTTTTATAAATCGATATAAAAATAAATAAATAATAATATAAAAAAATCCAGAGTTTTAAGATTTTTTTTTTTTTTCATTTTTGGTCTTTGTCTATTCTGAAAGGTACTATCTTATAAATTAATGATGTGATATCAAGATTAATAAATATATAATTAATTGCAAATGAATTTTAATCACTAAAGTCACGAAAAAATTAGTAATGAAACAAAATTACACTTTCAATTATAACTATAGTGTTGTAATTTATCTTTAAATTGATGATATATATGTATGTTATTTTATTTTTTTTGTTTTTTATAACACGATAAAAAAATATCACATGATATATTCATGAGACGAAAATATTTTATATGCGGCGGACTATAGAACTAGTGGGGCGGACAAATCAGTTTAGGGGAAGGCAGTGACAAATACCAACACCTAACGCCCCTAAGCTCCAAAAATATAAAAGAGAGTGTAATGGGGAGCCATTTTAGCTCCATAAGTTAACAGAGCCCACCATTTTATGGCTTATTCCTTCCAGATTAGCTCCAAAACTTTTAGTCTCCAGCTGATAAAGTATATTTTCGTTAAGTTTAATTTTGAACTTATCTGACACTTGGTACTGCTTTTATTGTTTATATAGCAATATATTTCCTCTGCAATGGAAAAATAAAAGAAGTGATTATTGGATCTTGAAGAAATAAGTTCTCTTGAATGACACATACGGATGTTCAGGAGGTTCATTTTCTCTTAGTTAATTACTTTTTTTTTTTAGATTTACTGAACAGTTTAATTAACTTTTATAAATGATATAGCAAAATTGGCTTCCGTTTAACCATTTATTTCTTAACAGAAATTAACGTTGCCACTCCCGTACTTTCCTGTAAAGTTGTTTGGAAATTAAACAGGTTTATAGCTTAATATTATAGTCTATTAAAATTTACATATTCTTCGTTTTCCTGGGAAGTCAGCATCCAATTGGTGTTATAGCAAACTTTTCCTTTTTTACCATTTATTTATTATTATCATTTAACGTTTCGGCGTTGCAACCCCATCTTCAGAATTTTCTATGATTCATTTTTTAGTTACTTTGCTCGGTCAACTATATCGTTGGTCCAAAACGGTTTTATTTTGAGTTATTTTATTATTGCGTAAATTTTACGCACAATTAATTGTTAATTCTTTCTAATCGATCTAAAATCACTTGCTAGTGCATACTATTTTAAAAAACATATAAAAAAATGAAAATTTATTTTTGTACACACTTTTCATCTCTCTCTTTAAAAATTTGGGATTTGACAGTTAGGTGGTTTATTACATTATTTATACTTATTCTATACAAGTCTTTTTATAAAATTAGTTCAATTCTCTTTATTATGATGCTCCTAAAGCCATTTTTATAGCACAATTAATAATTTCATCACTTGAACTAGTGCTTCCACTTGTCTTGAACTAATCATTTATTGAAACGATCTACCATTTTTATTAGTTTTATTTTTCTCTTTAAGGGACATTCTCAGATGAACTGTAATTTTCGAAATCTGGAATAAAAAATAAAAAATATCACTTTCATGTAAAGTAGTCTTGAGTTCTATAAGTGTTACATTAGTATAAACAAGTGAAATATCTGACTTGGTTTATAAGTTTTCTTACTCACTATTTTTCGATTTTCTAGGTACTTTAAAAAATAGGAAACCCTTTTATATCACGGTAGTTACGCACTAAAAAAAAGTTTTATTTTTTATATTTTTCAAAAATTTGTTTTCGTTATTACCTAGCAGGATTAGTAGCCGTTGTGTGATCGACTCCAAGTAATCAAAATATACTTTTTGGATTAAAATATTTTGGGAACATTTCACTTCGGACAGATTGCAACTCGCGCAACCTTTTCACAAGAAACTTTTTTTTCCAAGCTTTTTATTCTTACACGCTTTTATATCTCAAAATGTACTCTGCTTTGAGACGGGCTAAATGCTGATTGGGGGGTTGAAAAAGTAAATACGGAAAAAATGAAAAATGGCGAGCTCCTGAAAACCTTAAGACAGCCAAAGTAACAATTTATTTGAGAATGACCCTTAATAATTTTCATATATTTTTTCAATCTATTATTAAACGACCAAATAATTTATTGCACTATCAAATATGACATTAAGATCATAAAAATAAATGTAAGATAATTAAATTGATTTTATAAAAGGATTTATATAGAATGTACATTTATATAAATGATGTAATTTATATTTGATTGAGTAATTAATTAAAAAGTTAGAAAATTATGAAGATAGGCTTACAACATCGTATAATTAATTTCAATTCATAACTAAATAGCAAAAAGGAAACCAAACACCTATTCGAATTGGATGCTGATTTACTAGAAAAACGAAGAATGCATTTTAATAGACTATAATTTTAAACTATGATCTTGTTTAATTTCTAAACAACTTTACAGGAATATTTCACGAATGAAATTTCATGTTTTTAAGTGTTAACTGTCATGATGCATAAGTAATCATATAAGGACGATAACAAATAAATTAGAATTCACATTTTATTTATTTATTAATGCAAAAATGGCAATTATTCATGAATCTTTTAATGTTGATATAAGTACAATGAAAATGTGAGATGATCGCAGCGTGTTTGTAATACGAATAGCGAACGCCCTTACATTTTTCTGCCCAACGAAGAACTTTAAAAGTTCTGAACACAACTGAAAGTAAAACTTATATCTTCAGCTTTTTGCTTTCATTGCTCAATTTCGTAAGATGAGATGGTAGAATTAGTCCAGGTTAGTGGCCCTACTGAAAAAAGGACGATTCCTCGACTATTTTCTTGTTTGTTATTCGGGTAAAATATTAATGAAGAAGAAATATTTAATACTAACACGATAAACTTAAAAATGGAACAATAAAACAAATCAAGATGAACCAATTGGTTCGAAACGTTGTTTTTATGTATTAATGAACAATGAAGTTCAAGAGTTAAATATTTCTTGAAAATTAAATAATACAAAAATGTATCTCACGAAAATTTTCAAACTTTATTTATACATTTCATTATACATGCATGCAAGTAGTTCATAATACAACTGGTCATTAATAACTTACTACTAATATTAATACCTAATCATTTTTAGATAAAACATTTTTTATTGAATAATAATACAAGCTGCAACACTTAAGGGCAATGAGTATTGGGGCTGCAGGTTTCCTTCCGTAAAAAAATAAAAACATATTTATAAAAATAATAAAACATGAAAAATAAATTTCATAACGCATGAAAATAAATTGATAGATTAATTCAGTAATAATATAATAAGTAAAAAAAACAAGATAAAAACAATTTAACCCATTTACAGGCGCATCAATAATTATTGAGATTCCATGTTTGTAGCATTGTCTTTTATTATTGTCGTGATGAAATTTTGTATAGAATCAATTATTGTTTTTACAATAGCCGATTTACTTTAATGTTGCGTATACGCGTTCGATAAGAGTGACAAATTTTCCAAAATGATACCAGTTATTGGATTAATGAATTTTCTAAAACTAGGTTTTTTTTCTTATATTATATCCAAAGATGAACAGATGACTTAGCTTATTTGTTTAAAAAAAAGTTAATCTTCATTTAAACATGGATCGTGAATTAAATTGTGGCAGCAATTCAAAAAAGAAAGTTTTCTTATAGTGGCACTCTTCTTCCATGCCAAGGATATATTATACCTTACTGGCCAACATTGCGTGAGCGCAACATTTTGTACCGCCATTGGAGCAGAGAAAAATAAAAAATTGTTGTATTTTTTTAATTAGGCTTCTCTAAAAACATTTCTATATAAAATAATCAAAACTTCCAACTAATTTTAGGCTTGGCCAAAAATGGGTTAAGTTAATTATAAATAAAATAAGTCATCTTGAACACATTCATACCTACATACAATATTTGCGAAATTAATAGAAATGAAAAAAAAATTACGTCAATAAACTTCGCATACATGTTCATCTTAAAATTATTTTCCGTATTATATTTATATAAAGTGACACAAACATTATTCTTCAATTATCAAAAAGAATTATTTTTCACAATTCTTTGTTTGTATTGTAACCAATTTCAATCAGAAAAAGGTTTTAATATTAAATTTTAAAATACTAAGGGAGAGAGTTTAAGAGTACCCTATATAGTTGAATTTCTGTTAATTGTAAATATCAATTAATTTAGATAAGATTTAAGGCTTTAAAACAGACTTAATAATCCTGACCAAGCCGTGAATCTTCTAACCCTTCGATCAGTCTTCATTAACCCTGAGCTTTGCTGGTCCTGTACTCTCGAACCTTTTGCATGTCCTCCACAAAACATGGGATGAAGGTTATCTCTTGTATAAGGGTACTACTGACACTTTTCAGCTAACTGGACGTACCACTACCTGATCTCATGATATTAATATTTAAGATGCGTTTTCAGTACCGCCGTCAGCTGAGCACGGAACTGGAGCGAAATAATACTGCGGTTCCTCTCCAACTCAATATTTCATGTGTTTTATTTTTTTCAATAATATTAATAAATGGATTAAGGCATTATGAAAACTTACGAAACTTACTATATATTTTATTAACATACATTTATTGCTTTATATAAAACAAAATACAATTTTTTTTACAAAATTCCTTAATATTGTAGTTACTTAAGTATAGTATATAATAATAATAGCATAATAATATAATTATTATTTTGGAGGGATTTTGACTCCCCTCTTCTCCCCACTCTGCCCCTCTCTGACGGTGGACCTGTTCGCCTTTATACAAAAGTACAAATAAATTTACAAAAGTTGATTTAACAAACAAAAGAATATATATCACAGTAAATTTGCTTAAGAAAATAATGTGTTGAAAATAAAGTTCAAAAGTTTATCTATTTCATATAATAACAGCAACAGTAATATTCAACTCAAACAAAGATATGAAAACAATAGTGTATCCATCAAAAGTAAGCATTTGAAAATTGTGAAGACAAGCATCTATATTTTTCAGTTGAAAGCATTGTGTTGTTTACAGTTTAAAGAGCATCAAATTTAGGCTTGATGGCGTTCGACTTGATTCTTAAGTCTCAAAGTGCTTTCGCCTTTACTACGGTAACCGTCCTGAATTATTTGTATCACTTATAGATCGTGTTTATTCATCTTATTATTTATACATTCAATAATAATTTAAAAAACGTATGTTATCTCTCATTTAAGGTGCTAAAAAGGTGATTTTATTTTAAGGTGATTTATGATACATTTGTTTGCTTGTTCGCGTTCCACCTGGAGTATCTTTGCATACCACCAGGATACGAATACCACCGTTTCCATACCCCCTGTTCTATAGTACCTTTAGCATTTTAATAACTATACCCGTTAGCGTTAGAGGATTGAGTATTCTATTATTTATTAATAAAGCATTTAAATAATGCGAGAATAGATAAAAATGAGACATATCTCATAGGAAGATGACTTGAACCGATTCAGTCAGAAAATAAAAGGAGAATTAGTAAAAGATAAGTTATTAATTATGATTTTTTTTTTCATTTGCAGGTCACGGAATAATGGTCTCCGGATGTTGTTAGCCTAATGTTTATCAACTTAGCGTTATAAAATTTCCATCATGAGGCTTAACGTCTGAACTTTCTGTAAGTTTGGCTAAAGCAAGGGGGAAGTTTTATCGATAAGGGAAAAGAGCTTGGGGAAGGTGATGGTTCTGGGGAACGGACTTATATGTTGTACCCCTCAGGTTCTCTGAAGAACCGGTCAGAAGAAAAGTTATTTATAATTATTATTTAAAATATAATAATAAATAACTTTTCTCTTTTGAATATTTTAAACAATAGTTTTCGTTTTTTTTTTAATTTAGTAAATTCAATTACATTAACTTCATTTAATTTCAATACAAAAATTGCCATTTTTGTATTGCCAATTGCCAAGCTGTATAATTGCCAAGCTAATGTTACTGATAAAATTGATTTATGATTTCACATTAATGAAAAAAAAAAAATTTTACTTTTTTTTCTTTATGAATTGTAACAAACATTATCCTACACTCAAATACGAGCAATTTGACTGTCTAAAACAAGGATCTCGAAATGCCATGGAAGAATTTTGCATATATTAAATAATATTTCATTACACAAATAAAATTTCAGTTTCATAGCTATTGTCTTTTTGAAATACAGTGATTACTAAGCCAGTCAGTGAGTGAGAAGTGTCTTTCTATTGTACTGTAGACAATGTATGTAAAATATATAGTTTTTTAATAAAAACAAATGTAAATTGAACGGGTTTCCATTGGAATCTGCGTAGGAAGTATGGATACCAAGTCCAATATGCTTTTATATATCTAGTATCATTGCTAATACTGACCCGGTTTAGATTTTTTTTTTCGTAGAGAATTTAATTATCTTTGAAATGCGTATCTATAATGTTCAAGGAGATTTTTTTTTCAAACTCTTAGTGTAAGAACTTTTTCAAGCCCATCCTTATTGCACATCTACTGCATAATGGGAACCCATTATTAAAAATTTCAGCTTCATAGGCATTGTCGTTGAGATACGGTGAGTAGCAACATTCTTTTTTGGATATGGAGCTGATCAGTGGTTTATGTTACTAACAATTTATAAACTTTTAACAATGGTGCGGATAATTTAACAAATATCTATACGTAATTATGGATATAATAAAAGATATTAATAAGCTCCACAATGAAGGAGATACTGTTAAAACATGGTTATCTAGGCTAAACCGGTAAAGACAAGGAAGGCTTCCAGCGGAAGATTAGAGAGCCCTATTCTTCACTGGTGGTGGCGTTTTGTAGCCTGGAGCCGGGAGTCTGGATTATATTTAATTAACCCTGTCTAATCATTCTCTTAATCAAGACTGTGAATTGCTATAGTTTGTCATTCCATCTGGTTTCTCTATTTCTCAATATATTACGCATTAACATATATACAGGGTGTCCCAGAAGGAAATGTCAGTAATAAAGGGAGGAATAGTCTATCGAAAAGGTAGTTCAGTGTCGCCATCCGCACATTCTTATTCGTTTTCAGTGGTTGTTATTATTTATCCAACTATTTTACTTTTTTATTTATTTTAATTGTTTTCGGTATAGTATTTTATTCCACTATTATAATTATAATTAGCGTACTATTATAATTAGCGCACTATTATAATTAGCGTATGATGATAGCCACCTTCACCCCTAAAAAAAAAAATAAAAAGTAAAATTGTTGGACAAACAATAAAAAAACTTTGAAATCGAAAAACACTGTGTTTGCAAACCACTTTAGAGAAAGGCTTGAGAAAAAAAATCTAGTTATGAGGTAGCAAAGCCAGGAAAAAATACTAAGCACGTCTTGTTGCTTTTATTTAACGTTTTTGCCCTACCAACCTCAATATTTCTTTTTTGATGAGAAGGGAGAGAGGAGCAGCCACCAAGGGCCCCGCATCTTAGAAAAATTAAATAAATGATTAATACATTGTGAAAACTTTTAGAAGATCTCCAGACTCCCGGATGAATTAGGCAATCCATGCTTCCAAAATCGAGCGGCTGCCCTTCTCCCTAACCAAGCGGGGTCCCGGGTCCCGCAAGGTTTATATCTGATACTGAAACTCGATTTCGAAATTTTTCACGATCGTAATACTATTTCTTATTATGCATTATATATATATATATATATATATATATATATATATATATATATATATAATGCATAATAAGAAATAGTATTACGATCGTGAAAAATTTCGAAATCGAGTTTGTTGTCAAAAACTTGAGTGTTGTCAAAAACTTCATGAATTTTCCAATTTAGTTCAGTTGCCAAACAAAAAAAAATGTAATGTAGCAACGTTTGCTTCAAAACCTAGAAAATTGTAAAATAATTTATGATTTATATATTTTTACTTTCACTTTATATATATATATATATATATATATATATATATATATATATATATATATATATATATATATATATAAAGTGAAAGTAAAAATATATAAATCATAAATTATTTTACAATTTTCTAGGTTTTGAAGCAAACGTTGCTACATTACATTTTTTTTGTAATGTATATATATATATATATATATATATATATATATATATATATATATATATATATATATATATATATATATATATATATATATATATATAAAGTGAAAGTAAAAATATATAAATCATAAATTATTTTACAATTTTCTAGGTTTTGAAGCAAACGTTGCTACATTACATTTTTTTTTGTTTGGCAACTGAACTAAATTGGAAAATTCATGAAGTTTTTGACAACAATACTGCCTAATCAAATATATTGAAATATCAAATATTGAATTTTTTACTAAAATATTGGAATTTTTATTAAATTCATTGGGTTTTTTGAGAAAATCAAATTCAAATGAATTATCACTGGATTTAGGATTATAATATTATTATATATACAATGATAGTACCAATTCATCAATCGAACCAACTGGTCACTCAACACTTCGGAAGCTTCTTTTTCGTGGACTTTTTGAATATATCTTGGAACAGTTCCTTTCTGCCATCATGTGCATATCCCATCTTCCTTGATAGTGGTCCTCCATAATTTTAATATCTTTATGAAATATTTCATCTTGCTCCTCACTGCTGTCTCCTAAATTTTCAGAAAAACGGTCCAGGTCGCTGTTTAAATATTGCACCTTAATATTCATGTTGCACCCAAGGGATTTGAAATTTTTAAGCATATCATTTACCAGCTCAGCATGGTTTTCTGCTTCTCGTTGGCCCATAAAAATTTGGACAACTGCAACAAATGAACTCCAGGATTTATGCTCAGCCTCATTCATGGAATTTACGAAGGCTTGATCCTTGATGAATTTTCTTATTTCTGGGCCGTTAAATATTCCTTCTTTAATTTTTTCCTTACTCAAGTAAGGAATTTTCCCCCCTATAAATACAAAGCATGATCCATCCTTATCAAGAGCCTTTACAAACTGCTTCATAAGGCCCAGCTTGATAAGCAGTGGAGAAAAGATGATTTTCTCTCTTTCAACTAAGGTTTCATTAATAACGTTATTTTTCCAACGACCATGTGTTCTCTCGTAGGCCATTCTTGTCTAACCCAGTGTTGTGATTGTCTCTGCTATCTCAGAGGAAACAAGGATATTTGGTGTGGCTATTTTGCTGTCAGAGGAGAAAGTTTACCATTTTTAAGTCCACACAAATCAACCATTGATGTTCACGATACCTCATTTTCTCCAAGACCAAAGTTGTTGTGCTGTATGTTTCTTTCATGTTCGTTGAGTCAGCAATTGGTGTTGAACCACGTTTGTTCCCATTGTGTAGAAGAGCACATTTCAAGCTTCGCTTTGAGCTATTAATAAATAGGCGCTAATCATCTGGAAAATATTCAGAAAGATTCATTTTTCTAATATCGTGACAAAATACAAGATTTTCTTCTTGAGAGAAGAATGGTAGCAGACCCTTTTCTCTTGTACGGTAAAAAGAAATTTTGGTTCCTTGTTCCAGTAAATTTTTGTCGTCCAACCTGGAAGCCAGTAATTCAGAAGCTTCTTTTGGCGTGTTAAGATCTTTGATGAGGGCATTTAACTTACTCTGGTTGAAACGTTGAGGAATTGTTGACATTCCCTCATAATCACTGTCACCTTCATTAGTATCAAAAGGATGATTAGAGGGACAATATTCGTCCTTAGCAAGCTCTGGAAGTTGGAGATCGGTACTTCCTCTGAGTGAGGGACTGGGTATCTTGCAGAGACTAAATGGATAAGTCCCCTTGCTACGGTTGTTTCGATTTATTCCAGTAATATTTACTAGACAGAAATAACAGTCATGAATATGGTTTTTGGGTTTTATCCAAACCATCGGTACGCCGAATTTCATTTTCTGCATTATTTTCCCGCTTGTCCACTGGCGTAAATGTTGTGTACAAGTTTTACAAACCTGATGCGGTGCCTAGGATTTATCTTGATCACTGAGCTTAACACCAAAGTATCCACGATAAGCTCTCTTTACAAGATCACTAACAATCTTTCGCTTATCTTTTAATGTGTATTCTCCGCAAATATAGCAAACCACTTCAGGATGATTTATACAACTTGTTCTACTTCGATTTTTTATTTTCATTTTTTATCAACTTCGATCTATCCTGCACGGCTAAAACTCACAAGCTGATCTCAAATTTAGTTGAAGCGTTGAAATGAAGGATGGGATTCCCAGTGACGAAGTGGGGATTCCAGCCTGGTCAAGCAGGAAGGAAGTGGCTTGAGGCAAGCAGGCGGTTTCACTCCTTTTTTTTCACACTTATCTTAAAAAGTAGAGATGATAAAAAAAAAAATGATTTCATTTTAGATTCAGCGCCCCAAATATAGCTATATCAGCTATATCTAGCTATATCAGTTCCAAAATCTTGGGCACCAAAAATTGTTTTCTCTTATAGGCCTGTGTTATCTATATTTTAAAATGGGAAAATATAAAACAATAATAATATAAACGTGTACATATTTCTCTTCCAATGTTATGAACTGTAAAAATTTAATTGCGTTGCGGTCCACTGCCACAGTTATCGTTATAAATTATCGTTTTTTAACTTTATTTTTTAAATTCACACCTGTCTATGAGACAACCAGTGAATGTGCTGGCTAAGAACATGTTAACGTGGCATGAAAGGCATGAGAAAGAGTAGTACCCAGCGGCACCTCTTCCTGTCGTGATAATCGGATATAGTTAGGCTAGGAGATCCCTCATCCAGCTCCTCTTCAGCCTTCTGCGAGTGTTGTCAGGCATGTTGGTTGTCGCCAGATCTTGTATGAATGTGTTAGGATGTCCGTGTAAGTTATCGTGAAATCGTTTGTAGGTCCGTATGTGTTCGTTAACTGTAGGCATATTGAGGTCTGTATGTAACGTAAAGTTGCTGATGTACCAAGGAGCTTTGATGATAGACCTAAAAGTTTTTGACTGAACAATTTGGAGTTTTTATATATGTGTTTTTTTCGGCTATCCCATATATCTGTGAAGCGTAGGTCCAGATGGGCTTGAGTAAGTAAGTGTGTGTTCAATTTATGTCTAAGTTTCAATTTTGAACGTTTTGAAAGAAGTGAGTATAACAGTTTAAGTCTTTGGTTTAGCGTTTTTTGTTTATTCTTGATGTGTGGGCGCCATGTCATTCTTCTGTCAAATGTCAGGCCAAGATATCGAATTTTGTCTGTCTGCGGAATTAATACATTGTCGAGGTATATTGGAGGGCAGGTTTCTTGTCGGAGAGTAAAAGTGATATGTTGAGATTTGTCTTGATTAAGTCTAATTTTCCAAAGTTTGTACCAATCATGAAGTTTTGTTAGATGATGTTGTAAAGTATGTGAGGCGTGTGCTGGATTTTGATGTTTTGTTAAAATTGTTGTATCGTCTGCATACGTCGCTGTCAGAGTTTCGATGGTGTTTGGAATATCATGTGTTTATATGATGTAGAGTAGCGGAGCTAGTACTGATCCCTGAGGTACTCCTGCTAAGGCCAGTCGAATGGCAGACAGTTCTGAGCCGTGGCAGACAGAGAAAAATCTTTCAGAAAGAAAGGATTGAAGAATAAGATAATAGATAGGAGGAAGTATCGTCTTAAGTTTGAAGAGAAGCCCCTGATGCCAGACTCTATCGAACGCTTGAGCGACGTCCAGAAATACTCCTGTTGCATATAATTTTTGCTCTAGTGCCGTCGCAATGTAGTCCGTCACCCTGTGTAATTGTTGAATGGTTGAGTGTTGGGATCGGAATCCAAATTGATGGTCAGGTATGATGTTATTGTTCGTCAGTATATCAAGAAGTCTTTTGTAGAGTAGTTTCTCAAAAATTTTTGAACAAATCGGGAGCAGGCTGTTAGGTCTGTATGATGATGGAGTAGCTGTGTCTTTGTTTGGTTTATGAATCATGGTAATGTGTGAGTATTTCCATTGTAGAGGGAATTTAGTCGTTCTGAGTATTTCATTGTAAATAGAGGTTAGATACACAAGAGCCTTCCTGGGCATTTTCTAGAGCACTTGAGTATTTATCAGGTTATGACCAGGAACTTTATTCTTAGGTAACTGTCTAATTTGCTCGGCAAATTGTGTCGGGGTGAAGCAAGGAGATAAAAAATAAAATAAAATAATAACAAAATAGTTTTATGTTTTATTTATAGTTGATAAAAGTAACTTATTTTTAATTGTTTAAAAATTATAATAACTACTGAAAAGGTATGGAACATTTTCATTAAAAAGCTCTTTGGATTCGCGAGATTTTGAACTAAAAGGTGATAATCCTAACAACGAGGTAGCTTTTAATAATAAAAGCAGTATATAAAGGGAATTACAAACTCAATGCTAAAAGTTTTAGGGTAATGGAAAAAAAAAAAAATGAAATGCATTGTAATAACTTTTTTAAACTCTCAAGAATACATAATCAGAATTAAAAATTTATACCGTGTGCCTTATCTCTTTTCATTCTTAAAGACCTTTTCAACAAATTAATTTTCAATACGTACATATATGAAAAGTTTAACAAAAAAATATTGTACCATTATTTGTATATCAATTTTCTTTTTTGAACAGAAACATGATAAGTTGCATACATTAAAAAAAAAAAAAAAAAATCATACCATTTTAAAATTAAAAGTTTTTTATGTTATCTTTCTTGTTCTTGAATAAAAATTGAGCCCACTCTCCGTTAATACTGTTGTTAAATTTTAGAATATACCTTTAATAAGGACCTATACTTCACTTAATCTTGCGTGATTTACTCCTTTTCCGAACTAATGTTGTTCTTAACTTCTAAAACTTATCACGAGAGATTCTTCTTACACTTCTATGAAGTTCTTCCAAGAGTTTCTGAATTGGATTGTAAGGAGCAGTGGCGTTCGCCAGAGAAGGTTCGGGAGAATATATTCCCTCTCCCCCGAAATTTCTGAAAAAATAAAATTTTTATACCTACCAACATAAGTTTTGTAATTTGAGTAATATTTATGCTAATTTTTAACATGCATTGTTGATCCAATTTTCAGGCTTAACTTTAAAATATACTCCCAATTTGACATTTAAGTGGTTATTTATCTTATTATTATTTAATCTCTCCCTGAAGAAATTCTGTATACGCCCCTGGTGAGGAGGAGACATCTCCTATTGGAAATCCATAATATTTTTAAATATCAAAAAGTGTAAATTTTTAAAAAAATGTTAATTTATACAGATTTAAATCCATAAATTCTATTTTACCACCATATCGAAAATAATAATAATATCAGAAGCGTAGTTCAGAAGTTAAATTATTTAACAGAAAAACATATGAATGAAGTTTAGTCAAATTAATAAAAAAATAATTGTTAGTGAAATAATTTGTAGTGTTTAAAAATTTTAAAATTGACTAGTGTTTGGCCATCGCAGTTATGCCTCCAGAGATAAAATTGGTTTATAGACAAACAATATCGGTAATAAAATTATTATTGTTTTATACTATTTAATAGTCTAAAACCAGAAAACTTATTTATTTAAAAAAAATATAAACAAACCGAGTGCGTAATAAAATTACTAACCTGGAGCAAATAAAATTAAATACAATATTTAGTATGCCTCTTAATATGTGTAATGGCCAGTCACTTGAACAAACTGATGACTAAATATACCTAAATAAATGGGTGTTATATTAGGCAGGAAAGGGAAAGTCGACAGGATTAGTAAAGCTAGCAATATTTACTTCCAAATATGCAACTTCATCGTAGGTAAGAGAGAAGTTGGAAGGGACGTTAAATTAAGGATATATAAAGCTTCCAACTTTGCTCTACCGTAGTGAACGTTGGGTAGCACTAGACAGGCATAAAAATAGAATAACCACTGCTGAAATGAGGTATCTCCGAAGAGTGGCAGGAAAAACAAGACGAGATTGCATGAGAAATGATGGAATTAGAGAAGAATTAGACTTCGAGCCACTGGGACAAATACTCGAAAAAAGACAACTTCAGTGGTATGGTCATGTCTGCAGAATGGGAGAATATAAAGAGCCCAGAAGCTTCTATGAAGCTCATCAAAAAGGTAAAAGGCCTAAGGGTAGACCTCGACTGTCTTACGAAGACCACATATCCAGGCTAGGACGATCGCGAGGGAAGTCGATAGGAGAGATGAAGGCGCTTGCGAGAGACCGAGATGCCTGGTTGCGATGGCTGGATACACCTCCACGCTGAGAGGCATAAGGAGGAAGGAAAAGAAGAAGAAGAAGAATGCCTTTCGACTGGCATTGGCAGTTACATGAATGATTCTCAATCTACGTGAATATTTGCTATTTTTGCTATTTACCTGAGCTTAAACAATAATAAAACTATAGATAATAAAAATTAACTGATAAAATTTAGTATTCCCTAATTTATTACGATGGAATTTATACAGATAGAAATTTTTTAACATATAATACCTTCATTGGGAGGAAATTAAAACGAAATTTACAATATACATAACAAGAAATACATTTACATAATATGTAAATGTATTTTTTATTTTTTTTATTGTGTGTATTTTTTGTTATGCATCTTATGTATATTTATGCCTTTTTTTCATGGAAACAAGTCATGTTGGCCTTAAAGTATATAAATGATATTTTCCAACTAGGGTTAGAAAACAAAAGTAAATATTCACTTCGTTTTAAAGATTATTTCATATTCATATTCATTTGTATGATTATATGTTTTCTATTTAAGTTATTTTCATTGAACTAGTGATTAAAAATGTAAGTATTAAAAGAAGAAATACAATTTATGAAATTTGTTTTAGATCTACTGATGATACTGTGCATATGATATCCTGTTAAAAACAAATGGTAGTTTTATTTTTCGTCAGATTTATGGCACGATTGTTCCAGAAGGCAACAGAAAGAGCCGGATAAATCTTGGGCTAATGCGAAAACAATATTTACAAATGCTTTTTCATGGTGCAATTTGTATCAACTCTCACAATGTCTGTCTTTAAGCTAACTGTCGGGATAGGTTAGTTTTTTATTGTAAGTTTTAAATTATGAAAAAAAAATCTAGAGGTGACAGAAAGAAAAAGATTAAATTTAAATAATATTTGCTAAAAGGCAAAAGCTAGCCTCAAAGTGAGAAGAAAACTTTAGTGAAAGTTGTGAGCTGTGGTCAAGCTAAAGGCTCCCTAGGCCGTTAATTCTACTTCCCTTTACAATTAACTTACTAATGCTTTTCTTTTATTTATTTAATCTTTTATTATTTAATTAACACGCATTAAACAATGTAACATGATAATAATTATATATAACATAATATACTGATGATAATTATAATATATAAAAATTAAAAGTATGGAATTGTAAGAACGGTTTTATAAGTATAATAAGAATATATTTTCAAATTTTTTAAATCAAGGAAATTTCGTAACGGGATCGATCAAATTGAAAAAGGCATTTACAACAATTTATTTCTTATCAGCTGATCTATATTTCTCTGAGCAGCTGTTTGGAGCACTTTCTCGCTACGTTGTTATTTCCTTGTGCCTATTTATTTTTTCTGTTATTTATTGTTCTTTATGCAGTTTCTTAATTTATTCTGAGTCAGATTTCTTTGGGGTGTCATGTCGCTATGTCTTCTTCAACCAGCTGGCGATCGTAAATGGCTATATGATGAAGTTGTCTGCAACCGGTAGTTAGCCTCCATGTGTTCAGATAATTACGTTATTTATGCATGTTGCACTTTATCTTTGTTTGTTGAACTTTTCAATGAAAAATTTTATCTCTTCTTTTTATTTTGTTCGAAGACGTTATTTCTGCATAAGCGAGTACGTTACTTGCATTTTAAGCTGTTTGAGTATTTATGTGTGTTTTTTTCTTTTTTACTTCGCTCAAGACTGTTTCTTCGTTTTCAATTGTTTTCTTCAAGCAGTTGTCATAACTTTGATAAAAAGGATGAAGCAATGGAGTGGTTCGGAATATTTATTCAAATCGATGGTTGAAAATGAAGATGTACAGACCCTGATTTAGTCCAGAGAATAATATAAATCAAAAAGGAAAATAGCTGAAAGTTTTAATAGAAATATTGTTACCGGGCGATAACAAAGGGGCCATTGGCACGTGGCTATCTCCAGTTGGCCCGAGGACGCTCCTGTTCTTTCCGCCCCAACTAGCCCGTGGGGGATCGAAACAGGAATAAATTAATTAAAGTCTCCTTAGCCAAGAAGTTCACAAGAGCTGTCAAATGTCAGCTCTTCCATTTGGGAAATTGCCTGAGAAACCCTCTCCCCATCCCCTCAACTGCCCTTTGCCTTGCTACTGTGAAATTAAAATATTTGTCAAAACTTTTACTTCTACACTGGTGGCCAGGCCGGCATAAAGGAATTGACAAGTTTTTTTTTTCGCAACTTTTAGTATTTTTAAATATTTTTCCTCAAATATCTAAAGTGGTGATCTTGAAAATTTAAAAGACGAATTCGAATTGGAGGATCATGTAAGCAAACTTCTTAAAATTACAATGAAAGTTAAAATATTATTGAATTTTAAATTGCTTTAAAGAGTGTGGCCTTATCTGCTGAGTAAATTGGGTGTAGAAGCCAACCTATGATTGGATGGAATGAAAAACCTCTTTTCATATCACACCTTCACAATCCTTCGTTTAACTGAAGTTTAAATTTGAAAATAATAGAGATGTGACCGACCATTGAAGAGATTTTAAAATTGAAATAAAAAACATAAAAGTGGTTTTTGGAAGATCGAAATTTAACCAAATTAGGGTTGAAGATTTGCAGTTAATCTGTCCTTCAATGTAGCATGCGGTTAAAAGAGAAGATTTATATATATATATATATATATATATATATATATATATATATATAAATCGTTTATTAGGTTTTCTTGGGTTCTAAAAGCATTTTTAAAATTACATTTTTATTGACCATGCATTTTTCAAATCACCATTATGTTTGACATTTCTTGGAGTATATTGTCCTATAAAACCTAAACAATAACTTCACCGAAAAATGTCATTTGTAATGGTTATTCAGAATGAACATGTTTGATAAAATATCCGATTCGAAAAACCGAATCAAAACACTCGAAAATCTAATAGAGGGCATTATAGCGAAATAAAGTTCAATAAGAACAGTAAATCGAAATGCGTGATCAAAAATTCGACAATAAATTCGAAAATATGGTCATTGAAAACTTAATAAACGATACCTATGCCAAAGAAATGTCAACTATAATAGTAATTCAAAATGTGCATGCACGATAAAAAGTTCAATTCAAAAAAAGGAATCAGAACCTTCAAACAAATTTACGAAGGAATTTTAAAAACTCATGGTCGAACAAAATTTCGATAGTAAATTCGACATGAGTAACTTCGAAAATCTAATGAACGATCGCCAAATTGATGAAATACACTCTCCCCACCTTTAAAGAAATAATAAATATTAAAAAATAATAAACAACAATTTTATTTCAAAAATATAAAGTACTTGAAATTAACACTCAATATCAATTATCTAATAAACGAAAAAAAATATCGGAAGAATCTGGAAAAATTGTTTCAAAAGTAATTATTGTAATTCAAATAATTATTTTTCAATAATAAAATTAATTGCATTAATTAATTCAACTTCTCCTAAAATTTAAAATTCCTGAAACTATCACGTTCAAACACGTGTAGCTTCATCTATTAGTATTGATATCAAAATGAGGCTAGTAAACATTAACTTATCTCGGAAGTTATGGGTTTCTGTGAAAATACCACATTACATGGTTAAAGATATTCTTCAATCACGAGCGGGAAAAAGAGTGGTGGGAATGCCACCTCATTACAACCCGGAAATTTTAAGAAGAAAGCGGAATGTTGTCAACAGAAACTTTTATGGGAGAACTTGGACAGAGGTGATGAAAACCATGACACGCTTACGGGACAAGATATTTAAACATTTTACGCTATTTAGAAAAATTCAGTTCATTGTTTTGCTACAGTGAAATTGTAATCCCATTTAGACGAAAGGCAAGGTAGAGAGATTGAAAACGAAATAGCATTCTATTAGCAATTAGAATACATGCAGATAAACGTATTTAATTTTGATGTTTTAGGTTGAATTTCGAACTAATAATAATTTCTTCACCAATTCTGAGCTTAGTTGCTAGGGGTCACCATTGAGCCATTTTAGTACTCTCAGCATTCCTTTGGCTCATCGTAAAGTATGCTTGGATTTCGCTCTGAACTTTTCAAAGACTTTAATTGGATGCACTCTCATTTAATGCAAGTCCACCATTACTGGTCGATTTCGTCTCACTATTGAGGCGGGTTGTGTTGGTCCATGGCATGGTTTTACTCACGATTGCGTTGTTGTTTATCAGTCCAAGCTACATGCACGATCTCTAGGTTAAACATTGAAATTTTCGTGTTCGTGGAAACATTTTACAAATTTCTATTCCTCCTTCTTACAGTTTTTCACTCCTAGTATACGTATAATTGGTATTAGTTCTCTCTCCGTGGTTCCCAAC
Organism: Rhaphigaster nebulosa; assembly: GCA_948150685.1. Taxonomy (NCBI): domain Eukaryota; kingdom Metazoa; phylum Arthropoda; class Insecta; order Hemiptera; family Pentatomidae; genus Rhaphigaster; species Rhaphigaster nebulosa. Next base: position 26,986,766 of record OX411309.1, read on the forward strand.
TGACTACATTAAAATCATTAAAGATTACTTCGTCAAAATACCAGGTGGGGACAGTAGTAGCAGGGAATGGTACCTCTGATAAGTATCCGAAAATATTGATTTATGTTCTCGTACCCGGAAACCATGTTTGGATGGATTAATTTATTTAGTTTTATGTTTGATTAGTTAACTTGGAAGAAAAATATAAAATATTTATATCCTGTATAGCCATATACTTTACAATAATTTTACTATCTTATTTACCCGTTTACTACCGATTTACTTTTTTCTTAGTAAAGTTTTCATCAGTTTTGAAGATTTGTTTGACATAAAATTTGTTTGAAAAATCTTGTATGCACGTACTGATTATGTCAACACTTGACAATGCCAAACCAAGTTCGTATTACCTGTATATATATATATATATATATGTATATATATATATATATATATATATATATATATATATATATATTAAATAATAAACCTAAATTTTTTTTGTATCTTATGTAAGATACCGTTAATATATATTATATTATTAAGATATTCTGCCTCCCTAAACAGATGATTCTTATATACCTAGACCAATGTCTATCTTCCTAGGCATAAGCATTTCCTATATGCTCATTTACTAGTAACTATTATTATAACATTTATGCTCATTTACTAGTAACTATTATTATAACATTTATAACATACAGTCCTTAGAGATGCTCAAAACATAATATAAAAGGATTTCTTCGCTTTCTTATTTGTCTACAGTTCATTTTATTGTACCTTTGTTTTGACGAAAATATTTAAATTTATATTTTAATAAAATAATTGGACATTACCATTGAAAATAAAATAATTAGCTGCGAATTTTTTATTAAAAAAAAATTCTTTGAGGTTTGATTATTACCACGGTCGTAAATTCAGTTTAATGTCACAAGTTTTTCTCAGTGACATCCTTTTTTAGATTTTTTACTAAATAAGAGTTTACTTGGAGTAAAGGATTACGCCAATCGATTGGATAGGCATTAACCATCCATAACCGTACTTAACTATGTCACTTGTACTCCTTAGCTTCTCACCCCCCTATATGTAATATTAATATATATATATATATATATATATATATATATATATATATATATATATATATATATGTATGTACATATATATAATTTTTAAGGAGATCTATTATATGTTTGCCAATAGACCTTCTTTGGATAGGAAGTTGATAATCTTAGTAACTGTTTCCTCCTCATTACCCAGAGAAACAGATATATCAAAGGTATTGCACATTCCTTTAACCTTTTGACGTTGAAAGGGTAATGTTCTTAAATGTGAGATATTGCCAATGTATTGCAACATTTTTGAGATCTGGGAGGAGCTTCCTTGTTATAATCTTCCTTGTTATTCATGTGTCAATTTTGTATGGCCGATTCTCAGCCGCGTGAGGGCCACTTTTTCTCTTCGTTCCTGCGGTTCGAGGTGCTCTACTGCCTTAAAGCTTTCTTTATAGTTAACTAATTCACTGTTGTAAGGATTGACCCCGTAGTTTAGCAAATTTCAAACATTAAAACCAGTTAAATCGATTCTTATTTATGGTGATTGACTTTTACAGGTACTTAACGGTAGTGCTGTCATAACAAATAATTCTTTTTTAAATTTAATACATCTCATTATAGTGGCGGCAAATTGATAATATTTAATTGACGTAGGCATGATGGTATAGAAGGATCAATCCCTTGATAATATTTAATTTTTTGAAATGGAATAGTTTTTTGCCAAGAACCATTGGAACGAGGCGGTTCGATGACGCAGACAGAGGAATAAAGAAAGAGACGCCAGAAGAAGGAGATTGACTGCTCTTTTATTTAAAAAGCCCTTGCCGAGACCATTAGCTATGTCTTTTGATCTGAAATTTATCTTCCTAGGATGTGCCTGCCCTTTCATTTGCTTTCAACTACATTAATAATGTATTGTTTTTGTAGGTCTGCCAATCTGTGATGTAGAAAAGGCATTTGACACTCTTGCTAAGCTTCTTATATGTGAATGTTTATCTTGATCCCGTTATTCATTTTTGAAAAATGAAAAAGAAATCAACCAGTTTTGCTGTAATTTATTATACAAATAATTAGTTAATATTATTATTTCTACAATTGATTTAAATTTGAACGATTTAAAAATAATTCGCCATTCATGAAATTATTCGAAATAATCCTTTTTTTTTTTTAAACTACGGTCAGAAGAAATCTCTTGGATATTGTTTGACTAATTTAGTTCAATTCTGAAAGATCTAGTTTGTGAAACCTATTCCAGATTTCCTAAAAACATTCTATCATATTGCTTTCGTCACCTCCTCTCTGAAGATACTCCACAAGTTCTTGTTTTATAATTTATGATTAATTCTCTGGTGAACTAGAAAATTAAATCTAAAATTGATGGTTTTCGTATGGATTCCAGATTTCAGAATTAATTTTGTTCGATTCGGTTTCGAGATGATGAACAGGAACAGGAAATTTCACAATAAAACAAGCTGCAGTAGTTGGTGTTCCCTCAATTAGCGTCCCATCACCTGGCATCGTGTTATCCAGTTTCATTTCCTTCCTTTTATTTTCAAACTGTTTCAGCTCAAATCTCCAATTCATTTTTACTCTACCGATTCACATTTTCCTTCCTGTAAAATTGCTGGATTTGACATAACCTTTACTTATTTATTTAATTATATTTTTCACACTACCTTACCTTTTGGCAATACGGGGCTAGATTTTATTTTATGAAGAAATAAAATGAATTGTTTCCTATTTCAATTCAGCATCTTCACGGTCTTCTTTTTGTTGACGAGCTGCTACATTCTTTTAGATCCTAAGTTTTTAATGGGCAACACCCACTGTTTACTTTCACCCGTACACGAAGGCTTCGTAGTACTGGTAGCTATCTTCAGTGACGAGAAGAAGGAAATCTTCAAGCCCGTAGAGGCTAGTACTTCTCTTTATCTCGATTCTCAGTACCCCAAACGCAGTGCAGGTCGTGACCAAATGTTCGGAAGTTTCCGGAACGCCACAACTGGTGCATTACTTAACTTTGCAAATTGATACAAAAGCCCCCAACTCCGTGAGGAATTGGGAGATCCAATAGTGAGGTTAGTTCCATCTGTCAACTAGTCGGAGGGAAGATACTTAGTTGGAGTAGCTCCTTTGGTGGTAGTGATTCCATTCCTGATAGTGTCTTCGCGCAATATGGCCTTCCGTCTGTTGGGTTGTTTATCAATCCTCACTCGAAGGTTCTCCGGAATCTCTGCCTATCATTCACATACAGCCACATTCTTATGTAATTTTATCCATACTTTATCTGCAATGCTCTTTTTTTTTTACACATTTGAATCTCGTGTTTTGGCTAATCTCCTCAAGCCGAAAACGTCCTTAGGGTCTCTTTTTGTTCAAGCTCATTATCTCTTTCTACTTTCCCATTTCGAAACTTTTCCATCTACGAGTTCTTGTAAGCTTATTTTTTGCACGCAATTATGTTAAAGATCCATTGCTTGCATTACTAATAAACATTATAATTGTAATAGAATATTATCAACACAAACAGAGTAATTTCAACGTCAAATAACATTGGATAAAATGGAAATTTTTCAACTTCAAGAAAAAGGTGAGTTCGTCACATCAAGGCATACTTAGTTGCTGACCACTGAAGTCTGCTCATCACACGTTCTAGCTTTGTTAGAAAGAAAGTTTTCATTTCACTACTATAATAAAATTTACATTATAAAAAATAAATTTGTATTTTACTTCATTGTTGAGTCATATCGCGTACTTCTTTGAACTCTGAGGTTCATTTTTTTTTTAGAGTAAGGTTTTAAACATAGGATATCCTTTGAATCTAAATGTAATATGGTACAATTTATGCTTGTACTTTATTTTTTTTAAATTACCAAAATCAAATTATTTTTATATGTTTCAATTCCCCTCCTCCCGCAAAAATGGCCTCAAAATAATTATTCATTTACTTAAAAAATGATTTAATTAATCAATTAAACTAGAATATCGAATATAAAAAAAAGTTAAAAGGTCTAATAAGATCAGACTAAGGTTTAATCAGATCAGTCTAATACTAATTACATAAACAACTAAGTAATGCTATTGGTATGAAATACAAACACATACCGTGTGAGGGGATTTCAAAATACTGACAATACCTAGTACTGTCAGTTTGAGGGGCACTTGACAGTATAGCTGGCAAGTAATACTGACAAGATTAAAAACTAGAAACATAACTACCTCATCAATAATTGGTGTCTAAACCAATCTGTGAACTGTGCATTAAAATAACTGACAGTTAAAATATCTACTCAATGACTGCACTCATTAGGTACTAATATACCCTACCACTTAACAACATAAACAGACGACAACCTGTGTAATATCGAAATATTTAAACATCTCAAATAAATCTATGTACTAAATATATGTACTTATTTAAAATCAAATAAAAATACTAGTATAATATATTAACACTACCAAATATTACTAGTACTTATCGACAGTGTACCTGTATAACCTCATCAGTTCCATTTTTATTAAAATAATAGTATTATTTTATAGTATAAAAAACAACAACTTCGGATTGAATGGAGTGTAATCACGTTTACGTTAGCAGCATTATCAGGGCCATCACTTGCTTATGACCAGTTATAATAATCTGTAAGTTTAAAAGTTTTCAGAGGGTTGAAGTTTTTATTGTCTCTTAAAAAACTATTTGTCGATATATCATACCATTAAGATAATATGTGTCATATTATATAGTAGGTATATCTAATAATAATATACTTTAATTGGCCCTACTTTATTTCTTTATTTATTTTTTTATTAACTGTAAAGTATTTGGGGTACTATCACTGCCACCCCAGGTAATGTTTATCAAACTATATTTATTAGCCATATATACCCTACATGATATATTTGGTAATGAGGAAAAAATTTCATTCTAGCGTTTTCGTCGTCACCTGTTTCGAAGCATTCGCGTATCGATTAGCAACTAAACTGTTGTTCTGATTATCGGTTTAGATAGGTAGAGGTCGGTGCATTTGTGAAGAACGCAACAATTTTGAACTAAAAATCTCTCAGAAAGGTTAAAGCACAATTGCATTATATACTAATGAAAAATTTAGTAAAAGGCAGTTTTGTTAGTTGTGTTTGAGTATAATAATTTTTTATTATATTATATTATAATTCGTTAAGTTTTCGCCAAACTATCATAAAGGTTATTGACAATTTAGATGCAAACATTATTGACAATTTGATTTTTCAAAAATCAATCTCTTTTTAACAATAAATATATTTAAATAAGACAAAGATAAAAAAATCTAATGCTTCTAATTTCTATCCAAATTTTGTAGTTGTTTATCTCTCCTCACTTACTATTACTGAAATAATATAAAAATTTAACAATATCTGTTGACGCCTTCCAAAAAAAACAATCCGCTGTATATAAATATCTCTATACTGATTTATATACATATATATTCATAACAACTGTACATGAATTAAGTTACAGAGCCTTACAAACACTGCGATTTCGATATAATTAATGGCAATATACTTTAGAATTGAAAAGTATCCGATTCAATGGGGGATATTAATTATTCTCAGTAATCCCCGGAGTATTGTTCTGGACTTAACCAAAGCTTTCGATACAACTAGAAACAGCATAAATAACGACTCTAAATTTTAATCACTTTCAGTATTATTCGCAAAATTTCGAACTATCAGTTGTGTAATCATTTATCACTCATGAATTCCCAGAAATTATATTGAAAATTTAAATGTTTTTCTTGAAAACGATAAGAAAAAATTCATTCTAAATTAGACCAGTAGGAGTGAATTGAAATTTTATAAAACATAATTGAGATTGTTACAAGAAATTCAATTAGCATTCTACGAAGTGAACAAAACACTAGTTTTGGTATATCGATGGATTGTAACAGGGAACTTTGTTGCCATTGTTAGGTGGTTTATTGCATGGACCAACATTACCCTCGTCGCAATTAATTAATGTTAGCATCGCAATTAATCACCATATTTGTCTTTGTAATGTTTATTTGACATCAAGTAGTGAGGATAGCTAACTGTATTGCTACAGTCCATTTCCCATCCCTTTTTCTTATGCAATTTTTCTTTGAACAATAAGTACTTTACAAACATTAATTAAAAAAGCAAATTACAATTATATTTAAAGATGCCCTAGTGGAGAATTAAGATGTAATTCAGATGGGTTGGAATTGTGTATCTAGGTATATGTGTATACATGCCCGATTTTTTTTTCTGTTTGGCAATCGAGGCCATGAAGATCTTTGGCCACGTGTATATAAATGTGTATATACAGGATGTCCATTTTAGATGGCCCGGCTGAATTTCTCTTGAACCGATAACGTAATAAAAAAATACGTATTTAATATTTTTCAGTCTAGTTTAAAATTTAGACCTGTTTTTGAAAAAAAAATAAACGGTGTCTCTCAGATTCAGTACAACTTTAAAATTTCAAATAAAAACCTATGCCTTCCGATACATCATTTTAACGGATTTTTGAAACTGAATTCAATGGTGAAACCAGATTTTAAATTGGTCAATAAATTACAAAGTTATTGTACGATGTTAAAAAAAATAAATGCATTTTGTTATCTATTTTTAATAATAAAAAAAATCCATACTACATACAACCAGAGGTTGGTGAAACTACATTTCATGTTCGAACTGCCTACCCTCTTCGATGCAAAGGTTGGCTCTTCTTAGCCACTCTTCGCTGGTGCTCAGTGCGATGCACTGACTCGATGGATCGACAAGCATTTTCCACTCTTTACTCTCTATGTATTTGTACCATAACTTTGTAATTTATTGACCAATTTAAAATCTGGTTTCACCATTGAATTCAGTTTCAAAAATCCGTTAAAATGATGTATCGGAAGGCATAGGTTCCTATTTGAAATTTTAAAGTTGTACTGAATCTGAGAGACCCCGTTTATTTTTTTTCAAAAACAGGTCTAAATTTTAAACTAGACTGAAAAATATTAAATATGTATTTTTTATATAACGTAATCGGTTCAAGAGAAATTCAGCCGGGCCATCTAAAAAGGACACCCTGTATACACCCGGCGTTACAATCCGATTAAGAGCCTGAGATCTCCAGAATTTTATTTCGTATAGTTCTTTTCACCTGTCCTTGTTACTCGCAGGTTTTTGCAAAGGAATCGATTCGATATTCGATCATCAATGATCATGATAAACCATAAAATATTATTTCCAAGAATAGTGTGAACATTTCATCTCATGGCTTAAGATTAAACAGCATTAATTCCCACAATTTTACACCCAGATTCCTAATACGACGACTTCTACTTCAGCGCTGTGGTCGAACCACAAGTCATTGTTTTCAGTTTCATGTGATTCAGATTTGGTAAAAAAATCTCCGATGTGTCCACTCACACGACTTGACTTACCACTTTGGTTGAATGAATAATTTTCTTTTATGGTTAGCTTAGTAGACAGTTAAATCATTTTTCAAATAATTTCTGAAATGTACGGGAGAAATATAGTAATCGAATTACCAAAAAAGGAACGAATTTCTTTTTTTTTTCTCGGGAATGTGGTATGATACCTTTAGGAGGATTGAAATTGCTTTAGGGAGAAGATTTTTGGAAAGTTTCATCAAAATCGTTAGAGCCGTTTTGGTGCTGCACACACAGAACACTTTTTAGGCTATTACGGAGCCGGGATCGCGCACTGGTTGGCTGATTTGATACACAGGTATTGGTGGTGAACACCCTAAGAAACAAAAAACCCGGATAACAATACATTTCTTACCTATATGGTAAGGAAAAGTAAATACAGTCGAACCTCTGTATATTGAATTTCCATACATCGAAAATCTCTATGTATAGAAAAAAACTGTTCCAGTGGTTTGCAAAGCAATGGAAATTAGGGAATGATCTTGTTTCAGAAGTGCAGGAGTACCTAAATTCTCTGAATCTCTTTGCTAATATAAAGTTAAATTTTCATTTTTAAATTCAGTATAACTTTGCCTTTCTTGTTGTGAACATTGCTCCTAAACATAACTTCGGTGATGAATTGTACACGAATAGATATTAGAAGCTATTTTACGCGAAAATAAAAATAAATTAATTTTTAATGCACGTCCTTATTAAATTTTAGATTTACATTCGTAAAAAATCTGTAATAACAGATACATTGTACAATCTTTATAATAAGTGTTATTGATAGTTCAGATTTGTTTTTCTTTAACCCTAAAAAATTGCCTTTGATGCTTCTTTAACCTAAGGAATAGCTGTAAATGTTTTAGCCTAAAATGGGTGAAAAATTGCAATATTTCTATATGTCGAAAATTCCATGTATCGAATATTTTTCAAGGAACGTTTGTGTTCGATACGTAGAGGTTCGACTGTACTCGTATACACACACACACACACATATATATATATATATGTGTGTGTGTGTGTGTGTGTATAATTTTTGCATTAAATTGAATTCTTCGACTGAAAAACTATATATTGTTGCGGAATGATATCGGAAACAATCCATATATAGATTTATAAACAAATGTTAATTTATTTTTTTTTTACTCCATTTCAGAAACAATTTTATTTTAATTAGACAGGAATGTTCATATATTTAAAATTAGCTCAAAGAAAATTAGCCTCGAGAGAAGGAACAAAAGAAATTAGTTCGCTGTTCATGGAATTGTTCAAAGGAATTTTCCACTTGCCTTTTTTTCGAAAACCAGGCGTCATTCCTCAAAGATACTCTAAAGTTTCAACGACACATAAGTTACTACTGGAGGATCATGATAGATCTCAAGGTTTAGAAAGATTTTAAGGGAAATGATACAGACAACAAGTACGAGTTTTAAATATTAAAAAAAATAAATATTGATTATATCGAAGCGTTCAACTGTAACTAATCTTAGAGATTATTCACGTTTAGTTATGGGTCAGGTCATTACTCAAAACGTAATAACCCATATTTAATCTCTGCCTACAATTATTCGGCTCTCTCATGGAAACAAGATGACGAGGCGAGTGAGGCGAGTGAGAAAGTGAGGTGTAGAACCGCTCTTTCTAGGAATCAGATCTGAACGATTCATTCGCTACAAAGTGTTAGAACTCATTTTCACGATTCACTGATTCATTAAAAGGAGTTACCTCCAGATTGGAACTAGAAGGATTCGCTGAATAGAACTTCTGACTTCTTGACAGTATAGAAAGTGGGGAGGGAGATGTCATGACCGAAGGATGGGGTCCTGATTTACTAACAACAGTTATCAAGTGCTTTGATGTTTTAATGAGCTCATGAGCCTATCTTTAGTGAAATACTCAGCATCTCTCATCGGCATGTCCGACCGACGAAGACGAAGACCAACATCCGAAACAAAAATTCCCACCATAACACATATAGTGTGACAAATTGCTCTTGTCATTAAATGGTCTATTGATAGATAAACACGTTTGTTTACACTTATGCCTTTTATATACAATGTATTTTAGACAATGAACAAAGCTCGTCTGTAGAGGTTTCTATATGAATATTTTAATGTGTTAATATAAAAATAAAAATATAATAATATAATACAAGATTTTTGATTAATAACAACAGGTTTTCAGATCAAAAATATTTATTTATTATACTAATCCATTTCTGTTTACAGATGCTTCATAGAAATGTAAACATAATTTTTCGTAATCCTGACCATTCATTATCCTACGAAAAACATCCAGATTGGAGCAAGCAACGGACAAATTGTGATGAAATGCATCATATCCTCAGACACATTTTATTGCACAATGAGCAATAAAATGATTTTTATCAAAATTGAAAATGCAATAAAAATGATTTTTTTATTTTCCAAGGTTGGAAATTGAGATAAAACAATTTTCCATATCTTTAAAAATAAGCGTAATGCAATATGCGTCCTTTTCTGAAATATGTAACATCATGATCTTATTTGCTGTATAGTAGAAAAGCTCGGGATAATTAAAGGATGATTAAATATTTTTTTAATATTTCAAAATATTATTTCTTATGTATTTTATTATTTATGTTCTGTCAATTTTTTGTCTCTGATTTTTATACAGCATTATGATCTAAACTAGTTAATCATTTCTAATCTCTAATATATTGTGTTAAAATTATCGTAATTGTAAGCAGATAAAAGTAAATAAACATATAACACGAACCAACGTTTAAATCACTGATTTCACCACTGACTCACTAATAAGGCTCTTCAACAATTCATAACTAGTGTAATTTCTACCTGACAACCAAAGAAACGCCTCAAAAGGTGATAGTTACTCTTGGAGTTCCGGAGTTGAATGAGTGAACGGCCACAGCAGTGAGAATTAGTCAAGTCCCGTTTTTAATTACTTGACTGGCGAGCTTTCTGGAGTCGATATGAGTTAGGAGAAGTGAATGGCATTATTTAGACGAGTTAAAGTTGGAAACTCCCTCGACCGGAGTCAGTCACCTCCTTCCGGATAATGATCCCTATTTCTCAACCCGCTCCCAATCTTCTCGAAAATGCCGGGAATTCGCTGCAAGAAAATGTCTTCGGGGACTGGACGTTATTAAGTCCCGCCGAGAGATTGAACGTCAAGGACAAGATGGGGAGGCATCTAACAGATGAAACGAAGAGAAAAATCTACAATCCGTTCTTTTTCAGATTCCGAAGTTTACAGGAGAAAGATACTGGTGATGATTTAAGCATGATGAGGAAATACTGTGTTATGATGAATCATAAGTCAAAAAATACATCCTTGATCACTATAATAATTTTCTCAGTTAAAAAAAAAAAAAATGAATTTACTCAGAATGGTCCCACTATCATTCTTAAAGCATTTATAATTTCGTAAAATTATATTTTTCTATTAATTCCTTATTAATTTCATCTCAAATTATTACTCTTCACGGTGAATCCATGATTTGCATAATAATTTCGTGACCTGAACATTGGAGCGTATGAAATTTAGCATTACATTTTTTTCTGAGATTATGAGTACTTCATTCTTTCATCTTTACCAAAATTAAAAAAATGTATTATATATGACTTTTTAATATTTTTACAAAGTTAAACAGTCATGATTTCATTATAATTTAAAAAATACTAATATTTTTCCATGTTATATTATATATAAAATAGTGCCTATATTAGCTATGGCAGGGGGATTATACGGGTCATAATATTAAGTTTGTTTTGAAGTGGTAAAAGCATCTTATCGTCCCGCACATAGTAGGGAAAGTATCGACTTGTTCTAGCCTTACATACTCTCAACTTTAATTTCCTTTGATTTAGTATCCACTAGCTGTACGCTTCAATAAAGTTATTCTAAACTTTGAGGCAAGTTTTATTTTGTAAGTAAGATTATCGTGAAAACTATGTTAGAGTTGATTTTGAAAATAATTTCATATATGCTATCTCAGATGAGGTTAGAGGTATAACAAAAGAAGTTGTGTCATTACATAGAGTTTTATATAATTTTTTAGAATGTGCTAACAACTTTGTGAAATTCAGAGATGTACATTGTTCTACGTTTTGATCATATATATATATATATATATATATATATATATATATATATATATATATATATATATATATATATATATATATATATATATATATATATATATTATTCGTCCTTTCATTCAAAGTCAAGTTAGTTTTGAACTAACAAAACTTTGAGTTTGCTTTTAAATGGCCATGATAATTTTAATTGGACTGAAATTTTGAAGATCTGACAAATACCACAATTATGGTTGAACATGCATTTAAAAATAGTGATATATACAATACCTAAAATAAATTATTAAAATTAAACAACTTATTAGAGAACTTCCTAATCTTAAGAAATATAAATACACAAAACAAAGAGAATAAATCTCAACGATTTAAATGAAGCCTCAAAAGATGAATAATTAAATATAAATGCATTAAGGCAAAAGAAAATAACTTCAAAGATTTTAATGAAACTTAAAATTATCACTAAATAGAATGTACATTAATGACAAAAGATAATAAAGGCTGATGTAGCCACGCGGAATGAAGAAAAATCTCTTGTAGTAGTTCATATAAATGTCAACATTTCTGGATTTAAAGAAACATTATTAAACATATTTAATGAGTTTCTGGCTCACTTACACATTTAATAAGTCTTTTCTGATAAACACCCGCAAGGAATTACAATAAAAAACGTGAAGATGTAATATAGTTTAATAAGGTCTACGGTAGCGTCAGATTAAAAGTTGTAATTTTAGAGCATAAATACATGAATGAATGGATGAAACAAGTGATTCTTTATAACATATTTTAACTTTATCTTTCTTTAATATATTTAATCATATTATATGACATGGATGATCCGTCTGTCAGGAGTTTATTAGACATATAAATGAGGCTTTATAAATAGTTATAAAAAAAAAAATCCTGTACCACTACAACTTAGGAATGGTCTTGGGTTCAGTACATAGTAAGAACGTACTATTTCTAGGCCGACGGCTGTGGAAGGTCACGCTCAACCGCCAGGTTTTCTCCCAATTAACGTTACCCACTTTATACTTGGCTGATACAAAAGTCCTTGAGCATTAGTATAACTTTATATCAGATTTCATATTTTAAACATTATTGAATACTACTCTTCAAACTAAAGTTTAATGTTTTCAACTACTTTCATCCGTCTTTCTGCCAGTAATTGGATTTAATACCGGTACCCCTACTTTGGTTTTGAGGCAAAGAAATCTTCACATCCAATTATGCCCTCGTAATTATCAAAGATCCCATCTTTTAAAAAATGAGCCATTGATCTAAACAAACCATAATCTGATGGTTCAAAATATGGGATTTATGCTGGATGAGGTAAAGCGTTTACTCCTTGCAGTCCCGATACTTTTTCCTTGGTCAAACTTGAACGATGTGCAGGGACATCGTGATAATTTTTTTCCAGATCCTGTCATCTTTCGGATTTTTAAGCAAAATTTGGCATGTATCAACTCCTTTCTGGGCTTCGGCCTCTATCAAGTCATGTCTGAAAGTCCGTATGCCCAAGTTTTTAAGATGACGAGCCACTGTGACATTAGAAGACCTTTCTACGGCCGATAAATCACGAGTAGTTGCATGTGGATCCTGGTTCACACATTCAAGAAGAACGCCATCATCACTGACCGATGGGCGACCTGATCTGGGTTCATCTGCAAGGCACATAATGCCATTGTTGAAACGCCTGAACCACAGTGCGGCAGTATTTCGATGGATAATTTACTCTCTTTCTATGGCAAAAATTTCTTCAGCGGCTACCTTTGCGCTTAAACCTTTTTTCGAGTAATGCCTCAAGACCGCGAATAACGATTTTTTGTTCTGACATTGCATTTGCGTTTTAAAAATGTAAATAACCCCTTAAAGCCAACTCAAGTCACAAGTAATTAAAAGATTAGTCAAATTAAACATTGAGATAGATAGTAGTAACAAAAATATTCTTATAGGATAATTATGAGAGTTGGAATTAAGGGTTGTGTTCATGCACAAGGACTTTTATAACAACCTAGGGGGGTGTTGTGAGGGCTTTTGTGAGCACTAGGAGTGTAAAAGCTGATGATATCAGCGTTATCTGCCATTGCCGGATTCGAACCTGGGCCCGGCAGATATGAGCACAGTTCCTTTCCCACTTAGCCATCCCGTTTCTACAATAAACAAACTATATCTAAATAATTATATAATACAAAATTAGATAATAAGTTGATACTAACATTGAACTAAATGGATATTGACAAATAAAATTATAGATATCAATCGAAAGTAAAAAAAAACAGGATTTTTAACAATTAAATATGAGATAAACATCAATGTATGCAATATTACTAATCAAACAATGTATATATATATATATATATATATATATATATATATATATTATAACATAATATCAAACTAATTATAGCTTGTCATTTTTTAATTGCTCGATGTCCTTCCTCAATTCGAAGATCCTATAAACGGGACTTACACTAAAAGCTCAGGTCACTCTCTATTAATTTTATAAATCTATCGGAATGGAAAGGTATCGGATACAATAACTTATTCAATGATGCATTTATTTCAATTCTTACTGGCTCAGATGTATATACACACCAAATTCGCGAATAACTCAAAATCCTGTCTTTTTTTGGGCCAACGGAGACTTTTGCTCAGAATGACCAAAGCACCCTGTACCTGCTCTTTCATAGCATTTGTTTGAAATCACTTTTTCTATAAAAAGTAGCGGGATCATTTATAATTCGTGCTGGCAAAGGCTGCATCAAATATTGATATAAGAATCTTATTTTTTATGCAATTTTTTCTCAATGTTTGTTCTGACAAATAAATAATAATGATACATCATAAATAATTCGGATTAGCATTATTTTACATGTATTTATAATCAGTTTCAATAATGATCCGTTGAAAATAAATATGCATATTTTACATTTCTATTAGAGTTTCAAAAAGTCTTTTCTTTGGAATTGTTTCACCCTTGAGCAAACGTTTACTCTGGGGAGGGAATATTGCTTTCGAATCCAACAGGAAGCCGCTGATACCCGATTCTGTTTGCGAAACGAGACCACAGAAGTTAATATGCCCTGGTGGAGTGCAAATATCGCCTTTCTCTCATTGTCGATCAAATTGGGGTTGGAAATAATTCCATGCCGACGATTATACATTTGCAACTTTAACTCCATTATTTCAGGTTTCCCGTGCTAACACTGTATTTTCGATTAAACACTTGAATTAAACCTAAATAATTTTTTTTTTTACTAACACGCTTAGTCTTTACCGAAGATCAAACACTTCCTACCACAAGCTAACTCCATTTCCTTCTCTTTGTTCGATAGGGTTCACCTAATCACCTAAGTTGCCCGAAGGGCAGATATTCTGTGGTTCTTGTACCACTCCTCGTTGTGAATGTTCTATGTTGGCACAAATATAACACCAAAGTGTTACATTTATAATGATATTTTACATATATAAACTAAATATGTGTTTGCAAATATGTTATAACACAAGTACTAATTAGTAACAAGATTTTAAATTTGTCTTAAATATGTTGAACGTTATTTTTTTTTTCAATTAATAAAAATGTAAAACATTACAAACATTACTTTACGATAACGAATCAATTTATATCATCAATATAAAACAATTATAATTTATTAATATTAATATTTGAATTAAATGTAAATGTAAAAACATTTTAGTGGTATTTTCCCCGAAAATAAAAGACTTTTGCACTGTGTCGAAGTTCATGGGAGGAGATGGGGGAGCATTTTATATCCGTTCGATAAGCCCTAGGACATGATTTTGGAGGTTTCGGGGATGTCTGATATATGCATATTTTTCCTCCGCTACATTTGGGTACTTCCAGCGGTTCCCTTTGGATCAAATGAGCTGAAATTCGGTATGTATGTTTGTTAGAGAAGTGTCATTTGGGATTTTTAACCTTTTCCTCCAACCCCCTCGCGGTATTTCTAATAATACCTTAACCCCTCCAAATTGAGTTAGAGAGTTGAAAATTTGTATCTGAATGAACTTTGACTTTTTGGGGGTCTAAATTTTTCCCTCCCATCGCCGTATGGTTAAGGCTTTCGAAGGAGACCCAGATTCAATAAATGGGTTCTTGAGTCATCAATGCATGTATGTACGGAAATTAAGAAGTATGTGCACTGCTCATGTTAGAATTTTATCCTTTTTTAAATACTATAGTGAATTGTAACGCAGTCATGCGGAACGTCCTACTACTGCGAACACCCGAATTGCCCAATAAGCAGGGGAGAGTGAAAAATAAAATAAAGATAATAAACATATATTATATATATACATATATATATATATATATATATATATATATATATATGATGGCATTCTAAATTACTACCGAATACAGTATTTATTCCATTGATGACAAGTGGGTAACAAACATGTATTCGAAAATAAATAAAATAGCCTTTCCTCCTTATTATTTATTCTTTAATTACGACAGTTGTGGCCTAGCCATTGTTCATCTTTTAGCTTAAATTCTTATATTTAATTACTATTAATAAAATAATTCAAAATTTCAATAAATTATATTTAAATTAACCAATTACCATATTCTTATATTACAATATTGCCCCGACATTTATCATTTAAATTTTCTTTAAATTGTTCAAAAGTGTACATCATAACAGTTCTCTGTTCAATAATTTTATTTTATTTCCTTATGAGAAATATGTAATAGTTTGAAGCTATTATAACTCTTTTTTATTTTATTTAAATTATTCATCTCTTTCTTTTTACGTTTTTCATAAGGAAAGTAAACCAAATTAAACAAGAAGAGAGAAAAGATTTTTAAAAAGATGGAAAAAATTGGAATCCGAATATTAATAAAATACCTTTATTGAACCAAGTTAAATAAACCGACTTTAGAGGTGCGCTATAAAGATTTTTTTGGGTAACTGCGAAAATGGTTAGTTATATCAATATTATACCAAGAGTTAATCGTATTAGCAACTGAATGTATTTAATTTAGCATATTTTAAACTAAAATGTATACAGAACTTTCTATGACTCTCTGTATAGTTTGTTCCAGCGTATTGTTCTTGAGTCCAAAGTTGTAATATTTATTGTGGTGTTTAGTGGTATTTTATTCGTGGTATACCCTACATTTGGCTTGATTATTTTTATAAGTATTGAATCTAATTCATAGTTTCTATAATTATTAATAGTTTATAAAATGATTAAGCCACCTTTCTATTCTGCATCGACAAATAAAAAAAACAATATTTTTATAATGTATACATTTATTAATAATGCACATTTGAGGTAGGTTTTTTTACAAGAAAAAAAAATAAACTTTTCAATTTTTGTTATTTTTGATATCTATCCATTAATTAAAAAAATATAAATTATATTATTGAAAATAAATTTAATACATCTTTTTTTATTTACATACGACTGTGATCAATATTACATACATCAAATGTGATCACCAATATGTATTCCTAAAATACATAAAAATTATTGCATTGATAAGGCAAAGCTTGACAGGCTTAAAATAGTTAGGTAACTCTGAAAAGTTTATACATAAAGGTTGATATATAATTTAATGCATATACATGTATATATTGAAAACAAACGTATTTATTTAACGTATATACTTCAAACATATTTTTAAAAATTCTTCAGCCATTATAAATATTCCATCAGCCTTTATTCCTTTAATATTATTTTCTCAAAGTTGTTAGGATGCTAAATTGGGCAATCAATATGCGGCGAATATAAGAGTCCAATTACAGCTTTCAAAATAATGAATTCTCGATAATGAACTTTATTATAATATTATACCTTGTTACAATATTTAAAAATATAAGAGATATTGTGCTTTTATTTATTTTTAAATGTAAAGTTTAATAATTTATATTAAGTTGCAATTTTACGCCCATAAAATCTGCCTATAGCAGAATATATCGAAACTGGTTAAAATATTCTTTTGGGATCTGATTTTAGGATTAAAAAAGGAATTTAAAAAAAAGGTCTACTCGTATCATCACCCTTGAGCCACTTTTTCCAGTACATTTTACTTTGAAAACAAACTGCATCATTTTTGTTTGTTTATGGTCCTGATTTCTTGACAAATTAAAAAACAAACAAAAAAAAACCCAGCAATATCTTACCATTTTTTTCGCCCCATACTCAATTTGGAAAAACCTTCAACCTGAAATTATGTACTATCCATGGTTGTTTTTATTTATTTTTAATTACAACATAATTTTTGTAAAAATTCTAAAGGGCTTATCACAAACATGGTATAAAAAAAAACAATTTTTTTCCGAACACAACAACTGATTTTGATAAAAATTCATAATTATGAATAATTTTTTTTTTAATAACAAAAAAAAATCAAAATAGTATAAATTTACTCATAAAAGAAGGGAAGAAATATACCCACTGAAAACTAATATCAATTGAAAAATGTATCCTTCAAAGTTTGGAATGAAATTTATATTATTGGACTTTTGGGCAAAAGATATATTGGAAATATTTTAAATTTATTAGTTGAAAAAGAAAGTGTATCTAAATGTATTTTTCTTTATACAACAACTGATTTTGATAAAAATTCATAATTACAAAAAAATAGTTTTTTAACAAAAAAAAAATCAAAATCATATATACTTATTTGAAAAAAAAAGTATTGAAAAATAATATTAAAATTGAAAAATGTATCTATACTTAAAAGTTTGGAATGAAATTTATCTTATTGGACTTTTTGAAATATATACGAATATATGTAATAAGTAAATAAATAAATAAGATTTCAGACAATTATTTATTTTTATTGTTCAATGAAATAAAGTAAGTCAGATTTTCAAAGACCTGAAAATAAGAACTCTACAGCTTGGAAAATGATGGAACCAATGCTTCTATTATGCACCGATGGGTTGCCTCATGACCTCAACAAAGTTCCACTAGTAGGAATTCTAAAATATAATCTAAAATGTTTGTTAAACTAATAAGGAGTTATAATAACTTGTAGCAACTTAGCAGCTAACTTTGAAAACAAACATAAACACACACACACACACACACACACACACACACACACGCAAACATATAGCTGTATATATTTAATGCAAATACAATCACTCGTTCCACAACTTTATAAATTGATTTGAGGTTAGCTAATTATAAGTTGTGAATGTTGGCCGCTCTAGCAACTCTCTGGAGCCTCCAGCTTATTCAGATTAAATTGATATAATGTTTTTTCAGTTCTAAGCTCAATCAGTAATGTTTAAATCTCTCTATTATGATGAGCAATATTATTATTTATATAGTGATTCCAAGAAATCGGGAACACTTTGGATAATTTTTTTATGGTGCTATACAAAGTAGGAATAAGCGTAATGAAGGATACTAACAACGTATTATTTTTGTACTTTATCTACTTCATTGTAATTCGTTCATAATTACTATTGAAGGTTATGGAATATAATTACTATTTCAGGTTTAAATATAATAGAAAATAAATTCCTGAACTCTCTAAACATAAAAATATTATTCATTAATATCATCCAGAAATAATAACGCATTTGATCCAATTTATTGTTCTTATAAGAGGGATAGTGTTGGTAGGAATGAGGAGGAACTCCTGGAAGGAAAGATTGAAAGATCACTGTCACCTCGAGGTCGCTGGCAACCTCATGGACCCAATCCAGGATAATGATACGTGAAATAGGCAGGTCTCCTTAGAGTATGTGCCTCGGTTTGCACCCTTGTTCACGGCAATGCGTTCTAACATGGCTTTCCACTCTAACTATACATGGAAAATACGAAATGAATATGTCTTAAAACTTAAGTTGTGGAGCCAAACCGTTTATGGAAAATAATAATAGCGGGATCAACCAATAACTAAAGCCATCGTGCATCATGATAGTATGTAATGAATACTAAACAGATCAACATTTCATCTTCTTTTCAGTCTAAAAGTAATATTCTTAAAAAGGACACAGCCTTTTATTAAAACTATTTTAAATTCGACTTATATTTTGATCAGAACAAATTAAAATCTAAATGGATACATAGCAAGCGGAAAAACGCAATCCTTCTCTAAAATTAAAGCCAAAGTGCCTCATGCCTCAAATGCAAGTCATATTGTTACAATATTTAAATCAACAGGATCCACAACTTTTAGCACTATCAAAGTCCAATAATGTGTATTATAAATTCCAAAACTCGACTAAACCATAAAAAATGTCATAAAAGATAAGAGTGATGAGTATTAAGCGATTTTGTCTTCCTATCCTGTTCCTGAACTGTCAGTAAAAAAAACAAACAGGCAACGATGTTACAACCTTTATTAGATTCATAAGCTTAACCATAAGGAGGGAATTTGTGATGTGGAAATTCGCAGCAGCACCTCGAAAGAATTTTTATCAAAAATAGGAGTGAGAAAGGGTGGCTCTCCTTCTAGCTCTGGAAAGAGCGGTCCGGGACACCTTCCCTCAAAAGTCTGGCACAATATTTAATAAGATGGTGTAGCTGCTCGCTTTTGTAGACGACATCGATATAATTGGACGCTCTCGACAGGTTGTTGTCCAATCCTTTCTGGAACGTGAGGCTGTAGCGAAAAACCCAGTGGTTTCGTTCTCAATGAGGAAAAGATCCGAAGATAAGATGGTATTAAGACAGATTTCGGACATTCCATAACCAGTGATAACCGAATGGATGTAGAAATAAGCAAGAGGATTTTTGGTGCCAACCGTTTCCAATATGAATTAAGACAGCACTTGTGAAGCAACTTAGTGATCCAACATGGTAAAATCGTCCACTACAAAACGCTCTAAAACGAAGTGTGATAAAGAGCCACAACTACTACGTGATGCCAATTTCGAAAAAATATGCTCATCATATTGACAATTTCATTTAAATAATCAACACTCAGAATAACAGTATAGTATCGTATGATAAACAGTTCAGTTCAAAGATTATGCATATGTTATATATGCTTAATATATATATATATATATATATATATATATATATATATATATAAACACACAATGATAACTCAAAATTAATTAATTAATCATTGATCAATAACTCAAAATATATTAATTTCAAAAAACTAAATGCTACCAATGTATGCTTTCTTCAGAAAGCATTGTCAGATTGCAATGGCCAGTGTACAGTTGTAAATATTAATAAAAATAAACAAGATTTCTAAAAATGCATTCAGTGATTAAAATATAGTTAGTTTTCCATCTGTCATTAATGTCAAATTCCATTATTAATTGGCGATTATATCTGTTGGAAAATACATTCAGTTCTAGGCAAAATTAGTAGTTAAATTAGATACAATATATCTTTTTTTTTCCGAATCGTATTTGGTTTAGGTATTCATGCAATTTATCTATCACTCGTCCAGCTCTTTGGATATGCGGTTGATATCGACATCGCAGCAAGATCCTAGAGGGCTCTGAAGGAAGCATTCCTCGCCCTGGAAGCTGCTGCGAAGAAGCTAGGACTAAGTGATAACACAGATAAGACCAAGTATATGAGAATAGGGGGAGGAAATGAGGAAGGTCACCTGAAAATTGGCCCTTAAAAGTTTGAGTGTGTAAATAGCTTTGTATACCTGAGTTTCAAATTTGTATACCCAGAACGATGTCTCCAAATAAATCCAGAAGAGGATCACCGCAGCGAGGAGGTGCTATTTCGGCCTAGATAAGCACTTTAGGAGCCGCTTCTTGTGAAGACGAAGGTGAACTTGTATGAAATCCTGGTGCGTCCGGAGCTTACCTATGGCTCGGAAGCATGGAAAATCGTAAAGGCTGGCGGAGAAAGAATTTCTCCATTTAAGAGGCACGTGCTCCGCCGAATATATGAGCCTATTAAAGAAAGAGGGCACTGGAGGCGCCGTAAAAACCAGGAGTTGTCGGTCCTGTACAACGACGCAAATGTCGTGAAACATATAAAAATTGGCCAACTTCGATGGGCTGGCCACGTTGCCAGGATGAACCCCGATGAAATTCCAGTAAAAGCCATGAATGGGGAGCTCTATGGAACAAGAAGCGACGGAAGACTAAGAGTGAGACAGCGTAACCGCGGACTCGAGGACACTACTTAATACCCCACACTGGAAGACTGCAGCTCAGAACCATGCCAACTGGCGGAGACTGTTGGAGAGGCCCAGACCCGGCAACGGGTTGTCGCGCCATAGAAGAAGAAGAATGCTGATTTGACCTTAAAGAGCCTACCAAGTAAATTAATTGAGCTATTTCTATTACTATAATGCTGTTCTGTTCGGATTTTTATGGAGCAAAAGAGTAATTAATTATAAAAACTTCAAAGCAATACTTTAGGAGAAACACTAAAGAGCGAAATATAAATCCTTCCCAAAAATACGTCAATTTTATGTGGCTAAAATGAATGATGGACAGTTAAAGGCCACTAACCTTTCCTAAGACTTGAACATAATCCCTTGCTCAGTTCCTCTGTGTTGGCATACTAGGAAACCCCCTCCTAGTCCTTGTCCCTTTCCACGTACTTTTGTTAGAATAAGATATTCATTCTGTATGTAGATCTGAGGTAGTATGAACCATTACTTGTAACCTATTTTAGACAATAAAGTTTTTTTTAAGTTCTCTATTTGAGCAGCTCTTTAACTGGCGCCCGAACACAGGGACTGCAAGCATCAAGAAATCACTGTTCCCAGGTATCTTGTATCATCTTCGCAGTCTGAACTCTTAACTCTGAAGAACTTGGTATTAAAGACTCACTCTCCGAGGTATCTTTAATATCACTGCTTTTGGCTCAGTCTCCGAGGTACCAGAAGACTCCGACGATTTTGGAGGCATTCAACTTAGGCATCACTCTACCGAGGTATCCTTCGTTGCAGTTCACTGGATTTCACTGGTTGCAGGTATCCAGCAGAACTTCGAGACGACTCTTATAGTAAGAATTTAGAATAACTTTTATTGTATTTTATTTTATTTTTATTTTTATGCCTACTGACCCGGCATTACGTCGTATTAGTGAACAAATCGAACAATTAAAAAGGGTAAAAATGGCAGACACTTCATTCCAAATAAAAAGCGCGGATTACGATCATATCCCACACTTTGATGGAAATCTCCACAATTTATTGAAATTTGTAAATGTAGTAAGACAAGTTAGAAATATAGTTTGTGCTTCTAACAATAATTTCAAAGAATTAAACGAAAAAAGACTTTTAAGTAAAGTATTAGCTAGGCTAACGGCGGAAGCGGATTACATTAACACTACGTGTGAATTCGAAACTGTAGAAGAACTTTTAACATATTTAGAAAGAACATTTCGTGATTCTCGTTCAATTGAACAATTAACTTCTGAACTTTTTAATACTAATATTAAACATAAAGAACACTCATTAGATTTCTTACAAAGAATAGATAAGAATCGTACGTTAATTATATCAAGACACCGAATAGATAAAACACATAATAAAGAAACGGTGATCGCACATCTTGAATGTCAGCTGTTATATCATTTTTTCACTAATATGCCTTTGCATGTTAGAACTTATTTAATGACAAAACCGGATAAACTCAAGAACCTCGACGATTTAAGGAATCTAATTCAAAATGAGAACCACCTACTATTCGACGATCTGATCTCATCAGGATCTATGAATAAGGCAGGTGATAAATCAGAAAATAATTTTCAAAATAAAAAGAAATTTAATGATCAGCATAAAAATCAAAGAAAAAATAATAATAATAATCATTATAATAATAATCGTTACAACAATTATCCGGCTAATAATTATAACCAACCAAGAGAGGTTCAAAATAATTATAATCAACCAAGAGAGGTCCATAATTGCGAATGGAATCCTCACGATCAACAAAAGTTTTTTAATAAACCCAATTCAGGGCAATATAGACAAAATCATCCGAATAACCAACAAAGACCCTACAACTGTACAACAGGGCAAACCGTTTCGATGAGAAGTGCAAATTCTCAGCCGCACAGGCAACCAATATATGAGATAGAAGAAGAACCGGAAGAAGATCCGAGAGATGCAAAAATAAGAGAACTAGAATCTCAGTTGTCCCATTTTTTAGGAAATCCCCCGAACCAAGGTGACAATACGTAATTTTAGAGTTATATACTATTAACTTCGACGAACTCCCATATGTAATAGATCACGCTAATAGAAAATGGCTTCTCGACACCGAAGTTGAAGAAACCTCTCCCGTTTCGGAAAATATATCAGAAGAAATTCCAAATTTAATTCGTGGTGACCATTTAAGTATAAAGGATCGGGAAACTTATATTTTTGTTGAGAAAATATCCCTCAATTTCCAAAACTGATAGAGATGAATTATCCGCAACCGACATATTAGAGCATAAAATTAAAACAAAAACCGAACAATCGATATATTCAAAAAATTACCGATATCCACACCAATTTCGCTAAGATATTAAAGAAAAGGTAACTAAATTATTAGAAAATAAAAATCCAGCCAAGTAACTCTCCGTACAATTCACCGGTATGGATTGTACCCAAAAAATTAGATGCATCGGGAAAGGGAAAAATTCGAATGGTTATTGATTATCGAAAGTTAAATCAACAGACCATTCCCGATAAATATCCCCTTCCAAACATAGAAGATTTGCTCGGAAAGCTTCGTCGTGCTTCTATTTTCACGGCTATGGACTTATGTTCCGGCTTCCACAGGTCAGAGTAGAAAAAGACTCAATCCCTAAAACCGCGTTTTCTACGGACCAAGGGCATTTTGAACTTCTAAGACTACCATTTGGACTTTCCAACTCTCCTGCCACCTTCAGAATCTTATATAAACGCGTTTAATAAATTAAAAGAATTGATTTGTAGTAGCCCAGTCTTACAAGTCCCTGACTTTTCTCAGGACTTCTATTTAACTACCGACGCAAGCAATCTTGCTATTGGCGCCGTGTTGGCTCAGAAAAACAACTTTGAATTACCAGTTTGCTATGCCTCGAGAACGCTCAACAAAGCTGAACAAAACTACTCTACAATAGAGAAGGAATGTTTAGCTATAATTTGGGCGTGCAACCATTTTAAACCATACCTATACGGTAGAAAATTTCATATTTATACGGATCACAAGCCTCTATAATACATGAAAACGTGTAAAACACATAACGCGAGGCTTATCAGATGGAAAATCATGTTGGAGGATTTCGATTTCGATATCAAACACATCGAGGGTAAAGCTAATAAAGTAGCGGATTATTTATCACGGCCCCCTATTGAATGTCAAGACCTTTTACATATTAGCGAAACGGATGAAGAAAGCCTCGCAACCGTCCATTCTGATGAATCTTCCTCTGAAAATAGGATTATGATAAACGAGGACAAACAAAAACCAATTAATATAGAAAAGTACCAAATAATAGTAAAAAAGGGTTTTTCAGAAACTATAAATACCCAACCGTTTAACACAAAAACCAGAAGTGAGATATTCATTATAGGGTATGAAAACAAAACGGATCTAGAAAAATTACTATTAGAAATAATAAAGCCTAACGTATCATATGGAATCTACTGCTCGATAAATAGCAATATACGATCAGAAACAGAATTATTAGAAAAAATTTATTTTGAAATTAGCGAAATATTTAGAACAAAATTCCAAACTAATCATTTAAAAAAATACTTTAATTTTGTTACCGATATAAATGACAAAGGTCAACAGGACGAATTGATCTCTGATTATCATATTAGTAAAACTCATCATAGGGCAGCAGAAGAAACCTATGAAAGATTAAAAACACAATATTACTGGCCCAATATGTTGAGAAACATAAAGACTTGGATTTCTAAATGTGAAATTTGCTTGCAAACAAAATATGATAGGCACCCACCAAAACCTAAATTTAAATTAACCCCTACACCTGTTAAACCGTTCGAAGAAATACAAATGGATACCATACATATCCATGGAAAGTATGTTCATTGCATCCTCGATGTTTTCTCAAAAAGAATATTCACGTCAACTAACAACTAAAGAGATACAAAAAATGCTCTCATAGCTTATTTGAATATTTTTCCAAAACCGAAACTAATAACAACGGATAACGGTCGCGAATTTGATAATTTAGTATTTAAAGATTTATTAAAATATTTAAATATTGAAAAACATGAAATGACTCCTCAGAATTCTAATTCACTAGGAACTTTAAACAGAGCAAGTTCCACCCTTTTTGAACAAATGCGTGTGATTCATTTAGAACACCCGGATAAACAGTTTAAAGAAATATTACAATTAGCTACCATCGTTTATAACAACTCGATGATCAATAAATTAAAATTAACACCTAATGAAATCACTTTCGGAGTAAGTACAAATATAATAAATAACCATCCAATTATACAGGAGCAATTAGTTAACGACTATCATAAAAACTTAGAATTAATTCATAGAGCTATAAAAGAAAAAATTGAAACAAATAAGCAGAAATATATTGATAAAGAAAATGAAAAACGCGATGACATTAGTGTCATATCCTCAGGAGAAATAGTAGTCAAAACTCCCCGGCAGGTTTCTAAAATTGATAAAAAATACCAAATTAGCAAAATTAAGGGTAAACGAATCAAAGCTAGAAAAAACTTAACGAAAAAGGTACACGCGAAAAATATTAAAAAACAAAAACGCGATGAAAAACTACAATCGGAAATCGATGAAGTGATGCGCGAGTTAAACAACAAAATAAAAGATGTACAAAGAGAACGTTCATATCAGTCTCTTGATACTAATGTAGGTAGTCCTCCGGATTTCAATGACCTTATCGCTGCTGACGCTTCTGATTCTGAGAACGACATGTTTGCGCGTTCAAAAGCTGTCGACAGGACCAGGTGCAATGATTCTTCCAGTTAATAATACCTATATACTTAGCGACTATTACTCGTTTTTAGAATATAAGAATTTAACTTTATTATTTACGGAAATTATGAACTTAGATAATAATATAAAGAACCTTAAAGCCGAAAAAGAATTTAAAATACTGCATTCAATTTTGACATATCGTTACGAAAACTTATTAACTCGGATAGCTCATTTAACCAAACAAAAACGTGCTAAAAGAGGCCTTTTCAATTCAGTTGGAATAGCGATGAATTGGCTAACGGGTTCGCTCGATAGTCAGGACAAGGAAAAATACGATTCAATCTTACAAAAAATTGAAAGAAATATGTATTCAATCGAACACTGCATAAAAGGACAACTCCATCCAAGCATTATTAAACCTGATCAGTTTTCAAATGTTTATAATTCTCAAAAAAATCTATTAACTAGAGATACTGAGTTAAATTGGCTTATTGGCAAAAGCACATGCTCAATTTCTAACACTGGCATCATTTACTATTTCATACAACTCCCATTAAATACAAGTGGAGTTATGTCGTATCTCGCTATGCCATACCCTTATGTAAATAACAAAATAACTTATATCATTCATATTGAAAAAACTACAATTATAAAAAATAATAGCCATGTATATCAACCTACAAATTGTATTAATTATAATAATGAATTATATTGTAAAAACCTAACATTATTAAATAATAAATGTATAAAAGAATTAGCTTATAATGAACCGAGGCACATGTCCTAAGGAGACCTGCCTATTTCACGTATCATTATCCTGGATTGGGTCCATGAGGTTGCCAGCGACCTCGAGGTGACAGTGATCTATACCCTTCCCTTCCAGGGGTTCCTCCTCATTCCTACAACACTGTCCCTCTTATATGAAGAATAAATTGGATCGAATGCGTCATTATTTCTGGATGATATTAATTAATACAATTTTTATGTTTAGAGAGTTCAGGTCTTTATCAAGATATTTACTAGCTAAACATATAAGATTTAATTAAAACTTGTTTATTAATAAATATTACAATCTTAGGCAATATTTAATAGTGATTAGATTATATACATCTTATAAAAAAAAATTGAAATAAAAAAGTAAATAAAACTAAATATAAGTAAGCTAAACTAAAACACATCAACAAAATAAAGACTCAAATTACATTCTTACTATCATAAAATATTTACAAACTTTGCCAGATTACCAAATCCGCTCTATATCCCCTGTCTGAGGGGTAAAGTAGGGCTCTTTGAGATCTCAGCGTATCTTAGGCAATATATTTCTAAATAAATATCATTAACTCATTGTTTTTTTGTTTGATTGAGGTAAAAACAATCAAAAAGCAAAAAAAAATATTTTTTACTTATCCTAAAAATAAAAATTTCCTCTAAATTCGCTGTCCTCTAAATTCTCTTAGGACGCACCATCGATAAAATGATGACCCTTCCATAAGGTCTTTATGCTAAAAATAGTTAATTTTAAAATTGGTGCAGGGATCGAAAGATCAAAGTGTTATTGAATTAAAACGGGAACCCTATGGACCTGATGTACGCACCATCGATGAATGGGTTCCTCCAAATGAGGCATTTCAAGATCCTTATCCTAAAAATAGTCAATTTTAGTATTTATTGAAATGATTCTAATTTTAATCTTCAACTCACAATCACCACAATTCTATCTTTGTATATTAATTACGAACAAATACTTAGTAACTGCAAAGTTAAGCACAACCCATAACTTTGTCTA
The DNA here is from genome assembly GCA_948150685.1 of Rhaphigaster nebulosa. Lineage (NCBI taxonomy): Eukaryota > Metazoa > Arthropoda > Insecta > Hemiptera > Pentatomidae > Rhaphigaster > Rhaphigaster nebulosa. The sequence goes on from OX411309.1 coordinate 27,014,939, forward strand.
TTGAAACTTTTTATTACATATAATATTGCTGAAAATTCAAAAAAACGTATTCCGAACTGCTACACTCGTTAGCTTTTGAAGCATACAAATCGTTTTCTAGATTTATTTGTTTATATTTTTTGATCAAATTATACCTTAAAATGTCTATTGCATTGAAAGGATCAGAAAATCGCTTAAGTGGCTGAAAAAAATACAGAACTATTCCCTGTACAACACCTTAAGATTTGAGGACATGAAGGTGGCAGTTAATTTGAGAATTACCCGAATATCAATACAAATTACTGAATATCGAAATCATTACACAGTTCTAGGGGGGAATTCTTTTTACATTATTATTTTAGAGCAAATGTCTTGTTAAAAAAAAAAAATAGTTTTTCTCATATTTTATTCATCACATCAATAAATAAATAAGTGCATCAATGATAATATTTGATCGATGATAAAACTATCAAGTCACGAGGAACATCTATCGTTTACAATGAATTCTCTTAGAATTTCCAATACTTGTAACGATGCAACAATCAAAATATTATAAAACATAAAAAATAAATTAATAATGTCTTAGCTTCAACAAAAGGCACATGGTGACACATACAAAGACAAACTTATTAAGGACTAATGCCTCAAAAAGTTTCTGTCGAAACCTTGCGCTTTTTATAAAATCTTTCATTCAAACTGTTATCCAAGTAATCAAGTATCATCGAACAGACAATACATTCAATTTCTAACTGCACTTTTGCTGTCCCTTATCCCATAATTATTTCTAAATAAAACTCATTTCATTTACTTTTTTTATTTTATTTATTTATCTCCTTCTCAATTATTTAATTCACAAATTTAATAATAAATTGAATTATTTTGTGGTAGGTTTATGAATATATTAAGATTTTCTAAATACATGCTTAATTCAAGGGTATGTTGCAAATGAACCGGACAGTTTATCTTTGAAATTAATTTCCTTTTGAAGTAATTTATGTTGATAACGGTCGTAAATAAATGGACATTAAAAGGGCCGTGGGTCGAGAGAAGTAGGGAAAGGACAAGCTACGCTTGGCCAGGGCCTGGGTTATTGTTTATTATCCCAACATATTCCCAGCTATGTTAATTACATTTCGCAGAATGTTACCAAGTATCCAATAACACATACAGCGTTTTATCACTTTCCTCGGCTATATTCAAGGAAATCAAATTAACCAATTTATGGCCGGTGGTGCGAAAACGCACCGTAGAACAGACTCGCTTGTGAGCACACGTTCCCTCCTCTTTATTTTCTGGTAATGTTTACTATTGTTCTTTTTTTATTACTAGAAGGGTACTTTGAACATAGTAGAACAGGTCCTTATATTTTAATTACTTTTCAGACTAAATCTTGAGTTGTGTTAACACGCTATTAATTTTTGGCTTCTTGAGCAAAATTTGGAGAGAAAAAAGTAAGCAACTTTTTATTTATAATTTGTAATAAATTTTAAATTGTTCTAATGTATTGTTATCTAATGTATTCAACTGTCCCAGTAATGAATATTTCACATAAATTACATTAGTGCGAAACCAGGCACCACCGGGAATTTGCAAATCATATTTTTTTCTTTTACAGGATCTACCGAACCTTTGAAGAAGACCTCAATACATTTTATGAATTTGCGCTAAGGATGCTGAAAATGTTCACACGATAGATTTTCACCTTTTTCAGTTAGGCGACAACATTTTTCTGATAGTATATCCAAAGATATTAATAGTTTTTCTCAGCCACACCGTATATTTACCGAAATTTTTTTTACAAATTTGACTCACGATAAGTAAAATCCCAAAGAAATTCACAGAAGAGATCAATTTGATTTATTGGAAAAATTAGGGTGACCGCATTGGAGATGGCAATCAATTGCTTGTATTTACTATTACAAAAAATTGGTGCGGTGCGCGCATCACAGAACTTTCCGTTACCACCCTATTTTAATAATAATCCATTTTTAAAATGATTTTAAAGAATTCACTTAAACACTACCTACTTGAAATATTTTCAGCAGCATGCATTTCTTTACGTATTCTTTCACAAAGGTACAATAAATTAGTTTTCAAACAATTGCAGTCCGACAAATATGTGTGTTATATATTTTTGGTTTGTCAAATTATAATTAAACGAAACATTATAATCAATGGCTATTTATTGATAGAAAATCTTTGAGGAATACATTTGTAACCTTTCAAAATGAATAATTGTTCTGACAGTGTAGCTAACTTCTCGAAACATGAACCACAGATAATCTGTGCTCATTTCAAAACAGCAATTTCTTTGTTATTAACGGTGGAAACACTTTTCCTTATTATATTTCTATATATAGGCAAGTGAAAGTAAAAATTATAGATGATACAACAAATCCATTTAAAATAATTAATTGCGACATTGAGTCAAATTACTCGTTGAGATCCCGTGATGTTTTTGAACAATTTTGAGCTCACAACACTAAATAAATGTTATATTAAATGTGTTTAATCTGTTTGTTTGAGGGTATCTATTAGTTTTTTTGTGCGAACTGCACGGCCAATTTTAAAGTTTGATGGTTCAAATTACTCAGTGAATTCCCATGAATGTTTTGAAGCATTTAAGATCAAATACTGTCATATGATTAAAAATCATAAATAGCCAATACTTGAAAAACTAAAAACCTTAAAATCAAATTTAATTTAATAAAAAATAAAACCTCCTACTATGGACATAAATTTTATATCTTACAATTCCATTTGTCCTAAGGGACGGAATGTTCTTGCATTAAGTGCATTAGTGGGTTGTTAGTGATGTTGAATATTGAAACTTAGTGTCGTAATCGGATGCTTTAGGACGAATAGGATTGTAAGATGTAAAATTGATTTTAATTTTATTTTATTCAATTCCATCATTTTATTCAATTACTCTTGATTTATATTTCCTAATTTCAGAGTCTAATTTAACGTATAAATCCCTTTTAATGGATACCAATTTGGAATCATAAATGATTGTAGCAAATTTCTAAAAATCTCAATTGTTTTTATTTTTCTATTAATTTTAATATTTAGAGTTTATTTACAACGATTATTGATAAGTAAAAATATAAACTAATAAATGAATGAATAGTTGAGCACGTGACACCTAACTGTGAGCAGTTCCTTCGCCATTTGATTGTTATAAATAATTGACTAGTTGATATGCTTTTAATAAGTAAACAGGTACACATTGGTTTATTGTTGTTTCACTTATGTTTATCCACAAATTTTTAGGCATCAAAAGGGCATTGGAAAGAATTTAAAATACGTTCGTTGATAGATCTGGAGTTTATCTCAAGTTTCACCATCATGAATATCAGGTAAAATCGCGACTCTTAATGGCGAAATGAAATCATTCCATTACGGAGGCCATAGCTCTTTTACACCGGGGATGAATACGAGATTGTTGAATAAGCCGGATATATGCCTATACTGCAAAGGGGACGGCCAGAAGGATTTGAGGCTATTCTAGAGGAAATTTCAAGTGGAAGTCTCTTTTTATATTTCTATCCTCAAGAAAAGTGGGCTGGAATCACATATATCTCGTAATACCATTCATATATCTCGAAGAGAAATATTTACTCTCAAACTATTTCATTGCTTCAGGCAGCTTCTAGCCAAAACTACACGTAGACTTTTAGCATAATCCTAACTCATTTTCCCCCTCCTCAGACACAGATTGTGATTTACAGTGGCCTCAAGATTGTTGTCGGAAGAGATTTGTAAATGGGATTCCGAGAAGTTCTGGAGTTTCCCATCTTTACGCTGAGCTTTTACTTCCATCCATAGACGATATTTCCTAGTCAGATTCTATTTGTTTTCTTCTTTCCTTAATGTTCAATTTAATTTTTTATTTATTAGAAGATAAGAGTCCATTATTATTATCGATCTAGCTAATTCAGTCGTTCTAGTCAAAAACATAGTAAAAAAAAGTCGACGCACCATTTTGTGTGACAAATGACTGGCTACAAAAGGACTTGAACGTCCTAACAGTTTCAGATACTGTCATAAAATACTAAAAAAAATGTTAACCACAAACTGACTTGGCACAAACTGACACAACATGAAACACTTAGATCCACCACAAACCCATACATATCTCCTCGGCGACTTTCGGGACAGTGCCCCGGTTTAGTTATGCTCAAATTTGCTTATTGTATAAATAATTTTGCCGGTGGCAAGCTGCTTTGCTGTTGAAATATATTTTGCGTAAGAAATGATCAGAGCAGTTTATTAGAATATGCTACTTATTTATAATTTATATTTATTTACATATATTTGAATCGAGATTTACCTTTTTAAAATAATTTAGCCCCTTCAAAAGTCTTAAAACTGAAGGCCTTCACAAGTTAAGGGGAGTATTAGGTCTAAATTTCTGCTGAAAGTTCAGAGAATAGAAAAATGTATCTTTCTATTATTTTTTATTCTATAAAAATATGTATGTATTTTAAAATTCTCATAGCATCATATGATAATTATAAAAGCTTTTCTCGTGACTATGATGTTTATTGTATATTCCAATAGATACTAGATGATTCAATTATTCGCTATTCAAATACCACGCTCAGTTAGAATTGGACTACTGGACTACTGGACTACTGGACTATAGAGGCTTTTCTTCAAGAGGAGGTTATTACCTTGAACTGATTCGTCCTGGAGTCCTGGAATCCTGGAGAGCATGTGTAATCTCGCTGCTGTCAGTGTCAGCTGGCTACCGATTGCCTGGTGGATCACTGGTCTTCTAAAGGATAGCCACGCTCGTTTATCTTCGCCAGTCCTGCATCCTTCTTCTTTTACAGGATTAGAACTATAGAAGGGTGTCAAAACGTATTTTGAAGGAAATTTATAGTAATTTTTTGTTTAAATATTTTTGGGGGATCCGCTTGGGTAATTCCGTTAAAATAGATTGTTCCAAGTTTCCTCAATTGGATGACCAAATATTTATTTAAATAGTTTAAATTTGGTTAACCTTAATTATTTGAACTAAAAGAAAAAAAACCCAATGATTTCTGATGATAATTTTTTCATGATTCAAAGATATAATGAAAAAGTAGACCGATCAGTCATTTGGCAAGCAAAGGAGTAACAAAGATATTACCATGGAAGATTGGGCGTTCCAGTCAAAGAAGGAATTACTAGTAACTAGGAAATATGATTAAAAAATAATAGAATCCAAACTAGTAGAAATAATTATTGACTATAATAAACAAAAGGGAATTTCTACCGATGACACGGCTGAAGATTTGACACGGAATCGCAAAAAACACAGCTATACTCTTACCCCAGGGAGAAGGTAGAGATGTGAACATCGAAAAAAATATCGATGTATATAGTATCCATAGTGTTTGAATATAACAAAAAATATATCGATATTTCGATATATCAGACCTCGATATTTTTTATCTTTTAAAGGGACACACATCCATATTTCTTTTTCGATGTATAAATAAGATCTTTTGTTTTTTTAAAATGTCGATATTTCAGCGCCGATGTCACTAACATATTATTTTTATAATATCGATATTTATGGGACGATTTAATAATGTTATTTTTTTTATAATATCAATTATTATATTGCATTGTACAGATACAATTAAGATATTGTTTTAATTACATCAAATATAAATAACAGGCTATTTCCTAATCTCTTTCAGTTTCGTTTAAAAGTTTTCTTTAAATTTAATAAAAAAAATTAACGATATTTCGAAATATCGATATTTCTTTGTTAATATAATCAATATGTCAATATCGATATTTCTGGGCTGATAAAATTAAATTGATTTTATACTAACGCTATTTCTGTACCGAAATAATTAATATAATATTTTATGAAGTTCATTGCGAGCAGGATTTAAACGTAAAGAAACAGATTATCTCCTAATCTTTCTACAATTCGATTTGTTTTTTTTTAGTAAAAATACTAGCGATGGTTTTATGCCGATATTATCACGATATCGATATTGTTAACCGATATCGATATTAATATCAATATAGATATTTTACTTTTGACGTCTCATCCCTAGTACACAGGCACTATAAATAGTAAAACGAAGACACCACACCACAAACTTTTATGGTTCTTTGTTTATCGAACCCGCCGTCCTTGTAGAATCTTTTATTTTTCTCTTCTTTTTTTTTAAATATCGGTTTTCGATATTTATATTTTCTTAGATATTACGATATGTTGGGGAAAATGCCGGTCCAAAATATCTATATATTTTTTAATATCTCTAGGAGAGGGTACGCGTGTGGTGGTCATGTTTGGTGGACGTGTTTAGTGAGACCGAGTGTCAATCTAGCATACAACTAAGGATGTGATTTATACAACTAAGGATGTGATTTAGTATTTTTAATTTATTATTATTTCTATATTTTAGTTTAACTTGTTACTATTTTAGTTTTATTTTATTCATTTTTCATTTTGTTTTATTAATAAACTTTGTGCTTTTTTTTACAAAACGAGTATGCATACCCATATGAAATAACAATAAAAGTTGTGTAAAATATTATAAATTAATTTTGAATATCAGAATTTAAAATCAATAGAATAAACTCGTTCGATTTAAAACAGAAGCTGCCATTCCTCAGTACATTTTGTAAAAATATCACTCTGTTTATTCGAATTAGAATATATTGATAAATTGAAGCAAAAAAAAAAAAAAAGAAAGAAAGAAAGAAAGGGAAATTGGCACTATCGGAAAAATCTAAAAATAAATTTCTATTTGAAAAATATGTAGTGATCACAATTCTGAGATTTCCAAACGGCGGCTTTTTTAAAAAAAATTATCATACCGTTAAAATTTGATAGAAGCGGCCAATAATCAATCTTGTGACTGTCGGTCAATTCTGAATTTTAATGCACATCGCCAGCATACACCTCAATTAACAAATCATTTCTAAACAATGATTGGTTTTTACCCGTTCAGCTATATTAAACCAATCAACTTTTATGCAGCCCTGAAACAAAATGGGCTGGAACATGAACTAATGAAGCATATAAATCGCCCACGTAACTGATTGAACCCAATAGAAGATAACTCGCGACGTAGGAAAGTAATTTTCAAATTTTTTTCCAGTAAATTTTGTAAAGAAAGGCAACCCCAAAATTGAAAATTAAATAAACTATGTCTTAAAGAGATTTGGTACGTTACACACAAAATATATTTTGTGATTAAAAATATTATACCAAGAGAAATTAAGCAAGAATGGTAATATTTTTAAGTACAGGAGAGAGAAAAATACCTGAGAACCTAATGTTAATTACAATGCATATTAATTCATTTTCTAAAAAAAAAAATGTGTTTTATATTTTACGGTATAATAGTTTCAATATTTAGATGAATGGAAGAAAGATATATACCCAATGATAATGATACATATAAATGGATAAATATTTGATAAAATTGGAAAAAGCAATTTAAAAAAACATTTTGAAAAAAATAAATGAATGGGAAGATTTTTAAGTGAATCTATTTCTGGTTTGCAAAAGAAACCAGTTTAAAAAGTGTTAAAAAGATTCAGGCTAAACGTATCCGGAAAACATAATAAAATATCCAGTATTTTTTTAACCGTGAGGAGATTAAATAATATATTTAAGAATAGAAAACAGAGTATTTTTGAAAAACTGATAATTAGAAAACAAAACATTAATAAGAATGGATAAAACATAATTCTTGTAATAAAAATCATGACTTTTTTTTTCCAATTTTCTTATGTAGGTATATACAATAAAGTGCCGCGGGTTGCACTATATATATTGAGGAGGGCTCTTGGGTAGTCGACCCCTTCCCAAGGATGCGGAGGTAAAATCGAAACTTCATTTCGAGCTTTTTCTTACCGCCTCGGTTCCACCGCTTCCACCCTAGCTCCGTTAGGGTCATCTATTTCTTGAGTTTCGGGTCGTTCACTATGTCCCATGCTATACACTGGAACACCGCTCACAACTTATCCTCTATTCATTTAAAATTGGAGAGCTAGGGAGTATGATATGAGATTACTTCCATCGTTACTGAGAAAAATATTTTAATAATGCTGTAATTACGTTGCGGCAAACTATTTAAAAAATAATAGGTAACAACGAAGCATCATGTTACTACGAACAGAGAAAGAAACGCTTTCTTCAATCAGTAATGGTGTTCAAAATTATCGGATTCCCACAAAACACAACATTCTGCTAAATTTATAACAGAATATCATAAATTGAATTATATGTAAAAGTAGCATTGACGTGGAACGCTATAATATGGTGTCTTTATTATATTTATAATATGTTTCATATTTATCACAATAATTGGTTATGTATGAATTAATTAATAAAACAGTGCAAAAAAGTAAATAAATAAAAAATAGAAATGCTAATACTTTCTATAAAATCGTGTATACTTATCCATATAACAAATTGCCAAAAATAATGTATTTCAAAGGAGAGGATTTTATATTTCCTTTATCTGTATAATAAAATCCTCAAGTGCGTCCGCCGTGTATGCGCATTAGACCCACTAAACCCTCACAGCCGTTCAGTATTGCGTGTAAGTTATAGTCTGTCCCGTGTCTGTTTCTAAGTTAAATGAATGGAGCATTTAAGAATATACAGAATACCTGTAGACAATATTATCGTGGAAGGCCATAAATTAATAAATTAAAGTTAATCATAAATTAATAAATAAATTAAGGCTAAATAAATATATATCATGTTATTTTTTTTCAGTGATTATAACCACTCTCGGGATAGGACCTCTAGTATTTTTATGAATTATTTATAAATTTTGAGGCAAGTGAGCAGAATAGTTTATTTATTATCATAATCAGCTTATCAGCTCCAAATCCCTTAAACAGACTAATCCTCTGTTGACTTTTCCAGCAAACAACAATTTCATCAATTTCATAAAATGATTTAGTATTCCAGAAATTTATAAATTATCTCTCTTAAAATGGATGGGCTACTGGAAAATAATGTATTATTGAAAATTTTGTATTAAAATCTGGGGCTAATAAAAGACTTGTTTGCCTCTTCTTTAAATACTTTTGCTTTGAAAAAACAAAACAATGTATAGTGTGTTAAAGTTTGGGGGAGAGGGAGGGTCCGAATCATCAATATGATAATTTTACTTTGAATTTATCGTTTTTAATTACAAATAAAACGATATTTCTAGTTAATGACCTCTCTCTTTAAGAGGCACTACTTAAAATGATACTGCATTGAAGAAGTAGAAAAAACAGTTTTAATAAATCCTTTTAAGTTACATTTAATAACTAACATTTACTAATTCTTCCATTAAAGAATTGGAAGTACATAAAAAAAAAAATCAGAAGATAAATATATGAGAGCAGGAATAGAATTTGACATAATTTATTACATCTGAAGGGCAATGAGCTAAAATCAGAGGTTTAGGAATATAAATAGGTTTGAGAAAGTGCAAATAATTAAAAAAATTCTGATAATTTTTTTAACTTAAATTAAAAATTAAATATGAAAATATTTTTCTTTTGTTCTATGGAAAATAGAAAAAAAAAAAACTATTTTATGGGAATATTCAGTAAAGGAGATTATTTCTCTTCCTTCCTCAACCATTTTATTTAAAACCTTTTGTGCAGAAATAGGCCTTTGAGAGCCAACTGTATTTCTCAGGTATAAGGAAAACTCTTGCACTATTTTTTAACCCTTTAAAATTTATCGAATATTTGAGCCTTACAACGTTTTCAACTTGAACGATAAAAATAATGGGAAACTCATTAATCTGGTTTATAAGTGACTGACCAAAACATACCTGACCATAAATTCGGTTTTCGCACATTACATTCAACAACACACCAGTTACACAGAGTTACTGATTACATCGCTGGAGCACTTGAGCAAAAACAATACGCAACTGGCGTATTTTTGAATGTTGTTCAGGCATTTGATAAAGTCTGGCACCAGTGGCTTCTCTTAAAACTCAAGACCGTACTACCTCACACCTACTATCTCATTATCCAGTCATTCCTCTTCGACAGATTTTTCCCTATTCGACAAGGCTCAGAAATTTCCTCAATTCTCGCAGTCTTGACAGGAGTACCGCAAGGAACAATCCTGGCTCCTATACTGTACATTAAGTAAGCACATTACACACCTCCCAACTCCAAGACCTCAGACTGGCCTCACTGACTTTATAAATTCGTTTGCAATTGGTACACTTACAAAATTCGTACTCACTATAGAAAATACGGTTAAATCATGACAAATCACAAGATGTAACTTTCTCACTTCGACGAGACACTTGCCCACCAGTTTACATCGGCGACCACCAAATTCCTCAGAGGAACACAGTACGTTACCTTGGACTAATATTCCTGGGGCCCACACGTCAAAATGAAAAGAAAGGCTCTAAACAAATTACTGAAATTATGGTACTCTCTTTTTTCCAAATCATCAAAACTAAAAATCAGGCAGAAACTCAATACATACACTTAAATACATACACATACATAGCCTACTTAAACCCACATGGACTTATGCCTCACAGATTTACGGTTGAGCAAAAAAGACTGCAATCTTTTCAATCATGGGCTGTATTGGACTCCAATGGATGTCAAATTGAAAAAAAAAAAATCTTTTCAATCCAAAATTTTAAGACTGGTAACAGGAGCTCCTCAATACGTAAACAACATAACTCTACATACCGAATTATAACAGCCTAAACCTTCACGGAAATCCCAACAGACTGATAGACGTTATGGCTGCGGCTGACATGACCATAAGGTGAAGGGTGAAAAAGAAATGGATGAGAGATCTCCTTTCCTGAATTAAAGGACTAATTCAAGACCGGAAAGAGGTGCTGCAGGGTACTAACCTTCCTCATGCCTATCATGCCGTATATCTATTATATACATATTAATTTGCTTATTGTCACTCTTTTATTAGACAGGTGCGAATATATAGTTCAAAGATAAAAAAAATTGCTACAACTTAAAAATTAAAAACTCACTTTATAAGCAACACTACTCTTCACAGGTTATAAATTTTGGGAAACTGAAATGCAGTATGCGGAGTGGATTTATAAATCGACATCGAATAAATATCATCGAAAATCTAAACCGTATCAAGCAATATTACATTATATTTTAGAGATTGTAAATTAAATACAACAGGTATCCATATTTAAAGTTTAATTAAAAAAACACTCGAAGTCTTTACAACATCGAGCATTGGATCGAATATAAAATCTTATGATATTAAAATATAACATTTATCAGTTTTTACACTTCATGTGATTAGCAATAATAAATAACAAACCAATGCAGGATAAAAGCAAAGAAATCAAGCCCCATCTATTGTGAAAAATATAAAGTTACAAAGGGACATTAACACTAAGTACACTGAGCTGTCACCATCCAGAATGTAGAAAATACTAAAAAAAAAATAAATTTAATAATTCAATTATTTATTGACCTATATAATAATGAAAATATACAAAAATAATTAAAAATAAGGATTATTTTTGAAACTACAAGAACACCAACTCAGCCAGCTGTTAATTTTGAAACATCGACCATGATAAATATTTTTGATTTTTCTAAAACAATATTTTTTTTTCTGATGCTAGTTAAATAATTAGGTTTGAAATTCTAATTTTATGCTTTATGCACGGCTTTAAAACATTTCTTCTTAAACTAATTATGAAATATTTGTAACCCATCATAAAAAAATAATATTTTGGATTTATGTGGTTTCATTCCTACTTTAGGTAATATTTTCAAGTTATCCGTCCATTTAAGTCTAAAACATCCTGCAAGGCTTGTGCTCCCAGTTTATTATTATTCCTTGATTTTTCTGGCACTTATCAAGATTCGAATGATTCTAGGACTGATTGTTTAATTAATTATTAGCAATTTTAATTATAAGTACGAGTAAGTATTTATAATTCGAATCAGAGGGGAAAAGTGGGATTGCTCTCAAGGAAAAACGGATGTGAATGCAAAATGATCGAAAAAAATATTATTATTAATTAGTTAAAACGAATGGATTGGTATCCATTCAGAACATGTTCAACCTGAAACATTTAATCGGCAAACTCCTACGTCTTTAGTTATTATAAGGAATCAATTGATAAATAATATATGAACCCAACACTGGTGACAAAATACTAAAACGTGTTTAATAGAAAGAAACGGCATCGCAGCTTACCGTTCCTCAACGTGGAGGGCATCATCATTACCGACCCAATTGAGATTGATGATCAAGACAAGCCCTCCAGGCCTCAGCTCTCGACAGCGTCTTGCAAGTTTTTATGTGTCCTGGATGGGTTAACATGAAAAAATACACAAGCAGTAATAATATTATTATTATTTTTTTTTAAATTTTGTAAAAAAATGATCCCGGTACTGTTAAAATATGTGGAACACGACTTTGATTTAAATAAATGGAATGCGAAATTCTTTGCCAAAAATATTTAAGCGCTTGATTAAGAGGGGAATAAGTCAATTATAGTTCAGCGATAATGCATTAAAATAAATAATGCAGTCTTCGTTTTCTTTATTTTCTCTAAAATAATCGTGTCTAGAATTGTAAGAATGCATATGGCCTATCTTCTCAGATCCTTTGATAGACTTCAGCATTTAGCTCAACTGAACTTGACCAGATTTTTGTTCTTTAGTGTGACAGGAGACAGCAGATCAGTAAGATGAGATTTCATATGATGCGCCTCAATGGCAAAGAGTTCTGTCGCTAATATAAATGATTTTAATAATATCGGACCTAAGGTGCTTCTCATCCATTAATAAACGGAATATGATTACCTGTTTATCCCCTATAATTTGGCAACATTTTTAGGTTCTGTTGAAATCCTCCTTTTAGGTTCATCGGAATCATAATTAATAAAAAAAATGAGATGGATGAAGAAATCAGGAAAAGAATAATGGTAGATAATGGGAGCTGTTGGGTTCTCAGGAAAGCAATTAATAATAAGAGACTGAGTTCGAAGGTGGATGCAAGGAACGACTGAGGACAAGAACCATTGGAGGAGGATTGCAGAAGAGGCCAAGGTTCTTATTGAACCATAATGCTAAAATAACAAAGAACAAGGGATGCGATACTTTCCAAAACAACTTTATGGCATTTTTATGCATGGTTTTTATTTTGCTCGAGGCATGGTTTCTTTGGTGCTTGAAACATTTCACACCTTTAGCTACTCTTTTCTTTTCATCCAATCCACTGTTAAGAGGTCTCCTCCACTAATGGTTGTTATTTTGGCATTTCTCGATTGATATTGGTGTTTGTTTATGAAACTATTCAAGCCTATTACTCCTATTAATTTTAACTAAGGACTAAGTCTGCATCATCGCTTATTTCATGCTAAAGTCTTTATTTATCCTTAAAAATATTCTAAAGGCTTGGGCGATTGCAGTTTGTTCAGCTATGCACCTACACCGCGCTATACAATGTTCTTAGCAGATCCATCATTGAAAGCTCTAAAAAGTTAGTTATAAATGAAATGGAATAGATTTTCTAGTTGAGTATTACCCTGTTTGGAGATTACAGCTATGTGGGGAAACATTGCTGTGTAATCCGGAAAGGGCAAACATTCCGGCCTGAAACAGAATTTTTTTCAATCCTATTTTGCCAGACCTGTGATTATATTACCTTTCTCTGATAGAGGCAGTCAATACAATTGTGAGGACTATGGTTTTAAATCGCTTAATCCGTTTGGTTTATCTTTACAAATATTACGCAATAATATTCTAAGTCATGAGAAGGAAAATTAACTAAAAAGTTATCAGAGTTTCCGATTTACTATCACCCAAAAGTGTAGTCAGTCACACGCACTCACACCTGATTAGAAAACTGCCACCTCCATCATGCTAATATTGTGACTCCATTTTTACCGTTAAACATATATTGTTGAGGAATCCATTCACTTTGTCTCAACAATAAATAGAATTTGATTAACCCCAAATTTATATAAAGTTTTTAATGATAATGAAGTGACATTGCTATTTAATTTTTTGAAAGCACATCGCCTCATTTTTTTACATTTTTGTTTTATTAGTATTATTATTATTCTGCATCTATAATTATTTTTTTTATAATATATACTTAACATATTCAAAATCTGTGTACTTCATATAAACCATAGGGGTTGGTGATCAAAGGGTTTTACGCCAATCAAAACAAAACGGTTTTACGCAAACAAAAACAAACAAATAAATGAAAAATTAAATCATAATAAAAATATTAAATTTGTTTAAAAATTATTAAAAATCAATAAGAAAATTAAACGTATAATGGATATTCTCTCACATATTTTATATAACATTAGCTTTTTAGTTTTTCAGTCGCAACAAAATAATTTGAGTTAAGACGCAATATAAAAGTTAAGTGAAAATTAAAATATATTACTTTTTTTCTGTTTAATTTATTTAATTGATTCATTACTGAAGAAACCAGAGATGAAAGGGGGCGAGTCACGAGTTGATGTTGAAGGATAAAATCAGTAGACTAGCATGGTAAAAAGAAACAACCGGAAATCTGGATGGTGGGTTTGTTGGAAGCGTTTGAAGAACACCTATACACTGAAGAAAGGCAAAGCTCCAAACTTTACATGGCAGACTTTCCTCTTATCTTCTGCGGACTCTTCAACTCTAAAAAATATACTAACAATCCTACGATAATAATAATATCAAAATATATACACTTTAAATAAAAATTATAACCATTAAAAATATAAAATTTTCTATAAATTAATTTTACATTAAAAAAATGATAAATAATTCATAAAAAAATACATAACACATATAAAACGTGATAATATAAACTTTCCTAAATCATTATTTTTCTATCTCACTTAGAACGAACTAATACTTTCCCCGAAAAATGTCGATGTTCACTGTAGCCTTTTCAGGAAGAGTTTAGTTATAATATAGAGATGGGTGAGTTTATAATTATTTAAATGGTTTGTGGATATAACTATATATTTTCAGTGCTGGCCTGTTATGAACGAACCTTTCTCAAAACGAACCCTCCCATAACGGACACATAAATTAACGAGCTTGGAGCGCAATTTAATGGCAGTAAAGTGCGCCACGGATGCAATTATGAAGAACAATGAAGCTGTGAAGAGGTTTCCTTCAAGAAGCAAAGCCTTTGCTGTACAAGGAGTTGGTAATGATTTTTCTAAACTTTGAGGGCAGATAGGAGGAAAAAGGGCCTCTTGTGTCCTCCAGTTCTTAAGCGACAGTGCACTGCCTATTCAGACTTTTTTACACCGTCCTTGGAGATCTTTTTTACCAACATCGCTTTTCCTTTAAGATTATCGGGATAAAACAAATTGTGTACTCTTCACGACTTTTAATTTTTTTTTCAAACGAATCTGTTAAAGTCGAAATTTATAAACCAACATATTGTTCTTGAGAAATATTTTAATCGGTTAATTTATGGAGAGAACAATCATCATTTGAAAATAAAAAAATGCCACTTTTATTTATTTTTTTAAAAGATTTGGACTAGACTGTTTTCACTACGATGTCATTGTTATTTAAATTATTCTAAGGGGACGCCAGTCCAAAGAAGAAAAAAACACTTTAATTTTCATAATAATTTGATTCGATTTTCATTAATCACTTTTATTAGTTCACCGCTTGATTGGCTCTGGACAGAATGTGGGTAGTACAAACCAGACAGAATGGACCATTGGCCTTTGGGAAGTTGGCCACTAATTCTTTCGCTGTGAAAAGTCAGTGAATGTCCACTGGGGACCCAATAGATCGCTCCCCGTAGCACTCTAACACAATTCCTTTAATTTGCTAGAGTGCCCCTTCTAACTGACAGGCCGAACTGTCTAGGCTTCTCCGGGGCAAGTTTTGATCTAGTCGGGTTCAAAGTATTCCTTTAACACTTTTTTAGCATCTATCTAGCAGTTATTTCTTAAATATAATACATACTCTCAAATTATTTCGGTGAATGTTTCTGATTTAATCTATCTAATTGGAAAAAATAAACAGTGTGGCCGTAAACGACAAAAAAAAAAAAAAAAAATTATCAGAATTGTTTAGCTAAAAAAATAAAATAAACTTGTACCACTACATCCCATCGAGAGTCCTGGATTCAGTACTTGATTAGGAAATACTATTATACCACCAATGGTTATACAAGTAGACGATGCGGTCAACGTTCACGCTCTACCACCAGGTTTATCCCCTACTCACTAAAACGATATATGCCCAGGAGGGTCTCCCGACACTAGCGGTACTAAAATCTCGCAATTGTATATACAAACGTATTAGTTAATTAAATATGAAATGAAACCTAGTTCCACACCATGTGGAGGCAAATGATGAGCCAATTCTATATCAATCCCAAAAGAAATCTCAACTTAAATTATTCGAATAAAGCTTAATAAAAGGAGAAGCTTTCCTCAATGCAGAGGATCTGTAACCCAACAGAGGGCTGAGAAATACATTCACAAGTAAAGTGTGATTTTAAAAATAAAATAAAACTTTACGTTATTGGTACACCCGAAAGCTCCCTTGCAACGGATTTAGTAAAGCCAAACTAATTTTTTTATTTTGTCTAATTTACAATGGTAAAATTGGAACTTAATCATCTTAAATAGTTTCGAGTGATCGCTTCATGTTCAACAAAAAACGTGACTTACTGAAAAAAAACAACACAAATTTAAATTTCCTACTTTTCTGTGTCGAATGGGGCCATGGTCCAAATTAAAATTTTTGTTGCTCTTCAGGTGCATAATTGGCTCCTGAAGATTCCTGTTTTTTTTCCTGGCCTAACTGGCACATCCTGTATAAATAAAGAATAGATCACAATTGAGGACCTTACTATCAAAAGTGGACATCTTCACTTTCGACCAAAATAAATTTCGAAGAGTTCTGATCGATAGTTATCCCAAAGCTGTACTTAAAGCTAGCTCCACTTCTGTAACATTCGTTTCTTCTTCGTGAATGGAAAGTGAATGGAAAATTTGTTTTTTCAAGCAAAAATGAAGCTTAGATTGATGAAAAAAATAGTTTTTATTCTAACGTTGCAAACAAAAGTGGAAATGGAGATGTCCAATTTTGAAAGAAAGCTCCTCAATTATTTAGGATCTATTTTTTTCTAATAAAATGTAGCTACAAATACTTGTTATATACCATTATTTCCGCAATTTAATACTTTAGGACTTATTAGCTATAAATTTAAAAATATACGGCGGCCATTTTGAATAATCTGCCATATAAGATCTATGCCCCTCCTGGGAGAGTAGACTTTTGATCTTCGTTCTTATCATATTTTTTTGCATAAGGATCCATTGACAACATTATAATATAATTCCTCTCAGATATTTTGAGCTATCTTTACTACGATCATTTGGTGACAAGGTTCTAACAGACACTTCATTCGTTTCATGTAAATTGATGGCAAAGTTTCGTTGACTAATTATTCAGTTATCTCTCGACATGCGTTACTAATTTTTTTAATATTACTAGTTAATGCTTGACACAATGAACTGTGAAGAATATTTACAAAAACATAGTAATACAATTTCATTATGATTTTGTACAATTCCATAATTAGTTTTCTTACTATTTTATTTATTTATTTTATTTTATTTTTTTATTGTTTATTACTCTAAGGCTCTTAAGCTCAACAATACTACCTGTAATGTTTTTCTAAAGGGACTTGTCTCAGAATAAATAAAGCATTTATAATTATAATTATTATTACAATTGCAACATAACTGATTAGCCTTCTCCCTACACCATCCTTTGTAAAACTGCTGCTTCAAACCTCCGAAAATTATAAGAAATTAGTATCTGATCGAGCGTTCTTGTAACTCAGTTATTTCTCCACATATTACAGCACGAGTTAAGTGCTCCTCAGAAGTCAGAGAGAATCTTGTCACACTAATAATTTTCTTCGATTTTGTTAGTTGGGACCTTGTTATTGCAAAGGGTCGACTATTCAATAGTCTTTTGGCGAATGCACAACTAATAAATCTCTCTAAAGATTAAAATGGAAATGGCCTGGAAAATGTTGTGTTCATGGTCTAGAAGTGATTGTGGCGAATTCCTCCATTCATGGCTCGATCGTAGCGGCTAATGTATCCTTGCTCAAATCACATCGGCTAATACTCTGTACACGAGTGATGATGAAACTTAAAAACAATAAATATATCCAGGATAACGTCATTCCAAAGATAAATGGTGGACAGTGGTTCAGTGTTACAATCGGGTCATGTAGCTTTCTGTACTCATTATCAGATAGGACCCTTAGTTTGCTAGAGCCAATGCAGTTCCAGCCAAGTCAGTTCCAGAACTATCCGCGATTTGCGTCTCCGAAATAATTTATCTTTCTTCCAAATTATCGTGATCTAGAGTAATTTACGTATAAAATGGTCATTCGAAGGTGTAATTGAAATAACTTATATGTGTCCATTTAACCCTCCTTTTGCATATTAAGTTTCCTTTTTCATTCATATTGATCTCTAATCCAGATAAAATAAATTATATAATTCTAAGAGTGGAATAAGAGTTTTCTAAATCCCTTACGAGGAAGGAGGCCCACTCTGACGTGAGCCACAAAGCAACATTAGTAAGACTACGGCCTCAAGGAACTTCAAAACTCAACTTGAAGCTGTCGGGATTGAGAGAAGGCAATCATTTCTGGTATCTTATACCAGTGGCTGGTTTGTCTACAATATTATCAAGATCACAGAACATTTGAAATTCTAGAAATAAAATTATCTACCTAATTTTTTATTAAAAATTTAAACGTAAATGAGCTTCAGTTCATAAAATAAATACATTTTATTTTTGACCTGTGAAGTGATTAAAATATATTCAATTTAATAGGCTAGTTATCTAGTCAAGTCAAGTAGATTGATACCTGTATTATTTTTGCTATTAGTTCGTTATTTGTTAAATTAAAAATGATTAAAAATGTATCAAAAACAAAACAAAAAATTGCTTTCAAGCATTTTTTTTTATATAAAAAATATTTAGGCAACGGTTTTCGATGGTACATACATAACAGTTTCGTTTAGCCGATATCACAATTATTATCATACTTTTAATACTATATGCAATTATAGAGGTAATTGTAATTGTAAAGGCCCATGTTAAGCTTTTAATATTAATAATTTAATTAGTCAGAGCTCAAATGTTCTCTTCACTACGTTATTGGTACAATTAAATGGAGAACATAAACACCCATATTCAGAGGATAATGACTTCCTATATACTCCAGGCGTGATAGAATAAACATATTCATTTTTTGAAATAAATTGCCAGGGGACTTTCTCAACGTGATAATTAGGTGAAAAATAGTAGAAACAAATTGTATATTTTTTAGATAAAATTGCAATGTAACAACGTGGTGAAAAAAAAATTCATAAAGTTGTCGAAAATATTTTTTAAGAAACGAAAGATAGTACTTAATAGCGTTTAACAGTACGAAAAAAATGAGTTTGAAAAATTCCGTCAACAACTTTTCTCGAAAAAAAATAAATAAAAACTGCGAAAAATGGCAATTATTATTTTATTACTGGGCTTGCAATGATCGCACAAACTTGTTTTGAGGCTAATAACTGTGGTTTTTGTTAGTGCGTATCTATAATATAATTTTATGAAAAAAAAAATAACTAAAAAAAAATAACTTTTCTCGGAAATTGAGAAAATGTAAAAGCAGATGTTCTCGAAAAAATATTTGAACAAGAGCCAAAATTATCCTAGAGCCATTTTTCAAAGCGCTATTTTTCCCTAGGAGTTTCTCTACAATCCTATTTTCATGAAATATATGTGAGGTACGATTAAATACCTAAAAAACGTGTTTAAACATAGGGCTCTTTCTCATTCCGGCCACTAGTGGCGAGATAGATTAGGGAAAGTGACGAAAGGAGGGGGGAGGCTCTCTACCACTTACTAGTGCTCAACGCCCGGCCGTCAGAGACCGGGTATATAACCTAGTGAAGATAAAGCTCACATCAAAACTCTCATTAATCTTATATTAGCGCTAAACTCCCTTTTAATGTAAAATAATAGATTTTTTTTTCAAATTATACTTAGTATGAAATATAAGTTAAAATCGATATCATACATTTTTTTTTAATGATATTCCTTCTTTAGCTGCTTCATCGTCGTTTCCTGGGCGCTGATCAAAAAGAATCAAGACCTTATTAACACTCTTTATAAATTAATTTATAAAAAACTAGTTATACATAAAAAGAATATAACAAGGAAAGTTTAAAAAAAAAGGTCTAACTAACCAAAGTTTTTATATTTAATAAAACCTGTACCACTACAACCCGTGAAGGGTCTTGGGTTCAGTACTTGATGAGGACCGTACTGTTTTTGAGCCAACAGTTGTGCAAAGAGGTGATTTGGCCGATATCACGCTCAACCGCCGGGTTTTTCTCCGAATTAAGAGTAACCACTTTATAGAGGAGGATCTCCTGATCTCACAGGACCGATCCACGACTGAAAACAGAATAAATAATCTGCTACAGCCGGTCCTGAATTAAGTTTTTATAACAATTACTAATAAACTGATAGAAAATACTCTTATGAAAGGAACACGAATTAATTTCGAATATTATTAGTTTTTTTTTTAAATCTTTAATAACGAAGGCTTGGTGTGAGCTGTGAATTATTTCTGAAATGATTTTCGGTGATGACGCTTGAATAAAAGTCCTCCCACACCTGGCAGTCACATGCACTCTGTTAATGACAAAATCAGGATCAGTGTCAGCAGTTTTCGGCATTCAGTGCTCAGCGAGTTTCGAACCCACATCATCCTCATTTCACCGCTGTAATTAAGCAGTGGATTCTGTTCATTTGAAGCTATGTATTTCGAAATAACCATATCCGTTACTTTTAGTTCTAGTACCTAAGGAGCGAGCTATGGTCGATAATTATTTTATTTTAACTGTATTTAATTAATTAGCTAGCAGCGATGAAAAAAATACATGGACCGTCATGCTCTTTATAATAATTTTATAAAACACACTTAACGATTTTATTAAATACACGACAGCATCAATTAAATTAAGGTGAAAACATATTTATAACATATTTACAAAACTTAAAATATTTACAAAACACTTCCTCTGCTTTCTTCATTGTCCAAAATTTATTTTTTGTTCTTTCATTTTTATGTATTTTTTTTTTGGTTTTATTTTTGTATTCACACCTGTAAATGTTGACAACTAGTGACTTTGGCTGGATAAAAATTTGATATTGTGACATGATAGATAGTAATAACTAACAATATCTCTATTTTGATTATTATAAATGGTTAGGCAATGAGCTACCTCATCCAGCTCCTTTTCAGCCTTCTTCGAATGTTGGCAGTCATGTTGATTGTAGCTATGTCTTGTATAAGTGAGTTAGGATGTCCATGTAAGTTATCGTGAAATCATCTGTAGTGGGTCCGCAAGTGTTTGGCAACTGTTGGTATATTAATATAAAAAAAATTCTTGGAAAATTTCAAAGATTCATTATTGAAAATAATAAAACGAAATCCGAAAAAATGAAGCAAAGACCATATTTATAATGTTTAGTGAACTAGAATCATTATATTTTTTTTTTTTTTTTTAACGTTTATTACAGGAAAATGATGTTTTTAGGGAGAAAATTTTTATATTTTTTCTAGACACATGCGTACGTTTTAGGGCACAAGAGAACATATTGTAATTGCTTAATTTTCTTAAAAAAAGCTCTCCTCAAAAAACAATTAAAACTGATTTAATTAATAAATCCATTAGTATTGACCGATCACAAATAATAATAAGCCGTGCAACTATAATAACTAATAACTAGCATAATAACTAGGGTCCGATGAGATATAGCGATGGCGATCTGATTTCAAACTCTAGATATTTTGATTAAACGTAAAATATTGAGGATAATTTTTTTTTTTTTAAAGTTGCTCATCGTTCAGATGATTTCGTCCGTCAAATGAGAGAAGCCGAAGTTGAAGTTTGATTTAAATAGGAAAGAGAGTGTACTATAATATCGATACATGCGCCTGTAATCGAACCGAAGCCATATGCAAGGTTGCAATAATACATTACATAATACATTACATGATCATACATTACAGGAACATGCACATACATTCGCCCGGTTTTTTATGAGATACTGTAAATAATGCTTGCCATAATAATTCTTAGAATAGTACTAGATATGTTTTGATCTATCGAATCATTTTATGAATGATAATTAGAAAGAAATGTCGGTATTTGTCCCCTATTTCATTCAAGTAAGCGAGTAATTATCAGAAACATAGGGATTATGTTCTATACATTTCAGTTTGACAAATGTCAATATGAATTGCAAAGAAACAAATAATTGAAAAATTAAAGATTATTTATTTCCAAACTATTTAACAAACTGGCTAAATGACAATGCGATATCAAAGTTTTTTTATGAAATTTTGGTGACTGTTGGGACGTTAACAAGATAAAGTCAGATCTTTTGATACATGAGAGATACCCTAAGCTCAAGGAAACATAAAACAGTAATCATATTAAAAAAAACAGGTAAAAAGCTAGAAATGTCAGTAAGTATTATTACAACCTTGTAAACAATTTTAATGTTTTATGCTGTCCTTTTGTGTATGAGAATGTTGGAACCATCCGAACCGGCCAAAGAGGTATTTCAGGAACAGCTATTTCAGGATCTCCAGCCACTAATGGCCAGTGGTAACAGAGTGAAAAGTGTGAGGATGTGGGAACGAAGTGAAAAGTGTGAGGATGTGGGAACGAAGTGAAAAGTGTGGGAGATGCGGGAAATAAGATCGGTCGACCTTCCAGGTCCAAGTTATTTGTTTCCCTTCCCTGTCAGCCTCCAGCTCTAACTGTAACCTTTAATTACAATTCGGCTCCTTCCAGTCCAAAATGCTTTAGTTTTGCTTTATCCAAACCACTCTAAGCTCTTCAGCTTAGACTAACGTTAATGGTAGTCAATAATTGTTAAAAGAACTCATTTATTGCGATTTACATTAAATGTTGATATTATTCAAAATTAACCATTGTTTAAAGATAAAATACGATTCCGCTAATATGTTTATACAATGGAATTGAAATATTTTGACAGCATTTTATATTTTTTTTCCAATATACAAGATGTACTGAGTAAAAACCAGGAAACCTCTGGTACCGATTTAGCACCTCAATAGTAACAAAAAAGTTCATTCAAACCATGGTCGGACTCCCCACAGTAAAAGTAGGACATTTAATTTTTATATTGTTTTAAATAAGTCTCGTTTTTTGTTGATTAGGAAGGGAACACTAAAAAATTATTCAAGATAGTAAAATTCTAATCAGACCCTCGTAAGGAAGACAAAATTTCCTTTAAGGAATAAGGGTTGGCTTAACGAAATCCACTGTACGGGAACTTCCGGGGAGACTGATAGAGAAAACTTTGATTTTTTCTAAAAATCACACGAATTGTGAATATTCTTCTCAGCCCGTTGCTGGGCTACAGTTACCCCACCTTAAGGAACACTTCTTCTCTTAAGCGTATAAATTAAGTTGTTTCTATTGGGATTTCTCTAGAATTGGCACCTGATTTGTTAAAAAGTGTGATGTGGAATTGGGTTCACCGGACAGAGAAACTACTTTTTTATTTCTCTAGAATTCGTTTCTCATAAAATTATTCCATCTCTCCCAAAAATGATCTTTCATGAAATCTGTTTATAATAGAGATCGATACAATTCTAAATTGTAACATTTTATTGTTTTTTTTTTTTATTGTTACGACTAATTTAAAATTATATTTAAGAATTTATTTAGTAACGAAAAGGAATGTTATTCCACTTTGAGAGTAAATAATATCAAACTTGTGTTTGCATTCTACAATGTTTATAAGTCTATCTACAATGTAAGCGGGCGAGTGGTCTTATATTTCGTACAACTCTTCCTTCATTTATTGCCAGGGAAAGACGACCTAGAGCAACATCTAATGTACACATCGTTAGTTGTTTGTTGCATGTTCTACTTTCTTTTTCTTTATTTTCATCAAGAAACATACTTCTTTTTTTTTACGCATGATAGTTAATTATCAGAGTAAATTCGACTTAAATCCCAAAGAAATTTTGTCTTTAATGCGTCTCTTCGCCAACAAAAGCGTTAAAAGTCGATTTTTCTTTCTAATCCGAAATTTTCTTTCTTGTTAAATTAGAACTTAAAAAAAATAAATTTCATTGTGAGTTAGAATTTGGCTTATGGTTAGCAAAAATGTTCAAACAGGTTTCAACTGCACAACAATAAAATTCGAAATTACTTTATTCAAAAAAAAAAAAGAAAAGAAAAGTAATAATAATTTTTTAATAACAAAAAAAAGAAGAATCAGCGAATCTGGTGGAAGGAAGAGCGTGGTTATTTAGGACACCACCCTAGTTATTAAAATAATTAATAATTAGTTTAAAAAAAATGTGGATCTCGAAATAAAATTATTTTATTTAAATTACATATCTGAATATTTATTGATAGAATGAAACCTATCCTAATTCCTTAAAATAAAATTATACACAAATTCAAGTTATCTGAAAAAACAATTATTTTTAATTTATTTAATTTAATTAATAATTAATTTTAATTAACCTAGTTATTTTTTCAAGCTATGCTTAAATCGTTAGTTATAAATGTCTACTTTACTCATAACATTGAAATATTATAATAATTGATCACAATTATTATAAATGACCACATTTTACTAATATAAGGAACATGAAAGCTGAAATTCTTTCTCACTCATATTCGCCGATTCGTTAAAAATGTTAATAACATTTTTCTATTAACAGCTGTAAACAGTTGGCATCAAAATGTTGTTAACATTGTTATTAGTGTAAACGGTGTTAATGTTAATTTGTTGATGACAAAAATATTAATGGCATTTTGCTAACATTTTTGCTAGTAACATTTCGGTGTTAACAAGGGCCAAGAAAAAATATCAGTTACATGTAAGAAACAGGCTTTCCCAGACACGCTAGAAACTTATTCCGCTAAGATATTTATTATATTTATTAAATAACACTGATAATAAAAAAAAATATATAAATTTTATAAATTAAGCATTACATTAAAATTGTCATCCACAGGTTGCGCTTTGTTCAATTTTCATAATAAAACGGTGGAACTGATTTCGATGAAAATATTTTCCGTCGTTACATAGAGCAGTAAGAATGTTTTAACCAATAAATTTACTTGGTCATATCTATCTATCTGAGTGACGCTACAACTAGTTGCCGGGTCTTGGCTTCCTACAACAACCTCCTCCAATTGTCACGATCTCGCGCGTCCACCATCCAATTGCGAACTTCCAGGATATTTCGGACATCAGCAGTAATGCCATCTACCCATCTTTCTTTAGGTCTTCTACGTCACCTTTTACCATAAATTGGTTCTCTCAGGAGCTTTTTCGGTATTTATTTCTCTTTCATCCTAGTCACATGACTAGAAATCAGGCGGTTTAGCTTAAAAAACGTTATTAGATCAGGTTCGTTTTATATATATATATATATATATATATATATATATATATATATATATATATATATATATATATATATATATATTACAACAATTGGTGCGTCTACGCCACTCATTTCCAACTTGCAGTCTTCCTAATATTCTACGCAGAACTTTCCTTTCGAAAATGCCGAGATCTTGCTCTATGGATTTAGTGGTTGCACAGGATGCATATCTAATATTCAGATCAGAGTTTTGTAGAGATTTATTTTAGTTTTTCTCGATAGGGCTCTACTTCTGAAGTGCCGCAATAGCCCGAAATATGCACTGTTTGTAGCGTGAATCCTTTTCTTAACCTCCAAATGTGGTACATTATCCTGTGAGAGGATTGAGCCCAGGTTCACAAATTGAAATACCTTCTCAGACTTATACTGGTCGAAGGTAATCATCTCGTAATTATTTCATCACCTGATTAGGGTATGTAGAGAGGGTTGATAACCTCACGACCCGAAACATCATTATCACGAAACCTCGTAAATAACCTTTTAATAAAGCCTCGTAGTAGAAATCAACGGAAACGACAAAAGGAATTACCTAGCCATAAGGAGGATAAAAAAAAAAAAAATCAAATATCTAAGATTTTGTACACTTTTTATAGAAAACGGCAAACCAATTCAGACCAAATATCTGGTTGTTCAGACCAAGCATGTTGTTATTCAGAGTCATAATTTTTTTTTGGCAACAGTAAACTATTAAACGCATTTATGAAGCAAAATGGCATACGTCGGATTTACGGCCTCCGATTCCTTCAGCTGGCCCAATTTTCCGTTTTTTTTTGTCTATACACATTTTAGGGGCCCCTGGTCACATATTTGTTCCCTCCCCTAGCGACGGCGGCTAAACAGCGCCGTGGACGCGCCAAGAGGCGGCCGCCCGGCGGGATTAAGCTCCACTTCACGTGAGCTTATCAATGCTGGAACCTTCACTCCCCCCCACTAGCAAGACGGCCGCCCAGGTGAAGAGAGGTATCAGGTATTTATGATAAAATAGTTATGTTACATGCCAATTGTAACTCGGTATTATGAGTTCAGGGTATACGAATTCTCACATTTTATTTTTAATATACAAGAACGGGGTTTCCCGATCATAAGAAATGTACGGGTCCCCCAGTATTGAACAGCATACATAGAAACAAAATTTATGTGATTTTAAATTTATTTATTAAAAAACAACAGATATCAATTGGGTAGTCCGTCGTTGAATAATTACAATCCACCTCTACCATAGGGTACGGAGACTAGCGAAAAACTAAAGAATGGCCACTTACTTGTGGTGTTTCTAGGTTTACGATATGAACCGCCAAGCTTTATCCAACCTGTTCTTATCCTGATAATACTTAAATATTTTAGTTAGATTCCTGGGCGCTATTTCATAATAAAATACAAAAGTACAAGCTCAAGGGGATCGTACTAGGCATATGACTTACACTGCAAAATTTTGAAACAATAAAATTTAAAATAGTTTTATTAAAAAACAGTAAAGTAAAAAAAAAGAAAAGAAAAGTATTATTATCTAATGACGATAAATAACCTGTAACTTCTAAAAACGAACATTTCCACTCGTAATTTTTCCATTTGCACTTTTTGAAATAGGAATCCTGGACATCTCAAACATTTTGAATAGTCCCTTCGGTATTGAGCTTTAATAATTCGATGTATCGATTTCGCCAAGAGTCTCAGTGCCCTTGGGCCAACACAAAATTCACATTACCACTGCATTATACAGCTTCTTCGTTGTGAGCAACTAATAGAAAAAAGAGTTCGGGCAGTTCGGTCTTCGGCATTCCGGATTTATAGTAGCGACCTCTTTCTTTTCAATTTAGCCTCTCGCAGACTGGACTTCCAATGAGTTCCACATCCTGCGGCAAGGGACAAATATCTGCCGTTATGGCTTCCTGGCGATATCGATTTCAATTCCTCACAATAACTCGAAAATTTATGGTGTGTAGAGTTCCAGTTAAGATTTATTACTATTCGAAAAGTTTTCAGAAGTTAACACCTCAAGATCAGGAAGGAAGAATTTATTTTATTATTTTAATGGTAAACCATCAGTGTGTTATTTACTTATATAACGCATAGCATAATAAATTAGATAAAATGATCATACTTCCTTTTAGCTTCCAATAAAACGCATTTACTTAGTTTCATTACTGCCAATCAAATATTTGAATCGAAATGTGCCTCAGTTCCGATTATCCCATCATGCTAAAATTTAGTACATAAGCCAAATGTTGCGTTCCATAAGTAATGGGACCAAGTTATATTCCAGACGCGACGATAAACGACAGCATGTTCTGATCTGCCGGACTAGGTGGAGGAAGGTTTAAAACGCTTTAAAAAGCGTTAAAGGAGACGCTTTAAAACGCGTCCGGTATCAGTCGCCTCCGAGATTTCGTAAAGCCAGGGGGTGGTTTACGGTGAACCTCTTTTTGCGGCTATACAACAAGGAAAATAGATCGTTCTTTGAAGCTACGATAAGATATAATATTTTACGTAAAACTTGGGAAGTCCGCCACTAAAACGTATTTATGAATCCAGAAGACATTTGAGAATTATTAGCGCCGGAATACTCGTGTAACCTTTTGTTCGTCGTTCAAAACTTTTGGAACCAGTTTGGCTCTCACATTTTTCATATTCTAATCTTTAGTCACAATGCGATAAACGGTTGTTTTCGTCATGTTTACAGATTCTAATGAAGGCTCGTACATCGGTCAGAGTTAAAAAAATAACGCACATGTGTCATCTTTTCGTCGATATTGGAGGTTGATGGACGTCTACTGCGATGTTCGTCGGCGACCTCCTCTCGGCCCTCCTTGAACGACTTGTTTCATCGGAGGATTTACATTTTTTACAAAAATTGGTACATAAATGCATAAACCCAATAATTATGCAATATTATGGTGTCAATAAGTTGTTCTGATCACATCTGCAGAATGAACAGGCTGAACTTGACAGATCATACATACACATTTCTAATTACCCTGCTATTATTAAGTATTAACAGAAATATATATATATATATATATATATATATATATATATATATATATATATATATATATATATATATATATATATATATATATATATGTAACTCACAGTAATATAAAGAATAATTTAATAACATGTGCACTTTATTTTATTATGTACATAAAAACAATTTGAAAAAGTCAAATTAGTATTAAGTTTAACTGGAAGTGAAGGAACAGGAATGTGAGAAGGAGGTTCTAAGAAAATTAAAAACTAGTATATTTTAAGGAAACATAAACACTCGCTAACACCTCCTCCCTCCACCACCCAACTATGTCAGATCTCATTTGTTAATTAGACGCTGTAAATATCACATTTTATGAAAAAAAATTATGCACAGGGTGCGATATTTTTTGGCGGAATAATAGTGATATGAGCGCTAGGGAGGTTATTGATGTAAAATAGGTTTGCCTACATATATATATATATATATATATATATATATATATATATATATATATATATATATATATATAAAATTAATTATTTCATTTTTCGTCTTTTCCACTACATATTATTAATTAACTAATTTTCTTATCTTTAATTTCAATAGACAAATTATCTTGCGTTTTCGGTTGCAAACCTATTAATTACCTCCCTGATAAAAAGAGAGTTGTTAAGAGTTCTCTGTGTGTGTGTTGTTGCCCGTCTTTTCTTTTATAATTTATACTCATAAAATAAATTGTTGATCCGGATTGTTATACGGACTTATCTTGTGAATCATTTGGTGTGAAAATAAAAGTACTATTTTGAATTATTGTCGTTTATTTGGTGAAAACCATACCCTGACCAAAAATCACGCTAAAATTGTATTATTTATATTTATATTTATTATTTATATAGCGTTTTGCTTGAATTCGGCTTTTAAATAAGAGATTTTTCTAATGACATTTCTATCATCCGTCTATTTATTTAACCGTTAAGGCCCTGTCGATGATGGTTAATCGAAGTTGTACTGTACTGTGAAAAGTTAACAAAGATGTGGCCCTAAAATAATGAGGGCCACTCATTCATTCATTAGTTGCACTTGTCAGGGTGCGAGGCGTATGAAGTAGGTAAGGATTTTCTTTAAATGCTAAACAAGTTTTAATAAGTAAAATGTTAAAAATACAATTGTTTTTATTTATATATGTTTTTATTTATATATATATATATATATATATATATATATATATATAAGTTATAGTCTGAAGCATAGTATTATTGTATTTAATACCAAATCTCTTATGTAAACAAGAACGAAATGTATATAAGTAGGATTACTAAGAGGAATAAAGCAGTCTTGATTTTGTCTCTGAACGTGTTGTTTCTTTAACCTTATTCTTTTTTTTATCTGTTTTAACTCGCTGTCACTTAACTTATATATATATATATATATATATATATATATATATATATATATATATATATATATATATATATATATATAAAGAAAAGGAATTATATTTTTAATAAAAATCGTGCGCTGAATGGTAAAAAATGACTTTCTAACAATTCTACATTGCATTATTATATTATAACCTGTAAAAGTCGGAGTTATAATATATTTAGTCAACCATTAAAGTTATATAGTGAAAAAACATTTGTGATATAACATGGGTTCATATTTTAGTTTACTAGTTTTATAATTTGTTTTGACTATAAAATCGTAGGCGCTCTGTGAAGAAATGGAATAAAAGTAATTCACAAATATTTTACTTACTTTAGATTTAAATAAAGTCAAAAATTGATAACAAAATTTGAGTCAAACAATGCATACGTACACGATTTTATTGTATACGATAACATCTTATAATATAATAACACTGTATAAAATTGTTAGAAACTGAGGCAATGATAAAGATAGGTATAACATTTTTCACTCCTAGAAATATATTTAAAGATATAAAACACAGTTTTAATGGTTAAATTAATTGTATTTATTACCAGACAAAATGAATAGGATGGCTATAGACAATAAGAGTATAGAGTTTATAAAAAAAGAACACCTTGAGAATGGAGGAGTACGCTGAAACGTTGGTGGAACGATATAGCAAAAAAGAATAAAGGAATATAAAGATATAAAGGAAGAAAATTTCCACTAATATAACACAAGAATTCTCCTTCTTCCCATCATTAATATAAAATATACAGTTAGAAACTTATTTTATACTGTTTTGTGCTCGTAATTCTTAAAAATAAAATTGTTTTTCTTAAAAAAAAAATGTATATTTTGACAAGAACATAAAAAAATATTGTTACAACACGAAATAGTATTACAAACAAGTAATTTTGCAATAAGAAACATAAAGCATATTTTCATTACACCGGAAACTTCAACAAATCTCTTCGCCACCGTCCCGAAAGTAGTCGAAGTGGGATGTATAAAAAAAATAAACGTTTTCCAGTACATACTTAGTAGCGCTTTTCGACATACACTTATTCTAGGAGGTGATGTGACCCATCCATATGGGTTTATGGAACCTATACGTGAGGTGGGACGTTTAAAATAGGAGTTTCAAAGATTAAACTTGGTTATTATTAGTTATCTTCAAATTGACTTGATGGACGTGCTTCATATGTAGGGGCCATTCTCCTGAAAAGGGCCAATTGCAGTTCTGAATTTTTGCAAAAATTATCTTACAAATTTTCCTCCAAAAATCATTCAGAATGCTCCATTGCATATTAAAACGTAAATATATTATACCCACAAATCAGCTACATGTGTAATTCAAGAATGGGAAATTTTCAAACAAATGTCCTCCATGAGGGAGTGAACGTTGGTTTTACAAAGTGCTTTTAATAAGCAATGAATCTTTTAATGGGTCTGTTATTGACAGATGGCTATCTTCGAATCTTTTGGGTGTATCACTAAAACGATTTGCGTCAGTAGAAAGACGAAGAGTTAACCTCATAAGAAGAAATTCTTTTCAAAAAATTGTTTTAGAAGCTGGGTAATGTCAGCTACAAGGATTCGTTTTTGCCTTCTCTTACCTTTTTTAGTTATGCAGTCCTTTTTCTCTGAGTAGCACCTTGAGTTGTCATTCTGTTAAAAAAAAAACTGTATTAGGCCCTTTTGAACGGCGGCTCAAGTTAAAGAGGTTAGAGAATGAAAAAAATGCAGTTTTTTACAAATAACTTTTTAAATTTTGCACGATTCTAAAATTATAAAGTACAGATCTATAGCTGCCACTAAAATGAATCTTTTATACCGCGAAAGAAAGTTTAAAAAAATTCCTTACCTTGTTTAATTAGAGCGAGCGAATGAACCTCAATTAAAATACGAAGTCATCACAAAATGAATGAAAATGGGTGGCACCTCTAGACCGCAAGGAACACGTTCGGGCAAGTTTGTTAATTAACTTAAAAGCAGGGAGACCTATGACCGTTATTTAATACTTATTTGATATTTAAGTCCCCGCTAGAACTCAAATTACCACCTGGTAAGGGAATGAAACCAAATTCTGCGATGCTCTTTTAATACGATGTGGACCGTTTTAAGATATGTTTAAAACTCTAAATTGAAGAATTAAAAAAAATTCGAACAATGCCTTATCAATCCTGATAATAATAAAACGAAATAATTATCCATTATGTCTAAGTAATTTTTTTAATTTTCAATACATGGTTTAGGGCAGAGTGAGGGAATGAAGAATTTGATGTTAATGTTTTACTTCTTTGTACGAAGTAAAGGAAGTATTGTAATCGCGAAAATTTTCGGTTTTCAGATTACAACGGAAATATCCATTTTGACCATCTCTGAATCCATTTTGACTTCTTTCGTCATGGCGTCTGTACGTACGTACGTTCGTTCGTATTTCGCATAACTCAAAAACGGTTAGCCGTAGAAAGTCGAAATTTTGTATATAGGATTTTTTTAAAATCTGGTTGTGAACCTCCCTTTTTGGTCACTGCTTAATCACCGGAAGTGGTACTTTACTTGAAGGTCATATTAGACTTTCATCAAAAATTATATTAAAATATAATGTAAAACATCTCAAATTTGGTAAATAGGACTTTTATATCGATGTGAATGTATTTACTATATTTTGGTTAAAATTGGTGAGCCGAAAACGGTACTTTACTTGAAGGTCATAATAAGCTTACATCAAAAATTATATTTAAATTAAATACATAAATCATATGTTTCGGTAATAAAGGTTACAAACGCAATTTGGTTTCCAATCCAATTAAACATTTTTATTACTTGTTTTAAGTGTTAAAATTGAGTGTAAAATACTGGTTTTCCTCCCTGTGTGTCACTAGATGGATGTCGCGACGCCAAGTGTCGTTTTTGAGATACTGCGATCTTCGGAAACTAGTAACCAAATTCAGGATCACTTTTTGAGCCACCGATTTATAGTTTAATAGGCGTACAAGGAAGTCATGTGTTGTCCACATCAGATATTTTTTTTCTCAAATAATTATGATGGCATCATTTTTGTCGTTAATTATTACTCTACCAATCATAACTTTATTTACAATATAAAAAATATTTCTGACATACCCCATTGCCATAAAAGCGAGGGGAGAAGGATTCGCCCTTTCTAGGAGAATGAGCCATGTGCATATTTTAAATTTATAATTTTTTTCGTTATTTATTGAGATTATTCCCATTCCAACATATTTAAGCTGATAATTGTTTATGATACATTATTATCGGCTATTATTGAGCTCTGGTATTTTCGATTGTGCTTGCTAATGAATGAAGCAGGTTGTGAGAAGTAGATACGGATTTTCAATAAGTGCCAAAAGAAGTT
This sequence comes from Rhaphigaster nebulosa, assembly GCA_948150685.1. NCBI lineage: Eukaryota > Metazoa > Arthropoda > Insecta > Hemiptera > Pentatomidae > Rhaphigaster > Rhaphigaster nebulosa. The sequence goes on from OX411309.1 coordinate 27,048,224, forward strand.
GTATTTTTTTTATAGTTTTATAAATTTTTGAATTTTAATAATATTTATTTTTAAGCACATACATTCACCTTAATACTGATTATATAAAATATTTTATAATAATATGTGAAGTTATTTGACAGGTAATATAGACATAATGATAATCTAGTCAGTGGGTTATTATAGTCCGTGCTCTATGCTCTGATTCAAGGGATCAAGTACCAGCCGCTATTGAACGGGATAAGTGTATATGCAGTCCTATCCAATCAATAACCAACAATTGTTTCAACAACATTAGCATAACCATATCTATCAACATTCACGGGTAAATATTTTTTTTCTCACTTATAATAGAAACTACATACTACTAAATAAATAAATATATGTAGCTTTACAATTAGAACTCATCTATACCTACAATTTTAATTATGACTAATAATTAAAATGTAAGCATTATTATTAATTGTTTATTCATATAAATATTTATAAATAGAAAATTTAAAATACTTTCTGTAATAAAATAATTATATCATGTATTTATGATTAGTTTTTCCGTGTTGTGACTAATTGTAAGTTAAAAAGCTCAATAATTAAAAATAACGATTAAGTGAATAAAAGACATCCACTTTGGACAAATATTAAAATGAATAAATATTCAATGAAGAAATCGATTCAGAGTCCAACTGCAAAGCACCAATCAACTCTCCAAATTGTTTAATTAGCCTTACCCAGCAATTTCCTTATCATTAGTAAATATACTTGATCAGTATATGTTAATTGGATGATAATTATTACTGTAATAATTAACTCTAAAACATAACTTAATTAACTATCAACTTGCTGTAATTTATTAAACAGAAGGAAATGATGGTTAACAAAATCAATATCAATTTTCTAAGCCGAACCACAATTCCATTATTTAAGTCACTCATTTATCTTGACAAGTCTGAGAAGACCCTGTTAGGAAGTGATGGGAATTGAACCCGTATCTTCATGGTCGGTGAGCAGAGACTTTATCTGGTGTACCGCAGAAGCTGTCACGCACGGTTACCGCACCGCATAATAGCAAATGTGTTTCGACTTACTAGCAGGCAGCGCTACAACTGGTGAAATGTCCAGATAGCACTTGTTACCAAAACATTTTACCTTCATGTATATATAACCATGTACCTTCGTGTATATAAAAATATATATTTTTACTCTTAAATTTCCCATTTCAATTTATTTTTATATCTCTCGGCCTTTTTCTAATATGAGTTCTAGATAGATTATAAGATTTTATTTTGCAAATATGCATCTGTTACATTAATAGTACTAAGAAATTCCAAAAATACGATTTTTCACATTCGTCAGTTATAGGTGGTAGCGACGATACACAAGTACATATTCTTTATATAAAATTACTTGCTACAAAATAACTCATTAAAAAAAAAAAAGTCAGGGTAGACAAAATCTTACCTCAAACGCTTTGTATTGGTTATTAACGAATTTGATGTAGGTCAAAATTAATTGGGCAGTAATGAACTACTTTAAATTCAGATACGGTTTTTTTACTTTAAGGCGTAAACTACTCTACCTAATTACTAAAAAAGATTCCCCCAGATATCGGAAGTAAATACACATTTTTATTTTTTTATTTATTTAATTATTATTCTTTATCAGCTATTTATTTATTTAATCTTTCTATGAAAGTTTTTCGATATTATAAAAATATAACTAATAAAATATAAGTGGAAATATAAATAAAGAAGTTGAAGATCAACAGGCTTACCAGTGCCGGATTAAGCCGTAGTGGCCTCTAGGCTATCCAAATATTTGAGGCCTTTTCTCCTTTTCAATCCATTACATTTTATTGCAAAAACAAAAATAAAGGCACAATGAAGTAAAGTATAGATTATCTAATTATCTATTTATTATTTATTTATCTAATTTGCGATTGATTTCATCTACTAGCAAAGAAGAATTGTTCAATTTTTGTTATTAATTAGGTTCTATGAGTTTATAATTTTCTTCATCTGTAAAAATTAAATTAAAATTTTTTTTTTTTACCATATCCATCATATATATATATATATATATATATATATATATATATATATATATATATATAATAATTTTAAATTTTAATTTTACAGATGAAGGAAATTATAAACTCATAGAACCTAATTAATAACAAAAATTGAACAATTCTTCTATATATATATATATATATATATATATATATATATATATATATATATATATATATATATATATATACAATAAGTATGTTACCGATTATATAAAATAATATGTATTATTATTTATGAAATGTTGGAAGCTATAAATGTGTGCTAAAATAGTGGATTAAATAGAGACAAGGTTTAACTTTGGTTCCAGCTGCCAGCCTCTTTGCTAATAAAATATAAAGGAACCGTAGCCTGTGATTTATCTCCAGCCTTCGACCCCTGTGGCGGGATGATTAATATATTTCTCGGATCAGAAGCTCTCTTGTTAAAATTATAAATATACAGACTTTTTTATCAGCATATATAATTTTTAACACATTGAAAAACAATAAGGAATGATAAAGTATAGAAAATGAAATATTGTCTATTCGATACGTGGCACATATACATACTTACTTTAAATGTAAAAAAAAAAGTTAAATTCACTTATATTAGTTATGAATTTTAAATCACTATTTGTGGTAGCTTTATCAAACAAAATATATTGCGGATTGTATCTGTAGTAAAGTTTTGAGACCTCGGTAAATTTGTAAATACTTTGGTCAATTATTTGTGTCAAGTTATTTATTTATGCCTTTTTGGCATTCTCTTTTTTTTTTAAATATATACTTGCGGTATGTTAATTACCACTATATGGTTCCGTACAGAAAGAAGAAAACTTCCCTTTCTATGCCATTAAATTGAGGCAAAATGATTAATTCTTGTTGAGGGCTTTGTGGAACCTACTATGTACGATCTTACTGCTCCAATCACTCTTCTCTCATTTTTCGAATCATGTGCAAGATTTTGATCCAGTTAAATTTAGGGTCTATACCATAGTGGTAGTCACTACTTACGAATCGCTATTGACGATATCATTTCTCAACTGCATCACGTCTTCGTTTAAAAAGGATGGTGAATTCTCTTCCTCCTTGTTCCCTAGGGAGATTCAGCATAGAAACTGAAGCCATTGGATGCCTTTTTATGATCTCAATCATTATAGCTTTGATTCCGTGGTCCAACTCTTGAAAGCTATTGTCCGTCGATTTTAATACTCCAATCGTGTACACTAATGACGGAATAGCCCACGTTTCTACAACCTTTACAATATTACCTGATGAAAGATATGTTTTCAGACAAAGTTTGACCAGTTTTTCGAACTTCTTTACAAATATTTCATGAGGTTCATCTTTAAACTTCAAAAGGCCATTTACATCTAGATATTTATACGAGTCAGATTCTTTGAGCTGCTAAGTTATTTCCTTGCGTAATAATTAAATGTTTTCTGTATCTTTCAGTTTGCCCTTATGAAATTAAATTATTTCATTTAATTTAGTTGGGAAGAGTCTAAACTGTAAATGAGCTGCTAGACAAAGAGCAAAGTGGGTTCAGGATCTTTGTGTGTCTCTATCTGCCAATTTGTGAGGATTAACTTTGCAGTGAAATCCGTGTTTTCCTCATCACAGCACCTAGCTAAAATTTCCCAGTTCTGATATTAATTGCCTTTTCAAATATTAATATTCCCGCCATCTCAACATGAACAATATAGTTTGAATAAAGCTTGCCAGGAGCTTGCTACATTTATATTACCAATTAATTTGATAAAAAGCTTCTTGATACCGTCGTAATACAAAAGTATACTGGTTGTTTTCGAAATTGATTCGTAGACAGAGTATGTATATAAATGTGTGTATGTGTGCACGTGTATGTTTGCACGTGCGTGTGTGCGTGTGTGTGCGCGCGCGCACTTATATTTTGATCGTATTATAATAATATTCATAGCTAACAAATTTTCATTCTTTATTTTCAGGTACTGACCAAAGTTCAGTATATATATATATATATATATATATATATATTCAATATATATATATGGGCCAATCCGTTTGAAATCGCCCAGGTCACGTTGCTCGACATTCTTGATTATTATATTTATTTTTTTTCGGTTTGGATGATTGTAGTGTTATGAATGAATTAATTATAAAATGCTATATCATATCTAAAATGCTATATCTTGCAGTGAGATATAAAAACAGAATCTAATTTCCCTGTTCCACTATTGCATCGCTCTCTTTCTCTCTATATAAGATCTTTTCCCGAAGCCATTACTGTTTCTTCAATCTCCTTTTTCCATTTATTTGAGTTATAAAATATATCTCTTTTATTTGTAAACGAATCCTTTCTTAATCTGTAATTTTAAAACCTTTGACAATTTTGAAAACTATTGTTATCTTTTGGTATGTCCTTTTATTTTATTTTATTTTTTACAACTAATTTATAACTTAATTCTTATTGTTTAAAAACAAGCAAACAGAGGTAAGTAAAAATAATATGATTGGATAATTCAAGGACTTGTCCTTTATACTCAGATATTAACGTCTTTGTTGAGGCCAAAACTACGTTCAACCCGTTTAAAACTTTCTTCTTGTAATTTATTAAATGACATGTTGGAGTATGTGTTTGCGTAATTAGTATCATGTGTCTGTACATTTTCCCAATCTGTTAAGTTCTTTATTTTCCGACAAGGCTGCATTTCAGTTGCCGAATTAATTAGAGAATGTTCTGAAATATTTTTGAGATTAATTTTTGGAAAAAATTAGAATTACCAGAAGAAAGTGCGAGCCATTGAAGTTGGTCTGAGGAAAAATTTATCATTAAGGTTACTCTTTGAGAGAAAGGGATTTAAATGAATTCTCAGTAAAATATTTTTCCTAATTAATAATTTCTTCGTTTGAGCTGTAGTATTATAATTTCTTTCTTCAATATATTAAAAAAAAAATAGTAATACAAATTAAAAATTCAGACTAAAGTGTGAAATAAAATTAAAAACCGAGGCCGAGTGTAATATTAAGAATAATAACGGCAAAGAGAAAATATATTTATTTAATTTCTATGTGTTCAAAGTAGAACTTTTTGAAAAATATCCGTCTGTTAATTTGTGAATATCAAAGACCGGCGAGCACAAATATGTTAGATATCAAAGTTCAACAGTAGCTAGATAGAAAAAATGTAGTGATTTTAACATCTTCGCAACTAACTCTTTGTTTAATAACTTGCTTTAATCCTTTTTTTTAATTTTAGGACAAGAAGACTTTATTTGTAAACTAAAGTATTCTGGATAAATCATAAAATGTTAGCCAAGAATTGATGTTATAATTAAAACTAATGTGAATCAAGGCGTATTTTTATCAAGGCATAACATTTTCTTGAATCTTTGTAAAAATTATCAAAACTGCTATTTAGTAAATTTAAACCTACGGAAAGATGTATTAGTAGACATCGTCACCAATCATGAAATCTGGTAACTCCATATAAGTAACGATGGTGTTACGAGGTTTTATAATTTGGATGACAATATCACTGATTGATAACTATTAAGTATATGATTGATAGCTATTATCAAAACTGAAATATTAAAAAGAAAATTGAAATTGATAATATAATTATTATAAGTGTTAGCTATAATGTGGATGTGGCCATCCTTTTGCATTACAAGCACCAATTTTTTTTTTACAGATGAGTTCAGATGCGCCATATAATTCAAGCACTATTTATACCTTCTTACCTTCGTAGTTAGGGAGATATGGATAGGACCAGCTTCGCCAAGAGGAAAAGGAATAACTTGATCACGCAATTAAGTTAATTAATTTACTCCAGTTTCATATAGCACCAATCTACAACAGTAAGGAATAATCCCAAGTACGAGAGGATGATAGCTTCTTCATGGTACACAGCTGCCAGCGAGTCTTGTTGATGAAGATAATCCTGGGCCGCAATAGTCGGTATTGAGAGCAAGGATCAGTGATCTAGAGATACTAATTAATGATTTTTAGTACAGTTTTGTGCTGAACCCCAAATTTTGGGTAGGAATTCAAAATTTCCAATTTTTTTTTTTTTTGAAGTGGTGGTAATGATAATAAAAGTTTATGCTTGGGAGATGGTAATGAGATTTGTGAGATGTAATGAAGAGCATGCTTTCCAACCATTTGATGAAAAATTATTTCAAATCTGAAACATCCTGCATGATGTTTTTAATTTTTTTTTAAATTTGAATTATTTTTAAGTAATCAAAATTAATTACAACACATTAACAAAATTAAGGATCGCAAATTAAAAAGATTAATAATTGAAAATAACAAACCAAAAGGATCCGAAATACCTCTGTGTCTGTGTAATACCATCTACATTATTATTTTTTTTGGTCGGAATATGACTTGTAACGTTATAAAAAAAAATATATATAATTGAATAAGAGGATAAAGCTGTTTTAGAACTTATGAAAGAGATTAAGAGCTTATTTTACAAGAAGTTGAATTGTGCAATTGAAGGCTGAGAACATTTGTCGATGGACTTTAAGGAAAATCTCATCCCTTAAAAAGAGTTTGGCGTGATATTAAGAAAACTCACAAAAAGCCGGAGATCGCTCGGGATTAGTAAATAATCTCTCCTTCCCTTCCTCCAGCTTCTATAATAATTTTTCATTTCCCCTCCCGGATATGAAAACCCCATGCTCTGGGGCTCCCTACGAGAAAAAAACAAAAGGAAAAAAAAATGTTAAGGGCAGAAGAGCTAGGTCTTAGTTTATCTAGAAGTCCATAGTTTTGTTCTATTTCCTCTGGACTATTTTTTTTTTACAATTGCCACCGTAGTAATTGAGTATTTATTCATTAATTTGTTACCCTAGATTTCCTTTTAGGCAATACGGATTTTTTCCAGCAGTGGACTATATAGGCATGCGTGCGTCATTGCTGCAAATTAAACAATTTACAATTTATACTGGTGAGACCGTGGGAATATGTGACGGAGAAGCTTGTTTGGGGCTGCGGTCAATGAAGAAATACACATATAAGAAAAAACTTATATTGTGTGGCGACGTTTCGGCCAAAGTTTAGGCCATCTTTAGGGCTAACAAAAGACAAGATACGCCAGAGGTAAGAACCGTGACAGAGCCAATAACAGCAAATAAATCAACAGTAATATAAGACAGTATGATAAAAAAAAAAAAAATGAAATGATGAAAGAAAAATATGTTAATCATAATGCTAATAATAAGAAATAAAGAAAAATATATTGATAGATGATGTAAATAAGGATAATTAAGGAGTATGAAGTGACTTTTTTTTTTATGTATGCATAGGCTTGTAGGTACTTACAAAATAAAATAGTTATGTAAACAAGAATTTCAAGAACCAATAAATGCAATTTTTAATACTTATTAACTTTACATCTTCCGGAACAATCTAGAAGCTCATTTGAAACATAATATAAATGTCTACAACGCTAAACATAAAACATAAAAATCTTAATTGGATTAACATTATCGAAGTTACAAAAAAAAAAAATATATTTTTTGGATTATTCCCCAAAGCGGTAAGCAAAGTCGTGTGAGTGTACACATCAGATATTTTAAATTCATTTGACCAAGAATCAATTTTTTTTTAATGTAATATCTTTCACTAATATACTCTGAAATGCACATAGTTTTGCAGGAAAAAAACAGGTCGATATTATTTTTTAAACTCGAGATCTAAAATACACCATTTTCAGGGTGTTTTATTTTCTTTCTCAGATCCTAGAGTCCATTGGACGAAACGGCTGGACGTGTGTAAACTTTTTTCAATGTTGAATCGCCCTAAAAAAATTGATCAAAATCGACGACGGACAGTCAAAATCGTGCATTCTCCTTGTTACTTGTTGGTGAATTGATATTGTCCTATTTTTTCTCAGCTTTGGGTGAGTAATCAATATACATCGTAGTTGAAGTTCTTTGTCAATAAGTTAGTCGGAGGATTTAAGAACTTCCTTCTACTTTATTTCAATTACTAAAAAAAACAAAAACCAGTTCGGAAATAATTAGCCGAAGATATATCAGCCCGGAATCGGGTAAATAAGAGTGAAATAGTAATGGGCTTGGCAGTTGTTTACAACCTCCGCCAGTTGTTTTCCTTCCAGTGACAATATTAATCACGATGGAGCCGATAAATTTCCTTTTTCAAGTGCCTTCTCGATACCGTTCTGTTATCTTATTGTCGACATTAGTGTTCCAATACGGTATAATATGCTCATTAGTTAAAAAAAAAAACTGTTCTTCGTGCATTGTTCCACAGACATGACGGAATTCATCGGGAAACGATTGTTCTTTCAACCCATTCAAGATCTAAATGGGATACTTAACTTGGCCATTTTTATCCTGTCATTATTATTGTGCTATGCTATCCTTTCAGTTTTTGAACAATATGTAGAGATCCAATCCTCTTCTGCTTGTTTTTTATTTGTGTATATTTCCTTTGTTATTTTTATAATAATCCATATCTATCCAAACGGTCATTAGTGGCTTTTCCTATAGCACGTTAAAATTCATTTATTGATTTTATTTTATTGTTTTATAGCAACGGCTTTGTATGCTCTTGCCTCATTTTACTGCAGGGTATCGAAGGTGGAATCTCAATAATTGCAATCTGGCCAAATATATTACATGCATATAGAGCGTGTTTGTTTTACAGATTGATTTTAAAATATTTCAATTGCTAGAGTTATATCTTTTAATACATTTACATGACCAAGATTCAGAGATAATCAATCCTGCGAATTACGACTAAAAATTAATAGTTACAATGAAAAATAGCTCTTACATTAATTTATAAAAAGTTGCTATTTCATACGTTACGATTTATATATCATTGTTTAGTGGCAATAAAAATCTTAAATCTTAAATCTAAATCTAAATCTATTTAGATATTATTATTATATATTATTATTATTATTATTATTATTATATTTTATTATATATTATTATTATATATTCACCAGTATAAAATCTAAATCTAAATCTTAATTAACAATAGTACGATGTAGTATATATGCTTGCCCTGCTTATCTCAACCTCTTTACCTTAATATCGTTAGAAACCGACCAACGAGTTACCTGCTTCGTTTTCCTTTCTTCTCTATATTAACAGCAAATACATTGTTAGATTATCATAATACAGCATTCGCAGCAATCATTTGCTGCTTCTTCTTGTAGATTGTGATATCTCCCCACCACTTTTATTTCTATTAACCGTTACATTTGCTACTTGTTTTTATGTCTATCAGGGATTACAGAGTCTGAGCCAAGCCATAAAATAGATAAAGTCAGTTTTTATTTCGAATATTACTACTGAATATGTATTTTACTATTGGCTTACCTTTTTTTGATTCCACGATCTTTCAAAATTCACTATCAAAATCATAAATTTATTTAATTTGTACCACATCGGTAATATTCATTGCTTTAATTTCTTTTCAAATGATTTTAGCTGGAAATGTTTAATGAATAAACCTTGAAAGATTGCAGATACATTATTGAAAAATGGGAGAACATATCACAGCCTTAATTACCATATTATATTCTATACTTCTAATATAGGCAAGAGGGACTGATGCTCCCAACCGTACCTATCATTTTATTATGTATCCCCATCCCTTTAAAATAGAGAAAGTCTCACAGATTCCGTAGGCAATGTATGTTTTTTTTTTATCATTTCTACTATAAAAATCAACTTTTACAATCAGTGGTGTTCTAAACTTTTAATACTATTATCAAGCAAATTTAATCTATAAATTGACTTAAACATTTATTTTACCTGAATATAGAAGAAATTCTTTGAACATTTTTTCTACTCCATTTTTTGTTCTATTGGTTCTACTACATTTCTGTAGTTCTACACCATTTCAAAGTTCATTTAAGTTCCTTAAAGTTGATAAAGATTTGAAAAGTGTGCTGAAGAAGAGAATATAACATGGTTTAATAAAATCCATTTTGTAACATTTTCTTTGCAATGTTATTCGTTATTATCAAGTATTTATTTACTACTGAGCCATCGGTTATTGGAATCAGGAAAAGCATTAGATACTGATTAGCAAAGATCATCCATCATCGGACATTATCCAATCAGTAGCCTATGTTTATCTTCATTGTAATTGGAAGACGCCCTGCCCTCCCGAAATCTTGGGCAAAGATCATTAATTAGCCCGATCTGGTTGGTAGAGGCCGTAATGAGGGTCATTTTCCGGCCAATGACTAAGCACACTTGGCCTTTCACCTACTCCCGATGAAAGCAAATGTTTGACTATTTGTGAATTTACTAATCGCGAAATGTGATGAGATTATAACAGCGAAGGTTAATCATTAACCTCATGATATCAATGAAATATTACACTGTCGGAAATGAAACAAGTCAAACCCTGTTTATGGACGAAAATGATTCCTAGGTTTTTACAATGTAATACGCAATCATTCAATATAATGTATAGACGATCAATATATTATTATACAATATCAATTATTCTGCAATATATTGACGATAATATTGATTGTCTAGTAGCCGCTTTAGAACCAGGCCGTTTATCAAACCAATAGATATAATACGTTAAATAAACAAAAAATCTCTTACTAAAATATAACAGTGACATGTCGTTCATACTGATGGGCTATTTTATTAATAGCTAAGGAGGAAATGTTCCTTCTTGAAGCACTACTTTATAAAAAACTTTAATCATAAATGGGTTTAGAATTTTTTTTTGTGGGCATTAATCGACTTGGAATGTGACTTGAATATGAAGACATATTTAAAAATGCACTAGAACGAGCTAAGTATATCAATATACAGAGGCTTCAAAATTGTGATATGTAGAGTTATAATATTTCAGTTATTTATATAAAATAAATATGACGTCATATTATACATAAATATTATATTATAAACATAGAAAACGTTGTGGAGGACTAATTGAGTTGACGTCAGTTGAAAGGATATTCCGCTCTGTTTGAAACACTGCGGCTACCACAGTCCTTTGTTTATGTTATTTTATCATTCTATACATTTCACAGTCAGTTTATTCAACAATTTCTAAATGATATAATATATATAATATATGATGATAATATGTTTTCGTGTTTTTTTAAAATGTATTCCAATTTTTATTTTTATTATCAAAACTGATTAAAACTGACCCTTGAAAGATATGCCAATCAAACTGCTCTATGCTTCAAGTATTATCCCAGAGCTTTGTCTAGTTAAATTTATGAAAACCAAAAGTGTTAATTCTGAAGTTTTTTTAAAATTATACTCAGACATCGACGTCGTTTTTTTAAAAAGGCTAAGCAACATTTATCAAACTTTACAGGAAACAAAACTTTGGCCTTAACCAGTCCTAGAATCGTTTAAAATATAGTATACTGTAATTATGATGGTTTTGTCAAGTTAATAAACTCCTACTTTATACAATAAAGAATAAAATTAAAAAAAAATATATTGTTATCTGGAGAAAAATCATTTAAACGTTTCCAGTAAAGTTTGCTAAATGCGGCTTACGCCTTTTTCAAAAAACGACGTCGATATGTTTTGTATTTTTTTTTAAATATATGGAATAAAAAACCTTTTTGTAAATCTTACTTATTATCTCAGATAAAATAAGTGGCGACAAGGATTAAAATGAGTAGAAGAAAGATGAGACAATCAGGTGCTTTAGATGCGGAAGAAGAGGTAAGAAATAGGAGCCAGGAGGAAAAAAGCGGCTGGTGTAATGTAGCATTCGAGAAACTTAATGAAGGTATAGAGACATGGCAGTCGTTTGTGAGTCGACTGAAAAACTATTTTTCTATATTGGACATCAAGAGAGTCAAGATAGTAAGATATCTCAAATCCTAATTCACGTAATGGGTATCCACCGAGCGATCCATCCATCAAGCGAACCGATCACTTACGCCCCGAAAAGCCAGGTTCTAAGAGTTACTCGGAGCTTGTTAAAACTGTTGAGACTTTACTGAACCCGTGACCGAGCGTCATCGCCGAACAACTGGCCTTTATCTACAAAAACACCGAGATGGTGAGTATGTCAGACAATACCTAAATGAGTTTAAAAAAATAGCAAAGTATTGTAATTTTAAGTGTGACCAGTGTAAAACTTCCACTCAGGATGCACACATTAAACAACAGTTTATAGTGGCCTCAGGAATAAAGGAATTTTGAAGAAATTATTGAGTCATAAGTGATAAATATATGACCTTGCCCGAATGTGTGGATCTTGCACAGGCGATTGAAAAGGCTAGCGATGAGGCATACCTCATTCAGAGCAAAGAATATTTAAACCAGGTAGTGAGCAAAGGGCAGAGATCTGAGAGAGACTCCAGAAGGAGCTGTTACAGATGTCGCTCGGGGCGTCACGTAGCGGATGACTGCCCGTTCTAAACAGCAACCTGTTTATCATGCAAGGGTGACACATAGGCCCGTCGGAACAGGCGGAAGAGGGCAGTTGCCATGTAGATTGGAAACGAGGAAGGTGAGAGTGGGGGCTCGGAGTGCGAAGTTGCAAGGGTGTCTATAGGACAATTGAAATCCGAATCGCTTCCTGAGGTGTCTCCAAAACCGAAGAGAATTCTTGTTAAATGCCTTATCGATGAAAACCCAGTCACTTTTTAATATGACACGGGGTCGACAGTCTCAACAATATCATAGGAGAATTTTCGAAAAATCCTAAATAAATCAGATTTGAAAAGTACAAAATTAATTTTAACAACTTATACGGGGGAAGTTACAAAACCGAGGGGCTTTGTTACGGTCACAATTAATCAGATAGATCGAGGAAATATATATGTACTGCCAAGGAATGAACAACCGATATTTGAAAGGGAATGGATGGCACTAATAAAGATAAATGACATTGGGCATTCAATGGTAGTGAAGCAAATTGCTGAAGAAAAGGGGAAAAATCAAAGCTTAGATAAACTAAAAAGCGATTTCGCTATAGTATTTAACGAGGATTTAGGTGATATTCTTGGGTTAAGAGAACACATCCAGCTCAAAGAAGGGACACAACCAGTTTTTAAAACTCCCAGAGTTCTACCATGTGCTCTTAGAGAAAAGGTTGAAAACGAAATAGACTGCCTGGAAATATAAGGAGTGGTTACGAAAACTAACTATTGTGAATTGGAAACGCCAGTAGTGCCGATTGTGAAGCCGGACGGCACCATTCGTTTGTGTGCGGACTACAAGATAACAGTGAACCGTTTCGTCTAGAATGGCACTTTTCCAATCCCCAGGACAGAAGATATCTTTCCTGGAACAGAATGAGGAAAAATCTTCACTACTCTGCATATAAAGCAAGCATATTTGAAAATAGTCATGGATGAAGAAAGCTCAAGAATTCAGACAATCTCAATCACCAAAGGGGTATACCTAGTTAATAGACTGATGTTTGGTGTAAAGGTGGCACCAGCTATATGGCAAAGGAGAATTTCGTGGATCTTGAGGAGTAATAAGGGGGTCTGGATGATTAAGGATAACGATATTATCATCGAGGGCAAAGATATGAAACGATAGGGAAAGATATACTTCTGTAGATAAAGATCGGAGGGCTGATGTACATTGTCGAGACAGATGAGGGAATTTCAATTCGACGTCACGTAGATCACCTGAGGAGAGGAAATAAGGGTGGAGCAATTGTTATATCTTGCTAACTTATAACAACTCTATTAAGTTTATCAATCGATTATTATATTTTCACATATGTTTTGTATTATTATTATTTTTTGTTTATTATTATTATTATTATCACAGTTTGGTGACGTGTACCAAAACATGGTGCCATTATTTAATAATTTACAATTGCTTAAAATATCTAATGTCTTTTAAATATTGTATAAACGATTCCATTTTTTCTTCTGCTTCCATGTGCAGATCGCATTCCATTAATATTTGTGTGTTGGTTGTTCCTGTCAATGTTTATATTTAGGTGTTGGCTTTCCTTTCATTAAGTTTCGCATGCCCGATTCTCAACTTTATTACAGCAACTTCTTTTTTTCTTGCTCTCAATACGATTTTCCATGAATTTTCCGTTTTATTACTTTTAGTTTCTTATCTTTATCTGTTTGGAAACAATTTTCATTCCATATTTTTTTCTTTTATTTATTTATTGTATTAAGAGATCTGAAATCCGACAAAGGAAAAGACGGAGCATTGGGAAAACGGCGAAAACTTTTTTAACAGCAGTATCAGCTAGCTCTAATGGATCAATGCAAAAATTGTAATACCTGGAAAATGAAATTTGAGATAAGAGTTATTTGAAATGAAAAAGAATTGGCCGGGAGCTGTTACTTCGGTATAGATCTGTTTTCATTCCGGAATAATTTAAGGCAACTCCAACGCTCCTCAGAGTTTTTTATTTTTTATTAGTTTGAATTCTTGACATCTGCTTCCCAATTCAATTTTGGTAATATAATTTCTTTATTAGCCTTAAAAAAAAAGAAGAAAATATTGAATTACAAAAAGGCCACAATATAACCTGATTATTTTCATGAGGCTTCCTTCAACACTAAGTGGTACTGACAGTTGAAAATGGCTCCCTGTTATTATATTGGCGAAGAATTTAATTTTTTTTCCAGAAAACTGGAAGCTATGACATTATTATAGTTTTAGAACCCTTGAATATTCAAATCATTTAGGATCCTCGTAATGATAATAAAGAGCGAAACCCAGAGACAAAATAACTGTTAAGATGTAATTGTACGATTCCAAAATCATTGCCTAAAGTCTCCATAAATACCGGTAAATACCTAACCTGGCAATGTTTCTCTTATTCAGTCATTATCAGGAAGATAAATTACAAGATGACATAAATGCTGACCAAAGAAAGTACATCTCATCAACCAGAGATAGCATACCACTCCAAGACATCTCAACACCTACTCCATGTCTTCGCTCTGCATTTATGTCTTCTCGTATGTTCTTCTGTCCTGATAATGTTTAAAAGGGCGTAAGTTTGACTGGTTAGTAACGTAATGGAATTTAGAAACTTATAGCTTAGTTTTCGGAATCCTCTAATTCATTAAAGTTTTCATAATTTTCATTTGCTTTTGAAATTTATTATCTTCGCCATCCTCAAAAAATCTAAGCAAATACAAAACAATTTTTTTTTAGGTTTATTTTATTTCTAATGTCTAGATTTAAGATTTTTATGTGGTAAGAATCCAAAATATTTACATAAATATGTGGCCATTATTACAGAAATATTAAAAAATAGATGTGAAATATGTAAAAGAATATTTATTAATAAATATAAATGCAGCAACAAAATATTATATACATTTACTTGATAACAGGTAAAATAGATTTTTAAAAAGCATATTCGGAACAACGAAAAAAAATTGTTAAAATTACGTAACAAAGAAAATTGAACGAAAGAAAAACAACAACAAAATCTTCAAATTACTCAAATATTCAGTATTCACAAAGTTCAGGAGAAATTGGCACAAATTAGGCGGTTTTAGATTTTTATAGAGAAATTTCCCTCGGTTGTCCCTCAGAATTGCTTTGTGCCGGCTAAATGATCTTTCAACGTCGTTTGAGGTGATGGAATCAAACTTAAATGAGGGAATTTTCAAGGCATATAATTTAGTTGGTTCTCCTGCCTTGTGTTTGTTTTAACCCAACACAAAACATCGGGTGTACTCTGCATTATGCATAGGCCTAGAATTTTGTTTTGTGCCATCTTCAATCTTCTTTCTTACGGACTATCCTTTTCTATGATCTTTCCGAATCAAGTAGCCTTTTTATAACTTCGTTTACCTCGTTCAAAGTTTTTCTAAGAGCAATATATTTGGTCTCTAAATTTGTGATTGTCTTGGACA
Source organism: Rhaphigaster nebulosa (assembly GCA_948150685.1). NCBI lineage: Eukaryota > Metazoa > Arthropoda > Insecta > Hemiptera > Pentatomidae > Rhaphigaster > Rhaphigaster nebulosa. Next base: position 27,064,078 of record OX411309.1, read on the forward strand.
AGAAAATCAAATTTGCTCTTAAAAAAGTATAGTGTACATATTATTAGTTAAACGGTTTGATTACATTAATGGTAATAGTTGATGATATATGCAATAACTTGACATATGTTAGTATGATTGTAAAGTTGTTTATTTGATGATGGACAATAACGGATGCTCCGAAATGTCAAAGAAAACTAAAAAAACTAAAATATTAAAATTTTGAAGGTTATATATTTTATTACTTATCAATGGTAAATTATTGATTATACTGATAGATCGATACATTCATAAATAATAAATCTTATATAAAAGTAGGTCGGTATTTAATGGATATTATTAAGAAATATTTATTAGATAAATAAATAGTTTTATTTTAAGTAGGTTTGGAAAACATTGGTTAGAAAGGCTATGTTGGTTGGCCACTAATAAATCACACAATTTTGTCTAAGTAGAGCTGCCTAATATATTTTTTTCAAACAAGGATATTATTAAAAGTATGAAAGTATGAAAATTGGAATGAATGAGAGATAGACGAATCATAGAAAAAAAGCAATGGGATCTTTGGAATGTGATTGACATGGATCATTAGAAGAAGGTTCACTCATTAAGTAATAAAGTCACCAAATTCTAAAAACAAAATTAAATTTGTATACAAAAGCTTATTGTTAAAAAAGCTCAAAAAAAAGGGATTAGATCCTGAGATTCTTGGTGGATCAGCTGACAATCCATCAGCGGTTATTATCCAATCAATATGCCCCGTTTACCTTTCTTTGTCATTGGACCCAGGAACGTCCCTTCCAGCTCAGGATTTCTCAAGCAAGGATCATTAATTAACCCTTTCTGATTGATTGAGACCTCAACGAGAATCATTTCCCGCTCAATGGCTACATTATGCTTTTACCACCTCCTTTCATTAGAGAGGATGTTGGCGTAGTTGAAAGTTTATTACTAACAGTAACTTTATTTCAGATGATAAAACGTTCAGGTGTTTTTTGTTTTGCTTTTACGTGAATACCTCATTCATGAAATGAAACTAACTTTGATTCTGTGACAAATTTATTGGTTAGTCATAAAACCATCGGCTGATGATTATTGCCTAGAAACCCGAAAGAACGAATTAACAAGACAATTATACTGCCTTTACGGCCGCAGTGCAAGTAGAGTAAAGCAACGAAAATTTACTACTTACGTTGATGCTAGATAGCGCATCAACCCGTTAAAATTTTCGGTGTGAAAGTTCATAATGACAAATAATCTTGTTTATTTTTTATGCGAATGTTTTAAGAGCACTTTTGTTTTCATCCAGAGACATCATTGAAACGTTTGCTCATCACAATTCCTCAGTCATTCTTCCATTTTTAAACTGTAAATAGATTAAAATATTGCTGCGACTTGCTTAGATTTTAGAAATGTCGTCCAAAGGCTGTTTGCCCTCCTGACAAAAGTAAGTATAGATTATGTTTTATGATATGCTCATTTTTAAATTCTCAACTTTATTAGTCCATTCATAATACAAAATAATGGTATTCCAATGATTTTATTAAAATTATTGGTCTTTTTTATGGAACAGATCAATTAAAGTGTATTGACTTTCAGACGCTAGACGTTAGCCCTTAGTTTTCGTATTGAAATATTTTAAAAATAACTTTTTTTTCTCTCCTTTGTTTATTACTAGTTATTTTTTCTGTTATTGTATTAATGCCTTAACCGTATATGGGATATGATAATTCAAACTCTAACAAAATATACCTAAAACGTTTATTAAAAAATAAAAATGCTATTAGACGACTTATAAGATGTTCTTTAGAGAGGAATTTGAATATTAGATGATGAGATCATATGGCAAGGTTTTGATGGGTTAAGATTTTTGAAAATAAAACATTGCGAAAAATATTTTGTCTGCTGAATGGTGTGTCTTCTTCATCACTTGATCACTTGATCAAAATCACTTGATCTTTTAATATTAATAGTGCGTAGAAATAAGCGTGTGAAGTTTCGGAACAAGCTGTAGAATAGAGAACAACGTGAAGTGTGATCATGTCGGTTTGTGTTTAGTTAATGTCTTCTTGACTGTATACCCTTTCTTTTGTTGCAACCGTCTTCAACTGTCGGATGTGCTAAATAAAATCATTACAAAACTGTACTGCATAAATCTTCCATAATTGTCTATTTTAACCTGAAGATATACTTGCTATTTTATAATCACATCTCTCCGGTGCTCATATTTGGAATATAGATCACATATTTGGAAAATCAATATTAGCGATGAAATAGTATCTAAGTAAATGAGATAAATGGATCAAATAGTATCTAAACATCACAGAGAGGTGGTGAAAGATATACATCCAGTTGAAAGGGTAAAGTGATTCATTTACCTAGGGTATTAAGCAAACAGATAAAATAATATTGGAAGATGAATCCTTTTTGCGAACTGCACCTATTACACGCTCCTATAACATCGCAGTAGTAGTATACTCTTCAAAGGCTCAAAATCAAAAAATCTACAAGACGCTGATTAGGCCTGTCCTTATAATATGGTTCTGGATATTGAACAATGACTAAAGCCCAAGAACGAGCCGTGCTGAGATTAGATATGAGAGTGTTCCAAAGAACATATGGCAAAAGTTGGGTTCATGGGGAAAACGAATAAATGCTGATTTGAAGTTTATTTATGAAGAGGCCAATGTCAACATCAATATCTAATTCACACGACTACGTTGGGCTGGTCATGTTACATGTTACATGTTACATGTTACAAGGACGAAATTCCTTCAAAATTTTTGCCAAAACAGGTGTTAGTATTATACGTGCTACATGCCCTAAACTTTCTTAGGTGGATTGTGTGGCTACTGACGCAAAAACGCTGGAGGGCAGCAGCAGGCAATCCTTACTGGAGCAGCCTATGACTCATTAAGCGGGCTGTAATGTCAGATACGAATAAGAAGATGCATTAACTTTATTACAAATTCACAACAAATGACAGCTCACTCGTACAAGTTCTTTGCTAATTTCTAAGAAGTTAGAAGCATTTATTCATTCGATAATACAATGTTAATCTAAATCTTTTTCTATAGAAATTCCACAACTAATCAAACAAGTATGAGCTAATGAACCCTTTTGTAACAGTTTGGACAAATACAATATCTTGTATACAATATTATGTTGACTAAAAGAAAGTAATCCTGATGGATAAGATGGAGAAACAACTCCGAAACGTGAATTTAATACATTTAATTTTTTGTGAATGTAATAAAAGAAGAATAAAATTTATGGAATGTCACAATTGCTAATTGTTGTTAAGTTAATCTAAATATAAGTGCGGTTATTTTCAAGGAATTTTGAAACTTATTCTTTGCTTTTGCATCAATACTTTTTTTATTGGAACTTTATTATCTTCCGAATCTATGGCAATAATATTTTAAATACGGTAGCGTAAATGAAAAAAAAAAATGTATTGCTTGTGAAGTTGGGATGACTAATTATCAAAAGTGGACAACTATCAGAGAACGGCGCTGAGGAGTGCTGCGCTCTGAGGGTCCTAGACAAAACCCTTACGAGAGATATAAGAGAGATCAAAGAGAGTGTGTTCTGTATAGAGTATGTAACCTGTAGGGATTGTGTTCTGGAATGTGACGAGTTCCCGTTTTAATTTTTAGTTCCAACACAATTTTAGGCATAGTTGTGTATAATGATGAAATTTAGAAGACTGCACTTGTCTGCTTTTGGGAGAATCCCAGGCAATAAGTAGGATTTTTCTTTTCTAAAAAAATAATAAAATAAAAAAGAAATAAACAAAATCAGGTAGAGCAATTCTCTGGAAATGATATATCACACAATTTTTTTTTCGTTTTCAAAGCAAGTACAGTCTTTATTCGAGGACTTACTCATTTCGTGGATAAATTTTGATGACTTATTTTTAGGATTTAGTTGTAGAACATATTTTGTAGGGACCCAATTTTCCCGATGCCCAGTATTAGAGAAGACTTTTTTAAATATTTTATTCTTGTTTTATTCTAACATGACAAGTCAAGAGAACTAGCTACCTAACTAGCTACGTCTATTGTAATATGTACATGAATTAAATTTTAAGTTTGTTCGAAAAAAGTTCGTGGAGTCAAAACTTACCCGGAACAGTTTGTAAATAATAAATTCATTTAATTTTTAATCTCGCAAGAAATAGATCAAATATTATATATATATATATATATATATATATATATATATATATATATATATATATATATATATTTATATATATATGGACATTTTAAGTATTGTTATATTTATGTACGATCGTTCTCCGTGCTAGTGCTATGGAATCTGTAAATACCGATAAAGACAGTCAAAATTGAAAACATGTGATGATAATAGCAATTTAAAATGAAAATACAAAGTACAGAGAGGTTCCAGACAATATCGAAGCTTTCATTAACAACCTTTTCCAGACTTGGTTTTCTAGCCCTCAAACAGGGCTGAGGAGGAACTGGCTACAGGAAGAAATCAGACCTTTCCGGAGTAATGGGGTCGTATCAAGAGAGTGGGTGACAAATTCCCTAAGGTGTTGGAAATGTCCCTTCTCCAAGTGGCCCGGGAGGAAAAACGATGTCGAAATTAGGGAAGATTAAAGGCTTAATCGGGGCCTCTATCTGTCTGCTGAGGTTATTTCTTTTGGGTCAGAGGGCGGGGTTTATCTCTTCTGTCGTAACTGAGTGGCCTTCGAGGGGAATCAACTTCATTCCCCTCCATCCGAGAACGATAAATATAAAAATGGCTCTAAATGATGCTTTCAAAGGTTTATTTAATTTCAGTAGCTGCAATCTACAGAAATTGAAGAAAAACTACTTATTCTTTTCTCCTTTTCTTTCTAGGATCTGTTATGATAATCTATAATGTTGATACTAAGGAAACTTTAATAAAAACATTAATATCTGCTTAATAAAATAATATGTTTCTAAATGATTTAAAGTGTATTCGAATTTATGAAATTAATTTCAAAGATAAAATAGGATTGGAGGAGCGGAAAAGTTAATTTCTTTAAGTAAATTATACAGGAAAATAACCTAAAATTATAATTATACACGAAGTGTTTTTTGACGACTGTTCAGTAAGTTGCTTGTAGAAGCCAAAAAAGTTCTCCTAGAAAAAGAGGGAGATAGAGAAATATTATCACACCTCTAGAATCCTAGTTTCAACTGCAGTATAACTTTCGCTTACTAAGTTACTTTGGCAAAAGGCGAGAACAATTCGGAACAGCAGGATATTCAAATTGGAAAATCTATAATTGCTTCATGCTAGAAGGGATTTAATCACTTCCCCCGATTGTTACACAAAACCCCTTTTAGCATGAAGCGATTCTATACTATTCTATTAAAAGAAAAACCCGGAATTATTACGTTTTGGCACAAATACTTTCCTTTATTTATTTTTGGGGTATATCCCGACAAAGAAACCTGGGATCCAAATATTTTTAGCACCTACAATACATAATTTTTGTCCTTTATTGAATATTTTCTAATGATAAATTTATGTGATAAAAAATTAATATAGATATAGCGTTTTCGATGAGAATTTGAGATATTCTCCTAGTAAATGAATTATCAAAAAATCGAATATTTTTTCCTCAAACCTCTGACGTTGTGTTCCATGTACGTTTATATTTATAGTTGCATTTGCCAACCCCAAACTTTTTTTGACATCACCTTCAAAATTATAGACAAAAATATGCTTTCATTGCCGTTAACCAGGGCGTGAATGGCCAAAATTTGAGAGTTTTTATTTGAGTGATGTTTTTTTGTTATTTCACTTATATTTTCAGATTTTGTAGATTATGTCGTCATTACCATGTCAAACTATCGAAAAAATGCGACTTCCAAAAAAGTGACCTAACCCCTAAAAAGGTAGTTAGGAATTCATGACTTTATCGCAATGCGTATCTGAACAATTTCGTATCAAAGTGACCAATATGAAAGTCGCAGTTTTCATTTTCGATAGTTGGACATGGTAAGGACGATGTGTACGAATGAGGAACCAGCATATATCTGTGACCATAGTCACCCCTTGTTTGGTGTTACAATGGCCACGGGTTGTTTTAGACTAACATATTAAAAGGGTGGAGTGAGTGAGTATAAATAGAAAGATTAACTTTTAAACTTCCGAAAATGCTATTTTTTTTACAAGTTTTCTTTTCATATTTAAAAGAATCAAATTCATACTTAAAAACCATTTAAAAGAATCTAAACACTTAATTTTTTACTAATGTTATAATAGAATAGAATTTTCGCACAAATTAACATACAAAATTACAAACAATATTTTAAGTAGAAATACCACCAAAAACCACCAGTAAATGATAAAAAGAATTGGCCATTTTCACCTCTTCCACCAATCTCACAGAAGTTGACGGTAATATGTTATATTGCCATTATTACATGAAAGAATCCAAATTGAATATTTGTTAAAACGTTTTTCCACTTTGATTCTGATGCAATTTACACATGAGAAATGATCTGAGCTGAGAAGTCATGGAAATAACTTATAAGGGAGCGAAGCAAAAATACATTCCAAATTTTGCAAAACAAGTAGAAGAATCTTTTTGGTACTAATAATTATCCTAAAAAAATGAGGCACATATAATTATATGCCTGAAATCTGGATTGAAGATTAAAATATCTATTCTCTTATCGAATCAGCTATTAATTTAGACTAAAATTATAATTTTGGTGTATGACAGGGGAAGGATTTCGAGGAAAGGGTTGCTCCATGCCTTTCAATTTTAGCCAGGCTAAAGCCTCTTTGTGCCGCATATATTATGGAAGGTTATTACCTGTTTTGCGAGATAATAAGCTGCCGTATAAAGAGGCACTGCTGGCTAACAAAGGGAAAACTAATTATCAGTTCTATGCAGCCGCTACATTTTTTATTAGTTCTTTGAGAGTCCTGTCCTTCCAAGAAGAAACTTATCAAGCGCCTAGAAGATTATTAATTTTATCCGTTAGAAAAATAAGAAAAAAAAAACTCTTGGACCTTAAACTAATACCGCAACAGTAACTAATCATTCCGTATAAATTGTTATTTCTTTGTTTCTGAGTCTTCGAACAAATATAGGCAAACGTACACAAATTTAATAATTAACTAATTAGAACTTTAATAATTCTATAAGCTATAGAGAAAAAATTTAAGAAGGAAAAGGTTGCAATCTGACTGTTCCATGTATTACAGTTGGATAATCGAAATTTCAGGTGAATCGGGTAATCGAATATAGATTACCCTATATTAAACCTATTCTATATATCACCAACCAAGTAAACAAACAACATTTAATTTTAATAAAAATTTAAAAATAATTATTATTATTTGAAGGCATCTATCTGACAGGCAAAATAATTATGTATTTGTTTCTGTACTTCTTAGTACTTAGTACTTATCAAAAAGTTCTGGAGGGAGTGGGGCAGGCCTTCCCGGTTCACGCTTCAAAATTAATATCTTGGTCCAATTACTAAATATTCTAATTAAGAAATTTTTATTGTATCATGTTTTATTTAAACTTATAGTTCAGAATTGTTTTATTATTATTTTGTTCATACTTCCTTCACAAATACTCGTCTAAAATATCAAAAAATTTGTTAATATGTACAAATCAGGCCATTTCTTTATTGATTGAAAAATAATAAAAAAGTCTGAGACATTTACTTTGGATAAATCTGTAGAAAGAGTGAAAATTGAAGACACATCCACAAAGAACTTCGAAATTTGCGAAGGTCAAATTTTTTAAAGATAAATAATAAATAACTCGATATTTCATATTTATATGTTATAAACGACTTGATTCTGTAATATATATGAACCAGACTGCTTAAATGTTTGTAATAGGATTAAAAGAAAAAGCAATTTTTAGATCCAATTCGCATGATGGAAACAAGTTACGCTGCAAATTCTGTATGTCTGGTCCTGATGGAGAATAAAGAATACGCAACTTTGGACAAGTATTAACCCAAATGAAAAGTCATAAATTGGTGATAAAGAACATTTAAAGATTTTGGAATTATGTTTGCAAAAAATGGGATATAAATTATACAGAAAACTAAAGCATTGTCATCCATATTTTGAGTTAATATGCTCATTTTTCCGTTTATGATGTTTTTTTTTTTTTTTACTTGTTGCAATATCTCCTCTTTTTAAAGCAGTTAAAGAAGCGTAAATTGCAGAAGTATCATTGTTTCACTAAAATTTCCGTTATGTTTTACATGCAACGAATGTATTTCAATCACTGTTTCTACGTTTATAAACAGAAAGGTAATTTTGTCCTTATTGTTCCTAAAACAGCGATGATATCATCATGCTTATATATTCTTTAGATGTTCTTACTATATCGGTTGAGTAGCACTCTTCTCTAAAAATCACGCACAAAAGGCAGTCTGGTGTTGTAGCACAAGGAAAGGTGTTCATAAACAGCAATAACGCAAATACATATCCTCCACAAAGTCACAAATCTTTCTGGTTTTCCTCAAATAGGTATCCCGTGGACTTTTAGGTAAACCATGGTTTTACTTAATCATTTAAAAAAAAAAAATTATATTTACGTCATTGTTTCTCCAAAGGCATTTATGAATACAAACAAATCTCAATTCTCCAATAAACGGATCTCGCTGCTAATATCTTTCTGATTGGCATATCGCACCAAGACACCCCCCTTGCTGACAGTGGCCGGTATGTGAGGCGAGCCAGTATAAAATTTGCAAAACAGAGGGGACTCGAATCCAATCCAATCAGGTGTCAGTTCACTGTGCTCGTCACTGCCCATCTGTAACTGTCATCCTCCGAATACTGCTCTGTTCAGCTCGAGAGAGGTTTTAGCTTCTGCCTCTGCTATTGTACTTTAGCGGAAAATAATTTTAAAAAAATATTTCACTGTTTTTTTATTTCCAAATAGTTATATATCAAAGAAAAAAAAAATGGATTATTTTTTCTTTCTATTTTAAGACTTTGGTAGGACTCCAAAAATGTTTTAAATTCCTCTATCTTCATAAATAGTCGAGATATGTGATGCCTTTATTTGGTCGTAATTTTGAAAGTGCCGGATGGTAATGTCAAGTTCTAAAAATTATCTTGGGGTGATATGTGACTGGTGCTACATCTAAGAAAAATCGTTGCAGTAGTATTGGAGAAAAGCGGCGGACGGACGAATTTTTGTTTAAAAATAAAAATTACAAGCTTAAGGATAATGCTCCGTGCTTACTACAACGTTTAACATATTAGTACATTGCCCAGCTGAAGTGGATATACATCATTTAACGAAGTTAATATTTCTTCAAGGCCACTTACTCGAGTTAATCTGTTACCTTGGAATGGAGGATCCAACTTCAAAAAATAATTTCGAAGTCTGTGCGTATTTCATGGCCCTGGATTAAAACCTACATAGCCAGAAGTTTTATCGAGAACAGTACTTTTATTCAGTTTAACAAGAGTTTCTTAAAAATAAGGCACGGTGATATTATACATAAGGAAACGAATAAACGAAGTTTTCACTTTTACACTGAGAGAATCCTTAAAATGTGTAAGATTAAGATCAGACTCGTAATCTACTCTGATTACACTCAAGATTAAGTAAGATCTCGACAACATTTAATTTTATTTTGTGCCTAAACTTTTTTCCAGAGCTTCATCGATAAGAATGAGTGTGCTATGCAGTCTGCCCAGCGCAGTCCAGGCTTCCCAACGTATCACCAATCAAACAGCTAATCCTTAATTCGCCTTCTCCTACTACTTTCGATGGTTGGATTCGTCTTACACTCTCTTTACCTATTTTCATTCTCCTTTTTGTCAGGTGTTTAGAATCAGTCTTCACGCCTGAACTATCTACGACTATTTATTTAAGTCTGTTGACTTTGACCCGACTATAATATTCGACTATTAATGTCACAAAATATAATTTATAGTTATTTTAAACATCGTTTTTTTTTACCATTACATTATATCATAATTGAAAAGAATAAAACTGTATTTGGAAGATGATAAAAATGCCACCCAGAAAGACACAAAAAAATAGGCTCTTCCTCACTTCAACAAGATAGAAGGTAGGAGGAATGGATATCACCTTTGTCCAGGAGCATAGGACAATAAAAAAATCGAAAAATGTTCAGCGCGCAGTTATTCAATATGCCAGATTCATCCTGTAATAATATGCACAGAATGCAAAGAAGAAAAATTGTTTGATAAAAAACAAAACAAACAATACTGTTTATCTCTTGTTAATTCAATTTTAATTTTTTTCCTATCTTTTTATTTGTTGTAATGAATGTTTATAACAGTTTACTTATTTTGATTAGGAAAAATCTTCTCTCAATCTTATTTTAATTAATCTACTATTTTTGTGAATTTTTTCCTCTGCATTTTGATCAACGCTGTAATTTTTTTCTCATAAAATGCAGGTGAAGGCAGTGTTTGAAATAAAATATTATTTATATTTGGATCGAACCTGTTAAGTCCACTTTATGTCTGGAATTAAAGGTAGAGTCATTTTGATCCGAAGCGATTAGTTAGATATTTTTTTTTTTTACGCGGCGAGTTTAAGGTTAATGTGCCACAAATAAATATTGGCTAATTAATATTATTTATTTATTAATGTTACATTTGGATAATATTTATCTAATATTACAATCATGAAGTGCTTATTTACTATTTGATTTTAGGTTCTCAGAGTATAATAGAGTTATTTGCATATCATAATAATGAATCCAATCGCACAATAAAGTGTTATAAACACAAATCTAGAGCTTTTAGAAGTAGAAAGGTCCGGAGATGAAAAAAATGATTCGCAATGGGCAAGTTGAAAATAAAAATGTTCTTTTTTGGTCTTCTGAAAAGTACCTATGTTCACAATTAAACGTGATGCAGATGATATGATCTTTTAACGTCATTTAACTGGAGTATATTAATTCTATTTTTAATCAAATTATAATGCAATAATTAATTGTAACTGAGAAAAAAATGTATACATTATACCAATAAACACTGTAATAATATGTTTCGGTGTAAATGGAAAACAAAGACGAGAGGATGTGGCCAAAGTCTACCCAACTTGAGGTAAAAAGGAAGCTGAGGCACAATGGCTCTCTTTAATCGCAGAACCTCGCGAGGTAGTCAACATCCTTTGAGGGCCACGCAAACAAGGCTTCAGGTAAACGTCACATCACATGCGTAAAGGGAGACTCGGAAAACATTAATACTCCTCCTTATAACAATTCGTTTTTCTAACACAATACAACTCTAACTATTTTGTATTTACAGCAGTAAAAAGTTATTCTGCTCCGAATGTTTCATTAAATAATTTTCTCTAAACAGACCAATCGTTTAAAAATTAAAAAACATGTTATTTTTAGCTGATATTTTCTTTTAACACTTGTCAAATGTTTAATTCTGTGTTCGAATTAAATATGAAGGAATTGAAACTAGAAAATTAAAAAAAAAGTAAAGTAAAATTTATTGTTGATTACTAACTTAGTAGTTAGCCTTAGAAGTGGATTTATTTTCTACTGTAGGTTATTTGCTAACTATTATAGCTGCTCAATATAACTTCTAAATTCACGGTCATTGAGAATTATGCCATTTAGCAATGTTTTGTTTTTAACTGGTCTATAGTAAAATGACTGTCTCCAACGGTATAGAACAGTCCAAAGTGGTCTATATCGACTCCAGGAGGTCGAATCTGACATGCAAGTTCTCTATATAGTGAGAGAAAAAAATGAGGATGTATGAGACATAAATGAGGGTCTAAAAAGGTGGATCTTATTTTTATGATGACGAGCCTACACTCAACATTTAAATATCCTTTTCACAGACTATGAAAATGTACTGAAAATGGAAACCATGTTGTCAGTAAGGGGAAGGGGTAGGATCAGGAGGTTATATCTCCCCTCGAAATGTATGATTTTGAAACCAACCAACATAAATAGGATAAAAGCAATGTTACAGAACTGTTTGCCAAATTTTGAACTATGGTCCATACAGTCTGGATTAAAATTATCTATATAAAAAACAAAATGCCTACTTGTCTCTAAGCTCAGAACACCGACCTCTCCTCTAGAATTAACTTGCAGAGGCACAATTCTGAATTTCGAACCAAAAGTTAAATTTTTGGGATTAATCTTAAATTGTAAACTAGATTGGAAAGATCATATCAGATGGTCAAAGAAAGAATCTTTAAAACGACTAAATATACTTCAGGTTCTTGCCGGATGCTCGTGGTGAGCCGATAGATCAAGCATGCTAAAGGTGTATACCTTCTTGATAAGATCAAAATTATATTATGGCAGCGTTGTCTATTCATCAGCATATTTTAAACAACTTTCCGCTTTAGATTCAATCCACCATGCGGCTATCCGTCTCGCAACAGGTGCTTTTAGTACTAGTCCAGTAAATAGTTCTATCTGTTAGAAGACATCCGCTGGCATCTGAATATATCGGAAGACTAAAATTCAATATTAAAAATCCACCATGGTGATCTATTTTACAACCAAATTAAGGAAGATTCGTAGAAAACCAAAGACTTGGGTCCACTTGAAATCAGAGCAAGAAGATATATAAAAGAAATCCACTATCTTCCAAAATCAAATAATAAATTTAATTACCCCCTTGGACCTTAGTACTACCTAACTTCAACCAAATTGTTCCGCTGACTGCTACCAGCCCTGCACACCATAGCATTCAACAGTTCTGATCTCAGGTATATATTTATTCAGTATTAATTAGCTCACGCATTTAATACAGCTTTTACTTTTGGAATTCGTTCTTTAAAATGCTTATTCAAGGACAAATTTGGTGAGACTGTGGTTCCCAAATATTTGTAACTGTTAACTGTTTCAATTCTTTCATTATTTAGGAAAAACGTTTCATTCCCAGATACGCAACCACCATTTCTAAAGACCATTATTATCTTTGATTTGTTCAAATTAATAAATAAATTCCATTTGAAACAATATTCATGCAGAGAATTTATCATAACTAGTAATGAGGGCTTGTATGTTGCGATCAGGACCAAATGGCCTTCATCGGCCTGAAAAACTTAAGATGTAGTTTAGAAAGAGATACCAGCAGTTCTGGCTTCAGAGAGACATACCTGTTGCGTTTACCTATTGCATTATGGGATATCTAGATAAAGTTTTTGATAGCTATTCTATATTCATGCCTTGTGAAATCAGGATGGTGGCCAATCTTCAAAAAAAAAAAAATATAGAAACAGATCACAAATCATTCCCAATGAGAATTAAGGTTAAATCTGAGTAAACTGAAACTACATATTGATATCAAAGCATCAAGCACATCCTTCCCATTAAAAGAATTGGTTTTTAATATATTTATTTTATGTGAAATTGTTACTAGAATTACATTTCCAATATTTTAAATTAATAAATGTAAAACTATAAACTTTAAATACTTTTTTATTTAACAATTTTCCACTTTGAAGTACCCTATTGAAGTAAGTAGCTGTGTCAGCTTAAAAAACACACTGAATATGAAAAACCCATGTTAGGGAAGGAGGGAATCTACTAATAACAGAAGGGGTCGATGAGAGAGTTTCGGGATAAGAAGTTTGGTCACTTCTAATCTAGAAAATTGATTCCCAAAATGGGCGTCGCAAGGACGCCACAACGGTACCGCGAAACGTTTAAAAATTTTTTTTTTCACTTTTATTTATAAATTCGCACCTATCAATTAAAATGATTAACAATCAGCAGATGTTTGGCATAATAATTGGATGCTAAAGAGGAAAGGTAAAAAAAAAGGCCCGAGGAAATGTAGTGTACTCCTTCCATGTCTTTAATATACTTACATAATTATGTAAGCAGATCCCTCATCCAGACCCTTATCAGTCTCCTCCTGGTATTTTCCGGTATGAGATTTGTGACTATTTCTTTTATTAATTGGTTGCAGTGTCCGTTCAGCTTACCGTGAAATCGTTTGTAGTACGTCCGCATGTCGACAGTCGGCATGAGTAAGTAAATGTGTAAAGTGTTGTTTCATTGAACAATTAAATTAAATTAAAATGTAGAGTATTAGATTGAAGAAATGATTGGATGAAGGTGCCATGTAACATATTTTTGGATAATGTTTTATTCATATGAATGATGGTGTTCGTAATATTTACAATCCAAGATTCTGTATTAATTGCAAGATTTCTCAGTTGATTAGATAAATCATGTCTCTAAAAAAATTAAATAAATTAAACTTTATTTGTTATTTTTTCAAAACTTTAAACTTGTACTATAATACCTTCATTCATTCATATCTTAAATTAAATAATTAAAACAATTATAAAAAAAAATTATATTGCTTTAAATTACAATTATATGTTAATTATGTTTCTATTTCCCACTTTTCATCCTGAAAATCATTTCTAACTGTGAAATAGAAAAAAAAACAATCGTGGTAGGTGTGTCGTGAATTTTGTTTAATAATTCCAGTGCGCTAGCATTTAAAAAAAATTGAGAACCACTAGTTTAGGAACATGAGAGTATGTTACTAATCAACGTTAAATAATTACTGACTTTCTGTTGTTCGTTTCAAATTTAAAACCTGGCTTACGTAGATGGAAAACAAAAAGAGGCCTTAGATTTTGGAAAATTACGTATTGCGGAATATAAATTGGTATTGGGAATAAAGAAAATTTGTGCGGTAAAAGGTGGTGCGGAAGCGTTTTGGTTCAAGTAGCTCAATTCCGGATACAACAGCCTTCAAGATTATGCTTTGTGTTTGGTGGAATTATGAGGGTGCTTTGCACTCCGAGCTGGTTCCAGATAGCAGGGCCGTACATTTCTGTGAACAACTCGAAAGAGCTTATGGAGTTTTAAAAGAGAAGTACACTGCTTTGGTCAATTGGATTGAAGCATTATACCAGCAAGGCACGGCTTGACCATTGTTCACGCTAGTCAAAGACAAATTCTCAGAAATGTATTAACATCTTACTCCACCCTTGTACATCCATTATGCTGCACCGTCCGACTATTGTATTTTCTGGTCAATGGAGGCACTTCGATGTGAGGAAATAGGAGATGTGAGGAAAAAAAAGATGGAGGGGATGTGAGGAAATTTTCGCCTCGAAAGCCGAGGACTGGTTTCACCAACAATTTCAACTTCTGGCAGACAGATGCGTTAATTGACAATGATGTTTTGAAGAATAATTATCATTTGTGATTTTATACTGAAATTTAAATGAAACATTCTATGCACAATGACTTTCGTAACGATCTTGTATATGTTAATTACAAAATTAACAAACACATTGCATTTTTTTAGACAATAAATTTATCAAAATCAATGTTTCTTAAATTTTTTTTTTCGCATCTCTAAAACTGACATATAAATCTAAATCCATAAGCTGTTAAGTAGAAAATTTTCCCCAATTAATTAATTCACTATCTAACTGTTATATTTTGCTTTAACTGTTAAATTTTATTTAAATTTAGCAGTTTTGTCCATTTCCGGATGCTGATGATATGAAGGTTATAAAAAATAGAAATTGGGCATTCAAAATTTTTTTTAAATAATAATAATAATGAACAATAAAACAAAACTAATAAAATTCCCTGTATAATAACAAAATAAGCGGATTGGAATGGTTAAGGTTCCGCTTTCGATGCCGAGAGGTAATTGGTTACTCCGTATTTCTTATCGGGCATTAATGAAAGGAGTCTCTTTGACCAATCTGAAATGAAAAGCCGATAGCAATTTGGCAGGAAGTCTTTGCCCTTTCAACACTCCTTATTATATATTTTATCAAATGTCCCTTTGCCCACTTCCTTCGGTTTCTAATCATCAAACGAATTTTAATTGATGAGGTACATTCTCATATTAATCTTCCTAGCTGTATGCTTCGGGCAACACTCCAAATAAATTGAAAGAAAAATTTGTACATCGAATGGTAAGCAATTGCGTTGTTGGATTGATTCTAATCAAATTTTTAACAGCGTGAATCGATAAAAAATAATCAAGTTCTCATACTGAATTTATAGCGTGCTGAGGAAAATGATGCAGAGTTTTAGACCTCTTCTTTATTTATTCTCCAGTTCAGGGGTCATTAACGATTTTAGATAATTTTTTTTTTAGGATTTACTTACATTTACTTAATTTAATGTTGATAATAAAAAATAACTAAAATGCAAAAAATGTTTGGAGTACAATTTCTTTCAATGATATTTTTACAGGTGCCAAAACAACCCAATCTTCCGTTTTAACATTTATTTATTATTCGACGTTTTAGGCATCGAAACCCCATCTTAAAAACTTTCTGCAAATAATTTTTTAATTACATTACGAAATTAACAATCTTTTACATCACTTGCATATATACTATGTATAAAACCTTTTTATAACATCGGCATAGTGAGCACTGAGATTTTTCGTATCGGTTTTATGGTATATTTATCTTAAGTATTGTATTGTTGTATAAGGAAAGCACATAATAGGACTTTTTCTGGAGTTTTCGATAAAGAGAATCATTATCCAGTTTCTTTTCAATGTTATTCTTATATCATATACCTGTATACCCGGCATACAGCTGTAAAAAGGATTTCAACGAGATTAACAATTCACTAAAACTGAATACGATATATATATATATATATATATATATATATATATATATATATATATATATATATATATATATATATATATATATATATATATATATATATACGTACTCGTCCAAACCCTTTCCCGTGAAACCGCTTTATCTGATACTAGCTTTAAAAAGCCACTGACAATGCATCCCTTCTGCACTCATTATTATCTTTGCTTTCGATATCAGCTGCAAGGTCAGTGAAAAATCGGCATCGATTGCACGCCCTAAGGGCCTCCTTTAAGGCCCCTAGAGATAAGGTAACGCCCTTAGAAGGTGGTGTGAGTCTTTAAAGCTATCTCTATCTATCGGGTACCTATACTCAGCAAGGGTAAGGCAAGTAACTGCCTATCACTCCTCCTCGCTTTCTCTCTCATTTCGGATTTTCTTCGGTGATATCTTCAGTGATTTCATGTTTAACACGAACCATGCAATAGGACATCCTAACGCAGGCGGAAAACAGCATCGATAAAACTCACGGACCGGACACGAACTAGCGCAGAGGACACGATAGCCTGACGGACGCCATGCAAACGATAATAGCTCCAATGAATTTCACGAGGGATTTCACTTTTAAATCGGGTAGCGTGTTCTGTTCTTCCACGGCCGCTATGATTTGTTCTGCTCTAGGCTGTTATCGCTGCTATGCACATTTTGTACGATTTCAGATAGCGAGCAGTTGGAGCTTCGTCCGAATACATCAACTGAGAACGTTCGACTATGGAAGACATTAAAGAGTGTTCGTGGCCAGAGAAACGGAGAGCAACATTACGAAACAGGAGAAACTACATTAACAGTTTCATCATCATTGGAGAGAATCGACGACTATTTCTGGCATGCTTGGATTCAAAATGGTAATGTAATAACAGCACACTCAAAAGATAACAGAGTGAGACAAGTCAACATTTCTCTATTCAAGGCAAATTACTACCTAGTCAACGTTTCCCAGTTTAAAATTCCACAATAGGTGATATTTAAAAGCATTAAACTAGTAAACTAATTAACAGCAAACTAGTAAAACGATTTTGACCGCCCACGATGCCCGAAAATTGCTTGGAGTTGGATGGTCGTAGCACAATACCGAGATGGTATGGGCTGATTAAGGACGCCTTGACTCACCAATAAGTTGTTGTTCCCATGCAATTCAAGACCTTTCAACATAAGTCTACTTTTGATGAGGTAGAAATAATTAATAGCGAAGCTTGGAAGTTATGACTCCTGACGCCTCTTGGACAGAATATCGATTTCTCAGTTAATTATAAAACATGTAGCGGCAACCCAAATTGTGTTCATACTGAAACCATAAACATTTTACAATACAGAAAAACATTTTTTTTTTCTTTCAAAAAGTAATATTTGATTCCATATGATAGCCAATCTTTACTAAATTTTAACTGTCTCATTTTCATGGTTCCTAGATGGTTTTGCAATAATAAAATCTCCCGATATTTATACAGTGACTGCATAAACAGTCTGCATAAAAGTCGAAAAACCACTTCTTCTCTTGAGCGTTGTTGAGTTTTATTTTCCCACTATTGCAGGTGGGAGGAACTGCAGGACATAATCGCACTTCTAGGTTCGGAGAGTATTTATTTATTTACAAATCCCACCAACAGACGTTGTGCCCAAAGACAGGTGGTCATTCACTCTCAAATGTAATTGCAATCGAGTAAAATTTGTTATCAGTTTTCAACGGTTCTATGCGCTACAAAGCCCCCTTTGAACAAAAATACTACGTATTTTTGGCCATTGCCATGTCTGTGTCACGATTATCTCTTAAAATAATTTTATTTTCAACTTTGATTGATTTGCTTTTTATATATACAATAATTTTTATTAAACTTTCTGTTGTGTTCAATTCGACGTCGTTTTTTGAAAAAGGCGTAGGCGCCATTTAGCAAACTTGACAGGAATCACATGAAACGGTTTTCTCTCAAATAACAATAAATGTTTTTTTAAATTTTATTCTTTATTTTATATAGTAGAGATTTATTAAAGTGGAAATGCCGTTGTAATTGCAATATATTTAAAAGATTTTAAGCCCTGGTCAAGACCACAATGACGACTGAAAGTCGATTTTCATCAATAGTCGATTTTTAGACCATATCCAATTTTTTTTTATATATACATCGTGAGAGGGTGTCGATAGAGGTGATGTTTACGTCCCATAATAAGTTGAAACCTGAATTTAGAATTTTTGGCGCTTAAGCCTTTTTCAAAAAACGACGTGGATTTAATCTATACGGAAACTCAAATCAAACAACAGCGAATCATTGCCGGTTTAATTAATCATACTTTGTTAATAGTTGAGGGTGCGGACTGGAAAGAAACACAAAGTAAGGCAATATACTGCTTTAATATGTGCAGTCGTTTCGGCCTAAATTGTAGGACTTCATTAGGGTTGACTTGACAAGAAAAGTGAAGCAGCGACGGATGGGTGTAAGGTTCGTTTTCAGTTAGTGGCCCCGTGCTTGTGGATTCATAAAACCAATGTTTAAACTGAGAATTTATTTCAGAAAGTATCAGTACTTTTAATTAAATTGGTATTTATAGTAATGTTGAAATATCCAATAAAAAAAAATTCCTATACTGTATTTTCCTTACAATTTAAAGGGATTTTTTCTTTCCTGTTTTATTTTCTGGTTTATATTTCCTATTAACCTATTTTCTATCTCCACCATTAATCATATATGTTTTAAAAATAAATAATCAAAGTTTGTTTATTATATATTTCTTTTATTAAGCTAATTTTTTATTTCGCTATTATTTCATTTTTTTTTTTTTTTAATTTTCTGTTAATATGGTGTGAATAAACTCTTTGATGACTATTACCATTGTCCTTCCTGAGACAGAATGTAATATTACTCAATAAAAATAGAAAACATTAATAAACGTTTGAATAATTGTTCTTCATAAAGTAAACAAATTTAAAAATAATTTAAAAAAAAATGTATCTTGCAAAATATAAAAATTGAATCATATAATGTTTTGATTAAGGCGTATAACTTTTAATTTGGAATCTCCTATAAAACGATTTCATTAACCCACCATTATGAGATGGATACATTCTCTTTGAAAAAATAAATGAACCATTCTACACAATAAGGCATAGGAAAATCTTGGTCCGTTGAAATATTTACACTGCGTACAGCTTTTTACTCGACCATCGAACTACTGGTAATGGTATTGGTACTGGTAGGGTGAACTAGTACGATAAATGGAGCTTTTAGTCCTTTTTGCCAACTCTTGGTGGCTACCTAGAGTTTGCCATCCCGCACAAGCTAGTGTAAGAGTTTCAAGATCCGGAACCGCCTCGAAATAAATATTTATTCCCAGGTGGGAATCGAACCCACACCGTTCCCAACCGGGCACTCACCCTGGAACCCTCTCCAGAACGTTCTCGCCCATAGAACTAAAAATGAAGTATAACCTTAAGTGGAAGCAGTGAACTGTATTATCCAGTTATTCGCTCTTATCGAGAGGAAACGATTTCAGTGAATATCCCACCTGTCACTATTATTGAAGTCATTATTCTCCTGCGAGAGCTCTATATCAGCTCATAAGGTCACCTCAGCCGATCCTCCACCACCCTCTCTCGTATATTATCCAATGGCTGAGTTAGGTCTACCTCATGAGACTGAAAGATGGAATAATTCGACCTTTTAACTAACTCTGAGTCTGGCCATTAAGGTGTAATGTATTTTTTTAAATATAAAATTAATTGGTCCGCAAAATTACTTGTGTTTATGTAACTACAATTTATAAGAAATATCTATTTATGTTCAACCAAACCTATTAAGTATTAATAAGTTCTTTATTGATTTGTAACAGTTATATTATAAATGAGACAAGACGACAGGTTATGATCAATCTGCTAGGTGAGCAGTGAGGTCTTGCAAAATTGATTTGTCACAGCTGCAATAGCTGCAGAGAAGAATCAATATTTTTTTCAACATTCATATTTCTTTTGTATATTTATTTGAAACCCATCATCAATTACGATTAATTTTCTTCGCAATTATTTTGCAGTACGTTCTTTCATATCACTCAGTGGCTAATCTTTTAGATACTCCTCATCAGCTGATATATTATTCGTGGCGTTGATTTTGTTCCTTGGTGTATCACTATATTTCTTTTTTGGTTTTATCTGTTCACGACCTGGAGATTCGTATTATGGACCTTATTCCCATCAATACTGTCAGTTATCGAAAAGATTAAAGAGTTTGAAGTATTTACTGAGAGTTATTTTGTGCTCACCACTTAGTAGGTAAACATCCAGGATCATTAGTTGTTTTTTTTAAATTATTTTAAATCCATTTTATTCGTTAACAATTTAAAATAAACTCCAACAGCTGTATCCGCCCTAGTTCAAGCGTTTTTCCTGTGAGCCCCCACCTCCTCTAGAAAAAGTAACCAACTTTCAAGCACTCCACAAATCAAGCATCATTCCAAAATGTTTAGCAAGATTTTAATATTTTTCATCAAGCATATTTTTTTTAATCTGTTTTAATATTCTTGCCTCGTTGGAAATGCCCCGACTAATTTTCATTTATAAAATTTTAGAAATTTTGAATAAAACGAAAAAAAGCCCATGTTTTTGGACAGTTTTGATGTAGAAAATACAGAAAAGATGCGATTCTCTAATTATTTTTATTTAAATTACCACACACTTAGTACCAAATTTTTTATAAAATATCCATCTGAGAACTTAAGGAAATACCGATAGATTCAATACCAGACTTACGAAACGTAGATAGTAAGATGTGATCAAAATATACCACGCTATTTGATACCTACTATTTCATCTTTTTTATTACAATTATATTTTTTTTTCTATTTTATGTTCTTCTATAGTTTATTATTCCGTTTATCAACAAATATATATATAATAAAAATAATAATAATAGGGGCGGCGTAAATTTCGTTAGATAATTTCAGTGTGCCGCCAGAACCACATCAAGAACTACATAAATAAAAAAATTGTACCTAAAATGTTCTTCCCAGTGGAATAACTTGAAGATCACAGATAAGATATTAATGGTTACGTCAATCTCAGGATTATCTAATCCGAAATCTGTTATTCAAATATTTATATCTCCGTTATCTCGATTTACAAGAGCACACCACTGTCTTCTTCATAGATAAAACAGGAAATAGCAGGAGCAAATTAGCGATGATAGCATCTAACAGGAATCGTTGTGTGAATAATTCCTGCATTTGCCAGAGTCGGACCCGCACACTCCCACATAGCACGTAATACATATTGTAATTTATGTAAATTTTCTCTGAGCATTTGTAAATGAGAAGTAGGGATCTATTAGCATCGAACGGATGAAAGATGGCGATGGTGATTTGGTTGGAGCAATGGTCAGCTGCACTGCCTAGGGCTATCGAGCTCTGAGCATGGATGCAATGGCTCCTTGATGAACGGTTTTGATTCTTCCAAATTCTCAAATGACACCAATGACATCCACAACCAACTAAAAGGAAATCCTAGTACAGTCTTTAGAGAAAAATGAAGAAATCGTCGAATTTGTCGTGTCAAATAAAAACATATTTATTTCATTCACAATTTCTGGCATAGGCAGTTTTAAGAAGCTGAAAATATCAATTACAATATGGTGCAAAAATATTTCTGGAATATTTCCAATAATATATATAGAATGTGGAAAAACACCTTACCATCCTGGATCCATCATGGATCCCCTCCCGGATGCAATACTTGGAAAGGAAGTACTATTTCTTGACCAATGGTTACATAAGGAAGTGATGCGGTTTCCATTCACGCTTAACCGCCATCATTATGCCTCACTCTAATTAAAAGTACTTAACTATTTTTTTCCGAACAAAAACAAAATTAACAAATTACAAAAGTTTATAAATCTGCTATGCGCCAAAGAATGCTAATAAAGGTAAAAATTAAAAAATATAAAAAAAATAAATCAATTATGGAGAGGCTGTTACCTTAGTACTTAAAGCATTAAAGCAGCATTAGACTTGGTACATATTTTAGGCCTGTTCGAACGAGATGTGGGAGTCCAACAAGTAATTTTAAACATAAATATATTTATATAAATCTTTTGAGTGCTGTATAAAAATCAAATGCCCAAAGTACCAGTTTTAGAGGAGATCCAATTGTTTGTTTGATAAATATTATAATTGGGCATTCTCACCATTCCTTTTATGAAATTTTATTATTTTCCACGTTCGTTAAGTTCCAATTTCTTTACATGAAATTTAAAGTGAAAAATCATACAATTTCATTTAATAAATCAGGGAGATATTCCCATTTATAGTAAAATACTAAACATTCAATTGGGTCTTATGTAATAACTACTAAAAATTAGTGAATAAATTATTTATTTATGAATAAGTATATTTTTTATTTAGGATTAACTAATGAAAAAAAGAATAAATCTAGCATATATTTACTACTTATATTTAATCTTATACACATTATTGATTGAAATATCATCTAACGACTCAATCGAAAGTTTCTAAATGAACAAGCTATAAATAAAGGATATTTTCATTTTCGTTATTGCAGATTATATTTTAGGCTTAAAATGCTGATCTGTATCAAATAAATGTACACATCTATACTCATTATATAAAGCTAAAGAGCTTGTATGTTTGAAAGCGTTAATTTCAGAAACTACAAGTACGCTTTAAAAAAAAAAAAAATTGTTTACGTCAGATAGGCCCATGCTTTAAGAAAGACTTTGAGTTTGTTAACATTAGGCTACGAACCATAGAATCGAGGCAGATAAATAAATTTCTATAAATAAATTACTCAGAGAAAAAAATATGAAAACTTCATAACCATGGAACCGTGTGGACTACATCAACTTTTTAATTTGGGTGTGGATTACGTTTAATCAAGGATTTTTAAGTTGACCGAAGGTGTAATTACAGGAGAAGTTACTATAATGTATCTATCAATCTATTCTTACTTACATATTTTTATTTAGTTCTTTCATTATAAAAATTTTCATTTTTTAATGATTGTTATCCCTTTTCTTCTCATAGCCTTGATGAAGGCCTACAGCATAGGCTGAAACGTTGGCACACAATGAAAAAAATAAGTTCCGTTTATTAGCGTTTTTCTTTACTACCCCTCAAACTTGATGATATCTGCAAGAAATGAGACTGAACAGTATAAGATAGATTACATTAAAGGTTATTTTGTATGTTAGGAGTCAATCCAAATGTAACGAGTGCGACAGCTTATTCTGTTTGTTATATCATTCATTCGATAAGAGTAATATATTTATTAATAAATTTAATTATTTCGCAAAATATCAAAGTTGATCAAAACAATTGTTGCAAAATGTCAATATTTAGAAAACATAGATAACTATAAGATGTAGATACCTAGATTGGTATATATATATATATATATATATATATATATATATTTTCTTGTTTATTTATATAATTCCAATCCGCTACCTCATTATCATTGATATAATCAATAATAATGTCATTAGACAATATCAATTTTTTTTTTATATTATTCCAAAATTCATGAGCATGACTGTTGGCTAGGTTCACGGGTCACTGCCAGAGCGACACCGAGAAAGTTATAAATATTTTATAAGCTGGGAAATCGTTTGCTCATCTATAATAAAATTGGAACGAATCAGCGGAAACATGAATAATTTAGGAGGCAGTGATATTTCCTCCTGGAAGTTATGGAACTTTCCACGATTTGGAAAGCAGCGGTCTTCTTTAAGTACATATCTACTGTCTACCTCCGGCGGTGGTGTATTAGTTAAAATTCATTCCAGTTTAGAGCTGTTTGAAAATTTCATAAATTATCATCCGACTACGGCAAAGCCACAAGGAGACAAATGTGCTTTCCTTGACGGATAATATGTATCAAACGATTTTTTAATTTGAATTAGTGTTCATTAAATCTATAAGTCGTATCCAACAAATAAAATTCGATAATTTTCACTACTGAAACAATGAATTGATAGGCCACACACTGTCATATCATCAACAAAAAAATATTTTTCGATACAATAATTAATCTACCACTAAACCTACTATCTTTTAGCAGAATTCAACAGCATGTTTGAATACAATAAACTATCATTTAAATTAATATGTTGAGGAAGCAGGGACGTGATAGAGATACTAGCTGTTATATGATATTTTGTTATTTATTACTTGATTTTAGAGAACTTATTAGTAAAAATCATCATATGAAATAACCGTTTAAGTCAAGGAATATCAAATCAAAGATATAAATTTATATATGTTTTTCTGTTGAATGTAGCCCCGAACCGTGGTTTAAATATGCAGATACATAGTTTAATCAAATTAGCTGGGATCTCTGATTTATTTTATTTATAGACTAATGGATAAATTTTATATATATATATATATATATATATATATATATATATATATATATATATAATGATAATATATAAATAGTTGTCTAGACTAATGGATAAATTTTATTTCCAAATTTAATCTAAGCAATATTGGGCTATGTACCAACAGAGAGGCAAAAATAGAAACAGGTGCCTCTTGACAGGTGCCAATATGAGAAGTATCATTCTGAGTCCAGCTCTACCAGTCCGCACTACCCTACACTGGCAGCAGAGGCTGGCAGCTCTAGTGCTCCCTCGGGTGCTTTCCAACAGTACACACATTTCAAGGGTCTTCCCTAACATACAGCACTTGCATGTCTATATTTTATAATCAGGTCTTATTTGATTTTGAATTAATTTTTAATAAAACCAGAGACGAATAATGCGAAGAATTAAAAAAAGTTGACAAACAAAAGCATAAATCTGTATCCGAAAATCAAGCCGTAAAATCCGCGAAATAAAAACAGTAAATATTTATTTATCAAATTATTGTAATTGTCATTTATTAATAATTCCAAAAATATTTAAATTAGTAATATGAACTCCTTACTGCTTAACAATTTTCACATCTCAACGGTGAAGTAGCCATCGTGAGTACCGAATATATCTTAAATCGTTAAAAAACTATGCCGTTTAACTATAACAATTAAATTATATGAGAAATTCGTAATCAAAGACATAAAAATTTAATTAGGAATTGATAAATTATTTGCCACTTCTATAATTTTAATGAGAATAAATTTAAGATTGGACTATTGGAGATATTTATTTGTTCATTTAAGCTAAAATCTGTATTGGATTTGAAGAAATTTATTATTTAAAGTGCTTCATATATATTTAAATTGAGGCTGTTTTCAACGTGATGTATTAATTTAACTCCTGAGTCTTTGATGAATTTATTTTTTTTTCATTTAAATGAATTGCAAAGTTGGAGTTCTCTGTCTTATTATTGATAGAATATGTTTTGTATAATTGTAAAATAATAATATATATCTACATATAAATAAAGACTTACATTACTGTAAAATATTTCAATCACCACTCACTAACAGTACTAACAAGTAAAATAGCACTCTCCGACTCTCAAATTACACTATTTCGGTTGGCCATCACTGTACACACAGAGGAGAAGCTGGTTTGATGGCTAGTACCATAAAAGGCAGACTTTGACAGGCCTTCCTAAGGAGCCGACACATCAAGACGACAGCCCGGAGGCTAAGATAAGGAAATTACAGCTACCTCGAGGACCATACTGTAACTGAGTTCCCTATCTGATCCACAGTCAGCCGAGCAGATTACTGCCGAATTAGGGTCATACTGATCTCTATCCGTTTTCTCTCTGTCTTCTTAAAGCCTATTCTCCAGCCGCATTCGGCAAGATTAAGTACTTCCAGTGGTCGATAGTCTGTCTCGTTAGTGGCTAACTTTTAAGGAATCATTATTTTCAATCTATGACTTGAAGCTATCTCCAGCCTAGTCTGTATTTTTTTTTTTAAATCATCAAACCTGAAAATTACAAATAAACTTTTTTTTTTTTCTTTCTTAGCCCCTTTGGGATTTTGGGGTTTGAGATACGGGGAAGTAGGATTTGATAGGATCTCTTCTACTGTACAGGGTACATTTTAAGAGAGGGATGTGGAATAGAGAGGTTTTTGTTTATTTATTTGTTTACTTAAGCATCTTCTTCCAGTGACGGGGCTCACCGGGTTTTTTGCAGTTACTTTTTATTTATTTTTGCTTTCTCAGTCTAGCCTCAGGCTTTTTATATAATTTTGCCATCTTTGTGGCCGTCCTGTAGGAGTTAGTGTTCTGAAAAGAGGGTTAGTACAGTGTTGGAGGTTATCAATGAATTTGACATGCCTCCGTGTGCTGAAATCTGCCACCGTTGGAAGTTCAAGGGTTGTGTGCAGTATGTCAGTTTTTGTTTTCTGTAGTGTTGTATGTCTTACGGTACAATACGTTTCAGCACATTGTTATGAAACTGTTGGAGTCTCTTCGCAGTGTTGGGCGTTGTTTGCTAACAACGGCTCCGTGAAGGAGTGCCGGTCTTAGGACGCTCTTGTATATCATTAGTTTGAGGCGGAGGGATAAATTCGGAGATGTGAGGAGGTGGTTAAGTCTGTACGACTTGGTCCTAACCATCTTGAGATTCTTGTTAGTCGTGAGAAAGTGTCGGGTGCCTGTCAAGAGTG